>JAOXXN010000395.1:79602139-79617010 GCA_026770055.1 Myrmophylax atrothorax
CACTGGGGCTTCCCGTGGGGGGAGGCTGCTGTGATGCCCTGGTTCCAGGGACACCCCCCCCAAGGGAGAGGAGGCTATTGCCCAGCCTGGGAAGAAACAGTAACATGCTCAACTTCAGGTTCGATGGCTCATTAAGGGAACAAAAAGCCTCCGGGAGACACAAAGGAAACAGGGAGCAGCAGATACAATACAAGGCAGGGTGTGGTGTAACAGCCCTGCAGGGGAGCTGTAACAAACAGAGAGATGACACAAACTTTGCAACTAAAAAACCCATAGCAAGCAAGAACATAATTTTAAAATTTCAGTAACAAGTCTCTCAGTATGTATCTTCCCAGGTTCAAGGTGCTTTTCCAGCGCAGCTCTCCTTGGAATTCTTTCCAGCATTTTCCTACACTCCATCTTGAAGAAGTTAAGTCCAGTTCTTGCCCTACTTCTTAGCTCCTCAGTTCTCTGAGATACCCCATTATGTTTCACATCAAATCCTCCAAACTGAGCCTAGCATGATTGAGAATCTGAACAACTTTATCTTCCTTGTGCTGTTTTCACAAACTAACTAACACGTACCAAAAATTTTTAAAGGGAACAGAAGGAATCGTGTCAGGTGTTTCAGGGATGGAAAGACCATTCATTACTGTAAATTCCTTTTCAAAAGCTATATTAGTTCACTCTTTCTCAAAAAACTATAACAACCTTTCTGGCTTAACTCTAACACTGAGCTCACCTCTGCTCGTTACCCTTAACATTTCTTTCAGTGACAGTAAAGAGGAAAAAATGTACACCACCACCTGAATGCTCAATGTCTCTCTTGGGACAGCATTATCTGCTCTGGCAGTTGGCATAAGAAAAGCCTTTCTCTTCCCTCAGCACCCCCAGAGTGACTGCCTGCAGCAATCCTTAACTGCCAGGTACCATTTCATTCAGTAGTTATGGAGCAGCATTTCTACACTTATTCTTTTTTAACTCTGGTATTGTTGTGGTTGCCTGGAACTCTTGACACTGATCAGCAAATGTACAGTGAAAAATCAATCACCTCGTCATGCAGTAACACGGGTGCCTGCAGCTCCCAGGAGGAGATATGAAAGTTTTATGTTTTCTTTTGATGACCATGGCTTACAGACTCAGCCTTACCACATCCCACATGTGAATATGAAGGGAAGGGATGCCCAGCAAAGAAACTGCCCCCATGTTATACACTGCAAAGTCAAATCTTTGTCAAGTTCACCAAAAAAACCCCCACTTCCTACACAAAAGTCATAATGCTATTTACAAATATACGAAATTCTACTTGAAAATAGATGCCTCTGGTTTATGATGGAGGTTGCTGAATCCTGTAGTCTGAGAGAGGCAAAGCTGCTATGGCAGCACATCTCTACATCCATCCAGTTGTGAGGCATATGGGGACACATACATACAATGCATGTGTACGTATACTCATAGCCAACCACACAGATCAACACAGACCCAGAAAACACAAGATCAACACAGCACTTGGGCAAATACAAGCTGCACAAACTTCCTGACCCTGCTCCCCTCATTGGCTGGCCAAGATGAAAGCATTTAGTACAAAGTAAATACATACATACATTATGTATCCCTCCAGTAACTGGCCACAGATACCCAGTCTGTTCAATAACCAGACTGGATCACCCACCCACAGCACAAACAGGTCTCTCTGTGGTCCAGCTTGGACTCCTCTGCTTCCTCCACTACTCCGGCCATACAGCCTCTAGCGTCTTCAGTATCCCAGCTAGGCTTACAGCCTCATTTCCCACTCACCAGCTACTGTGGCCTGACCAAGTGATCACACATGCTGAGATATATACCCACAAAATATCTATGTAGTACAGTCTTTCCAGCAGCCCCAGCTCTCGAGCCACTTTGACCCGTGCTCCTTCCCCCCACCAAGGACCAGTTGGTACTTAGACCTCTCCATTCTTTCCAGCTGCTCCATCACAGACACCTGGGACCCTGTTACACATCGTTTCCATTCTGTGGTCTCCCTGCACACATAAACATGTAAAGGGACACAGAATAAATGTGTCCATTCATCTAGTTAGAAACTGAGGTTGAGAAGAAGGCTGGACAGGCAGTGTGGGGGTCAGGGATAGGGCATAGCCAGGTACTGACCACCAGCCTGTTAGCACACAATCAACGGTTTTT
The DNA here is from genome assembly GCA_026770055.1 of Myrmophylax atrothorax. Classification (NCBI taxonomy): domain Eukaryota; kingdom Metazoa; phylum Chordata; class Aves; order Passeriformes; family Thamnophilidae; genus Myrmophylax; species Myrmophylax atrothorax. The sequence continues at coordinate 79,604,300 of JAOXXN010000395.1, forward strand.
ATTGCCTTATTCCTCCATTCTCTCTCACTTGTTCCTCCTCCAAACCTCTATGATCCCTCTCTTTCCTCACCTTTGGTTTCTCCCCTAAATATCCCATCCTAAGCCTTGTGCAATCCCAAAAAAGTTCTATCTGTACTTGCATACAATAATGAGTACCACGGTCTGCTGAGACTGACCCCCTCTGTCTGTAGGGTAAGCTAGAGAGCCATTCCCATTGACCCACTTGGCTGACGGTTGTCACTTCTGACACTGGGGCTAAAGGCCGTGCTGTGACAGGGGCCGGGTGTCTGATTTGCTCTAATTAGATTATTAGGGTTACTCTGTCATTGTTTCCCTGCTCCCTCATATTTTTGCAAGATTAAATCAACTCTAACTTAACAGCTGATCCAATATAAGAGTCAGTGGAGTTTGGAAAGCACAGACAATGGACATCAGCAGAAGGCTGAGACAGGGAGAAATATCCAAATCTCTTGTGAAAGCAGGGGCACATTTTTTCCAGACAGGACCAGCTGGTTGCAGCTGCAATTATTAGCTCAGTAGTAGGATGAGAAGGGCTGCAGTCACTGCTGGGGCTGCTCCAGCAGGGCTGAACATAGCTCTCTAGCACACTTTTTGCTGCCTAACTGTGGTCCTCCAATCAGAGGATGGGAAGTGGCACAGCTTTGCCACTCAAGACCCATCATCATCAGTCTCTCATCCAAGACCTGCATCAGGTGATTCAAATGCAGAGCTGAGTTTAACACTGGCTCTGCTGAGGAAATGAGTGTTACCAAGTGGGATCTTTATTTGTATTCTGCTCTAACCTAGTGGGAGCTGAAAGGTTAATGACAAAGCTCAGGACTGACGACACAGGTAGGTCCAGGGAGGATACAGAACATGTTTACACAGGTTACTGCTTGCTCCCCCACTGTCCCATGCAGGCCAGCTTTGCTTGTGTGCAACCACGGGATTTGACTCAGGAATATTTTTAGCAAATGCAACTCAACGGAAGCTGAAATAACATAGTTGAGAGAAAATAAATAGATAATGATTTAGGGGACTACGTGTGTGCCACGTGCCAGAGATTCTGAAGTGACTTGGTCAATACCAATAGCAGTAGAAAAGAGAATCAGCTCTGCATTCAGAGGTCATCAGTGCAGCATCAATAAACTGAACTGTGGTGGGAAAGTTCCAAATACCCAAGGAAAACATACACTATCTAAATGACTGGATAACAGAAAAAAAAAGGTGTCATCACTCATGACTGCAAACAAAACAAATATGCACAGCAAATGAAGCAAAATCTTAGAACAAACAGTAGAGAACATTATTAAAGGTGCATTACCCACTTTTCAACTTTCCAGTATTCTACTTCTCGTACTTATTAGCATTTATCCTTTGATCCCCATTTTTTGCACAGAAAACTTAATGTTTTTCTCAGTCTCCTTATCCTTTTTGCTTCATGTTCTTTTTTATACATTGTGGTCATTTCTGGTCTTTTACAACTTTCAAATTGTTAGTTATTATTATTGTTATTAAAAAGAACTGTGTGCAGGGGGTGGTGGTGCAACCCAAGCCCTAAGGATCTTAACCAACCTGAGTAGATTTGATGTTACATAATTAATTAAACATGATAAATGAGTGGATCTAAACAGCATGTTATGGCAAAAGAACCAGAGCTGGGATGTCACCACTTCACTGCTCTGTTAGACTCAGAGGACACCATCACTGCAGCAACAGCCTCTGGGTGTCATACAGGGAACACACCACCTCCTCTCTCCGTTTCCTGCCCGCTGGCCTGTGTGCGTTGGCTGGAGCAGGCAGACCACCTGGGAGCATTGCTTGTTGTCATTATGGGCTGCTCTTTCCACAGGCCAAATTTCAATGACGCTTGCCACAAGCCAAGCACTGTGCAAGCATCCAAAAAGTCTCTCACAGAAAAAAAGAGTGCATTTATGTGTACATGAAGGTCAGCATCAGACAGCTGTAAGAGACCATCAGCAAAACCCCAGCACACTTCCATCAGAAGCTAAAACTCCATCTCATCACCTACATAACTACAAAAGTGCATATGTGAGTAAATGCTTATCAGGACACAGTTTCTTCCTGTCTGAAAAAAATTTGGGCAAGATCTCATCTCTTAGAGTCTTGGGACAAAGTATGGCAAATAACGCTAGTAAAAAGGACAGACAAATCCTGCTGTGGTTAGCCTGAACAAATGTTTCTGTCATAGAGTCGCTGCTAAACTAAGACTATACTGAGTGAGACAAAGAAGGTTATTCAAAGGTGGTCCTTAGAAGTCTTTTAAACAAATGAGCCAATCACTTCAGAGTAACACTTGATTTATCGCTTTGGAGCAAAACGCAGTTTTGGCTTCTAAAAGACAAAAGCATGACTGTGTTGAAGAAGTCAAAATCTTGTGCTTCAGAGTCTGAACACTCATTTGCATGCGAATTGACTGCAATAATTTCCCCCAGTTTAAAACAGATCCAATTAACTTTTAAGTTCCTCTTTTCATCCTCTTCTGAAGTAGCACATAGTGGCAACAATTGTTAGAAGGACAGGCACTGAGATCTTGAATAGCTAGGATTTTGGAGGCATGGAAGTCTTCCCACTTATAGGATCAAAGGAACCAATTATTCTTGTTTAGGAGAGAGAAAATATTCTCCAGGACAGATTGATAAGGATGTGGGGGGCATCAGCTTCCTTCTTCAGCATTGAGAGCAAACATCTGGTGGAATGCTTTAGGGTGATTTTGCTCAGGTGTTCATTTCTTGTCCTGCTAAAGCCTCAGTCACTGACCACCTACCAGCCTTGGTTCTGGGCATCCATAAGCCATTGAATCTTCTGCAGAATTATACTGTTTCAGCATTGGTAAGTCTTAATTATTTGTTAAAATGGTGTAGAGGGCTGTCGATTAACTGTGCTATTGTGTATCTAAAGACAATAAAACTGCAAATAGATTAATGAACAAAACTTTATGCCTGAGAAACCACAGCCTATGCTGTTTGCAGACTCTTGCAATCAAAGTTAAAACATACAGAATAAAACCAGTTAAAGGGGAGGAGCCAAACAACAGTTGTAACTAATACTGTCCAACTCAGAAACAGGTAAGAGCTAACAGAGTTGAGGCAGGTGACTTTTGCAGCAAATATGCAGCATACAGTCTTTAGTATACCCAGAACCAGTCTAAAGTGATGGCAGATAAACATGATTTATTACACATAACTAGTGAGAGGCACAAGAGAGACATGACTCCTTCTCAGGCCCACACAGAACAAATAATGATGCCATTCACTGGGCATGCTGGAACACAAGTACCTTGAGACAAGAAAGAATATGCAGTACAATTACCAAAGGTGCAATACCTGTGAAGAATTAGGAATTCATAGATGCACAGAATCATCAAGGCTGGAAGACACCTACAAGATCATCCAGTCCAAACATCCACCTAAACACTACAGCTGTAACCTCTAATCCAATAACCGTACCACCCAGAACCAGATCCAGATTTACTTCAGGGTTTGCAGATGACATCCTTCAGCTGTGTCCCTGCTGGCAAACCAGAGTGGAAAGCTCTTTGAGCTTCATAACCATCACTTCTGTATAGCTGTTATCTTGCTCACTAGCACTTTTTGAGTCTGGGTCAACCAACATTTTCCATGAGCCTTGACATATCTCAGGGGACAGAACATGTCAGGAATTATTTGGAGAAAGTTGACACCTGACAACCTTGTTTGGGGGAGGAAGAAGGGGTGTGAGTTTAGGCAGGTAAACGAAAGCTGTGCTGTGGTACCAGCTACAGGGCCAGAGAGCAGCTCCCCTTTCACCAGCAGCAAAGCTGTAACTGCTAAGAAAAAAAATTACATGTGACAGAAATTTACCCTGTTTGGTTCTGGCCTTCGCATACTTATTTGGGAGCGTTAACTATTCCATCACACACAGCGTCTATAAGATTGGCACTTGGAAGGCTGTAATTATGTCACTAAAACACACTGGGGAGCAATACATGGCAGAGTGGGCTGAGGGAAACGAGGGCTATCCAAGGACTTGCGTGAGCAAGCACTGGCAGGTATCCACAAGAGTACAAATTTTGGAAGATGGTTGGAAGAGGGATGACTTCTATTTGACCAGCAGCTTAGCACTGGGGGATGGCAGGGGCTTAGAGGACAAACAGAATGATCACATCCTATTGCAGGTGTCTGCAAACAGATGGGGTCTTGAAACACTGCAAGTGAGGCATCTCAGCTGGATTCTGACTCACCAAACAACAGGTGTTTTATACTGCACTAAAAGCGACTGACAGGATGGGGAAATGTATCCACATATCGATAGTGAAAGATATTTTTCTGCTACTGAATTCTTGAAAATAACATGTAGGGTTAGATGATAACTCTATGAGTAGATAAAATGACAAAACATCATGTCTATAGCGAGTATCATTCAGAATTTAATGCTTCAGCTGCAATAAGAAGAGAAGCAAATTACAATAAATCTGACAAATAATACCAAGCTGTAAAAGTGCTATGCAACTGAAAAGGCTGGGGAATGTCTGTGAAAATGGAAAGGAATCAGCAAAACTCAGTTGAAGTAATTAAGATTCTTTACTCAAGAAAAATTATCTGAATGGACAGTATTACAAAATTCTGAATGCATGGATTTAACCTTTCACTGGCAAGTTATTTATATGGTCACCCTTAAAAGGATATGGAACACAACTCCCTTGCAAAAGGGATGCTGTATGGGTGAGAGTTCAGTTGGTGCTCCAGCCTAGAAGTACTGGGATTTCCAAACACCTGTTTAATTTTTTTATGGTTTTGGAGGTATAGCAGCCTCAAGGTTGAGCATTCTGACATACACATTTTAAAATTTCATGAACTGTGGAGTACTGAAGGACTGGGTGCTAGCTCAGAAAAAGTTATTTTGGAAAACTGAAATTGCTAAAACAAATGTCACTTATATGATAAGAAATGTAAGCTAAAGCACTATAAAACTGATAAATATACAGATGAAATTCATTGCTGATAAAAGTATTAACTTAAATGGAGTTGACACAAATGTCAATCTGACCCTTTCAATGAAGTTTAAGAATCAATGCTAACTGGAGATATTTCCATTATGTAAAAACAAAGAGGCATTTATTGCTTATCTTCTGTGCTTTGATGATTTCCTACACATTGCACCAGAACTATTTTCTATGCATTTCTTAAATGCTTATTTTGAACTCCAGGCAAATGCTGCTTTTGAAAACCCACATGGCTGCCTGCAAACATGATTTCATTTCACAACGCAATTCTAAGACTTTGCTGAATCTTCCATCATATTAAGTTTTATAGGTCTTCCCTTTACAGCCTTAGGGACTTTCTAGCAATTGTTCACATTCTCCATGTGTCCTAGTTACAGCGCCTGGGACCAGTTTACCACTGTGTGGGTGTAGCCAAAACCGTGTATTCACAGAATTACAGACTATTCTGAGTTGGAAGGGACCCACAAGGATCACCGAGCCCAACTCTTAAGTCAATGGTCCATACAGGGGATTGAACCCATGACCTTGGTGTTACTGCAACCAAGTTTTAACCAACTGAGCTAATCTCAGTGGGCTACACCCTCTATGTAATTTCTCATGAACTGTTAATAATGGACCATTTGCAGCAGCTGCCCAGGGCACACCTGACCCCTCAGGATGTGAACTAGGTGTTAAAGAACTCCGTGAGATAGGGGAGTGTCCTTTCTTCACACCAATGACTCAGCTGTGATAACTCCCCCTGGGGAGGCATTAGCACCTTCACACCCAGCCTGAGGGGTCATGTCTGCTAATGGGCCATCAAAGATTCCAAAAATAGCCCATGACTCACAGAGTTAAATCACCCATTGTGAAACTTCTGGCCCTGGGGGAAGGTATTGGGCATTCCCACCTGAACCTGAGCATATATAATCTTGGGGTTTGGGGACTTCTGGTACCACTCGTTGGATCCAGAGGAGAACCAGAACCTCAACAGGACTGTGACTGCCATTCTTGACCAAACTGTGACCATCATCCTCACCAACAGGTTTTCATTTCCTTTTACTTTGTACTCAGGGGGACCATGTGGCGCTCAGCACAGGAGCTGACAAACACCATTCTGTTTGTGTCTCAGGGTGCTGGTTATATATCTGTGTTTTGTGGGTTAAAGCCAATTTTGCTCTGTGTCATTTTATTACTGTAATCTTTTAAGTAAATTGTAACTGTAATTTATAATCTCTCGATTCGGTTCATTTCTCCCACCAGTTTACCTTTAAACCAGCAAACCATGTTAATGCTTAAATACTCTGAAATAGTTATGCATTCTTCTACATATCTATAGTCTTGTAGGCAAGTGGGCTCTTCTTAAGCATATACAATCTGTACAGATTGTCTTCAAAGAATAAGTGAGACCCAAAGTAGATCTGCTGATTGTAAAAATTAGTTAAAAACACCACAGCAGATGGCTTTTTAATATCTGCCTAGATTTAAGTATAAAATGAAGAGTAAAGAAACATGCAATAAAATCAATGCCTAATGCATTGTGCTACGCAGGATATAGCATTCCTCTCCCTATGTGTCTTGCAGCTGTTGTACAATGTGATGAGCCAGATTGCTGCCAGGGTGGGGACAGCAAGGTGGTAAGGCGTGAGGTATGGGACAGTGGCAACTGCTGCTACAAGAAATACAGCCTCCCTCCTTCCACAGCAGTCACTGCCCTCCACACCTGCAACAGGGACAACAGCAACTCACTTTGTGTAACTATGCCGCAGAAAGCAAGAGTTGTTAAAGGTGCATTACCTTCAGGAATAATTGTTTTACATCTCCTTCAAAAAAAGTATTCAAGGAAGAAACATAAATTCAACCCACAGTAACAGCTTTTTAGCCATTCAGACTACTAAAATTCCTGTGTGCTTTAGACTTTCACTATGCAGCTATACAGCCTTAGGGGTTATACAGCAATGAATGTGCTTAAAGACATGGTCTTTTTTTCTGGATTTTTTTAATAAAGATGATATTTTCCTTACAGTGTGTGATAGTAGCATAAACCAACTTCTATTTCTGAGTCCTAGAGCTGTACATTTTCTTCTTTAACTAGCCAGTGAATGCTGATGTTTTTTATTTGTATTTTGCTGCTATGCCACTCTATTACATTAAACATTTTTTGTAAATATCATCACCTATTAAAAGATATTCAGTTAACAGATGAGTTTAAATCAGTGATCTAAACATGAAGTATATGCCTATATTTTGCACGTGGATTAGAACATCCAAATGTATATTATAGATGACATATCAAAATTGTTCATCTTTGAAAATCTTCTTTCACTTATGATTATGAGATTTTGGTATAATTTGTTTCAAGATATGTAGTGCCCAGGAAATTGGATTTTTTTTTTTTTAATAAAACCACATTCCGTTTTTTGATCCACTGTTGTTTGGTTCATTTGTTTTTTTCCTGAATAGGCTATAGCCATTTATTTTTATTTTTGTAATAGTAGGTCTCGGCATAGCTGATGGCAGATGCAAAGATCTTGTGGATGTAGCCTTGGAATTTCCCAATTCAAACAGTCTTGAAAATAAATTTTTCATAAAGTATTTGGTTTTTGCCCACCAGGACAGAACATTATCTTAAGAATTATCCAGGCTACCAGATCACACAAGCAAAGGCTTTCATAGAAGTTGTTAAAAATTGTTTCTTTTTGATATATACATTCTTGAACAGAATCCAAAACCAATAAAAAATTGTATGTATGTACACATGCATTCTGCCTAACTGCAATTTTGTGCCTCTAAAAGGGACTCCTTTTACAGTCCTGCAAGAAGCTCCCAGAGAAAAAATCACCCCAAAAATGTTTGTAGTGATTTAGATGAGGTTTGGAAAAAACTTAGCCACAACTCAGGAAAACAGATTGCAAGAGCAACAAAATTGTTTGTTAGGAAGGTAAAATTAAAAGACTGAAATAAAAAAAAAATCACACTCTTCATAGAAAATATAGGGGAAAAGAAAAATTGAAGCTTATAGGATTAACTTATTTTGGTTAGTTCTTTTTTTAACAAATTAAGAACAAAATTACCTCTAATGATACTATCAAGCCATTAGGAGATCAGAATGGCCAAGCAGTTGATCACAGAGAATGAAAAACACAAGCGTTTGATTAGAATCTGTTCTGGCTTGGGGAAAAACAGGTTATGTGTTTATAGCAAGAGATGGCATTTAAATACTTTCCATTCCAGGAATAACTGAACAAGATGTTAAAGTCGTGAAAGTCTGTTGAGCCAAATGCCTTAATACCATAATTTGAGTTTTGTTCTCTTACAGCAGTCCTGGAGCAGACAGAACATCCTCTGCTTGGCTGTAGGATCCTCACCTGGAAAGAAGGGGCAGAGTCCCAGATTCAAGACTGTGTGCCTTGTAAAGGTTAGGATTAAAATTTTCAACAGAAAAAAAACCCCCTACATATACACTGTTATTTTTTCATAGACTGAGGCTGAAACACAGGACTCTTTTTCCTCCTTCCTGTCACAGATCCCACAGCTGTGCATTAAATTCCCCACAGAACTGCACAGGGAGACTAACCGGGTATGTTACTGTAGAGTCTGTGTCTCCTTGCTGAGCATACAGCACACTAACCCCATTGTAGATCTGGCCCCTTATTAGCACTTGGCAATGCTGCAGCTGCTCCTGGCATGCTCCTCTAAGGCTAATGCCTATGCTGCAAGAAAGATGTTGATGAAGCACAAGTGAGGACTCAAAGAACAACTGTGAAAGTGATGAAAGGCTTAGCTAGTGCGAAAGCAGGCAACTCATTTATTTTACTGACAAAAAGGTTATGAGGCAAATTCATGATAGTCTAGAAATACACTCACGGGAGAAACAGAAATTGGATACCATTGGGTCTGTCAGCCTACTGGCCAGAAAAAATGAGATCCAGAAGCTGGGTGGCAAGGCTAGACAAATTCCTACTAGGAAAGATGAACAAAATTTTAATATTGACAGTCAACAACCATGGAAGAAACATGAGGGCTTGTGGAAGTGCATCTCCATCACTGCCAATTTTTATACCAAGACGGATTCCCTCTCCCCAAAAGACATGCATAGGTCTAACAGTAACCAGCAGAGAGTCTGCTGAAAAACTGTTTGTCCCAGTAGCAGGCTTTTATCTTAGTATCTCTAACTGCAACCAACACCGGATAATCAAGAGCATCCTAAGCTTTTCAGCTTTAGTGAAGCCAATTTTGGATGTAAAAATCTTTGAGAGGACAACAAAACCAGTAAGATAGGATCTGCCAAATCTCAAAATGAGCAAACATTTCTGAACATCAATTTTTCTCTACTGATAGAGGGAAGGTATAATTAACTTTCAAAATGCTATGCCATGCCAATCAGAGTAATTGAAAAATGCTGAAAAATTGAAGGGGGTCCAGCAGAGAGCTATCAAAAGCATTATATGGCAGGAGAACCTGATAAGAAGAAAAGGCTGAAAGAATGTTTGTTCAGAAAAGAGAACAGAAAGCTCAGAGAAATCAAAATCTTGCAATACATATAAAGTAACTATAAAGGAGATACAGGTACTCTTTACAGAAGGATACTTGCTATATATACAAGGTAGATAAGTTATCCTGTATCAAATTGAGGTATATAATTGACAAATGTTCTTTCTCTTTTTAGTGTAATCAGTATCTCTAATCTAAGCCCTTATTTGTGGTCTTGGTTTTCACAAGCAAAGAACACAAAACAAACATTTTTTTGCTTACACTCCAAAGTATAAACAATAGTAATCTAAAACTGTACAGAGGGCAAACTAAATGAAATGAGATTGTGTCATTTAGTCCCTTCCATGCTTTCACAAGAAAGCACTTCACACAATACACCCAGTAACCGTCAAGCTATTCATAAGACAACACATTTTACAAAGACAGAATAGCAAATTAATAGCAACCTGGAAATTAAATACTCTAAACAAATCTACAAATCACTGAAAGACTTCTACTCTTTTGGAATGGAACAGGAAGTTATAGAAGAGCTGAAAGACACTAATTGTACATCACAGACCATAATTTATTTCTTTTGATTCTGTAGATATTAGGTGTCTAAAAAGACAACATCTTCTGAGAGTACTGTTTTAGACATATCAAATGCTAATGGCCCAGAAAGACAGGCAGGAAAAGTAAATCATTTTTGCAAACAGCAACTTTAACCCAAAATAACTTTAGAGGAGTGGGAAACATTAATACTGCTTTAGCAGTATATCTATGTCCAGAATAAAAGCCATAGGTTGACATAAAACCAGGAATAACATTTTCCCTGATTTATTCCACTACAAATAACAATAACAGCATTACTGAATTACTGAAATACTGTATTAACTTCTGATGACCACAGTTCTTGCTTAACATACAGCACACTTTGCAACCTCCGCAAAATACCACTCAACTAATCCAAATTAGCAAGAGAAGAGCAAACCTACTTCTCTCATAATTTACAATTTCTACAGGGAGTTACATCTTAGAACATATTTTGTTTATCAGACTTCAATTTCAATATTCCATGGAGCACAGATCTGCAGCCGAATCTGGAAATAAAATGTATTTTCCTGAACAACAATTTACAAGGCAGGACTTTTGTAAAATCACTGTAATTTAAAAGTTATCCTTTGAGGCACAATGTTTGTCAAAGTAAGTCTCAAGTAACTTAAAAGGTAAAAACTGTTATTTGTCTTCATTCTTAATGCTATTCACAATGAACAGTATGATGTCTTTCTTGTTCTATTAGTATGTTTATAAAAATGTGTTTACTTTAAAGCTTCAGTATAATTTTGACGCAAAAGCTAAAATAATTCTGTTTTCCTGAGATTGCATAACTATATCAAAAAGCCAAACACAAGTATTTGTTTTGCAAAATGAAATCCAAATTTTCCCTTAAAAACACTGATTTCTTTCAATGACAGCTGTGATTGTCACAATACAACAGGTAAAACTGTAATATTTCACCATTTAAAAGATCTGCAAAAGAGTAAGGAAAAACAACTCCTAATATTGGGACTATTACATATTATTAATCTGCACTATGCTAAGTAGCAGATTATCAGAGTTACAATCCAAAACCCAACTGCAAGCACAGATGGGTTCCCTAAATGTCACAGTTTCTGGAACCAGCCAGTCTCCCTCAATCATTTGCCCCACCCAACCAAGATGATGCTGTAAAATTCCTATAAATGGCTGAGAATTATAGGAGGATGAGACCTACAGCAGACTTGGAGAGGGCAATGTCTTCACAGCAGATCTTTAACTCAGCGGACCTCAGGGTATTCAAAGGAACAGTGTGAGGGGGTTTTGAGTCAAGGATAACACTTTGATGCCTGGAAAAAATCCTTGGTCTTGGAAGCTAAGCTTTAATGAGATGAGGAGAGGAATAAAGTGGTTTACAAAACAGAGGGGTGATGCATCTACCACAACACAGCTGCATCACATAGTTTTTCAAGTAAGTTTTTACATTGGTAAGACCTATGTGGCTGTAGATTCTACCGCTTAAGTGTGCAATTCAGCAAGACATAACATTACTGACACCCTCATTTTCAAAAGAGAATTACCTCTTAATTAGCAATTCAGAAACGAAGACAGAAGTAAGTTTATACTCCCAAGCACCCACTAAGGCACTCGTGGCTCATTTACCAGGCTATTCAGCACACAATTAATCATTAATTCCACAAAACACCTACCTGCCAAACCAAGTGTTCCTTTACTACAGCTGTGCCTGACAGACAGACGCTGAGCACAATCGTATGAGACGCAGAGGTCAAGACGCTGGCAACTATAGCGTCCCTCATGTTGAAGGGCAGCATGGTATACACCACAAAAATGATGAACAAGAAAAATGATACCTGTGCAAGACAGAAAGACAAAAAAGAAGCATGTCAAATTTACTTCATAACAACATTTTAAAAATTGCATTTAATTTTGAACTCTCTTCAAAATAAAGGTACACAAGTTTTTAGAAGAACATTAACAACCAACCACTGCAGAAAATTGATTTAGGAAGAATTAATTTTTAAAAGTGTTGGGAAATTTACATTGTATTAGATTTAACAAGTGCAGTTGCAAGATACTACATCATGGTTTCAGATCTACACAATACTCCAAAGTTTTCAAATTTACCTTCAAATTTATCTTTTCAAATTTTATTTTGTTAACACTCTGTTTACAGGTAAAGAGTAGTTTTCTCAGGACTGGTGGATTCTGATTGTGAACTGCATTACAAAACAATTTACCAAACTCCTCCATAGAGCCTTAATTTCAATACAGAGAGATTTCATACACTCTGATGCAGTAAAAATTCAAAAATATCTGACATTATGAAAAAAAAAGCCCAAGTTCAACCAAGCATTTTTGTTTAATAAGATTATATTTCACATGTATCTATATGACCTATGCTCGATTCCATCAAAACACTACATTTTAAGCTAATACATTTATTTAGTCACGAAAAACATTTTCAGAAAAACCCAGTCCATATGCAGAATTTCGTTTTAGCTTCTTTTAAAGCATAAGGATACCAGTGTCCAAACTAACTTTATGGAACAAACTCCCCAAATGCACAGCCCCACCTGCAAAAGGGATTCCTTCACTCTACATAGAAAATACATATTTGATGGTATACATATGTTCCAAACTCCACCACACAGTCGAGAAAATGTAACTAGACTTGGGACACAGGTTTTGTATACATG
>JAOXXN010000395.1:79617020-79627261 GCA_026770055.1 Myrmophylax atrothorax
GTAGGCAATTCTGAATATGTGCCAGCTCGTGTATAATTATATCTCTATGTAAGGTTTTCCATCAGCTTTAATTGACTTGCAAGCCTATTCACCATTTAACTGTTGTATATACACAGTATGTAGATCAGAAAGCTCCCAGTCAGGTGTGAGCAATAATAATTTGCTTCTCCCTTTCCTTCCTCTCAGGTTGTTTTCTTCACATCTGCATGTAATGATTTCATATTCAAACCTAAGCCCTAAGACATGTGTTCCTACAGGACAGTGGAGAGACACTCTTTTCCATCATGAAGACAGAGCTGGATGGAGAAGGATGTCCACTTCTGTGATCTACTCATCTTTCTCCAGTTCCTCCATCAAGATTAATCCACCCTCTTCCTGATCTCTCATACTCATTTCAGTGCTGCCTAACTATCCCATATGCTCAAGTCAAAAAGTTCAATGGCATGAAATGAAACAGAACTACATAGGAAACGAGGGTTAACAAGAAAATACAGTAACAAAAAGGCAGAGCAAAAGCTTTGCTACTCTACTCTTCCAATCTACCAGCTGGTAGCATAAGGAAACAAAAGTGTTTGATTCCTTTTTGGTTTCAGTTGTCCCTAAAAGTTTTAACAGTGATCAGATGTTAATAAAACCAACAGCAAAGGGTGTACAAATTTGGTCTAGGTAAGAGAAGAGTTACACAAGTGTGATGTTTTAAAATTGTCCTGGGTAAAAGCAACTGTGATACTGAAAGAACAGATAGTCCTAAAACCTGGGAAAGTTTGGCAGGCTAGAAAATGCACATGCCTTCAAAAGGCTGGGAGAAGGACTAAAACTCGTCAGCTTAGCTTTAATTCCTATAGCAGCAACAGAGAAAATAATAAAAAATTCACAATCAAGAGTTCTGAAAGTTAAGAAAAACATAGGTGACAGCCAATGTGATATTGCTGAGAACAAATGATGTTAAAGCATTCATATTTTCTGTCATGATAACAGGCAGGTATAGGAGAAAACCCAAATAATGAGTTAGGAAGCAACAAGGGATGTCCTCTAATACAGGCATAAGAAAAATGGATGCCAGAGCCAAAATACCTTACCAGCATCTAAGACCAGTTGCCTAAGACATGTTGCCAGTTAACGGCCAGGCTGGATGGGGCCCTGAGCAACCGGGTCTGGTGGAAGGTGTCCCTGGCCATTGCAGGGAGGTTGGAAGCAGATGATCCTTAAGTTCCCTTCCAAGAAAAACCATTCTATGATTCTATGATTAAAAAATGATTTGAACAATAATCCTGGACCCTAGTTCAGGAAGAAGGATTTCAAATGCCCTCATCTTCAGTGATTTTTCATGAAAACAAGGTTTTGTTGTGTCCAAGTTCAGCCTTCTCATTGGCTAGCGGGAAAATGGCATTCACATGTTTGTGAAAATTTTATTATTAGAAAAGAAAAAATTATCCTTCTCTAACTGTCTTGTCTCCAAAAAATAGCATTGCACATTTTTTGATAACTGACTTTATAGCCACACTAAATAATTCCCTGCATTTGTGAAGTGTATGCTAGGTACTTATTAAAACACATTAGTGGATATAAGATAGCATAAGATGCTGTTGTTTTTCAATTTTTACATAAAACAGCCTATCAAGCACATAAAAAAGATTTTGGCATTTTGTAATATTTCTAGTGGAATCAGCTGTATCAACTCCAAATTTGTTGTGTATCTGTAAACAACTATCCATTTTTGAAGCTACCCCACTATTTTCCTTGTTTAAAATAAATGGATGGTTTTAAAATTCCACAACTACAGAGAGTGCTTTTAGAAGGTACAACCCCTTTGACACTACATATTCAGACTTCAAGTTCTCCGTTACTGAACATCAAAAGGGCCGGCCTGCACTGGAACTGGGTTAACGAACACTTGATAAAAAAGTGACTCGTCAATTCTTGTATTTGCATTTGAAATTTGGATATTATAATGCTGTTGCAAAGCAGGAGAACTATCAGTCATGCTAACACAGAAACTCTCATCCAAAATACACGTAGCAAATGGCTCCAGTCAATAGCTCTTCGATTCTTGGCCATGCTGCTTTTCTCCTACTTCCAGTAGTGGTCTAATGACTCAAGAAGATGAGAGCTCCATTTATCACAGAGGTTGCTTTTTTATTTCACCATGGCTCAAGAATATTTTCCCAATGTAGACTGAGATAAGATACTTCTACCCTTCATCTTCTTTCAGACATAGATAATATGTGAGGCTTGGGAACTTTCAACATATTTTAAAATGTCAGTGTATTTCAGTTAGATACTGTAGAAGTAGATACTCAAAGGCTTCTGAGCAAGGTAGAAAGAGGAGACAGGCTTTCTGGACTGAGTCACAGTCTGCAGAATGGCCAATGGCCCTGACCATTGATCTTTTTCATGAATGACCCTTTTCATTAACTTTTTTATATGAACTGTCAAAATATTGCTGATACTAACATTAAAAAGTAGTGATGCCAAGCCCTGAAGGACCTAAATATCTTATTGCAAGACTTGCTAATGCTAATGCTCATCACTGGATGCCTGCACTTGGGTGTATGTACCTGCCAGTAAACACAGCATTAATTTACAGTGCACAGTTTTTGACACTATTAAAAGGAGCCTGTTCCACCAAAGTGTGCCATAATCACAAAGCCTGTTGCTGTTTTGAAACTCTGTTGGAAGTAATCTTTAATGTGAGTCATCACTATGACTGCCTAGTTGAAACACACTTTTTGTCCTGATCTGAACCTCCATTGTTTTAGGAATTTGATTCTCAGCGACTTTATCTGTGAGTTTGTGTTATCCATTCCTTGGAGATGGGGAGTGCTTGGGCAAAGCATACCATGCAGCATTCACCATTGGTTAAGACTGGTGTAACATCCTACACAGAAGTATGTGGCTTTCCTGCTTTCCCTGAGGAGTATCCAGGACTCAGGCCCATCACTCTTGACTGTCAGAGCTTAGCAAATTTTGGGTGTGTTTGCTGCTCTCCATATTTCTTCTCCCATGCTTCAGCAGGGCCACATTTTCATCTACTATGTAAGCAGTTCTTGTCCATGGCCATTTAAAAGACAATGCAATGCCATAGTGTAGCTGTCTAGATGGGTATGTAACAGACTATTTTTCTGCAGATTTTATGCAGCTGCTTTCAGAAGGGCAGCAAAAGTTCTCATAGATTGCTGTAGTAATGCCACTAGAGGAAGCTGGGCACCAAACGGTATAATGACACCATGGTGTGGGCTATCAGTGATGATCATGAACCTTCACAAAAACTCATTCTTGTCACAGAATACAAGATAAAATTTTAAGTAAGAATCTTCATGCCTCATGCAAAATAGAAAGATTCAGTTTGCACAAGATAGAGAAGAAGATCCTTCCTTAAGTCAAACCCATTCTGAGTACTTTTCATGTTGGCAGTTTTGTCCCCAGCTTCTCCAAAAATATATTCACTACTACAGCCTCTGACCTATACTGCTGACCGTGATCTAGGAGAACTAGGATGACATTGATAGTACTTGGTGGTTCACAACATTGCTGTTGTAAATGTCACTAGTTTGGACTGTGATGGCACAAACTGCAGTGGGCCATGAATCCATGCTGGAGCCCATGGACGCAACCTGTTCTCAGAAACCTTGTCTCCCTATTGTCACCAGTTTCTATTCTGAGTGGTGTTGCCTTAACTCTGAAGGGTATTTGGAGTAGAAATTTTAACATATTTTGCGTATTAAAATTCTATTTCCTAGCATACAGGGTGTCACAGGGGATGTTACTTTTGACACTGAGGACAACTGCACAAAAAGATACTAATAATTCATTTTATCAAGTTATGTTCCAACAATGACTCATAATTTCCCATCTAGACATTCTTTTTTTAAAATTGTGTTAAGATAGTTAATCAAAATTGGTTTGGCATGTGTAAAATTCACTCAATTTAATGTTACTCTGACCAGAATTTCCCATCGAGGAGTGCAACACCTTGGCACTGAAGCTGGCATGCAAATCTAAACATGCCATTCCAGTATGAGTTAGGGAAAAGCACTGCTTTGATCACAGCCAGGAGTACAAAAGCTACAGCTAATAAAATAACTAGTTCTTTGTGACAACTTCAACAGTGGTAGCTTTTCACTATGTAACCAGAAAAGACCCTGTTCCCATAACTAAGATGGCAGACTAAAAAACTCACCCCAACTGGGCCAGCCCACTACAGGATCATTTCCAGAGGTTTTCAAGATCAGCTTCCCCCTTACTGTGTAAAGGGAATAAAAATTTATCATGTAATTAAAGAGTTTTCCCTTGGAAAGACACTTAGACTACAGCCACTGATTTCAAATGTTGTCTGTATACCTAATTTCACAAAGACTCTCTAGTTTTTCTAAATTAATAGCTAGGTTTCGTAAAAAAATTGGCAGGACCTACTAATCTCAAAAAATAGTCACAAGTACTATGCTTGTGGTTTAATACAATGTATGTATTAAGGTGTCAGAAGGGTATTCACACAAGCTATAAACTGTATGTTAAAACTTTGTGTTGGCAGAGTAAAGGTTGCAAGTGTGTAAAGATCTCTGCCATTCTACTTCTGAATTCCAGCTCTCAAAATTTCTGACTCCAGCTTCTAAAAGCTGGGCAATGTTCAAAGAACAAAACAAGCTACCCGCATAAAACAAAAAAATTCACTGAGTACTAAAATCAGCTTCTGTTCTGAGTCATCTACAGAAAGGCTTAAATTATGAAAGCATTGGATAAGGTGAAGGTGAAAATGTTGTTCACCAAAACCCTGAAACACCAAAAAAACCAAGTACTCAATGAAGCCAGTAAAAGAAATGGTTGAAAAAAGATGAAAAGGAAGGACACCTTTACCTAGCGGATAATGACTTTCTTCAACTTTCTGCCACAGAAGATCATAATGTACCATCAGGATCAAAAAGAGATTAAACAAATTCAGGGACACTGTGTCCATAAACTAATACTAAAAAGACAAGGCAGGGAAGCGTACCCTCTGATGTTGCTAACACACCTGTAGAGACTGGGCAAGGTATGAAGTAAACTGGCCACAAAAAGTGATCAAGCTTATGCGCTGCATTTTAATAGCAGCTTCTCTTGCATTTCTTGGAGACAGCATACTGTGCTAGATGGACCATGGTCTTACCCTGCAGGAAGTTCCTTGTGTTCTTGAGTTAAGAGTCAAAAATGCTTCAAAGAAAAAGATAAAGCAGTTATGAGACAGTGTCCTCCCTGACTTTAAAATAAAGCCAGGCAATTCAGAAAAAGAACTGAAAGTCCAAGGAGACTATGAATAGAAAGCATTGTAGAACCATTTACTAGCTGGCAGGGAACTATGAAAGGAAAGTTGAACTTTGAGCAACAAGAGGATAAAATATACAAGAGGCTACATTTTAACTCATATAAACCCAATGTTTCTCAAGTGCCTAGTATGCCATAAATCTCAATAATAAAATCAACAATTAGATTTTTTGCAGATTTACTCTACAAAATTATGTCCACAATAAATTATTACTTCACACATTTTCACCAAACATAAAGTTTTATTTTCCAGTAATTGTCATAGATGTAATAAACAACCCTGTAAATCATGCCTTGCTCTTGATCATAGAGAACTCTCAAACTAATAATCTGTTCTGCACAGGACTGGGTTTAAATGTCATCAGGAAACAGTCATTACAATCTCTGCCAAGAAATTAACCACAACTATTAGCAAAATGGGACAGAATAAAAGCAAGTTGATTAAACTATCACCTAAAATGGATATTATAAAATAACTGTGCAATAAGAGACCTTCAAGTGTGCTCCTAAAGTCACATATTAATCTGACAATAAGATGAAAGGCTCCAGAAAAGGAAGGAAAAGTCATATTTGAAATAATCAAGATATAATCTGATTGCATGCTGTCTGCTGTGTGGTTGCTTTCTGTGTCACGGAAGTTTTGCTTTCACTGGATGGAATCAGTAAAGAAGGACATGGGATCTGGAAGGAGTGACCCAAGGAACATCAGCAGTGACTCAATGATCCATAGTAATTTTTGGTCCTTCCTGCTACAGTAAGGGACTGAGCTACCATCATCTCCAGCAGATTTGAGATTATTTCCAAACTAACTCAGAAAAGAAAGAATGTAGTCTGCACTGTAATGTCTGTTCTTGCTATCATTCTCTTCCTCACTTGATTCTTTTCTTTCTGCTATATCCTATCACTCTTCTTTCAATCACATCATAGTCTAACTAGTCAAGAAGACACATTTGTTCTGTTACAATGCTCATAAGTCCCTGCAAGCAGAAAGGCACCTTCATGAAGCACTGTATAGCCCAACAATGACATCTGTTTGCAATGATTTGAGAGACTAACTGGATCAGATGACAACAAGCCATGCCTTTGGTATTTTCAGTGATGAAACAAGTCAAAAGCATCAGGCATAGTGAACACATTGTTCATCCTTGCAGTTTTTCCCTCCTGTGCTTTCTTCATAAATATTAAGATCAGAAACATACAATTGCAGCCTGATTATCACAGCTAGCATTTTCTCTAAAAGGGGCAGTTGATATCCTCTTTAATGCTAAATTAATAATTTTGGGTTTGGTTTGGTTCGGTTTGTTGGTTTTTTTGGGTTTTTTTTGAAATCTAAGGACAGTGAGAAAGGCATTACAAGACATTGATAAAAGCAAAACCTTGTCTTTCCCTGCAACCATAAAAATAAAGCCAAATGCATTTAACTCTTATTAACACCATGCTGTAATACCACACAATTCTAAACTCCAATTAAATTAACACATTTTAAAAGTGGAAAATCAAAAGAGATCCAAATGATTATAGAGTATATGTAGACAGACTGAAGTCCACAGCAGTAAATTGTAATTTCACTTCAATTATTAAGGAGCTAATTTTACAAAACTCAAGCACCATTCCTCAAATTCAAAAGGCATTTAAGAAGAACACACATTGAAAACATTTTCAGAGTTTCTGTGAAGAAACATACACAACTGTGAAAAACATAAAATACATAAAACCCCAATCTGGTTGGAAAGGATGTGAAAATCCATGTTAAAATATGCATGCTTGCACATACACAGAAAATATGAGCAATTACAGCAATTAATAGAAATCAGAAATCAAATAAGCCAGTAAGGACAGAAGAAGAATACACTACATTTCAGGAAGAATACATTACATTTCAGGAGGTCCAAGGAGCTTTTTCTGCATGTTAGGCATGAAAGAAGTGCAACAGTGAATTTCATCAACTATTGTAAGAGAAGGTAAAGCTTTTAATTCCAACAAAAGAAAAGCAGAACTGCCAAATAAAAATGACTGTTAATTCTCTTACAGGCATTCAATTTCAATTGAAATTCAAGGAAAAAAAAAAAGTGGGTAAAACAATTACAGGGTAATTTATAGAAATTCATAGAAATTCAACCTGGTTTGATAACATAGATGGGCCTTCACTTGAAATCTGTCAGAGGTTTAACCCGTTTTACATAAAGACTGAAATGGGAAAGATTAAACCGGAAAGTGGCTACATAGAAATTTTATTAAGGCTTGAATTTCACCTGACAGACAAGCAGATTCACCATTAGCACAGTCATCCCAAACTTCTCTTACTGCCTTCCTGTGTCCTGCTCAAGGTCAAATGCTTTTCTCAGCCCAGGTTTTTCACAAAGAGCTTCTTTTCCGCTGAAATCCAAACCTTGCTGTCACAGTGCAGCTGGGATTTGCTCTCCAAAGATTTTTGTGAATTTATTTTGAAATTGTGAATATAGCAATGGGGAAATCAATCAAAAATTATAATAATATCTTTCTAACTGAGAAATTGTCAGGTGAATCTCACACATACATACACACAAACACACATACACACATATTGTAATGGAAATTAAAAATATAATACTGGTCATTTCAGTATATAAGTAAATATAGATTGATATTATTTAATGTAACTTCTGTATTTAAAATAATACTATGTAAAATTTAAAGTAATTTTTCAATGCAGTGCAGCAGTGGAGCATATCCTTAGGCTGGGTGATTTTAATAATCTTTATAATCCTGATTTAAAATACAGAATCCTTCATATTCTAAATACTGCAGTTATTTTTATAGAGTGTTCATTGATTTAATGAATAAGATAGGCCCAGATACTCATGGACTACTGATGTGATTTCATGTGCAGCTCTTAATTGCAGCTATCTTCTAATTACAAAGAGATCCATTATGTAGCTGTAGGATTAGTTAAATGTGGTAGACTAAATTAATCCCAGTAGGATGAATATAGAGAAAAACTTATCCCAGTCTGTTTTAACAAGCATGGAATTTCATGTCTCACTATGTTGCAAATATTAAAATTAGTCAACAATAATTTCCATATTCTTTTGCAGAAGGTTACGCATTGCTTGCTGAAAAGACTGTGTTGTTTCACACCTGCCATTTCACACCTTTCACACTGCAAAGCTTTTTCTCTTCAAAAGTTTTCAGTGGAACAATTTGCCTGGAAGTCTGGGTCCCCAAAGTTAATAAACAGCTTACTCAAAATCTCAGAAAGCATGACACAATTTCCAAAGGAATCAGAATAGCACCTTTTTACAGTAAAATGTCTCTAGTTGTATAGTAGTAGTATACCACACACAGAACCAGAAAATTTATCTGAACTAAACCACAAAATATTTGTCACATTTCTTCACTAAACAGAATCAGAGTAACTTTAGGTTGGGAAGGACCCCTGGAGGTCATCCAGTTCAACCTCCTGAGTGGTTTAAAAGGTTAGGGTTAGGGTTAGTAATGATCAAATTACTTCATATAAAGGGCACAAATCTCAAATTAATTTACTGTTGACTACATAAAACCATATGGTTTATAGAGCGATGAATTAATTAAAAGAGACAATAAACAGAGAAGTATAAAATAAAAACCTAAACTGTTGTTAATTTTTTTCTTTCAGTAGGAAATAGCATTTGTATTCTTAATAATGATATTCAATCTTGCCAGCAAACAGAGCAAGGCAACTCCTGTAAAATGAGAGGAATAGTTTTAATCTCTTTATTGACATACCCAATCCCAAATCACTAGTGAAGCCAGACTCCCAAATCCAGTCAAATTCCTAATAATAGCAGGTACAACTGGAAGAAAAAAGCTGCCAAAATTACATAGTCACAAAATGTTAAAAAAAAAGGTCACATTCTTCCTAAATTATGACACAGTCTCACTTTATGGAACCACACAATTTTTCTCTTTAAAAAAAAATAGCATGAAAATAAAGGCAAGAATTTGCAGATACTGTTGGGAATGCAATGACAGAGACACTCCAACAGAATTGTAAAATACAAACGTGCTCCTTGCAGTTCTTGCAACAATACAATAGTGATCTTTTCTCTTTTTTAACAATCTGATTGTTCACATGCACAGAAATAGATGGAAACACACAGACATCCACATGAACAGATATGGCTAAATGCTACCTCCTAACCAGTGTTTGTGGATCATAGTATAGAAATGAAGGGAAACCATGCACAGCATGTAGAAGGATACAGTCATTAGATGATATTTTCAATATATTTCTGAGGAGATGGGCCAACTCCAAATAAGTTGTCTACATCAAATCCAAAGTCACTGCTGATCAGATTTAGTGCTTACAAAATAAATGAAAAAACAAACAAACAAAAAAAACCCCAAACACCCACGCCATGCACTTAAGAAGCTGCAGGACTTTACATCACTTTCAGTTAAAAGCCCTGAGCATTTAAATAGTCCAGAGAAGTAAATTAAAGTTTAAATGAAACATCACTCATGCATCCTGCACTTCTTTCCCAAGCAGCCTATTCACAGGATTGACACACTACCATCACCAATAAATCTATGTCAACATCCATTCTTACTAGAGCTGCCTCATTCCTTCTCCCTCAATGTATCCACAGCTGCCTGGTCAGTGGTAGAGAGGAATCTTACAACACTCAGCATGAAAAAAGCTTCATTTAGGTCAGAGGGAAATGTTTCATCTGTTTTGCTGTGTTTTCTCAGATGGAAGGAGGGGGACTACTTGGGAGCAACGGGATATATTTTCTTCTACCCATCATCATGCCAACTATCTCCCACTATTGCAGCAGTCAGTTAAAAGTCAGGAAAAAGACTGATGAACACTGTGGCTAATATAGATCAATAAGCCAAAGGCATTAATTCCACTTAAATGACTGGATACTGATAAGCTACAGCAAGACTGACAAGCTACAGCTATAACATACATTGTAAGATTC
>JAOXXN010000395.1:79627361-79642862 GCA_026770055.1 Myrmophylax atrothorax
TGTAAGATTCAAAGACTGAAAAGACTGTACATGGAGCACGAACACTGCCATGACCAGTGAAGGAGAGTGTTTCACCTCATATTAGACTGGCAATTTGTAGGTTGATAATTTAACACAGCACTGGGTCTTTGAATGGTCCAGTGAGGGGGTACTTAATAACTCTCTCTGCCATCAGGCAGGAACAGCTTTATCCAGGCAAGAAAGGAGAAAAGGATGATGTGAATCCAAACAGAACTGTAGGCCTGGTTGTGTGTAAAGAAAACACAAATGTTCAGATCAAATTTCTGTTCCATGAATAAAAATGTAGAGTTTGCGTCAGAGCAGGTTTCCTGTGCATAAGAACCACGATGCCCAGCCACACAATTAGATGGATACTGCAAACAACTAGACAAAATGAGAGAAGCTTTGGGGTTGATCTAAGGATAACTCAACCTACGCTGATCTTCAAAAACATTTGCAATTGGGCAGACTCCTATATTCCTATTTTGTAAGCAGATTGCTTATTTTACAGTTATTTAAACCTGGATTGAGTTATGGGCAACAGGTAGGTTATTGGCAAATACTATCCCTGCCAAAGTGGTAATCAAATAAGATACTGAATCATACTCTCACAGTGCTCCGTACAAGACCAGAGAATGTAAAGAGAAATGTCAAGCTAGAAAAAATGCTTGAAAACTGGGTCAGTTCAAGTTTGTATGGAAGACATGTCTTTTGATGATAAGCACACACCAATGACTTCAGAAACACTTAAGTGATGACTTTACCTCCAAGAGTCTACCAGCAAGCTTGGAGTACCTATGAAGATAATTCAGTTTATTTAATCTATTCCCTTGCACAAAGAGTCGTAATTCACATGCAGGGTTTTTTCACTCTAAGGATGTCAATGAAAGCAATGTAGTTGCACCAAAATGCCATGCAGGTGACAGAGAACAATTAATTTTAATACACTGGATGTTCAAATTCCTTGATAGTTATGTATCTCCCAAGTTTACAGATGATACTGTCTTAAGGTGCAACATAACTATGTTAGGGACATGACAGAGCAATTGGTGAGCTCCAAGGAGTCACAGACAGATTAGATAAATATCATTATCCCTGAAATAAGATACCATATGCCATTGCATCCTAACAGTAACTGAAAGTCCTTACCAAAAAAGAGAAATGGGGAGAATATCAGGTATCACAAGATTTCAGCATTCCCATACTCATACTTCTGAACATTCACAAAAGTATTTCTGAACTCCCATTACAACATATAATTATACACATCTTACAGACACTGTAATTATTTCGCCAATATGACAGGAGAAATCTGAAGCAGAACTCCACAGCTCAGAGATGCAATTTTCTACACTTTGAAGCACTAATGGACAAATCTCATTCTGCGCCCAGTCCACCTCTGCAAGCAGCTTTTTCGTAAAGGAATAGTTTAGTGAAAGCTTTAGCTAAAAATGGAAAGAAGCATGAATTAAAGATGACAGGAATAACATTTAAAAACAGACCACTATAAAAAGTGGGGCTTTCTGTGGCCCCTTTCACAATCCTGGCTTATCTGAAAAGAGAAACAGCTAACTACATTTGCATGGCAGGCAATATTTGTCATCAATGTACAGAACTTGAATAAAAAGATCATTTATGTATCCACCTCACTATTTTTAGGTGAAATTATCATTATCCCTATTAAAATGTTCTTTTTTACCACAGATGTTATTATTATTAGTTTTTATTCTCAAGACATTTTTAGTCTATATAAAAGCTATGCAAATGCTTCTTTTCCAGATTAGGGATTTTCATTTATACCTTCATATGAGACGCTATACCCAAACACACAAATTCTTTGAGCAGGAAACTTCTCCCAGTCCCTGGCATCAATGTCTAGAAATACATTGTCCAATCATATTACTACAGATGTGTGCACACATTTTCCTTCAGACTGCATCCTGGAGATTCACAGCCCAAAGAATTAAATTTGCTGGTTCTTTTCACTCCTGACAATGTTACTGGAATACATCAGCTTTCCCTTGTTATCATGTAAAGTTATAGAAAGAGTGTACTTCTTTCTCAGTAATTTCCTTCCTCAGTAACTTCCTTCAACATGAAAGTCTGAGTTTGTTTGTCAAAAACCATACTCTCCATAGTCAACGTATGTTTGTCAAACATTAAAGAAGAGTGCAGCAGCTTGACTCTTGTCACAGCACATATCCCACAGAAAGGTAAAAAAGAAAAAGGCACCATTCTTCTGTTGCTCCCACACTGTGACAGGTGTTTCCATACTAGATAAAGGGGGGAAAAAGACATGATTTCATCCAGATGGGACTGGCTAGGACTAGGAAATGCTGAGAATGCAAGAGTTCAAAGTCCCTTTCCATCCTCATGCATGAAAAGCCAAATGTGTCATGCCCATTGAAACTTTATAGTCAAGCTATTTGACAAGCTTGAGTTATTTTTAAATGCTAGTCAGACATTTTACATACTATACTATACATATTATACTATAGTTGCCACTCTTCACTGAATAGTAATGCTTTTTATTTCATTATTTACTTTTAAACAAAAAACAGAACAGTAAATCTTTCTGGGGAGTAAAAAAGTACAAGCTTACTTCAGTTCTCACTTAGCTGGTTATACTAATTGGTAGCAGGAGAGTTAATTTTGATATACAATAGTATGAGAGCAGAATCAAATTTGAAAAGTTAGGAACTGATTTAGATTCAGGAAGTCAAACTAAAATTTCTAAATTTTTATTTATTTTTATTTTATTGACTGAGTGCTTTAGTATCCCATTTAACTAATTTCAGTAGCTGTGCAATAGCTAAAAAAGAAAAAAACTTGGAGAAATCATAAATACAGTGAAATTGAGCTAGGAGAGGAACAACCTATCCGATCTTCAGAATTCAAATATGTAGAGGAACAGCTGTCAGAACTTTTAAGTTAAAATGTTATATGAGAGAAAATTAAGTTATTGGTCTAAAATGAATGAGAAATCACAGCATGCATTAGCCCGAGTGTAATTTTATCAGCAAAGCTTTTCTTTTGCAATATAGTACAGTGGGTTTTTACTTAAATCCACTTATCTTTCTCCCATACTTTTACCTAAGGTCCACAGACTCACTCACTTAAGCACTGCAATAAATGAAAAGTACATCAGTTTCTGCAGAAGTAACATTTTCAGTATGCTTCATTTTCTATTTTCTCTCCTTTCAACCCTTCCTTTTTCAGTTTGGAAACCATTACTGAACAAAACATGCAAGTTTCACCTAACCAGAAGAATAACAGATGGTCTGCCAAGAAATGGAGGAGCATCAGTGCCTCCTTTAATATTAACCTGGACAGGCAGCCCACAGAGCTGTAAAAGCTTCCAGTGATCCACCCTGATCAAGGCAATGTCTACAATACTCACATAACTTATAATGTTAAATGGTTTCATCTACATTGCAGTATTCCACATGCTGTGCAGAAAAATATCCTTAATATATTCAACATACTCTGAATATGCTATCAGGAGTGGAGGTTTTAAATGGAAAAGAACTGACTGGTTTTAGGTAGCTCTTATGCAGCTACCAAAGACGGGTTATCAATATCTACTGTCACAGTTCAAAGGTTCAATATATTTGATTCTGCTACGGAAAGACACAGGTTGTGATTGGTAAAAAGAAAACAGGACTCACTTTTCAAACAATACTCAATAACTATTTTTAGTTTGTGTTTCTTCTTCTACATATAAAGAAAATATCTCTGCATTTTCAGTGTAAGAGTATGAAAGACTGTGATGTTCAGTGCAAAAAATATACTCTCTATTCCCAGATGCTCTAACCTCTATTCCCAAACGCCTAAGTCAGAAAAATAATTACAGAGACAGAAAAGATCCCAAGCTTCCAAAGCAGACAGGTATCCCTCTTCCCAACTGCTGTCCATCCTTCATGATGATATCAAGCCTTCGCCTCTTCCACTCACTATTTCATTTGAGATTTGGGAGGAAATTGGGGGGTTTGATTGCCTCGCAGTAGCACAAAGATGGATACTAGAAACAGTCAATTCTGCCTTAAAAACAAAGATAAAAATGCACAGACCCAGGCCCAGAAAGTGAAATAATTTTCAGAAAATGGAAATGGTACTTGCTTGTAATGGCAGCATATTGGACCTGAGCTACCCATGTTTCTAATTTCTTCTTGAATTTTATCACAGGCAAAATGGTCTCCACTTGTGAGATTTTTACTTAATTCATTGCCAGCTAATGCCAACCTGTGATCACTGGTTATCAGAGAAATAAGGAACAAGACAGCTAACTGCTAAGTCAGCACTGCCCTGCCATTGGCCACTCATGGCCAGCGTTCCTCAGAGATGCCTGTGACCCAGCATGGGTTCCTCATGGCCACAGTCTCTTCTTAAAGTGACAGCAGGTGGATTTAGATTAGGTATTATTACCGTGATGGTGGTGAGACACTGGAACAGGCTGCTGAGAGAGGCTATGGATGACCCATTCCTGGAAGTGTTCAAGGACGTGCTGGATGGGGCTTTGATCAACACGGTCTAGTGGAAGGGGTCTCTGTCCGTGGCAGGGGGGCTGGAGCTAAATGATCTTTAAGGTCCCTTCCCACCCAAATCACTCTATGTATCTATGATTCAGAAGGATGCCCATATTGGATGGAGTGCCTCCTTCCAAGTGGATACCTCCAGCAATATTTCTCATCAGCAGCCTATCCCTTCCCATATCTCCCCAAGAGCATCTTGCTGCCTGCCTCTCCCACAGCAGCTGCAGCCACTTTAGAGGCACTGCACCCTGCTGTGGCTGGCACACAATAAGGTGGTGTCTCAGTTTAAAAGAAAACTAAGATGTCTGTCTGGACTAGGAAGGGGGCCTCTTTCTCAAAACCACCACAACCTTTGAAATTAAGTGACTTTAATCAGAAAATTTATAGAAAAGGATAACAGTGCTTTACTGCAAATATATATATAAAACCAAAACCAGAACAGAACAGCAACACCATAAACAAAACTTGCAAACAAATCAAGTCCTATCTCTGCCCCTTCGGTGCAGTTGTACTTACAGACAGAGCGAGACGATGCCACGCCTCGGGAAGCAACAGCTGCAATGAGTTACTGACGGGCTCCGGTGAGGCAAAGACGAGGGCAGGGAGAGGCATCGGCTTCGAAACTCACTTGAGAATGGCAGCCACAAGGACAGGATGAAACCTTTCCTATGGGCAGTGCACAGACCCATCCCTACCGTCCTTTGCCCGAAAAAAGTATTGGGGGTTGGGTGGGGAGGGGACAGCAGCTCCTCTGCAGATGGTGTCGGCCCCTCGAGGACTCTGCACTGAATCCAGGCAGCCGTGACTGTTCCCTCCGAATGGCACAGGGAGCATGGAGTCGGGGGGCAAGCCAGAAAAAGACCCCCTCCCAGCGTCTCCAGCAGCCCAGTAAACAGTGGCTGGCACCCACGCAAATCAAGGAGAGAAGCATGGCCAGCACCAGAAAAACCTCTCTCTCCCTCCAAACCTCTCCCAGCCATGATGTTGGGAGTACAAAGTTATCAGCCATCCCTTTTTAGACAGTTAGCTGGTTCTGGGAGCAGGTAGTGCAGGGCTGAGCTCCAACAAGCCATCTCGTCCTGGCTTTTCAGCTCCCAAACCACAGCATTGGTAAAGGAGAGAAAAAAAATACTCCATGAAAGATTCTGAAACTGTAACAGGTACTTACATTGGTTTCAGAGCTATGTGGACACCGCTGTGACCAGCACAGGGCATCCTGCAGCCCCTACTACAAACCCCTGCCATATACTGCCTCATATACTTCCCCAAAACACTCTCTTTAGAGTTTTAGTTATTGTTGGCTTGCTCCTTGTAAAATAAAAGTCTTCTGACATAATTTTTATATAAGTGTTCTGATTAAAAATAATTAAATGTGCAAATACATTTACTTAGAAGAGTCTATACCTCTGCTAATGTTTGAATTTATTTCTAAGTAAGCTGCTTAACAGTTCTTGAGTGGCTGCCCACAAAATCTATTAGAATTACACAGCTGTCACTCTAGGCAGAACTGCTTATCACAAAAAAAATGCCTACTTGTCTAAATATGCTGCAACAAAGATACCTCTGTGTGCATTTGCAGAGTGCAGTGAAATGAAAACGGGACGCAAGGCCAGAAATGGAAAACAAAGAGGTAACACTTTAATTATGAGGCTAAAGAAAGATAACAAATATCACTCAGTGCATATTCATAGCACTACTTAATTAAAGAAAAAAATTATTAAACTCCAGTATTTTGGAACATTTCACTTTCTCCTTTTTCAGTGATTTGAACTTCAGAAAAGCTTAAAACCGAATGACCACTGGGCACGCCAAAGTCTGCACCCAGCTGTGCTTCACTTGGGTTCCTGGGTTCTGGATGTTACTGTTTCTCTTTCGTAACAAAAAGCTCCTCCCGCTGGATCATGTGAGCCAGTGTCAATCCCAAATGAGCAATTCCGTATCAGAAATCTCATACTACAGATTTAGAGAGCAGAAATACATACAACTAGTATATCAATGTGAAGACTAACTAAGCACAGGCAACTACAGTGGCAAAGATACAGGCCTCATTCATGTAGTTCAGTAATTACGGTAAGTACAAACTAATGCTGTAGAAACAAACTTTAAACAAATGTTTTGATTTTTCAAGGTGAAATACCCTATCAATGTGATCTTATTTGTCCACAGACTCAGAAACGAGCCATTAGTACAAGCAAAAGTCAAGCAGACTTTCAAATTTTCCTTTGGATCTTAGTAAATAAGGAAATTAAATTCCAAATAAAAATTCCATTGTTTACAAAACTAAGTCCATTTGATTACACCAAAACAAACTAAGAAAATAATTTAAAACTTTGTTGTTGTTGTTTAGGGTTTTTTTATGGCATTGCTCCTTTAAAGGCTTCTCTTAGAGAAACTAAAATGTTCTGCATTAAGCACTTCCCTTAGACTAATAAGTACATCCACAAACCTTAGAAATTAAACACTTCACACCTTCTGATATGTCATTAATTCCATCCTCTGGGGAGGTTATGGAAAAATAATAATTAATGTACTGCCACAAAACAGTCTCAGATTTCAGGCTGTTTCCTTAGCTACCAATTGATGTGCTAGTTATTTTCCTTTTATTAAATGTGTAAATCAATGGTCACTATTTTTTAATGGGAATAGTAAATAGTTTTTTGATTTAAAGTGTCCACTTTAAATCTGGACCCACATCTCCACTGAATAATAATATGCTTTTAATATGCTTTTGAAATGCTAGCCTATATGTCAAACAAAGGCCTCAGATTCTACTTTTATTAAAAGGATTCTTCTTTTAATTTTCCTCTATGAAATCTGATTTTTTACAAGAACTTTCAAATCACTTAAGATTTGCACTTTGATGCGTGAATTTTCATTTTATACTCCAACCCTTGAAATCTTGAAGAAAAGGTTACTTTTGTCTCTGAAGAATTAATGTAAGGCAATAATGTTAGAAAGGTAACTGAAATTCCCTAGGAATGGTAAATTCAGCTCTTCAACCTTCTCTCTGTTACACCTTTTCCAATCCTTTCTACTTATTTATTTCTTAATTTTTTGATTTGCGAACCAAGGATAAACAAAGACACTGATCTTAGAATACCAGGTCATTTGGCACAATCAGAAATACTTCCAGAGAAATTATTTCCAGTATGATTAGTTACCAGCAGCACATAATGTGGTTTCTTTCCTGTTCTCATTTAAACTGTTTCACAGTAATTTACTTCTTCAAAGGCTTATTTAAGATAGGTGTTAAGAGTGTCCTATTGGTCAAAAATTTGGCTTTGAATTGAGTGGCTATACTGCTTAAACAAATCAAAACATCTTTTTCTCATCTTTCTCTAGGTCCCCATTTACCAGTTTATCTCAGACAAGAATGACAACAGTGAAAAGAAGACACTGTTACAGCATTTCTAGTCTGTTTTATCTACTTTCTGACATACTTCCCTGTTCAAAAAAGCTAGCAGGAGTAAACGATATAGAAGCACTGTTAAAACCTAGGGTTGGAGTTGTGCAGCCCTCCATACAAACTGCAAAACTAGATGCCTGGAGAGCTAAAGAGCCTTAAAAGGAGTGAACAGAGAAAGAAGTCAGAAAGAGGGGAGCAAAACAGTCTTGAGGGTCATTACCACCTTCATGAATGCAATCATCTTCATTCCTCAGGGGGAGAGGGGGAGTAGGAGCAGCAGCATCCCAAATGCTGCCAGTTCAGTGGTGTATTTACATTTCAGCAGCAGTGGCATCAAACTCACATCCCTGAGTCCTCAGTCCTCTTCCATAGTATATTCCCAAACTATCACATGCAAGGAAAACTAGCAGACAACTTCCCAAAACTGCCTTTTGAGGAAAATACCTTTTGAGGGCAGCAAGAATATTACAGTGCACTTGTATTGTTGAAAGAAGACACCGCTCACTGAAGTGAAAAGGATCCTCTGGACAATCCAATTCTTTTCTTTATGTATGCTGACTTTGTGAATGTTTGCATTACTGACACTAGCTCAGCTGCCTGCTAGTACTGATATGCAAGAAGAATCAAGTTGTGCAAGTTCTGGTAAAATGCTTGCTTAACATAAGAATCAAGGTATTGCAGTAGTCCCATATATTAATGAAATTTCACTGTCATTTTCCTCAAAAAAAGAGTGCCAATGAGATGCAAAACTCTATTGGTCCTTCATTTTCAGATTGCTATCTTCCATATATATCTTCGAGGAATAAGGAGCTAAGATGCAGCATTTAGAATTCTGCCAGCAAGTTCCCTATTCATCTCTGCCAAGAACAAATTCACTCCAATGCAAATACTCCTCTTACTTCTACTCCTGTGACCTAGAACTTAAAGCAATCAAGAAAAATTCTGTGCTGATTTACTTCTGAAGTAAAAACAAATCACTAACTACTGTGGAGTTTGGTTAAACATGCTGCATGCTACCATCTTCTCGTTTTGATGCAACTCTTTATGGTTTGTACTGTTTTATGAAAGGAGGGAAAAGGATGAACAATGCAATGGCACAGAATTGTTGCTTGTTCACAGGGCAGAAAATTAAATAGGGCCTTTCATCCATCCAACTAACAGTTTTTCTTGTATGGCATTACAGTTGTACAAATATGCTTGGCAAGTCTGTCCTTTGGAAAAAGACTTCTCAAAGAGAGTGAAACTTCATTTAGAAGGAAAATTGATCACAGTTTTTGGAGAGTTTTGGAAAGCAATTTTTCTCTTCAAAAGACCATACTTTTTGCACATCCTCATTACTTCTCAATCTATCCTTTCCAAGCTTGTTATTGAAGTGTCCTCTCATCTTGAGACTCAGCACTGTTCACACAAATCTTTCCCCTGCCAAACAAAAGATAAACTTTATCTCTTACTGTTGTACTGTTTCTCTAGCACTCACTAACAAAACAACAATAACAACAAGAACTAAAAAAAGCCCAGAAAACAAAGACAAACAAAAAAAAAATCAGATTGGCTTTGCTTCAAACAGAAAAAGACTACTTTCCACCTGATTTCTGGTTCACTGACATGAAGATTATATCCTGTATTGTCTTAGCTCTTCTATCTGCACTCATTAAGACCAAAAATTTATTCTTCTTAGCTGAAAGCTAAGATTGTTCAATGATAGAGTCTAGGATTCTTTTACTGAGAATCCTAAGACACAAAAATTAAAAATACTTACATTCTCCCCTCCTTCTAAATTTACCTTTTACTTCATTTATTTGTCTGTAAAAATCCCACACCTTTTTTTCGCTTGTCTCTCATCTTTCTCCCCAACAGTGTAAATGTTCCAAATCATGGCAGTTTTTTCCCCTTTCTGGTGCTATCTTCTACTTAAGGAAAGCAGTATCTCCCTATTTATGAAAGTGACTTCTCAGTTTACAGTATTAACTCTGAAGACAGAGCTCAAGCAGCCCTTCTGGAAAAACAGCTACTAGAGATGCACAACATACACTTGTGTGAAAGTCGCCGTGTAGGGTGGGAAAGATGTGCCCTCGCAGCCTTCACACCCTGCCTAGGAAGATAAACCCATTCCTCCTGGTAGAGTACACTGCAATTCCCCCTTCCCCATGTGTCTGAATTTCCTTCCATAGCAAATGGCAACGTAGAAAGAACAATATGTACCCAAGTCTTGTCAAAACATGTCATTTGGCCAGGACTCAGTCGTGGGTATCAGATCTACGAGGTGTACCACAGAGTAATAAGATACAGTCTCTCAGGCCTAAACGATATAAAGGCTGACTTGCTTTCTCGTCTCCTGCTCTTCCTCTGAGGCTTTCTTCTTAAGAACAGAAACAGCCAAGACTAAGAAACTGTTAGGCAATGTCACGATGGCCAGTCATTTGTCAGAAACAGGGAAAGTAGCCTCAAAAGAGCTTTTAACAACCTGAACTATATAATACTGCTAACTTGTTGGTAGAGTCAACCTGCTGTCAAAATGAAACTCTGACTTCTCAAAGACGAAGGAGTTTATTAAAATGTTTCAAAGATAGCAAGGCCCAGGAGACCACATAAGAGGGAAAGGGTTTGAGAGACAGGAAAAGATGATAGCCCATCTCCAAGGCAGATGATCAAGCAGCTAACACACCTGCAGCCGACCATACCATACCTGCTAGCCAGGGGCATCCATGTTGAGCAGCAGTATTTTTAAGTACTCTGCAGACCATACAGAAAATATTACATCAACTTGCCTGGCTTAATCACGTGAAACCTCCCACTGAAGTTCTTGTCAGTAGTAAAAGCACCAGTTATAAACCAGTCCTCTCCTTACCTACAGAAGACAGCTGTCCATCAAGAATACCAATTTATTCCACTCAATTCTGGAAAAAAATAACTCCACATCCACTGAAAATAAGAAAAACTCCATTTTCAACATAATTCAAACAGATATCCTTAAGAGCGTTATGGTACTGACATCTGCTACACTTTTGCTTCCCTTCCATTATGTCCTTAATGTCCATTGTGATCACAGCATTTCTCAGTAGGACTGATGCCATGTAGCACTTATTTTTCAACATTGACAAAAATAGGTAATAAAAATCAGTAACACATAGTTCAGTCTTCCTCTAAGTGAAGGACAAGCAAGGCTCAATTCTCTGCCTGATTCACCTTTACAGAATCAGGCAAAAAGGATTTTTTCCTAAGTAATCCCTCTTGAGATGTTTCTATGGACAGCATGGAAAACCAGTTTTTCTCTTATCCCTTATGCTAGCCTGCAAATGAATCAAGACACTATACATTTATACATAACATTTTATGAGAATATTCTTTTTAGAAGCCATATTTTGCAAGATAATAATTGTTTTGAAATGAGAAACCTCTTTTATAGGCTTTCCTACGAGAACAGATCTAGTGCCTTGCAGAAAACTCCCAGACATCTCTACTGTACAGGCAATGTATTTATAGGATATGGTTTATCTCACAAAGCCATTACTCACCTATTGGCAATTGCAGAGACCAAATTCACTCCCAACTGTGAAACGTCCCCTAGCAACTTCAAAGGCTGGTTACATATGGGAAAATAACACTGAGATCATATTTAAAAAATTTTAAACTCTGCTCAGCCCATTTGTCATTTTTGGAAAGACCTAAGCACACATCATCTTCTACTCTTTATACAGGGATTAAAAGCCATGCTGATTATACATAAACTTGAGCAAGATGAGGCATGGCAGTATTTGTCCAGAAGAAAAGCATATGCATAACATTTCTGCATATCGATAATACGAGAGTTTTGGGGGGAAATTAGCAATTATCAATCACTCAGATGGAAATAAAATTATGTTACAGAGTTATTCATAAAGAGTTCAAAAATAGCTTCCTTATCAGTCTTGGTTGTTTTTTTCTTCTGTCAACGTCCTCTAGATTTAAATCAATCTATACTAGCAACACTTTCAGTCTTATCCAGGCCCACATGAAGCACTAACACAGTTCTCTCTGTTTATTTTCCTGTCTGGACTGCTGCTGCCCATGGTGAATGAAAAGATGCCTGTCTCCCATAAATGTTTGCTGTTGGCATAACTTCTTTCACTGACTGTTTTCAAGACTAATGACTTTCATTTCTAGTTCAGCACTTTCCAGTATGGTATTCACTTAACAAAGCTACAGCAGTATATCAGTCTAAACACACTTGGTATCTGGCCTTCAGTGCTCATGCAACATGGATTTAAATACAAGGTAAAATATCTACTTCAAAGTCAGTTGTATTTTACACTGGTCTTTTGTGGGTTGGGGTTTGAGAGATGGGTAGGAAACCATTTTAATTAAGAGAGATTTAGTTTCTCAGTTTTATGAAAGAACACACGCAAACTCAGGTAAATCAATGACCCATATGATTTCTCTAACAATTCACATCTAAGAATGCACAAAAAGCTCACAGAAGTTCCTGGGAACAACAACTGTATTTTAAGGCTAACATTTTAAAATCAGCTTCATATGATATTTGTAGTCCTGTTTTCCTCTAAAAGCTGATGTTTAAAATCAGTCAGAAATGTCAGACAGAATAATTGTTTAACCTTCAGACTTACTGCAGGTTCTGGTTGCTTTCTCTCTGCATTTTTTAAGATAAAATTTGGCTATCAAATAAATCATTCCTTGGCAGTTCTTTTTTTCATTACTGACCAAGTTATCTGCAAGAAAATGTCACCTGTCCTGCTAAAATACAAAACTCAATACATCACATAATACAAAGAATATTTTTGAATGGTTTAGTATTTTTTATCATTAGGTAAAATAATCAAGTGGATGCACAGATAAAAGTCATCATCCATAAAACATGTTACGTTATAATAAAGTGTATATGCTGCTCACACAGACATAACTGGGTGATACAAGCAAGCAGCTCCAACAGGCAAACACAGAAAGAGCAAAAAAAGAAAACAACCATGCCTGGTTCTCACTCAATACCATAATTTCTGTCTAGTTTGAGGGTTGGGTATTTTTTCCTAAAATAAATACTACTGGCTGATTTGTGATGAACTTTAGAACCTCAGTATGACTTAGGAATTCTGATCAATTCTATGATGTCAGGGTGCAGCATATACTTAAAAACTGTAAACCAGAAAGCTCTCTGGCATGAGAGGCTTCCAATAGCATCCAGTAGCTAAGGGGCAATTGCAAAACCTCAACTTTTGACATTGCCTCAAGCAACAGTGGTTAACATAAGGGGAATCAGGAATTCTTCCCAATCTCGTAAAAGAAGAATGCAGAATGGAACATCCCAAGAAGGCAAAGAAATAAGTCTGTAAATATTAAAGATACCTGACAGACAGAGGATATCTTTGACTTTTTCTGTCAATTCTCCAGGTATCTACAAACTATCTAAACATTATATAGCATATAAATAGTTAGATATTTTGAATTTGAAAACATGTAGTTGCATCTGACAGAGGCTGTTAGGAACTGAGAGAAGAAGATAGGAGGATGTCATGTTAATCCATCATGCTTATAGTGCCAAAGAGAGCAACAATTACAATTTGGAAGTATGGGAGGGAGAAGCAATATTCCACACTTTAAATGACACAGGCCTTACAGACAGTGGAAATTCTGTGTTACACAGAACACACCTAATGTTTCAGGTTGCTAGCTAGTTCAGAATGGCTGAAAGCTCTGACAAGTTTCTTCTACCTGATACTATTTTTAATTTTTTTTTGTTTTAAATAGATGCTATATACTTTTTGAATGTAGTACAGAACAAGGCCAGATGTGTTCCTCCAATGAGAATGTGACTATGAAATCAAAATATGAGTGTTCACTCCTAATTTTTTCATCTGCTGAACTCCTGACAAATCCAGAACAAGGACTCCAAACAGCAAATGGCACACACAAAAAACAGTTCCCGAGCTGCTGCTGTTGCCAGATGAAGCACTCAAGCAGAAATGCTTTAATACCCCTGATCCAGAGGTTTTGAAACACTTTTCTATAAACTACAAATACTCAGACTGATATCTGGAACATCAGCTGCTTTCCTCCTGCATCAGACACTGTCACTTCTGCAGCAATTCAGCCACCATTACATAAGGCAGCACAACAGCAAGACTCTGCTAAGTATTAGTTCTTTCACATGGCTAAATCAACTAACCAAACATAACTAAAAGACATGCAAAATATTATTCTAGTCTACATTACAATGATTTCACAGCTGCATAACTAATAGGATGTTTCTAGATTGATTTCTGATGTGCTGCCTTGACAGTGGTTCCTGGACTGGATTTAGATTTGTTTGGTGATGAAAATGAGAATTCAGAAGTACTCAAATGAACATTTAGAAACACTAAAGTGGGGGACAGTGGGTGGAGGAAGATCTGAATATGTGCCTGCTTCATCCCATTTATCCTGCAGTGCTGGTGTAGCTCTTTGAAGTGTCAGTATGGGGGAAGAAACTGCATTACCCAAATAACATTTACATAATCAGTTTTTTCACATTTAAAGAAGACATTTCTCTCTGTTGTTACTTTAATTTGTTCTTTGTAATCATACACCTCTGACAATAAATGTAAAATGTATGCTAATTTCCTCCATCCTTTCTACTTCAAAAAAAGAGATCACCTCTAGCAAAGCAAGTATTATTTTTATATGGCATTGGCAGGAAAACTGTACTTTGACTGGCAATTCATTATTTGGTTTCCATCTGAATCCCTTCTCCCTTGAGAAGAAAGAAACCTCTAAGTACTACTTGGACTTCTGAAGCTCCAATCAAATGGCGAGAGAGATCATATACTATGCCCAGGTTCTAGGGACCATGTAATACAAGATAATATACATATTCATATAGGCTTTTGTTACAGCTGAAAACAGAAAGTGTACCTATATGAAGACTATATTTACACAGTACATCTTAAATTAAGGCTCTGAGGCATCTGACAGGAGTAGTGGGTTCACCTTCTGCTCCAAACCTGAATGTATTATTCAATGCATATGATTACTTCAGTTTTTGTTATGAACCCTCCCTAGTATCACACAAAGGCAGATGAACAAACAAATTCAGTGCTTCCACACTGTGAAATGATTTGATATTATCCTTACATTCACCAACACTATAATGTGTGTATATAATTGTGTGATTTGTTTTAGGTGTGAATGTCATAGTCCTGTGAAAGAAATTTTCAATGCAACCAAAACTAAGTAGAATTACCTTCTGTGGGTTGTTACATATGTCAATGCCCACATTCCAAGCATTTTGCCAACCCTCCATAGCCTGGTGCTTTCTCCACCAGCAGTGAGAGCTGGTAATACAGAGGCAGCAAAACAGCTCCAGAAACATGTACTCTTCTCCCACTGTAATATTTTTAGATTGAGCACTTGCTGCTGTAAATCCTACTTAAGATTTCCTCCACTAGGAAACACAAACACCAGGATCCCCATCACGGCTCCCTGCCATGCCTGCAGCCCCTTCCCCACAGTGGCCCTGGGTCACCATGCCGAGCAGCTGGCAGCCCTCAGAACTCCCGTGAGCCAACACTGAGCACACAACACACAACGCTCCCT
>JAOXXN010000395.1:79642962-79665601 GCA_026770055.1 Myrmophylax atrothorax
GTGATCATTGTGGAGGAATTCTCCTTCCCCGTTTCTGGGTAAACAATTTGGTTTTTCCTCTCAAACTAAGACAAAAACCTATTGCTTTCCCCATACCCACTTTATCTCCCATACCTATGGATTACAGCTGTCCTCCAAATAACCAGCTACACAGGCATGCATTACACAGGCCACTGTGTTCCCCAGTTTGTCCATTTCCACGTCCTGCTACTAGCAGAGCCATCACACCTCTGACAACCTCATCCAAATGGGAATGCCTTGATTTCTTTCTTATGTCTTCTCCTACTTAATTTTTTCAGACAACACAAAAAACACATCTCTGATGCAGCTGCAAAAGCTTGTACAACCAGAATTGCTGCCCAAGTCAGCTCCTGATCAGTGGACTGGCAGGAAAATAGTGGCAGCACCAGTTGTATGACACGACTGGCAGCTGATCAGCACTGCCCAAGCTCCAACAGCACCACAGGGTCCTTTCTCAGCCTGTTCCACACCAGCTTTGTATGCTCTCTGCCACTGCTTCCTTTCTCTAGGCCTGCCACCTTGCATATTCTCCCAAATCAACACCTGACAGGAATACTCTCTCTGCAGCATTCCCTTGCTCCATTTCGAAGTGGTCCTTGGAGGTTTGATGCTGCTATTGAACTGCAATAAAGCAGGATGTTGCCAAAATGCCATTGTGACAAGCAATCGATTCTGCTTGAAAAATCTGAGAGGTTAATGCTTCTGATGGCCATTAATCCACAAATACAATCCAAGGAGGAATCTTCCGTACTTCCTCCCAGAATTATAGCTGTTGTGGTAAGTACCTGAATTTGTTCTCCTACAGGCAAAACCTTCACATTTGACTACCAATACAGACAAAACAGCACATTTTAGCCATAAAAATTGCTTCTTTTACAAAAACATACAAAACATAAGGTAATTCACTATTCCATGTTACCTCAAAAAGGGCCCTATTTCCAGGGAAGAAAGATGACACTTTATTAAATCTCATATTCTACAAGTGGTAAATTGATTTCTCTCATATCAAAACACCTCAAGTGGGAAGCTGAGATACTACGTGCAGAATTTGAGAGTTCTTGGCTTCTGAGACTAAGGGCCTTCTGTGTCCCCTTACTGTTTTTAAAGCACCAAAACAAAAATACAACTAAATAGAACATTTTAAAAATTATTTGCAATATGTCATGCAATTTTGCCACATGGGTTATCTCTTGGAAATCCAGTGCAATCAGAAATGAACAAACATTACCGTTGATTTAATAACCTGTCATTTTTTTATTCACCCAAAAGGAATCTACTGAAGGTTTCATCACAAATCTGAATGAAGTTGGTAACAGACGGTATCTGTATCTCATTTGAAATGTAAATGAGTCATTCTTGTCTTTTGGGGAACTAGGATAGCAGAGGACTCTTCAGTCTTGTGGTTAAAAATAACTTTCCACTCGTCCCACACAATATCCCCTTTAATGATCCCTGCTTAGCATTACTTTCATGATGACCTATTAAACAAATGGGGACATGATGCAGCTTCTGAAATTTAACCAAAGTCAGTATTTAAAAAAAAAAATAAGCACACAGATTTCAAGATCAGATATCGCATTACATAAAAATATAACATACTAAGATTCAGGGGGAATAAAAGGACAAGGGAGGGGTGTGAGATACTGCAGAGAAGGGATTTGTTGCCGGTCCTGAGTGTTCAGAAGAAGGACCTGCTGCTCCAGGAAAAATCTCCTATTCAACTTCAGGCCTTGACAAACATTGGAATTATTCCCATTGGTAGCTTGGCTGTTGTCCTTTCCCTTAGGGCAAGCTGAAAAGCCATTACCCCTTGAGTGTGAAGAGTCTAGATCCAATATAACCTTCGTCTATGTTCATGTAAATGTTATTTGATAATCAAGATAAAATGCTTGCCCAATAACAATGGATTAATGACTGCAAAATACTCTCAACTGAGCTCTTGTACAGTGTTTTGTCAATATTAAAACTACCTAAACGTCAAAGTGGACAACAGCAGTACATCATCTGGGAATTCTAGCCACAGTAATCTCATTACAACCTTTACAACATTGTTTTCTCACTGCAAGAGGTTTAAGCTGCACTGTAGAACTCAAGAACAATCTTACAGAAGGTTTCTTTGGAGCTTTTAAGCCAGTTTTCTGGACTGAGGACAGAACAGCACTTTTTGCTAGGAGGATGGATAGACAGATTGGATCAGAGGTTCTGTTCTGCAAGAGATTTCACTCTGGATACACTGGTGCAAAGAATCACAGTTCCACATCATGCTTGTCCCATTCTGGGGGTCCTGAACACTGAAAGGCATGTACAAAGAGTCAGATGTTTCAGCTGTATCTAAATTAACTCAAGTACGAGAGGCTACATCACTGTGCTAACTATAATATTATAACAGGGTTCATTTACTATGTTGACAAGGTCCATTGTCAGTGATTCCCAGACCTCCACGGTACGATAGGACTTCCCATCATAAAATCAGTAGGCAGCAGGTGGGGAAGAAGCTCTGTCAAATCAGAGGTGATTATGTCTTAATATTGCATAATTGGGGTATAGGAGTTGGGGTGTGTTGGAAGAGTGAGAAATTTATGCTTTCAAGGAAAAGGGTCAAGAGTTCACGAGCAGAAGACATTTCTGGATAACGAAGACCTGGGTTTCCACAGGGCAGTTGGCAGCCTTGCTTGCTCAGACACCAGTGCTACTGGGGTTTCTCACCACACCAGCTGCCTAGTGCTGCCTCTTTCCTAACTCAGGACTCCAGTTGTGAAAAAATGTACAGCTCTAAATACTGAAGTTCTGTAAAATTAATTCAACCCTAAAAATACTCCAATACCTCCAGTCAGAAAAACAGTAACACTAGCAAAGTTCGAGAACTGAGAAATGGGATTTGAAAGTAGCAATTTATTTAGCAGTAAGAAGAAACCTAACTAGAGCAACATTTTAATTGCATAGACACAGACATGAGCCTTTTACTATGCAATAACAGTTTAGATGATGGCTTCTTTTGAAGGATTTCAAGGATAAGAAGGATGAAGGAAGGGTTAGAGCACTGCAGTTTTAAACAAGTGTTGGGAGTTCATTTTGCTACTCTGTGGTTCAACAATGATTATCATACCTTGCCACTTAAGGGGATGCTGGAAAAGTACCCACTAAAACTTGTAAAAAAATGTACATCATGTAAAAAGTGTTTCTTTTATTTTTCTCTCTTTTTTTTAAATTAAATTGCAAGTATACCAAAATACAGAAAATAAACTCAGAGAAAAGCAAAAAACTTCCCTTTCATTACGGATAAGACACTGAAGCTATAACATCTTCAGCTACATTTCATAAGAAGAACATTTTTAGACAAATTCATTTTGTCCAGAAATCTCTTTGCTTTAAAATAGATTTCAAAATTGTGACAAGTTTAATGTATTACTTCATATTGCATGACTTCAACAACAGACCCTGCCTAAAAAGAATGACATCCTCATGCATATTCTACATTAAAATTAATCTATTCAAAACACACACCCCCTCTTGCTAGCATTATTTTTTTTCAAACACCTGGGGAGTCATATTAGTATTAGTATGTCAAGTGTTAAATTGTATTTAAAAATACATAAGATAAATTTTCCTAACTAAAGTACTTGATGGTGTGATGTATTCAAGAAGCAATTTCCTTAACAGCAAGAAACCTTACCAGAGTCACATGATTTAGTAAGATACAGCAGCCTGAAATACACATCTTGTTGACCTTCAGTACTTAAAAATTGTTCTAGTTTTTACAGCCCTGTTGTTTGCCATCCCATTTCTATCCCTTGTCACTGAGTATACAAATAAAAAGAGTTGAAAGTCTATTTTCTGTACAAACAAAATGCATGTTGCACTATGCCTACTCAACCAGGGATTTTATTTACCATCTGCCTACACTGACTTATCCGTCACTAAGGGTTATATTTCTTTTACAGTTTTTAACATAATCATTCTTCTTCACCTCTCCCTTCAGCCATTCTCCATGCTGCTGGTGAGGAACCAGCTATTGTCCAGGACTGTGTGACCAACTTTCACAGCTCCCAGAAAGAAGGAAAACACTAGAGTAGCATGAAAAAAACCAACAAGCACTGCTTTCACACAAGCCAGCATTTTGCCTGCGTGCCCAGATCTCCACACTGCAGGAGCAGAGGTGCACAGCTTTCTACATTTTCAGGTGTCTTTTTCCTCAGTACTGAAACCCCAGGAACCTGGGATCAGCTCCCAAGGGTTGTGGCCAGTCTAACTTGTTTCCTCTGTCGTCCATAACAACTTCACACAGTAACTCCAACATTTCTACAGCTCAGCCTGTGCACACTGAATGGCCCATAGGTACAGGTCTCTTTTCATGGATACAGTGGGAGGCAGAGACCAGACACAGTGGTATGGAGCTTCTGTCCTGACTATAGTCCTCTCCCACTCTCACTGAGACTGCAGCCATCCTGAACAAAGGGGTACATCTCAGTTTTGACAAAGCAGGTAAAAAAAAAGCCCAAACAACACCCAAGAAAACCCTGCTGTAAGAATTGTAACGAAATTTTAAAAGTACAGAAAACTGAAACCTAAGTTTTACTGAGTAAATCCCATTTAATTTATAAACCTGTATGATATGTGGTTGCTCAGCATGGTAAATAAAGGAGCACACAAACCCTACCACAGCGCAAAAGGCAAAGTTCTTTTGTTCTGCATTTCTACATTATGTGAAATCAATAATATCTGATCGCAACCACTAGCTAAATAATGTCACAGAAATTATGCAAATTCTATGGATCCAGAAAGATTTTCCTTTTGTAGCTTCAGCAGCCACTACATGTCCCTGCAACACTGTAAAATGCTGTTCCCTGAATCTTCGCCTGGCTTGAGATAAGCAGTGCTTACTAAAGTGCAATTAGAAGTAAACACGGAGAGATGAGAAAAAAGGAGTTAAGAGGTATTAAAGCACAGATTCTTCTGCTAGACCCTCTGGAGAAATATGTCCTGTAACACTCTGCTTACATCAGCAATGAGTAAGGAATTATTGGGCTAATATAGAGAAAATCATAGTATACAAATAAGTATGATTCACACATGATAATGTGCATTTATTGCACTTTTCTGCACTCGAGGCTTTGTTATCCATCACGATTTCTCTTTCCAATTTTCATCTGACCAAAGAAACATGATCTTTCTCTCCATTTTTTTTTTTTTGCATACCAATCCAACCCTTTAAATGGAATTTAATATACAAACATATGTCATTCAGACCACATGCTTTCCTTCTGTTGTCAATATCCTGGGCCATCCAGTAGACCTGGCAGCTTATCTACACAGGACATAACAAAGACCCAAAATGATAACTGATATTCTCAAATAAGTTTCTAAATGCTGAATAAA
Organism: Myrmophylax atrothorax; assembly: GCA_026770055.1. NCBI lineage: Eukaryota > Metazoa > Chordata > Aves > Passeriformes > Thamnophilidae > Myrmophylax > Myrmophylax atrothorax. The sequence goes on from JAOXXN010000395.1 coordinate 79,648,360, forward strand.
TTCAGGTTACTGTATAAGGAAAATAAAAGGTGTCCACATCTACCTAAGTAAAACTGTCATCCCATCTATGTGAAAGCCATTTAAAACATCAATTTATAGTTGTTTATAGTGTAAGTAATATGTACACACTGACAGGAACCGTCATTAGATAACGTATGCAGTCATAATGGACAATCAGAGCGTGACTAGGGGAAAAAAGGCTCAAATCTCTGCCTCATTTAATAGTGATAAGTTTTTTTGTTGTTGTTGTTTTATGGAAAGTAGAAGTTTTCAGGCATATGTAAGCTTGATATGATTTATTTAGATGTAAACCTTTTTTATATGACAGACTGTCTAATCCATTTCCTTCATCACTGTACATTATTTGGAAGAAAAATTTGATGATTAAGGCTAACAACAGCATAATAAAGAAAAATTTATTTAAACATTTACTTAGGAGCAATTCCATCCCAAATTAAAAAAAATAGCTTACAGAATCTGGAAGATAAAGCCATCACATTTTGCTTGCTTATCTTACCAACAAAGAGCAAAAAACCTGCCACACATGCTTTTTTTCTTCCCCCCCTTTTTTTTTTTTTTTTTTTTTTTTTTTTTTTTTTTTGTAGAGAGGGTGAGGAGGCAGAACTGCAAGTTTGGTCAAATGGAATATAACAGAACTCTAACTAAGCCCTTAGATATTTGACCTTGCACGACTATCCTAAAATTGTTACTTATGAAAACTCATCCATATTGAATGAGGCAAAAACTATTGTTACGAAGAATACAGATGGCAGCAAGACAAAAAATTCAGTGTGATAACAAACATATTAAACTGAGGAAAGGCTGTCTTCATTAGTAAGTGGGAGAGGAAACAACTGTCACAGTAAATAAGAGAAGGTGTTACAAACTTGGGAGAAAATGTATGAAAGGGTTCATAACAATACAAAGGAATTGTGAAATAACCAAAACAAAAAGAAAATAGGCAAAGGACACTCATACTATAAATGTGGAAACTGATAAATTACAGAAATCATCTCAAATTGGGATATTACAACAAGTAAGAAACCTAGAAAGAACTAATCTGGAAAGAGACTGTGCATTGTACAAAATGCAAATTACTGTGCAATGCCACATGAAGACACGAGACAGGGACATTGTGGTTATAAGTCATGACTTCACCTGCCATTTTGGTTCTTGGAAAACAAAGATATTCGCAAATCACTAAAGTGTTACAGAAACCAGAACATTTAAGAAGAGATTCAGGTTTTCCAGTTTACGCAAACAAAATGCCCTGAAAAGTAAGATACAGAAGTTACACACATTTATAAATTAGCTGAAATGGTATGTACAAGAAGCATATAAGAAAAATGCAATGTACAAATCAACGTAGTTGATATGTAGTTGAGTTTTAAACTGTTCAAAATAAATCTTCCAGAACAATATAATTCAAGAACTTCAGATATTGACACTACTGACAAATGTGTTATTTTACAGCAAGTTTATTTTAAGTTGTAAAACCAATATGAAGCCTTGGAGTAGCAACAGAAATGTACCCTTTCCACAACTGGCACAACAGCGGATGCTGCAATGCATGAGAACTTATTTTTTGAAGCCTTGTGAATGCATTTATGTGGAAGGACAAAGGGTGGGGGCTTTTCCCTTGATAGACTGAAAAGGCTCTTCCTGTGACACTGGTCCAGGAAGCCTCGTTTTTCTGAGTTGAAGCTAGGAAATATTGTATCCTTCTCCCTAATATGGATCCCCCAAGTAGTTACTGATTCCCTTTTGAAAGACTGCTCCTTTTGAAACCTGCCTTCTAAAAGTCCTCTTGCCCTTCCTCTTCTCAGCCCTCCAAATCAGTCTCATATATTGCCTAAAGAGGAAGCAGAATCATAAAAGACAAATACCTCCAGGATTGTCCTTCATAAACACTGAAATGTTGTCTGAGAATTGACTATTATCTTAGTCCATAATTTTTCTCCCTCGTTTTTTCTAGAAAACGGGTTTTTTTCAGCCTATTGCTGAATTAAACCAACACAAACATAGAAACTATGTCTCAATAAACACGCAACATACACTGCTTTGTATACCAAAAAAAGTCACATAGTAAAATAAAACAAAAGTCACTAAATGAACATAATTAACCTCTTGAAAGCACATCTATTTTCTATTTCTCAAGGAATTTACAATTTGTAATGTATAATTCTTCATGTAACTCACATTTTAATTATACATTATTCCGAAAAATCTGAGCTTAACCACATTTTAAATCATGTAATAATAGAATCCTAGGACATAACTATGTTTGTGCATTTAAGATACCTTTGAAAATGAATTTACATAGATTTTGCAAATTATATTTTTCTATGAATATATAAAACTTAAACATACATCTTCTACAACTCATATTGAGTGAGCCCTACTACACATCACACGTATTTCTACTTCTTTATCTCTTACTTTTGTGAAACTCTATAAACTTAGTACCTTGCTTGCCAACAAACAGGCAGACCATATGGCTTTCTTATATTTGGTACTTTAAGACCGATGTTTCCTAATATCTGCATAACTCTGCAGATTTGTATCCTGGCAAGTGAAGCCGAAAGGCATTTCAACTTCAGAATATTACAAACTGCAGGCACATGGGGGAAGATTCTGTTCCCTGCTTCCTAGACTAAAAGAGAAGCCATCTTCTGGCAATCTGAATACTAAGATTATAGTCATGCCTAAAACTCTATAAAAGGTACAGAAACAAGGAACATTCTCAAACAATGAAACTGAGATCTTCTTATGCAGCTTTCTTCTATGAAAAGTTTTCATCATCTATTTTATTTTAATTTGTGCAACAGCTCACCAGATAAATTACAAGAGCAGTAGAAACCTGCAAACTGAATCAGATTTGAGACAAAAGGCAAAAAATTATCAAAGGTTATAATCTATAATGATATGACATTTCATCACTTAATTCACAGAAATAAAAACATACAATATGATGTCCAATGGCCTTGTAAAGGTGCAGTTTTTCCCTGGCAGGCAGGTATGCAAGGTCAAAGAGCTTAAACCAACAGACTAACACAGTGTCATGAAGAAGTCAGGTAAACTGTTACATTTCTGAGTGAGAAACAATTTCAACAAATAGTAAACTTACATGGCTCCCCTAAATTAAACCTGCTAGCAAGAAGTAGTGGATAGCTTCTTTCATGGTTCTCTAGTAGCTCCATCTTACAAGTAATTGTTAACTATATATGTACTATGAAATTATTAAATGTTTATTTCCTAATGTCAAATCAATTATTAAGCACATAAGAAGCCACATGAATGGTTTATATTATTCATTTCCATTTGTCATTTGGTGTCTTGACTTCAGGAACATCAGAACAATATGATGATATATAAAGTTAGCATTGCTTAGTTTCAGTATTCTCAGAAACATTAATATTTTTATTGATAACTGTTACTTCCCATCACAGAGAATAATATTGCCACATTCAGTTCTGCACATTCATTCACATGACTTGCACTGCAAATATCACACTGCATGTAAACCACACAATAATCTTGACGAAAACTACCATCAGCTCAGCCTTTGTACTTAATTGTCCCCTCTGAGATGAAAAAACCACTACAGGAAATGGAGTTAAGAAAAAGAAACTAGCAGGAAAACAAGAGTTTCATAAGGTTCTTCCACTAACTTCCAGGACACATCCCACCTCTTCTACTCTATACTGCTTCAAATCTCTCTCATAAATGTTATAATAAATGCCTAAAGAAAGAAATAGACCAAGATTGTTATCCCCAGATGTTTTAAATTTTGAGACTACTTCTCCAGAAGAAGACTGGAAGGATAAAAGATATTTACATAGCAAAAAACTGTGCACTTTTATAATTCAAACAATGCATCTCTTCAGCTTTTAGATGAACTTCTGGCACAGGTTAAAGTAAATTGTCATTTAAAACAGCTCAGTAGTTCCCGGATGTTCAGTAGTCCACAGGAATAAAGAACTAAAAAGATGCTTCTGAACCACTGAAGTCCATGTCCTTGTTATGGAAGATGCCGAATGACTCCCAGCTAAGGGCAGCATTCCACTGTAAAACCAATTCATTATTTTAATCCTTACTATCCTGAGGATATTAGCCATTCCACAAAACCAATGCCCTAATGGCTATGGGACTAATTCCAATTTTCAGTTTCATTTTCATTAATGGCCAGCTGATTTTTATTTGTGTTGTGTGTATGTTTATCTTCTGTTTGTCTTTTATAGGTTCTCCTCAAATCCCTTGTCTGCAACCACATACTATCTGTAGATGGCAGTCACATCACTCTCAACATTCTTCTTCTCTGAAGATCTATACCCAAGACAAGCTCACCTTCTTTCACAAAACTCTCCTTTATCTTGGTAATCTTCCTTGATACTCTCTACATTTATTCCAGTTTCCGTTTATCTTTTAGAATAAATGTGACTAGAAATGTACATAGTCATCCAGACAAGGATTCATCTTTAGCTGGATACTTTGCCATCATAACTGAATCTTTTCTGGACACATGTCCTAATGATCAGTGATGAACTAATGCTTTCTCTCTTCATTCTGCTTGTCCTTGCTCATTTTCTCCTGATGAACTCAGATTATAGGTGAAACTTCTGCTGTTATTCCCCAAATGCAGGCACCTCACATTTCCTATTATTAAATTTCATCTTGCTGCTATTACTGCAGTACTCAAGGTCAAGCTTTTCTTCCCCATAACACTGTGATCTTTCTCTGCATTAGGAATCCTTGAACTGGGTCATCAACAAATTTCATTACAGCAGTGACATTCTGTCACCCCATCACTAGTAAAAAGCACTAATAAAGGCAAACATTCTCCAGAGAGCTCCCTGACAAATCCAGCCAGCAATCTTCCTCCTGCCTGAAGCCATCTGAAGTCACACTTATCTGCCATCTCCCTTCACCTACACGTACAGTGACTTCAATAATGGTCATCTTGTCTACCAGTGCTCCTAGTCTTCTGTTTGGCACTAAAATAGATTTTAAAAACTCCAAAACACATTCCCTATTTAAAACAGTAATCAGTTCTCTTTCCACAAACTATCACAATGCACTGCCATGGCATCGCAAAGGTTAAGAATGACATGTTAGTTGTGTCAACAGGGATTCCAAGGCTCCACACACTATTTTATTATATTAATATACTATATTAATGATTTTAATAACTGGCAGGTCTCTTAATAGTTTATGTTTTTCCTGTCTTCAATACAGATATAGCCATACCAGACTTGATAAAAACACTTAAATGTCTTGCTATTAAGCCTGTGACTTCACATGTGTCTAGAAAATGTATTAACATAAAAAATCATCTGTTCTTCTTCTTCAAATATAACTGAAAACATAGCATATCCTTCTGGGTTATGGGTTTCATCTTTTTCTAAAAAGATACTATGCTAAAGCACAGTATCATCTGCTTGGCAGTATCTTCCCTTTTAATACAACCCTCCTGGTTTTCTTCATGTTCTTTTTCAGGTGACTACCTACAAGGTAATGCTCCTCCAAGACCTGGTTCCTTGTTTAGGATATTCATTCCTGACAATCTGACTAATCTTGAACTTAAAAAAATGTGAAGTATCTTCCCCACTCCAGATCATAAAGCAGTGGTATAGCATCAACTTATCCTCACTTGCCTGTGCTACGGGGTCTTCACTGATACCTGCCTTGCATTCTTCAAACATCTAAACTTTTTTTGATTTTTTTTTTTGCACTGCTTAACCACAAAACATGTTATTAATACTTAAGGGCTGGCTTTAGATATGGCAGGTTCCAAGCAAGGGGTGGAAATGTAATTCCTTACAAAGACAATCGTTCTCTTTCTGCAGACCCATCGGCTCACCCCATGGCCTAATACAGGAACCAATTACCACAACCACAGAAACTCTGTGCAGGCCCTCACCCTCCAGCACACAACAGACTGATATCCTCAGGTGCTAAGACAATATTAAAAAAATGGAAATTATAAATACTAGGGCATAAAATTTTGCCTGCAATTCATAAACCAGGACTGCCCCAAGGCCTGAACAGAACCATTCCATATCAACACATTAAAACAAAACAAAGAAGTGCTTTAAATTCAACTCAAAAAGTAGAATTTAGGCTAAAATAATCAAACACATTTTCTACACACATCACTGGATTTTTTTTTTAAACCCTGAGTGTCAAATTCCGCTTGAAGTAGTTTCTGTGCTGTAACTCAATACAGAGAAGGAGGAACACATCTGGTGCCTGTGCCGTGCAAATGTATTTATAATTAAATGGAATTGAACACCAAAATCCTGCAAGGATAGAATTCATTAGACTAGCATAACGCTGTATAATTACTCATTTTTTATATAATCTATGGCATGCTTTAAGAGCTCTCTTTATCCACTGATATCAATGTGCTATGACATATTTACATACACCCTGTATAAAAGGCTGAGGAAGTAATAGACATGTCAGAGGGTGACATGGAAAGGCGACTTGTACAGTAACTACACTGTCAACAAAACAAGAGGAAACCAATTTAAATTCATTCCCTGGCATGAAAGTCTACAGATAGGTACTGGTTTTACATTTTGAAAGGAAAGGTACTTCATTCCATAGTAGGGAAGAGTCCTGCCACAAAAAATCAATATATTACCTTCTTTCACCAGAACTCCTTACTCAGCTTGCCTGCCTGACATTACTAGCTCTCCACCAATGCAACAACCAGAAATATCCACACAGACCTTGCTAAGTAAGCACGGCCCTTGGGTCTTTCCTCACTGAAACCATCCCCACACATTACTGCTCACACCTTAGACTTGGAAAAACGTTGCCAGCAAGAAATTTCTGTCTCTGAGCCTTGGCATGACTGGCTTTGCTCTACTTCCTTCCTACCCACCCAGGTGTCTTGCGATTCCTAGCAGGCAGCCAGTTTCCCTCCTGGGCTGTAGCACAGTGTAGCGTGTGAAGGTCCTACAAAAGAATCTAAGTTCCCTGGGACAGCAGGGAAAAACAGGGGCTCCACTGCCAAGTTTGGCAGTGACAGTATCTTGGGCTGACACCAATAAGAGAAGGTTGCCACAGGTTCTCAGGTACAAAAGACATTGGCCATCACTGTTCCAATTTTTTTCATGCTAAGCCACTCAACACCTCCCTAAGGCAGGCTCCCTCTACCTCTCTGTGTACTTGCTGTTTTCCATTGTGACCTAGAGAGGAGTACGGGAGATTGGACTACCTTAAGAGGTACGTTAGTTAGTAAGGTTGATAGTGCAAATATCCTGGCTTCTATCATAAACAGGTTAGTGATGACACCCAAGCAGTCCAATAACAATAATAGGCTTTGGATCAGGTTCAGCAGCCAATTATGGAGCCAGCATGGGGCTTGCAGACTGGCCCAAGGGACAAAGCAACTGTCCACAGCTGCACTGTCTTCCCCCTTCAAACAGTGGCCAGACACCTACCTGATAACAGCTTTCTCTCCAAAGCTGTAGCTGCAACTAAGGAAGAGTCAAGGAAATAGAGACTGATAAAAGCAGTCTGCAGGGACAGTAAAAAGATAACTGTAACCAATTACGACTTGCACTTATTTCACATCAGCCTACAGGTTTCTAATAAAAAAAAACAATGGCCCTGACCAGCCACTTCATTTCCAGTCCTCTACTAATCGTGGAAGTTATTTGAGCTATGTGCCCGCAGGCTCAGGAGGAACTGCTCTGCATTGAATATATATTGAGTTCCTAACCAAAATAGTCTCTCTCAAGTGGTATTTTTATTGTAAACAAAAGCTGCAAAAGTTCACACCTAAGGTTCCTTAAGACAACAGAAAAACTATATTTAGCAGTTGCAAACAGCTGAGAGACACATGAAAATCATTAAGCCAAAATTTAAAAGATGCAGGGTACTCACTCAAAAGGAGAAGGTTTGTCCACAAATGACAGGATAACATCCTTTTTTCTATCAACTGTGGTATGCAAAAAAAAATCTGTCTTTCAATAGTTATCAGTACATTTAAGAAATGCCATATTCTTAACAAGCTTAAGATTCAGGGACATGAAAGGTATGATGAAAAGGGTCTTCTTAAACACTGCTGGACCAGAACAAAAGTTGGGCTGTAATTTGAAGAAAATTAAAATAAAGCACTTGTTTAGAAAATAACTGTGCATGAACTGGCTCTTTCTTTTATTTTCATAATTTTCTCATTTGTTATGTTGACAGAGACATATTTGAAACCAAACCAATTTAAATTTTACATCATATCTCCTTTCTTTCATAAAAAGCAAAAAGGAACCACAAAAACACCGTAATATGCCAAGCAAAATGGTTTAAAGATTCACAAAATGTAAAACTTCAACAATGAAGCTGTTGATCACTGGGAAAGGACTTTTCATAATTGCTTTCATTTATGATTATAAGAGAGAACACCAATTATGGACCCGCACATTCTCAATGCAGAGCAAACAAAACACCAGCATCACAGGTATACCTGGCAGTATTTTGTTGCTCACAGCTCTTTTTCAGTTGTCGAAAACATCAAGCCTGCAATTAGTCTATTGTGTAAGGTGTCAAATTCCCAGAAAGATTCCCGTATTTCCACAGTTTACTCTTAACTGATACTAGGCAAAAGAATCCCTACAAAAGTAATCCACAAAGTGCACTGCTATTCAAAGGAGAAAAAAAGTGGTTTGGGGGAAGTGCCGGGTCCCACTGCAGGAAGCCACATGACCTCACACCCCCAGTAGTGGCCAGGGGCTGTTCTGGCACAGCACCTCCTCCTGCCAGATGCCAAAGACATCTGCCACCAGGTCCAGGCATTTTGGAAAAGCCTTGCCCGCTCTCAGCTGGAGCCTGCACAGCACTCAGCAAGGCGGCTGCCCGGAGCCAGCTGCTGCTGGCAGAGCAAGCAATGTAGCTCCCTCCCAAATATCCTGTTCTCCAAGCAACATTTGCACGCAAAGCAAGAAGCAGACTGAAACATCAGAGGAGTTGTGTCCTGGCAACCTGCAACAAGACAATGCCTTTCCTCAGAGCTCTATGGTGCTTCCGGCCTCACATGGCCAGCCACATCCTTGGGATACTGTGGGAATGCCTACATTTTTCCCTAAGAGGAAAGCAAGAAAGGGCAAACAATCTTCATGGGCTAAACACAATCCCAGGACAGAGACATCAAGATCCTTTTTAGATCTCTCTTAGACCTTATGCTTTTAAAAATCATTGTCCCATCTTTCAAATACCAAAATCAAACTCAGTACAACTTGCAATGAAAAAATAATGCAGCTAATTAAATATTTGCACCTAAGCTTGAAAGTCTGAAATATTCTAGCACCACTTCCCACATATGGCAATGAAAACAAATGAAAAAAGTAAGACTATGTGAATTATCTAAACCTGATACTGCAAAGATACAATGACTCCCAAGGTGAAATCTGTATCTATAGAAAAGTACTTAATGTTCTGATTTGCTTGTTACTACATTCAAGTGTGGCATGATACGTCAGTTTCAAATATTGAAAAGAAAAGTCAAACAAAGAAACAAAAACCCTCCAAAACCAACCAACCAACCAACCAACCAACCAACCAACCAACCAACAAACCCACCAAAACCAAAACCAAACACAAAAAAAAAAAAAGAAAAAAAAAACACACAGAAAAGATACTTCTTGCATAATCAAACCCAGAACCATCCAAGAAAATGAAAATATTAAGTCACCCACAAAGGTAAGGGCTCCAAAAGTATTATCAACATACACCAGTAACTTAAACAATTTTAATTAAAGAGTTCAAGGGAACTACTCCCATACTTAAAGTTCAGTATTTGCATAAGTCTTTGCAAGATCTCAATAACAAGTCAGAAATTTTGTTTCAAGTCTATCTCAAAGACCTAGAAGGCATTCTGGATAAAGCAATACCATTTAAAGGTTATACTAAACTCATGTAATCAGCATGGAATTTTCAGAAGACACATTTATATGTTTAAAAGATTTTTTTCCATCCTTTAAAGAGTTTTAAATTACCATATCAGGAGTATTCCCATGTAGAGCAGTTTGGGAGAAAGAAAATAATATGGCAGAACACAGAAGAATCGATCAGGTACAGCACATCATTTATTGACATTTCAAAAGTACTGCTATTAGGGTGCAATAATATTTTGCTTTGTCTTCATTACAAAATTTAAAAAATGTGAAGGGTACTTCACTTATTTTCTACTTGTTTATTTTCCTAGACAAGTAAGCAAACTCCCAGTTCTTTTTTTCTCATGTGTTGCTAGAGAACATCTTGAAGACCACAGAAAGCCTACACTGAGAGCAGAAACATTTAAAACTGAAGAAGATAGCATCAGCAGTGTTGAACAAAGCTAGCATTTCTGCCATATCAATTGGTCACTAGAATCAAATACTCAAAGAAGTTGATGATTGGAATCAAATATTCATTATGTAAAGGAGCTTAAAAACATGCAAAAGCCTTCAAATATTTCCTAATATATCCTAAGTATGCACATCTCTGGTAGTTATAAAATAGATGCAGGGAGTCTCAACATGCAACCACTTAGTCCCAAAAACATTTTATGAGATGTCCCACAAAAATGAATGTGAATGCTTTTGTACAGAATGATTCTTGGAAATTTACCCAGTGGAAGTAAATTAATAAAAATTATAGTCTTACCTGGTCCCAGGGACAGATGATTCCTCCAAAACACATAAAGAGATATCCCATGGCAACAAGACACACCCAGACCACCAGGGAAAATATACGAAGCAGCTTCTTAAATACAGGTTCTACGCAGACAAGGATAAATATAGCGAAAAAAATTGCTAGGGCTGTTGGAACGGTTATTAAAAATGCCACGTGTTCTTCAACTTCCTGGAAACAGAGGAAAATGAAAAGAAGTTAAAAACTAATGTACTTATAGGTCAGACAGAAATAATATACTCTAAACTTATTGTACATGGAGATCACAGAAAGGCATGACTGGATATCAAAAGCAGTTAAATCAAAATGAGATTTCTTTCACAGTAAGAAGCTGTTCATAACTAGAACTGTAATTATTAACCACAACACTGCATGCTACTTCTTTTACTAATATGAGCTGCAGAGGGCTGTGAGAAGGCTGTGCCGCATCAGGGAGGTTGCATTAGATAGCTAGTTCCAAGCGCAGTCTGTAGTGGACCCACAGCCTGTGGCCAACCAGCCAACAACTCCATCACTGGCACACACACACAGAACTGAGACAGGCTGATGATGCAGAAGAATGGAAGCTTGCAACAGCGTGGACCCACAGGAGCAGGAAGCCTGGCACACCCTTGCAGAACCTCTATACTGCTCTGCAGACTGAAGAGGAAAGACCCATCGCATCAGGGGAGATGCTGGAGACAAAAAAACCTAAAAAACCATGATGGGTGATAGTAGCCGTTGAGTCTCTTCTGAGAGGTACACAGGCACCCCTGTGCCGACCTGACACACTCTAGAGTTGTGCTGCTAACTGGGGACTCATATCAGGGATGTCACCTAGAGACTACCAAGCCTCATACAGCCCACTATTGCCCACGGCTGTTGCTTCACCAGTGGGAGCCAGGAGCAGTCTGAGGATTATCAAGAAGGATTACAGAGGGTGGTGGTAAGGGACTCAAGTGCAGGTAGTTTATTCACCAATCCTCACCAAATTAAAGTTGCCAAAGGAAAGGAAACTCAATCCATTCCACTCCTAGAAGTTTGATGCCAGAAAGAGGTACCCTGAGTCTGAAGAAGGATTGCAGGTGAGACAGAAAAAGGAATTCCAGCCACTTTAGCCAGCAGATGGCTATGGGGGCCCAACTTCAATGCCCCTGGGCAAGTACACACAAGCATGGGGAGTAAACAAGCAGAGCTGGAGACACAAACATGCCTGCAGACCTACGATCTTACCATGGAGATGGGGTGGGATAGCTCCTATGACCACAGTGTCAGAATGGAAGGATACTGGCTCTTCAGGGAGGACAGGCAGGGCAGACAAGGAGAGGATGTTTCCCTCTATTGCAGTGACCAGCAAGAATGCATGGTGCTTTGCCTGGGGATGGATGAGGAGGGCTGTCCAAGGGCTTATAGGTCAGTGTCAAAAGTAAGCAGAGACAGGTGACATTACAGTGAGGGCCTGCTACAGGTCGTCCGACCAGGAAGACTGAGCAGATAAGGCCCTCTATACACAGATAAGAACAGCCACATGTTCACAAGCCCTGGGCCTCATGAGGGACTTCAGCCACCCCAATATCTGTTGGAGGGACAACACAGCAAGCACAAGAAACCAGGCAGTTCCTGGAATGCACTGATGGTAACTGCCTTCTCCAAGTGATAAAGGAGCCAATGAAGAGAGGTGCTGACTGGACCTTGTTCTCACCAGTAAGGAGGGGCTGCAGCGAGTCCAGAGGAGGGCCATGAAGATGATCAGAGGACTGGAGCACCTCTCCTATGAAAATGGGCTGAGAGAGCTGGGGTTGTTCAGCCTGGAGAAGGCTCCGGGGAGACTTTATAGCACATTCCATTACCTAAAGGGGGCCTAAAAATAAGCTGGGGAGGGACTTTTTACATGGGAAGGTAATTATAGAATAAGGGGGAATGGCTTTAAACTGAAAGAGGGTTTAGATTAGATATTAGAAAGAAATTCCTCACTGTGAGGGTGATGAGGAACTGGAACAGGTTGACTAGAGAAGCCGTAGATGTCCCATCCCTGAAAGTGTTCAAGATCAGGTTGGATAAGGGTTTAAGAGCTGGCCAAGTGTTGGCACTGGGTGATATTTAAGCTCCTTTCAAATCCAAAGCATTCTATGGTTTTATGATATTCTTTGAAGCAGATTGGGAAAACTGTAAATCCCACTACAGTAATGCATCAGGCCACTAGGACTGAGGAAATTAAAGGACAAATCCAATCTGCAGAACTGGAATAGCCTTTTTGCTCCAGAATTCAAATGATTTCTGTGATTACTGTGGTTTACACCACACTTGAAATTCAAGCATCTCTACTGAACAGTGCAGCTGTCAAAATGCCTCCCAAATCAACTATGTGTCCATAGGTCTATAAAAGCTTTTTTGACAGTGATAGTTACCAAGTACTATACATTTTGTTTCTGCTTAAAATATTTGTCTGGAAGGATAGACTCTGGATTACATATATATGTATATTTTCCTAGCAACCGCTTATTTTGAAATGTACCAACAACACCCAGAGCAAGGACTGGAGTATAACTTGAAGTAAGCTTCAGAATAATCAATATTTAAATTTATTTACAGAACTTACTTGGAAGTTAGAACACTATCATCTCAATATCATCTAATTATGCATGCATTAAAAAAGAATAAATATTTGATTTTATATTCCTGTATGTGTTCAGAAATACGCCTGGTTGAAGTACAACAACACTATATCAAAGTCTGGTCATAGGATCTTTAGTCATTCCCCAGCTGTTATGAATTCTAACAGCCTGATTTGCAGCAACATGCATTCCAAAAGCAAGCACCAAATGCTACTGCTGCAACAGTATGAAATCCTCCACTAACCACACACTTCCTGCAAAATAGCCTCAGATTCATTTTTCATGTTGATGACATTTTCAGAAGAATCTGAAAGTACTTATTTGATGATTTGTAAGACATCTAAGCACAAAGAAATAACATTTCTTTTTCCCTGATTTGTAGCTGCTTCCTTAGTGCCCTGATAAATCTTGTTTACCAACCAGTTTTCAACTTGAATACTTCATATTTTACTTAAAAGTATGTTGATGTGGCTTTTTTCTTTTCTTATGTGTATAAGACTTGCTCTAATTAAATCAAAACCAAAAATTTACAAACAAATTTTTAAATTTACAGAACTTTACAAATGCTGCCAGCACTTTTTGTTGCTTTTTTTTCCTCTGATCTATCAAGTTTTAGGGTTTGATATCTAGTGATGATGTAAGAATCTGTCGCCCTCCTCTCTCAATTTCTCTGTTTTCCTTGCAGCCCTGCCTACGTGTGTACTGCACACTGTGATACACAGCTGCTGCCCCAAGTGAGCTCCAGCCCAGGAGTACCCACTGCCCTGGCAGGTTCAAACCAAGGGAAACACCACAATGAACACTCACATCTGCCCACAGAGTCTGCAGATGACCTTTCATATACCCTACTCTGCCCAACAAAAGTCAGCTCATCTTTCATTTCTTATTTTCAGTTCCCTTTTAAATTCACGAAGTCACACATTTAAGCAATTATTATTGCAACACTGATGATCAGGATACAAGCAAAAAAAGAGTTGAGAAACTGTAAGTGATGGTGCTAACTTTGGAATGCAAATGCTAAGCTTCCAAATATTAAATACACACATGAAGGCTTTCAAGGACTTGGGCAGTCATACTGAAAACAAAATTGTGGTCTTGAATTTAGGCAAAGAGATAAGTGTCTGCAAGAGTACAGAACTGCACAGAGTAAGATACATGCAATCTTGCATAGTAAGAGGAAAAAATACAAAACCTATCTAGTAGTAGTAAGAACTACTGATTTATGTATGTGAATTTTGTGATTTTTGATCATTTTCACCTCTGAAATTTGTTTCAGTTAGTTTTCACAGAATATTCTGAGTTGGAAGGGACCCACAAGGATCATCAAGCAGCACCATGCTCTAACCAGCTGAGCTAAATGCAGAGTCAATTGAATTAGTAATGTCACAAACAATGTAAGCCTACACGATACCAAAAGCATTTAACTTCGACCTCTGACTTCTGCACTTGCAGATAGGATGGCTAAAATCTTGCTGCAAGAGAAACGAGACCCTTTACAGGTGACAGGACAACATTAACTTCCTTGTACCATCTGTCACACAGCCCAGGTCACAGCACTGAAGGAAACCACAAGCTCCTGGAGGAAGCCAAGACTGTGGAAAACCACATATTTAAATGATGGCAAAGGCACTTCAGTGATAACAATCTTGCTATAAAAATACTAGCAAGAATATCCAGATGCACTTCAACTGCATGCTTCTCCAAATCAGTAAAAAAAAACCCCAAACTACTACTGTACTTTCTGTGAGGACCTCAGTTCATAAGAAATCAACAATATTTAGATATCAGTTTAGAGCATATGTAAACTTGTGCAGCTACAGATTTTATATGTATTCTATAATTAGATCAATCCATTAAAATGTTTCTCCCAAATTAACAGCTAATCAATTCCCTTTTTTTATGCACACACTGATCTTAACACTTAGCTGAGCCATTTTGATCACTAAATCTAAAATTTTACTTCTATTTTCTCCCCTTCTCAGGTTGCCTACTACCTAATTTTACATTTTATTTTGATTTAAACAAATGTAGAAAGCAAATCAAAAGTTGACCAAAATGTATCAACTCTTCAGCACAGGTAACAAAAGCACCTCACTGACTGCTGTGGGGCGTCATCGCTCTGAGCTAACACTGAACAACTTGCTGCTGCTGTCACAAACCCTTGCACTGCACCGTACCCTGTACAAATTCTGAAGTAAAACTGAAATTTAAATACTGAATAGTTTACACATCAGGCAACCTATAAAATAGATGAGAAAATATACGTTATTACAATTTGAATCCTTTACAGAAAGCCTTACTATGTACAGGGAGATTTTTCACAATCCTGCCTGTAAAATACGTGCTAATGTCAGGCCAACAAAAGCAGGCCCTGTAAGGCAGAGGTTTATTTTGGAAACTGCTTTTAACTATATTTTCCTGTTACTTCAGAGGAACTAAATCTTTAAAGAATTGTATCTTAAAGACCAAGACATTTAGAACTTGTAGCTTCCTGATCAATATGTGTAATAAGCAGCATGTTTAGTAGGTTAAAAGTTGGTGTTGCAAAAACAAATCCTGAAGGATAACTGTTCTGCTACTTTAACCATTTCCCAAAGACCTGGGGGGAAAAATGAAAAAAAAACCAGAAAACCAAACACTCCTTCCTTTTTTTCCCCCCCTCTAGTTTCAGAAAAATACACCAGACACAGTGGAATTAAAATATCAGCATGACACTTGTGAACATAATAGCTAAACCTGCAATAACATGGATCTTACCTGACAGCTCTGTCTTCCTGAGTGTTTTCTATCTTGCTGTCTTTTAATTACTGAAGAAATTAAAAAGTCTACTGTAGGAAATTTTTCCAACCCCCACAAATTCTTCAGAAGTGTGATAATCTTGTTATCGCCACTAAAATCTGAAGAGTGACTTTCACTCATCTTTCCAGAACCCACAACCTTTTCTCATTCTACATCCTGTTCTTTCCCAGATAATGCCATGCCCTCAGTTTAATTTTAAACAGTAAAGCTGCTGTAGAGCACTTCACTGTTATATATGTACATATACAGTTAGATGAAATAATCTATAAAAATGAACAGATAAGGAGTTAAAGACCAGTTTTAGCATAAAAATCTTTTAAGATGGCCCCTTATTCAGTTGATATTTTTTCATTATTCTTTCTGTCTATTGAAATTCAACAGCAGCCCATATACAGAAGACTTCTGCTGAGAGATCTAAACTATCACATGCTTTGAATTAACTTAAACCATTTACTACATTAAATTCCTACTAAAATCACTTTTTTCTGAGATCAATGAAACACTTTCTAAATGAAAAATATAAAAACAAGGCAGTAACATTCTTCAGACATTGATTTTTTATTTCATACATCTATTCAATTTTCAATTTCAATTTATTGGCTTTATGGAAAACAACAAGTGCTTTAGAAGCCATGTAAAGGCAAAAGTAAAGTTGAGGAAGGGGAGGAGAACGGGCAGAATTAGGCATTGCGGGTACGGGCTACCTTGAATTGGTGAACTGTGGGCAGAGTGACAACTTCGCCTGGCAGGTTGTTCCACGGGGTGGCGATTTTCACAGAGTAAGCCGCTTTCCTGCGATTTATTCGAAATTGGCACAGATACACCTTCCGGTTGTGCCTGTGGAGGCCTCTGTCTGGCGCTGGTGTGAAGAATAACTCAATTGGAACTTCGTAGTTGCCGTTTTGGATGTTATACGCCAAGCTGAGGTCGCCTCGGCGTCGGCGATCTTCGAGCGTTGGGAGATTCAGCACGCGCGGACGGTCTTCATATGATAAATCGTGGATGTCTCTCACCATGCGTGTTGCTAAATGTTGGACTCACTGCAAGTGTTGGACATCACGGACCAGATATGGGTTAGAGGCCTAGATGGCGTATTCCAGAAATGGTTGAACGAGGAAGATGTAGAGTGGGCGATATATATCGGCAATGAGTGATAGGAAAGCTTTCTTACA
>JAOXXN010000395.1:79671066-79681099 GCA_026770055.1 Myrmophylax atrothorax
CAGAAAACGTGTATTTTGCAGTGAAATATATTCAAAATATGTCATTGTTGAAACAGCTCCATCAGTTAAACACTGTGGATAATACATTACTTCACAAGACACAAAGGCGTTTTTCAGATTACTGCACTGTAACATGTTACTAAAAGTGAAATTATGGCCTTCCTTGTACCCATACAGATCCATGGAAGTCTGAAATACCTGTTCAGATTTGTGGAATTCAAAAGTACTCATTCAGTTCTTTGAGCCATTTAATACTGACAGTCACGTATCTTGGATGTCACTTTTAAATCAAAGCTAAAAGGTGGCTTTCCCTCACTACTTTACTGCTGGCATAATAACTTGAGAATCTGGCTGCAATCAAGAAAAAATGTCAAGATGGAGGTTGCTTAAAAGTAAAGATCACAAAATTTGAACCAGGGAGCACATGAGTTTCAGCACATAAGGAAACAGTGTTCATTTTAAAGGTATGTTTAATGAAGAAAAAGGTACGCTCAGGCTTCTTTCTTTAATGGGTCTTTCAAAAATACATTTTGCAAGAATATTCCTCAGATTTAACATATCAGCATAATAGGGTAGCATGAAAAATAGTTTTAATATTAAAAAGTCACTACTGTCATTGTGTAATTACCTTTCAAGTGTTTCCTAAGGTTTTGCAATTACATACTAAAAACAGTTGTTATTATTATCACAAAAATGTTCTTAAAGTTTACTCCCCTAAGGACACTTTCACACTCTCATATGTCTCTCCATTCAACTGATTTCAAACCAAAGAGATTTCTTATTTCAATTTTGACTTCAGGATCAGAACCATGTTCTGCAATGGGTATTATTTCTATAATGATAAAATTTCAAATAAAGGTTACAAAGAAGTGAACTTACATTTGAAACACAACTGTGTCAAATAGCATCTCAGGAGTAAAACTTTAGACGGATTCATAGGAAACAGAGCAAAACTGATTCTTCAAATCCAGGCATTTCTGGTTTGTGTTAGGAGAGGACTTATTTAACCAATACTGTTACCCCATTTCATTAAGGCACAGGTAAGAAAATAATAAAAACCAAAGAAAACAAAAAGAATCTGGTAAATTGTTTCAGCATTAAACAGACATAACATCACTTGAAGCAACTTTTTTAAAATCACACCACCTATCAGACAGGATTGGAAATTGCCAGGACATGTTGGAGCAGAAAACAAGCCCCAGTGAGAGTCTACAGCCATCTTCTGGCTAGCAGGGTGCCAGTGGGGATCCTAGGACCAGCTGCTACTGGTCTGGCAACCTTCCACTTCCTAGGTCTTGACCAGAGGCAACTGTTCTCAGACCACTGTGCTACCACAAAGGATAATCACAGAAATAGAATTCATCCACCTGCCAGGATATATAAAACATGAAGGAGTGATTTATGAAGAGCAGCTGAGGGAATTAGGGTTGTGTAGTCTGGAGAAAAAGAGGTTCAGTGGGGACCTTACCACTTTCTAGAACTACCAGAAAAGAGATTGTAGTGAGGTGAGTCTTGGTCTCTTTCACCAAGTAACAAGCAATAGGAAAAGAGAAAATGGCCTCAAGTTGCAGCAGGGTAGGTTTTGAGTAGATATTAAGAAAAATCTCTTCCCCAAAAGGGTGAGTGGGCTGCCCAGGGAAGTGTTGGAGTGACCATCCCTAGAGGTATTTAAAACATGTGTAGATGTGGCACTTAGAGGCATGATTTAGTGGTGGACTTGGCAGTGCTGGGTTAATGGTTGGATCTGATGATCTTAAGGGCCCTTTCCAACCTAAATGATTCTATGATTCTATAGGAGCAGGAGTAGTAACAAGCAGACGTTAAGTTCAAAAACTATCTGTTTTCCTAACACATCTTGGAAGAAATAAGGTGTCCAAGTCCTCAGCCTGAATTCAGTCTTGCTGGAAAAGGAGCTGGGGAGAATCTAGTCCTTCTAGGATTCTCCTGCAGGACTGACCAAAATACTAACAAACTGGATACAGGGATGTGGAAAATTTACCTGGAACAGAAGGACAGCAATCCCACTTACCTAGTCAGTGAGCAGGTTGACTGTGTATGCGACAGCTTCTAGGGTCTTTAAAAGGTTGCACAGCACATTTCTAACTACTTTTGCAAACACTAGTGAGTGGATCTGAAAAGCTATCAGTCCACATGGGACTCATGGGACTCCCCGACTAGCTGTACCTGAAGCTATATGGGAAACACACGCAGGCCAGAACACCTCTTACCCCAGCTGCTCTCTGGTGTATGCAACCAGAAGCCATTGTTCCTGCGCTCTGGAGCACATCTTCCAGGTAAGAAAGGCTTCAGAACTAGAACCATGGATGGTGGAAGAAGTGAATGTTCAGACTAGCAGGTCTGAGAGAAAGGCTGAGAGGCCAGTCATGATGGTTGCTGCTTACTCTGCCTTTCCCAGGCACACGCCTGGAAGAGGTTCACACCAGAAACAGCAAGGGGTTTTTATATCATGCAGGCACCACTAAGGAAAAAGGTTCTGTTTAGAGACAAAAGATCATGTTTTTATACAGGTTGGAGAAATAGACAACTGGGAGGATCAGTGTAGAGACAGCCTCACACTCCTCTGAACAGATGGTGCAACAGTCCCTTCAATTTTCAGCATCATCTGAATAAGGTTCAGTGTCTGAGGGTTACTTATCCAAAATATAAAAACAAAAGATATGGAGAAGAAAATGCATGGAGCTGGGTATTGGGTTTGTTGTTTATGTTTGGTTTTCCAACCGGACCAAGACCAATGCTCAAAGGAAAAAACTCAGGGAAAAGGTATGGAACTGTGTTAATTCACTTATTCTGGGGTCCAGATCTCCCAAACCAGAAATTTAATCTGTTGCCATCTTATCATCACCACAGATCAGTAGGGCTTGAGCTGAGTTAATTCTTTCTGACATATGCAGAAGACACTATGGCAGTACGCAATTGTTTGGGATCAAAGCTTGGCTATGACTGGGCATGTAGGCACAGAATGAAACACTACAGGTGTTCAGCTGCACTTTTTTCCTACAATGCCAGCACACCCAGCTGCTCAAGAGATTTGCAGAACACATCAATCTGTGTTAAGTGTCTGTGCCACCACCAGAGTGTAGTGATGCACAGTGCAGTCTGGAAGATTACAGTGAAAGCTACTATTGTAACAAGTTTTCTCAATCACAGCATAAATTTATGGACTGTGATCTCTGGTTAATGTCCTTAATCTAGAAGACCTCTTGAAGGCTAAAAGAAACTTATTCACTATTTTTACAGAAGTTTTAAGATCTCCATAAATGTGTCAGATATATTTGTTCACAACAAGGAACCTGAAACTAATTTAAAAATAAATAATGAAGATGAGCAGACAGATATTCCCAGGTCTGTGGTAGATCCACTATGAAGTTGCCAATACATGATTTGTGAATCCACATACCTGGCTTGATGCTGATAAAGACAGCAGACAATTGTAGTCCGATCCATCATCTGTCTTATTCCCATTGCACCACAGTAAACAACAGCTCTAGTCAGTATGTTATTTATCATTTCTGTCAGCTGCAGTAATGATTAGGAGTTGCAGATCCACCATTTTGAGTCATATTTTGTGACTTTAAATGTCTTCCATTGCCAGATATTCATAAAACTTTGATTTAAAACTTTAATTTATTATGATTACAATTACAATTCAAGGCTAGGGTTTTTTCCAACATAGCCATAACAGTGGTTTTATCCAATTCTTATTCAGAATTCAAGTTATTCAATATGAAAAATGAAACAGAGGTATGGAAAGTGAGCTTGCCACCAGCACCTCATTAACTTGACAGGTCTCTGTTTCCAGGCTTGTTAGGGACTGGCAAATGAGACAAGCTCTTAGCAGCACTAAAAGTAACCACGGATGTACGGGAGTGTCATTAGCAAATAAGGAAGAAGAAGCAGCCCAGACTGATGCAGTACTGAGGAATGAAACGAGACAGAAAGCTAAGCAACTTTGCTTCAGACAGGAAGGTACAGCAACCTTTCTGACCTAACTAAAGAGGTAATACTGACTTACAGAAGTCCCTCTCAGAGAACCAAAGATATTACTGAAAGAAACATTGGGCAAGGATACCAGTATCCTAGGACTGTATCAAAACCCCCAGCAACTACAGCTGCTAAATAGCCAGCAACCATAGCTAGAAGAATATATTGCAATATGGTGTCTAGAGACAAGAAAAAAAAGAATTACAAACATGGGATTTCCTCATGGAATATTTTAATAAGGGACTTGAAAGAAGAACTGTACATTCAATTATAACTGGAATTATGGAAAGAAAAGGCATTGTAAATACACTGATGTTTATTTTTAATTCTTTCTCATTTTGGCAGGAGTAATAATCTGGCAGAATGAGTTTAAGAAGAGGTAAGATACCTCCTGGGCACAACAACCACAGCGTCAAGCATTCAAACAACCTCTGCTTGTCCTTCAATTAGTGAGGATTTTCCTACTTCATTACCTTTGCTGTGACTTAGCTCTCTTCTTGCGGGAATGGATATACTGGAGTTTGAAAACAGTACAGCAGATGCTTTAGTTTACTTTCAGTCTACAAGGATTCCAAGGAACGCTTTCAGACTTTGAGTATTCCTGGACTTGGAGAAAACAGTTGGTGCTCCAAAATCCAAAAAAAAACCCAACCCAGTAAATTATAAAGGCACACTCTCAAAAATATACTAAATTGAGAGTACAAATGATCTTTTATTTGGCTGTATTATTCTAGGCAATTAGGTTTTAACAGAGCATCTCATGCGCAGAGATACAAAAACATGTCGTTGGCTTGGTGACATTTTGGTGTGGATGGATGAATTTTTCAGACCCAGAGTGATGAGAACATTACCAGAGGTATGTCTCAGATGCTCTTATGCAGACACGTTATCACTTGAAACACTGCAATGAGAGTGATGAAACACGACTTCTATAGATACTTTTTCCACTTAGATTTGGAAGACTTTCCCCCCTTCGTTTCAGGACGAGATTCTGATCCTGGAAATCTGGAAGGGCTTGGCTGATGTCAAATTTTTACCAGAAACAGCAAGGATTTATTTTAGGAGTAACACCAGTTCAAGGGAAAGAGGATTTGCTGTCCTGACCAAGGGCCCAAGAAAATGGTGCAAGCCAGTTCAAGCCCCAGGCAGCTTCCAGGACTCTCCTGATCCTGTTCTCTTTGCACAAAAAGTTCTCTGCCAGCCAGGCTGGCAGCTAAAAAGTTTTCAAGTATGCCTTCAGAATAAGGCAACTACCTCTTCTTCCATGCAGGGTCAGCTGAAGGTAAACTCATTCAATCTGATGCCAGAAAATCAGTTCCTACAGAACATACATCTGCCGTGCTGCAAGTACACTTCCCTAGTTAATTATATTCCCCTTTTAAGAATGATTGACTACCCCCCTTTTTGATAGAGAAGGTATTTGGGCATGCCAGTGAGGCAGATGTGCAGCCAGCCTTTAGTTTCTTGAATTTTTGAATCAATAAAAAGGTTCAGGAATTGTAAGTGACCCTGCCAGCATGATTGTAAGCTTTTCAGGAACTTCAAACAAAAGGTTGAGCGGGTAACTAAAACCTCTGCTCCACAGAGAGTCATTAGGGATCTAACCCAACACCATCTCATCGTGCTTTGGAAGAGGGAAGGCCACAGAATGCCACATTGCAAGAGTACTTTTCACTCAACACATGTTCCACCTGGCCAGTGATACATCAAGAAGTGTGCATTTACACACCAGCCTCAACACATCAACAACCACATCTTAAGAGCTTTACAAAGTTACACGTAGCGGCAAGAATTCATGAAGGAGATAAGGGCTGCAGTCTAATGTTAAAGTACCACACAGGAGGCCCGCAGGGGGCATGGGCCAGCCTAAAAGAAAACACATTTTTATCTGGTAGAAGATTGGTGAACTTTGAGTTTTGGGAAAAGGGACAGAAAGATCATCTTGACACACTTAGATCTTCTCCCACTTACACTACAAATGCTAAAAGATTCTGATATCCCTGAACTGCAGGTTTTTATTGAAGCCTATATCTATGGACTGGGCAATCTCTCCATCTAGAAAAATACACGGATAAAGCAAAGTTAAGGCCTTCCAACATATTGTACAATTTGGGCATCACCCCTGTCTTCAGTCAGAGCTTTGTTTAACCACATAAGAAACAAAACATCACAATTCCAGATAATTAAGTTACACTAAAATGTTACATTAGAAATTTTAAAATGCTGCTTTTTAAATCTCCTATGAATGGCAATTATAATAGATATGCTCCAGCCAGAGACAAAACTGCTCTAGATTCCACTAAAAATGGTCATAGCTTTTTAGTACTAAAAAGGGAGAGAGGGGCTAATAATGAGTTAGTCCTATATATTATATTAAAAGAACAATGCAATAGTTGGAGAGAAAATGAAGCTGACCTCTGGCATTCTAAATGTTGGAAGGTTTTCACTGGTTTGGAAAAATAATTTACTCTCTATCGATTAAAGTAGCAGCTAAACATGGATGACTGATCTCATTTTGCCAGTTTGCAGTTCATGCCAGGTACAGAGAAATACAGAGGATACTCTGGCACAGGAAATTCAAAGGTTGATACTATCACTACATTATTTAAAACTACAAGGTGTGAATGGTCATCTTTCAAGCAGACTCTGGGAGTTTTATATCTAGGGCTTGAGGAGACAGAATGCTTAATTCCAAAGGTCAAAAGCACAATAGTTTTCTGAAACAAAAGCAAAATCTCCCAAGAAACCTCTCTCAGTAATAATGGCAGTACGTTGTCTGAAAAAAAGTAATCAGATTTCCAGGCACACTTTGTAAGTAATCTTATTTACTGTAATTTTGCAACAGCTTTTATAAATTTTTCATCTGAAATCAGGAAGGCTATAGCTTGTATTCTGACAGGTTGAAACAGCTGAGTAAGTGGAATACATCTCTGTGTGGCTTGCTGTGTTTGGGAACGCTTCAGAATATACTGTCACAAAAGAAAAAAAAAGGGGGGAAATTCAGACATCACAGTGATATATTTTAGCAACTAAATAAAACATTAAAATAGAAGGAAAGCCTCTCACTTCCATTGGTTTCTGAGTTTTTTTAAGAAAGTCTAGATCATAAATATGGTTCATGCTTCATGAATATCTGTCTTAACGATGTCCAAACCCACGTTCTAAGCTGCTCTTTGAAGCAAGAAATACAAATCTAGTGTTATGGTGAGTCATTTTAGAATTTTGCTTCCACAACAGGCTTAAGTAATTTTCAGTAAAATTTTAACTGCTTTAAACAAAATCTAGAGGAAACAACTGTTAATATTTCCTTTAACTTCAAATGCATAGCACAGACCTGCACAGAACCATCTCGCTTCACTTCCATTGCACCCTCTCTACAAAATTTAATCTTCTGTCAAAATAATCACACATGGACAAATTGTGCAAAATAAAAGACAAGGATATTAATACTGGCTTTTGTGGCTCAGGCTCTCCTAACTGCATGTCTCTTTTATATCATCAAGCACAAAAAAAATGAGTAAGATTCCACTGCTATATAAAATGAGTATTCTTTATTCAGATATGGCAGAAACAGATCTAAACCTTCAGTAGTTTTCAATTAAAATTTGATATTTTAATCACAAATGCAACCAGAAGCTAGATTGTAATAAAACATTTTTAGGTGAAACTCTGGGCAGGACTCCAAAGGATTTCGTCCAACATCCTGTGGCTGGAAGTCCATATAGGCAAGCTTTCTCTCTGCCTAAAGTTACTTTCATCTGTTGAGTGGAAACTTTAAGGATGAGCCCCACCTCTTTCTGGACTCACCCATCCAGTTGTTAGCTACAGGAAGATAAAGGCTCAGGAAAACGGTTTAAAAAGCATTTTTTTCCTCTTCCGGTATGTCTGGAATTCCAGATGCAGACTGAACCATAAAAATTCACTCTTTCTGAAGTAGTAATGCCTGGCAAGATTCAGCCAGCTCACAGTTTTGTTTCCACAACTCTGAGCAGCCCTTCAGTCTGGGCCCAGTGTTACACCACCTTTGTTATTGTGAATGTTTTACCTCAAGAAACAGAATTACCCAAATAAACACACGCAACTTGTAAACAAGCTATGGATCATACCACAACTGAAAGGTACAAAATTTGTGCTAAACACTGTCAAGCCCAAATTCTGCCACCTTGACTACAGGCGAGTATGGTGCTCATCTCCGCACCTAATTACACCTCAACATATGCTCGACGGACTTCATTTCCACCTTCCATTGGCTCCTTCAGCCCTGATGGACAAGCACCCAAGTTAACAAACCAGAATGAGTTAAGTGGTCATACCTGTATTTTGTACACAGAGATCCAACATTGAAATACTTGGACGTTAAACAGCTCAATTATGATGCATCACCATTACTGACCTCACATTAGCCCTTTCACAACTG
This sequence comes from Myrmophylax atrothorax, assembly GCA_026770055.1. NCBI lineage: Eukaryota > Metazoa > Chordata > Aves > Passeriformes > Thamnophilidae > Myrmophylax > Myrmophylax atrothorax. Next base: position 79,679,486 of record JAOXXN010000395.1, read on the forward strand.
TTCTGTATTTAGTAGGAATGGCACTTCAAACAAAAAACTCAAAATGCAATTAATACAACTATAAAACGAAATAAACCAATTGACTAGAAGTTCAGCTACTCCTCCAAGCAGTTCCTGCTGTTTTTAAGACAAAAGTTTAGTCAAGCAAGAAAGCAGGATTCTCTGTATAAGCACACACTAGCTGCAGTGTCTCTGGTAGAGAATCCACTAGATTATACTAAACTACTCATCGTCGCCTTAGGAGATCACTAGCCCTATCCAATAAATATTAAGCTTTTCAAAAGAACATTAAAAGATTTATTTCTTTAAAAAAAATAGAAAATAGTCTGAGACCACTCAAATCCGATTCTTTACTTCATAAGTATACAGTAATGCCAACAGCCCGTCTTTAATCATTAACAGCAGGAAAACTCTGTAAGGAGCAAGAATTTTACCGCCCTCTGCAGCTTTTCCTTTGCGTTCAACACAAGGGCAAAACGCCACCAATTTCTGGGGAGATAAACTCATATCGGCTGTCATCTGCCTCTGTATTTTTCCTCCAGAAAGCTGGAAGCCCCGCACTGGCCATGCCGAAAAGGGATGCGACCGACCAAACTTCACCTTCCTTAAAAACGAAGGCTGCGCTGTCCCAAAAGCTTCCTTGAGAAAATGGGTCAAACGCTAGAAAATGGTATCGGGGAAGAGAGGAGGGCGCGGCGGCGGGACGGAGGGGATGTATAAGGAGAGCACGGCCCCTGCTTACTTGCCCTAAAAATATTACTTTAGATACGGGTACTGACAGCATTTTTGTTCGGCGATTTAAACCCTGCCACTACAAGGGCCACCACGGCCAAGCCGCCAGTTGGAAGAGAGCGGAGCCAAGGAATTAAGTGAATTAAACTCGATGCGCTTATTGACTCAGTTTTCTCTCCATCAGCCGCGCGGCCACAGCTCCAGTGTCGCCTCCAAACACCGGGCAGCAAAGTTTGGGCGGGGGTTCCCCGGCCCCTGCCGCCACCTCGGCGCCTCCCGCCACCAACTTTCCGCCGCAGAAGCTGCAGCACCGGCTCTCGCCCGCCCCGTCCCGTCCCGTCCCGTCCCGTTCCGCCCCGCCCGCCTCGATTCAGCTTGGCTCGGCGGAGGGCGCCGGGTACGGAGATGCCAGCGGGGCGGCGGGAGAGGGGATGCCGGGCAGCGGCAGGGGGGATGCCCGAGGACCGGGGGATGCCCGAGGACCCGGGGATGGCGGGCGTCCCAAAGCAGGAGAGTGTCTCTTACCAGCCCGGAGGCGAAGAAGACGGCTAGCAGGGCCAGGCAGGCGCCCATCACGATGAGGAGCAAGAAGACGATGAGCGGGTGCTGCTGGCTCATGCAGTAGTAGGACTCGTAGAGCCAGTCCCGGGAGCGGGACTGCTCGCCGCTCGCCCCGCAGCCGCCGCCCGCCTGGTCTGCCCGCTCCAGCAGGTAGCGGCGTCTCCTCCTCATCATCATCGCTTCTTGCCACATCGGGCAGAGCCCGCGCAACTCCCTCAGCGCCGCCGCCGCCGCGGCCGCTGCTGCAGGAGGCAGCCGGGGAGTGGAGCGGGGCGCGCTCCCGCGCGGGCGGCGGAGAGGAGGAGCCGCGGCGGCGGCGGC
>JAOXXN010000395.1:79681716-79695742 GCA_026770055.1 Myrmophylax atrothorax
GGGGGCGGGAGGGCGCTCCTCCTCGCCGGGGCGGGGAGCAGCCGCCCGCCCAGAGCCAGCGCCCGAGGGCGGCGGCGGCAGCGGAAACGAAAGGTTCCTTCGCGGGCGACCGTGAAAGCAGTGGCTGCCCGGCGCTGGGAGATGCCCGAGGGGCCGGGCCACCTGACCCCGGTCCCCGCCTGCGTGCGGCAGGAAGACCTCGCTGACCCGGAGGGCGCCGCTGCCGCCGCAGGTGCCGCTGCCGCGGGCGGCCGTGGGGTGGGGAGCGCGGCGTGAGCCGCTCCCGTGCCCGCCCCCGGCGGCCCCGGCCCTGCCCGGCTCCCCGCGGGGACGCCGCAGCTTCCCAAGGGTGCGTGGCAGCACCTCCCGGCGCCAGAGGAAGAGACATTTGGAAATTTCTTTGAAGTTACTCCCACGGACGTAGGGCTCTGCGGGACTGTTTCGCTGGGTACCTTTTCCGGAGGCGGAATCTCCTTTTTAGAAATCATACCTCGATTTGTTGTCAAAATCAGCATTCAGATTTGGAGGAAATGTACATTTTCCTTAGCTTACCATGTTCTGAAAGATGGTTCTTTCTAACAAAGCAGACGCTGGAAAAGTGTTGCACATGTAACACACTAAAGTTACATATCTGTGATGCACAACATTGACCAGCTGAAGTTTTCTAAGCACGTGCAGGCAGGTCCGCTTCCCCAGCCCACTGCCTCTCTGAATGTCCCACCCTACAGGACAAATCCCCCTCTGCTTTCTCTGACCTGCTCTCCGTCTAGCCTCTGTTACTGCCTTGGAACATCCTTAAACTCCTGGAGAACACCTAAGCTCTCCCGGGAGTGGAAGAGACCAGTGTGACACAAATGCTACTGGGCCTGAATGTCCCAAAGGTGTCTCCTGGTGACTGGAGTAATGTTAGGAGCAAGAGGGACTTGGGAGTACTACAATTCTACAAAAGGTGAAAAACGAGCTAACAGAAATGGTCATCGAAAGTCAGTCATTGTGAGAGACTTAAAATAGAAGGCCAACCACTAGCCATGTGGAAGAGAAGGCAAGTAACTAGGATGATATAGACTGAACCTATAAAGTAAATTAATGTCTATTTTCTGCATTACTGTTCGCATTTTTATCCCAAAGAAGAAGATGTACGTCATTCATGAGTGTGACAAAGCAGAGAAACCGATGGCACATATAGCTCAGAAGCCCTGTCCATATATTTGCACTTCTTAGATTCCTTGGGTTTTAAAAGAGGGATGAGACATGACCTTTTCTGCTCCCTCTTCCTCTCCGCTGGATGGATGGAAGAAAAACTCCCTGGCTTTCAATCTTCCTTCCCCTGAAGTGCTTGCTGGGGCAGGAGGAACAGCTGAGGAAGAAGTGGAAAGTTACAACTGCACCCACTGTTCTGGGAGAGAGAGGACGAAAAACTTTCAGAAGCAGCAGTGATATTATTGAAAGATGAACACAAATCTATGTGGAGAGAACATTCTGGCAGAATTAATTGCTGGGAAGGAGTTAGTAGATGTGGGTGTGAGAATTTTTGCAACATGAAAAGGCTTTAACTTGCAGTCACTTCAAAAATTATGGAGTTGGCCACCCTCACTGTCACACACACATATATAGTGGAATAAGCATGGGGAGTTTAAAAAAAATCAAGAGACAAACCAGAATTACAATATAAAAATTGTTGTAAAAGCAGATCTCAGTATTTGGTATCTGAAGGCTTCTGTTTTGATCTCTCAAAGGTGGAAAGACCAATATCACATATACACTTCTGTAAATTATAAGAATAATTGCGTGATCTTCTATGTGCTCACAAAAATGCAAAAGATCTGATAAGGCAAAATGTTCTCTATTCCATGTGTACAACCATCCCCGCAAAAGTATTCAAAGCTTAGACAGTATGTTAATACAGATGACAGAACTAGTTGTCTTTCTTCCCACAGCTGATTCTGCTTTAATATCTTTCCACTACTTTCCATCTCCCTGAACTTGAACAGGAAAGGCCATTCCAAAGAGTTTACCATGATGATCATGTAATTTGTTTATTATTTCAGTAAGATCTTTTGCCTGTAACAACTAATTCCTCATTATATTAGTCTCATGCAATTTCTTAGGAAATAAAATTATAATTCCACAGCAAGAACTTAATTAAGCCAAAGGTTGCCCCGTGGTATCTCATGCCTTTCCAGAATGATAGGATCAGCCTAAGTTTCTTCTGAAAGACCAGGCATAAGGTCCTTCAACAGCAGAGCAAGAGTAACATGATAATAAGAGGAAATAAAATGATCACTTTTTGAACATCACTTCCTGAAAGCACAGGAGCAGACAATTCCTAAATGTCCCAAGTCAAGCAGGCAAGACAGAAGGCTGGCTTGGTTGAACAGGGATCTTTTCTTGGAAATAACATGAAAAAAGGAAGGTGTATACTCACTGGAAGCAAGTTCAGGTGACACAGGAAGAATACAGAGATGCTGCTTGCTGCTGTAGGGAGAAAATCCATGCAGCCAAAGCTCAGCTGGAGCTGAAGTAGGTTAAAAATGTGGGGGCAATAAAAAGAGTTTTTTCAAATATACTAATGACAAAAGGCAGTATAGAAATAGCATTGGCCCTTTACAGGATGAGGATAGTCACCTCACAGAGACATAGACAGGTGTTTAATGCTTTTTTTTCCTCTCTTTTCAACATAGATTACAGACCAAAGGGGTCTCAGTGCCCTGAACTGGAGGACCATGACTGTGAGAATGATCAGCTCACAGTTCATCCTGTAATTGTACAGGATCTACTGCTTCAGCTGGATCCCTACAAATCTATGGGACCTGACAAGATTAATCCAAGAATTCTGAAAGAGCTGCCTCATGTAATCACAAAATCTCTCTCAATGGTTTTCGAGTGGTCTTGGGACTCCAGACAGATTCCAGTTGACTGGAAGCTGATAAACATTGTCCTGATTTTCAAGAAGGGCAAGAAGGAGGACCCTGGAAACTACAGGCCTGTCAGTCTCACTTCAGTGCCCAGTAAAATCATGGTAAATATTCTGGGAAGTACTGAAAAGTACCTGGAGGACAATGCAGTCAGTGGTCACAGCCAGCATGACTTCATGAGTAGGAAGTCCTGCTTGTTGAACCTGATTTCCTTCTACAACAGGTTAATCCACCTAGTTGATCAATGGAAGCCAATAGATGTAATCTTTTTGGACTTCAGCAAAGCTTTTTGCTGGATTCTACATCTGGTATGGGGCAACCTGGTCATATGTATAGACTAGGGAATGAGAGACTGGAGAGAAGCTCTGCAGAAAGGGACTTGGGAGTCCTGATCAATGGCAAGTTGAATATGTCAGCAGTGCCCTTGTAGCCAGGAGGGCCAACCATGGGGGCATCAGGCAAAGCATCGCCAGCCAGCCAGAGGAAATAATTGTCCCTCTCTGCTCTGCACTGGTGTGGCCTTATCTTGAGTATTGGTGTGCAGTTTTGGGCACCACAATATAAAAGAAGACATTAAGTTATTAGAGATCGTCCAAAGGAGGGCCACAAGAGTGGTGAAGGGTCTAGAGGGGAAACTCTAAGAGAAGAAGTTGAGGTCACTTGGTCTGTTCAGCCTGGAGAAGAGAAGACTGAGGGAAGACCTCGTTGCAGTCTACAACTTCCTTGTGAGGGGAAGCGGAGGGACAGCTTATGGTCATTCTTGTGATCAGTGACAGGACTTGAGGAAATGGCATGAAGGTGAGTCAGGGGAGGTTTGGGTTGAATATCAGAAAAAGGTTTTTCACCCAGAGGGTGACTGGGCACTGGAACAGGGTCCCCAGAGAAGTGGTCACAGCACCAAGCCTGACAGAGTTCAAGAAGCATTTGGACAATGTTTTCAGGCAAATGGTGTGATTATTGTGGTGTCCTGCATGGGGCCAGGAGTTGGACTCAACGATCCTGTTGGGTCCCTTCCAACTCAGCATAGTCTACGATTCTATAATCTGTTTCCATTGGACTCTATGTTTTCTTGCCCAACGGATGGACCCTCCACATTTTCTTACCCTCTACAAACTAGAAACCTGCATCTTTCAATTAATTCTTCAAACTCCAGATAGAAACACCCCATATCTTAAACCCTCACCACTTCTTAGAGCAAATCTATAGATAGAAGCAGAGGTCCAGTGAAAAAGAATACTATACTGTCATGTAAACAACAGCTGCAACATTCTAATTGAAATTGTGAATACTCAAGTCTGAATTTGAACTTCTAATTTGAATGCTTTACTTTTTATTTAACATATTAACTCTTTTATTTTGCCCCAAGATGCATTTAATTAAATGAACATTATTGCAGTTAAATGAAAATTATGTCATTGGTAAAGTTGAAATGTCATACATTTTTAGAGATCAATTACCTTAGGTAGCCTAAAATAAACATCCTTTCTTGGCTCAACCTGAAATTTTGCTGTGCCTTAGGGAAAAGGAAAGCACAGTGAATTTTATACTCTAGGATTGAAAAGCAAAGGATTGTCAGAAAAAAACCCTCTCTCTGTATTCCACCTTATTTCTCTAAGAGTCTAAAAAGCTAAGCTAACACTTAAGATTATCAGAAACTGTCCTCTGTGTACCCTTGGGACTCTAAGAACATCAAAGAATTTGTTTCTTAGCCAGCTAGTGTCTAAGCATCTGTTGTACTCCTCTGGCAAAGAAAAACAACACAGAACAAAAGGGTGAGGTCCACAGCTGCTTGTCAAAGCACCTATGTGCCAGAGGCATTACACATTGAAGTAGCAGCTTAACTTAGAGAAGTTCTATTTGGACCGTCTCCAGAGGTCCCTTCCAGCCTCAGCTGTTCTGTGATTCTTTGTTATCACAGCTTACTGGTATCAAGGGATCTGTGACAGGTCCCAGGGAAACAGCTAAATAGGAAGAGGAGATACAGGAGAACCTCCTGTTCCCTGCATTGTTCTCTTTGCCACTCTGGTTCAATCAATCTCCGTCTTCCCTTTCCTTCATTTTCCCTTCCCTGTTGTCTTCTCCTATATGAGTGTTCTGGTCAGGGATGGAGACTAGCTCTCTGAGCAGGGAGAAAAAAAGACAGGTCATTTTCTCTCAGCTACTCTGTTCATCTATAGGACATCCCTAGTCACAGGAAATAAATTGCATGGAAAAGATGTTGAATCCCATAGACCTGCAACATGGCAAGCACTCCTAAGAGCCACAGAAATTGGCTTGACCAAAACACTGCCAACAAGTCCACTGGTGGTCAAATTCCCCTCCTCAGCAGCCGGCCACCAAAGCTGCTCATTGCTGTAGACTTGACGCTGTACTGCCACCGCCCACATCCATCAAGCTACCTTATGCTGAACTGTGATTGCAGGTCACGGTGCCCTGCCAGTAAGATTACATATAGCCAGTAGCCAAATGGCACTTCCAGAGCTTGGATGTGGAAGCATGGCCAAAACCAGGTGAACCAGCCCTGCTTGGGAGACATCAGTCTGTGAGCCATCCCTGCCACAAGAACAATACATTAATACATCTAGCTTGACCCTGATTTTAGAAGGGTGGTATTAAATTTTGTGCAAGTGACCTGGTACTCCCTGGGACCTTGAAACCCATAGGCTGAGAAATGATAAATCTCATGACCATTGTTTAACAACATTATCTTCTCCATTGAGGAAGCATAACTTTTTAAAATTATTTAACACTGAAAACTACTATTTTTTATGGATTTTTTCTGGATAGATTTTAATGAGTTCAGTTAACAGGACTTGCTCTCACAAACCTTATAACAGCAGCTATGTGTTTCTATTGCTTATCAAAAAATGATGACAGAATTTCTTACAGAAATATATTTGATTTCATACACCTGGAACTGGGTGAAATTCACTCTTAATTTAGATACAGACTTTCTTGAGGTGTTTATCATTGTTATCTAAGATGCTAAAATTGCAATCTGACTGATCTATAACTCCTTGTGTAATTTTTCTCCCTTGCCTTTTTTTAAGATAATGTCTAACTTTAAGGCTCCCTTAGCTTCCATAAAATTTTAAGAGTATTTACTAGTAAGTTCTGAGGTTACTGAAGGAACTATTTGAGATCCAGATGATCTGAAATCTCCCTTCTTCACAGAGTCACAGAATAACAGAATATGCTAGTTGGAAGCGACCCACAAGGATCATGGAAGTCCAAATCCTTAGCCCTGTGCAGGATCATCCCAGAGAGTCACACCATGTGCCTGAGAGTATCACCCAAACCCTTCTTGAACTCTGTCAAGATTGGTGCTGTGACCACTTCCCTGGGGAGCCTGTTCCAGTGCCCAGCTACCTTCTGGATGAAGAACCTCTTGTTAATATCCAACCTAAACCTCTCCTGACACAACTTCAGGCCATTTCCTTGGGTCCCATCATTGGTCACCCCAGAGAAGAGATCAGTGCCTGTCCCTCCTCTTCCCCTCATGAGGGTGTTGTAGACTGCAATGTCTCTTCTTCTTCAAGCTGAACAGACTAAGTGACAGTTGCTTCTCATACAGCTTCCCCTCAACGCTCTTCACCATCCTTGTGGCCCTCCTTTGGATGCTCTCTAATAGCTTAATGTCATTCTTATATTGCGGTGCCCAAAATTGCACACAATATTCAAGGTGAGGCTGCCCCAGCGCAGAGCAGAGTGGGACAATCCCCTCCCTCAAACAGCTGGTGATGCTGTGCCTGATGCCCCCAGGACACAGTTGGCCCTCCTGGCTGCCAGGGCACTGCTGACTCATATTCAACTTACCATTGACCAAGATCCCCAGGTCCCCTTCCACAGCACTGCTTTCCAGCATCTCATTCCCCAGTCTCTGCAAATATCCGGGATTGCCCCATCCCAGGTGCAGAATCCAGCACTTTCCTTTGTTGAACTTCATATAGCTGGTGATTGCCAAGTTCTCTAATTTGCTGAGGCCACAGAGGGTAACTACATCTAACTATAGAGAACCTTTTTATTACAGATTGGAGTGAAACATAGGTCAGGTTTTTTAGATGTTTTGGTACTGCCTGTTATTAGCTGAATAATGGGTCAATTATTCCCACAGTCTCCTTCTTTCAAAAAGCATATGGTGAATAAAAAAAATTATACAGAAGGGCATTAGTTTTCTCTCTGCTTGCACCTTACCCTTCCTTATTTTGGTCATGCTGTTTTTCACATTCACGGTTGTAATTTGACTAATTTTCCAAATTCTATATTATATTAAACTTTTTCAGTTTCAAGACATTAACCTCCAGTTATACACTTCCTAATCTTTCATACTGGGACAGTTTGAACTTATGCAAACTTAGTGGTATTACTTAGGAAACCGACTACTCTTCCATATAACCTGCTTTCAGAAAGGACATCTAGGGAAGGAGAGAGGAAAACAATAAAATTCTACAGAAATTTATAACAACTCAGGCAGTTTTATAAAACTGAAAATTAACTGGAAAAACTCAAGACAAGTACAGTAGGCAGCTCAGGAAAGACCTGTTCAATATATGACTACAGTCATAACATTTTACAGATTCAAATGAATAAAGAATTGAATAATAAATAATATAGACCATACAATAATACCTTTACATTCATCAATCATACAGCTTCATCTTGAGTTGTATGACCCTACTTACCCTATCTTATAAAAACTACTGCAGAACTAGATACAGATTTTTCAGAGCACAATTAATCAAAAGCTGCAAAGAAGAGTTTCTTCTATTTAGCAAGTGTCTGTTACCCACTGAAATGAAAACATAAGAAGAACTATACTAAAGCACATAGCTTGACATTAGAAAAGGCTGCTTGGAGTTTATGCTTTCTTTTTATTATTTTTTAAGAAAAAGGTCAGACTGAATATTAAAGAAATGAAATGCAAAATTAGTAAGTGGTATTTGTTACTTTACACAACCTGCAGTTAATTTGTGGAACTCTGTCGTAAGAGGCTTCTAAGAACAAGAACCTCAGGTGGCAAAATGGATTTGGTTTTATATGTATATCAAAATAATTGATATACATACAACTGCCAATAATAACATAAATTATTACAAAAGTCAATCCTGTTGTTTCACAAGTACTGTCAGTGCAAGGCAATAGATGCAGACATGAAACAAAAAATACAAAAGGCAGATTATGGCAAAATGGGTTTCTTGCATCTTCCACTGAATCATGATGTGACTATTTTTTTCTCTCAGATATTGGTTATCGTCATGGTTTATTCATTATTGTCATTCAGTTGGAGTCAATGGTGTTCCTAAGATTTTAATTGAGTAAAAGTAGTACTGATTTCCTGAATAAAGGATGAGACAAATGATTTGAAGCCCACTGACTCACACAACACAATCTACTTATTCCCTCTGCAATAAGGAAGGCATATATATGGTAAAATTATTTTGGGTTTAGGCATTTTATTTTGATCTTTACTCCATTTGCACAATCCAAAGAAAGTAAAATAAAATGCACCTAAACAAAACTATAATTATGCAACACTTCAAAATTACTGCAGTGATCAAATCTGATACATGACACATACTGACCTATGAAGGTTAACTCATACTACAGAACAGAAACACATAAATCTAAATATTAAATGAGCAATTAAAATAGAGAAATACAATACATTCATATCAAAGAAATCCACATTCATATGCATGTAAAAAGCCATTTTTGCAAATCATTGTTTTAACTTTTCCAACAGTTGCTGTCATAATTATGTTAAAGGAAACCTTCCTCCTAACAGAGGCTGCAAGTGACAGTGCAAATTATTGGTACAGGCCTGCAAAATTCAATATATGATCCAAGCTCTGAAAATACTTAATAGCAATCAAGAATCTATACATGATAATTCCCAGATTTCTGTGAGACTTTTTGAAAGCTCAGAATTAATCAATGAAATAAGTTTTTGCAAGACAGAATTACCAGTATTTTCCTTAAATGAAGAATTTCCTGCTTTTTATTGTATAGACTTCATGTCTCCAAGAAAGTCAGTCTAGGCTCATGTTTTTATACTTCTTGTGCTATTATTTAATTAATGACCAAAGTTTTGTTTAGACTGAGAAAGGAATACTCTAGGAAATGGTATCAACAAGTTAATATTCAAATTGGATTGAACTTAAGCACAAAAATACAGAAGAGTTGAACATCACTCCAGATTTGGAGCACAGGTAAATTTTATCCATAATTTTCCCAGTTGCCAGGGCTATACTGTCTCTCCCATTCCTGCAGAAGTCCTGCATTTCTTCCTCTCCTTCTTCACAGCTTCGGCATGTTCTGACAGACAAATGCCACATGCTCCCTTCAGATGGAGCTGGTACTGCTTCCTTTCAGACCTCTGCTGTGCTACTTAGTTGACCTTAGTAAAAACATAAGGTGATGGTTTCAGCTGCTTGTTTCATAAGACCACCCAGCAGACAGCAGAAAGTTGTAAGAATTGGTAATGGTCCAGGACCCAGGTTTGGAGAGTTCTGTCTAGACTAATGGATTCCAGGATTTTGGAGAAATTGCTATTTCTGAAGTGGAGCTGGAGGCACTGAGCTGCTGCTGAGGATAAGACGTCACTCTGACCATGAAATGTCCTGGTACTGGATGAGTGATAGACTGGAATGCTGGGGTTTGGAAGGCTGAAGTGCTTGTCTGAAGGGAGGCTTTGGTTGTGCAGACTGAGTCAGGTCCTGGCAGTGTCACACCTTAAACACAGAGATTGTGGGTTGACAGCACAGCCCAATCCTATTGCAGCCAGCACTAAGGAATGGGGAGCTGTGGAGTAAATGTCACTGGCAAACGCAGCCCAGCCCTTTGCCTCACTAATGAAGTCTACTTCACATTGGGAACACACATCTCTGGAGAACAAGAGGATTAACAGGTCTTGTTTTGGTGAAAAGGTATTGATATTAAGCAAGAAAATATTCCAGTTTCAGAAGTTTTCTTCAAACCAACTAATTAACACACAACTGCCTATCACCCATGTGTATTTAGAAGAGAAGCTTGTAAGTGGCTGCTATAGCAATCTCTCAGAAATTTGAGCATCATCTTATTACTACGAGTCTTGGTGTAAACTTTCCCATCAAGAAAAAGATCAAGATCTCAAAAACTAAAGTACCAGAGACCAATCCATTTCACAGGAGCTTTCTATCTCCTTAGGACTGAAAGAAAATTCACAGTTGAGACTGTAAGGGACTTTTGTAGATTGCCTAGTCTGACAGAATTGGCACGGTCAGCTAGACTAGGTTGCTCAGGACCATGTCCAGCTGAGTTTTGAATACCTCCCAGAATGGAGAGTCCACAGCTGCCCTGGGCAACCTCACAGTAAAAAAGCTTTTTCTAAATGTTGTATTTTTTCTTGCATGTTGCATCCATTGCCTCTTGTCCTTTCAGTGAGCAGCACTGAGAAGAGTCTGTCTCCATCTTTTCTGTTCTCTGCCCCCTGTCAGATATTTATATACACTGGAAAGATCCCCCTTGAACTTTCTCCAAACTAAAAAGTCTTGACCTTTCCTCATAAGAAAAATCTTTCAATTGCTTAATCAACTTCGTGTTCCTAGCTGGACACACTCAAGTATGTCCATGTCTCCATTGTACTGAGAAGTCCAGAAAAGGACCTAGCCCTCAGATGTGCCTCAGCACTGATGAGAAGAGGGAAAGAATCTTTTCTGTTGTCCTTCTGGCCAATAAGCTATTGTCCTTTGCCACAAGGGCACAGTGCTGTCTAAGGTTCAGCTTGTCCACCAGAATCTTCCAGTCCTTTTCTACCAAGCTGCTTTCCAGACAGCTCATGGTATGAGATATCAGGTTAAGACTGACATGTTCTTAAATCATGTTGTGCCATCATGTGAATCTTTATTGATTGTTTGCATTATGGTAGGATTAACGGAATTAGTTTGCTAATCCAAATATTTCTGATGTACTTCTATTTTTTTTACTTTTGGTTCCTGAGCTTTCATTAGGTATGTTTACTAAATTTCATATAAGTTTTAACTCAAATTGCTGTGAAAAAAAACAATTCTGAGTTTCTGAAGAGCTTTGTGGTCACTAGGAAAGAAACGTAGCACAAAAATACAGACATGATTTTTCTCCTGATAAAAGGTTGAAAAGTTTGGCATAATACAGTACTTTCTTGTTCCTTCTCAGTATCCAGTTCACCTGACCAGCACTAAATTGTTCTTTTTAGAGATACACATATTAATCAATTAGTAACTGAATTTGGTGTTATGCGTATTTTTATGCAATGTAGGTCTCAGTTACAATGATCAAAGGTTTTTGTTTTAATAGGCAACTATTTAGAACTTAAATGACTGTACTAAACGCTTTCAATGATAAGTTAAAATCCAGCAGTCCATCTCACAGTCATAAGAAAGTGTTCAGTAAATGAGTTTTTAGGTTAAAAACAGAATAACCATGGTCATGCATTTTATACCAATACTGTCAGTCTCATGCTTCTCAAATGCAAGTTTATTGGACATATGAGTGATTTGAACTGTTACTGGAAGACCACCCCTGACAGTTTGAAACAATGACCTAATGAACTGCTCTTGAAGCCATGCTAATTAGGTGAACTTTAGACTATTGTGTTTATGTTATGCTTCCTACAGTAAATTATATGTTATAACTATCACTACACTAGTATGAGGGAATGCTTCTACAGTACCCCATTTTCACTTTTAGAGCACAACTAGGGATTCTTGAACCAAGAAGTTATAGACTGTTATGTATAAGTTAAATCAAAAAACACAGAGGAGGAGGAAAAAAAGAAAAAACCTTAGCAATTATGTTGCTAGGTTAAAAAAAATCAAGGAATTAGCCAATGGAGGCCTATTAAAAATTATAGTCAGAGTCAAAGAGCTTGCCAAAGAAGACTTAAACATGTTAAAACAGAGGGAATATTATCCTATACTGTCCTGTTCTTCTGTGCCTTCTGTAATCTGCATGACCAATAGGCAGGAATTTGTGCAAGACAGTATGGGCTGTATTATGATTTTTGTCCTTGTGGAAATAAGATAATAATTAGTCATAACTAATTACAACAGTTCTCATCTAAGTTATGTCCTTCTTGTATTTTATGATAAAGTATTGTTTCATTATAAGCTTCTAACATCATACCTCCTATGTGGAGTTAAATTAAATTTCTGTGTAGTTCTCTGACTGAGAAAACCCCCCAAATTTTTATTTTGATTATGGAAGAGTAAATGTTCTGTGATGCCAGTAATTTAGCTTTTGACATGATTTTTCACTAGCAGTATGTTTTCCTGTATGTGCATTCATAGGGTGTTATCACCCAGTCATTGAGTTGTGTATAGTCAGACTGGCCATATACTCATTCATTCAAAACAATGTAGCATCTAAAATAGATATGCAGCCAAAGGCAACAAAATAAATAGAACAAATGTGATAAAGAAACATTTTTATGATGTAAAATACAGACAGGACTATATCACTGTATCAAGTCCTAGTTAAAAATAAATTAGAGGGTTTGGAAAGGAAATGGAATTTACAGAGCAAGTTACTCCTTTTACTTTTAAAGATAGTCACAGAATAAACAAAAAAGTAGATTCAAGAATAAAGAACAAGCAGCAGCTTGATGACAGCTATAAAAAACCAGTTAGGGATCAATATGTAACTTGAACATTTGTCCAAAGTCCAACATCAGTCTCCTACTGAGCGGTAAAGTTTAAAGAGGGCAATAGACTGATGAAGAAATACAGGAGAATACTTACATGATTGTGTTGAGAATGTTCAAAGGCAGCTGTGATGATGCTGAAGTTATCAACATATAGAGAAAAAGATAAGATTTATAAGGCAATCTTATAATGAATAAAATTAGAATAAAATCTTCTGGTTACAGAAAATATTCGGTTAAAAACCAGGTCCTTCATAGTGAATTAGAGTCATTAAAAAACAAAATGCAACAAATAAAAAAAAAGTTGTCCATTTTCTACACAGCTAGAATACAGTAAAATTTGTAGCTGTAAGTTGAAGTACAAGTAGAAATCCCAAAAGACAATCAGAATTCCCAGGAGCAAAGTGTGAAGTATCATAATTGCCATGTTGATATACTTACAGCAAGAGAAAAAATAAAATAATGCAGTCTTATCTAATTCATAAACTGATTATGTTGGTCTGAAAAAATTAAACTATCCAAAGGAATAGAGAATGATAATTTGATTAATTAGTAAATAAATAAATAAACCCCTTTTGCAATGATTACTATCTCAGGCTAGAAAATCCTGGGTTATACTGTAGATTCATGTTTTAAATGAGAGAGAAATACAGGAGTTTTATGGATCTGTGAAAAGCTGGTCTTTTAAAGTATAACATATTCTAGTCATTGACTGTTGTGGGGGAAAAATTAGAATCTATAAAAGCTACACAAATATTTTGATTAAGAAAAGTCACAGTTTAGGAAGATCAGCACTAGTTTTGTCTGCTATCAATACTTGATTAAGCTTAGGAACTGCTTTTCTGCCATTCCCCCTGAGGTAGCCATGCATGTGTCCTTTTATTACCAAATTCCCAGGTCTGGCAGGAAATAATGTCTTGCACTTGATTTTTTCTTATAAGGCTAGTGATCTCTGGTGTTATAGAAAAAGACAGAGGATACTGTACAATATAAATCAGGACCTAAACATATTATTCTTCCACAAACCCTTTTTGGTCTTTAACTCACTTAATTTATTGGACTAACAGAGTTTAGTAGAGAGACGAGGAAAACCATTCAAGCCCGTGTGTTTCATCTACATAATTTTTCATCACTACACATTTTGTCCAATTTTTATACACTTTGCTGCTGTAACCTTAGGACCCAACCAGTTTGGTACTTTAAGATGTTTTCAAGCATAGCTACAAAAAAAAAAAAAAAGATATGCAAAAAGTTTCTTTTGCTCTGTGAACAGATGACTGGTGTCTAGTTTGTAGCTGTAACAGCCATATTACTCAGCTTCAAGGTGTTTGGTGCATGTCCTGTAGTTCTAATCTTGTTTTATATATGGTCTTACCTAACTTGCTTTAGCTTAATTTTTGCATAGCTTTTTTCAGCTATGTAGTTCTGCTTTTAAAGTCATCATGTCAATAAA
>JAOXXN010000395.1:79695842-79711640 GCA_026770055.1 Myrmophylax atrothorax
TAGAGTTTAACGGAGAAAGAGTGTAGATATTGTTACGACTATTGTTTCATAGGGGAAAAGTTTGTGAGAGTGTAAAGTTCCTAAGAGGAAAGCTTAGAGAGTTATCCTCGTCAAGAGAAAGGACTTGTGTCTCGGCTATTATACTTGGAACTTACCGATAGCCACAGCATTCTCGTGTTGTTCCATAATAGTCTACTAGACATTGCAGTGATTTACAATCCGACTTGGTTAGTCGATGGTCCTTTCAAAGGTGTTGTTTTAGTCCCGTTGTCTGTATTACTTTCTTTGTGTACCCTTCGGAGTCCCTGGTTAAATAAGTAAGATTTGAAGTACTTCTCCCACAACCTATAGCTTTTGGGATCAGTGATATCAGAATGACTGCTGTTTATATCCCCAGGCTACTCTCAAAAACTCTACCAATTTTTTCTCAATTGATTTGGAGCTAGCAATCTTCTTTGGTTACCTTATGAAAATCATACTATATGCCAGGTTTAGCACTTGGACAATGCCAGAACTACCATCAAAGAGTTACATTACAGGAAAAATCAGGAAATGTGAAAAAATAACTCTTGAGCAAACCCAAGGAATAAACCTTCAACACTGGATTCCTCTTAACAAAAATTCAGGACACCGACAACTTGCTACAACAATCCACTGGAAGGGTGAGAGCTTAAAGGGATTTTATTATATTATGTTTTATTATCTTGCTAATTACTAATAGAAATAAGAAATTTGGATTAGAATCTTATCATTGTAACTGGACTAAAAATAAGTAGTTGTTATCCTACAGCATTAGACTAGCAGTAAAGTCCAGTCATGGATCTTCACATAAGTTGTGGTCTCTTTATTACTCATCATGAATTTCATAGCATAATACTACTGTGCACCAGCCACTGTTGGAGACAGGTTCCCAGGATGGATGAACCTTGGATCTCACTCAGTAGGTCCTTTATGGAGAAGAAGCTTCAAGAAAATTATCTCAATAACGTGCCCAAACTATTCCCCTAGAATACTTTTAAAGTTTTCTCATCTTGGAGAGCAACAATCTGCACCCATTGTATTGCTCCTGCTATTATAATTGGAATTTCTGGAGTGTTTCAGAAATCTTGGAGAATAGTCATTAAGATGGATAAAACAGGTATCTTTTCAAGAAACAGATCAGAGGACCTAATTAAAGTTCTCATCCATACCGTACACTTATCCAAAACTCTAGCTGTATTAAAACAGGAGATAAATTCATACTACATAAATGTCACATGAAAGTGAGATGCAAAGCCATTCCCTTTCCCTCTTTTATTTTTCCTAGAGAATTACCAGTAAATTAAATGGTAAACCAAAGCAACCCAGCCCTTATTCAGTGAAAGGAAACATATCCAGAAGCCAAAAAATACCTGCTATTGAAACTCACCAGATTGGCGTCTGACCAGTGAAGAAGGGATTATGTTTAAGAAAATTTTAGATCAGATATTCCTTTCATCCTTCTCCCCTCAGATTCCTATATAGAAATAGCACAAGCCCAGTTACAACACAACAGGAACAGTCTTTCTGCTCTAAAAAAGACAGACATCCATAACAATGATAAAAAAGCACAAAAAATATTTGTCTTAGCATTATGCCATCAACTCTTAAATGGGAAAAACTAGTTAGAGGTGAACCAATATAAATTACACAATTACTGCAAGAAACCATAATTTAGAGGAAAGTTCATTTTTTTATTATTGTTGGGCCAGTTCCTGAGTCTGTGTAAATACTGATAAATGCCACTGAAATAAGTCTCAGTCCTCAAAGGTGCCAAACATCAATGCCTTGATACAAACGGTTTCTGCAGGGATGCTCAGCATTCCTAGGAGTGTGACTTGTAGAACTCCACCAATGAAAAGTCACATTACTGTGGTTTTGTTTTCTTTCAGCCATACCTATTTTCAAAACAAGTAGAAAGTCTTCTGCATGAACACTAAAAATGGACTTGAGTCACTTCTATATGAAGTAACACTCAATTTATAAATTCTTAGAGTGTTCATTGGCAAACAGCTTTGTTCATTTGAATTACTGCAAAATACTGGAACATTTTACATTTGCAGATGATGCATGCGGCTATTCTGGTGAATATCCGAGAATATGCTCTAGGTGACTGCAGGTGTTCACTACAGAGTGAAAAGCTGGAAATTCCAATGGCAAGAAACAGTTTGAGAATTTTTAAGTAGGTGTAATGATGGTTCAAAACAGAATTGGAAAAAAAAATGTGAGGTGAAAAAGCCATATAAAATAGAGGAAATCATAAATTAGAGTGGAAGAAATAATTAAATAAAGTCTTCTGTTTATGTCAACATTCACTAAACAGATTAAATAAAAATGCAAGAAATTTCTGGGAGAAAAGACAAAACCATTTTATAGATGGAAAAAGAGAAACACAGTGAGTGATATAAACAGTCCTTGATATCACTAACATTTCTCACTCTCCCTCCCTCTCTGATAGGAACATTTTTTGAGAAAAGCATCTGTGGCTTGAAAAAATTAGCTGTAACAGATCATAGAGGATTTGCATTAACTCACCACCCCCTCCCCAGAACATATTGATTCCTTTAGCTAGCATTGTAATAGAAAATTTGCTAAATACCCATTAGCTTAAGGAGCTCCTAAGTGAGCTTGGAACCTATGAGAATTTTAGAAAAAGGTATCTTCATCAACACTGGATGCTTTCTGGTGTCACAAACTAGGGTGAAGTATCAGTAGCAGAGTAGCTGTGAGGAGCAAATGTATAATTAATATGTGATACAGTGCCAATGGGTAAAGAATAAAGGTCTTCCTGTAACACAGCAAGCCTCCTCATTGTCAGAGGAAGTCAGGCATAGGAAGGAAGGAACCATGACAGATATGGTTCAGTCTGAAGGTCTTCAGACCCTTTGAATGTTGGCACTCAGTCCTGACTTTGGATGGACACAACTTAATAATGAAGCATGTAAAGTCTTCAGCCTGGGAATAAAACTTATTATGATTTTCCAGGAGATGTGAGAATTGAAACCAGAAAGTTTAGCTCAGAACAAATATTTATCCTGACTGAAATCCCATTTTTATAAATGTATTCTCCTGGTGTGACAGGTGTTCTTAGTATAATGTATTCATTGTTCTATTTGTCAGAGATAGCCTTTTCTTCTTCCCTCATCTATAAATAACTGCTTTACTTTGTTTTATTACTGAAAATATTGCTTCACTTCACTTAAACAGAGGGATGTGATTATCATAACATTGTTACTGTTATTATAAGCAACATAATAGCATTAATACAATCACAAAGAAGAAAAATCAAGAGCAGACAATGCCAGAACAAAGGCTGAAAGCTTTAACCATCCTCCAGGCATTCATTTCTATCCCCAAGAAACCATAACATAGTATAAAACAATGTGGAATATCAAAATATAACAAACCTGTATACTGAAGATACATTCTTCCCCAGTGCTTTATAGATTTGTGTAATCTACAAAGCATGCAGTGTTTAAGAAAAATGGTAGCATAGCATAATAGGGGAGAAATAGTTAGACTAAAATTTTAGAAGAGAAACTTCCTATACTCAGCGCTTTTATTCTGAAAAAAATTGAAGAGAGATTTATTATGTGAACGGGTTGGTACCTCAGAATAGAGAAAAAATGAAGTTGGAGACTAGGGCTGAGTAGCTGCATAAGAAGAAGACATGCAGAAATTTGTACAAAGTATCAGGAAAAAAGTATAATTGGTATCAGAATACACAGCAGTGTGAGTTAGAGATCAAGTGCCATACAGTCTACTGGACTGTGGAAGAGTAAACCCACAGCTTCAGTGGTTTGTTGTAAATGTGTTGGCAGAAAATGTAAATTCATTTTGTAACAAAGGTAGATTCACAAGTGTTGAGAGATGCATAATACATGTAGATAATACAGAGATTCAGTGTTTCCAGTGTCTTGATATGGCTACCACTTACAGCAAAAGGCAGCAAATGTGAGTATTCCTGGCATTAGTATGTCTCATCTCAGTGGAAGAAAAAAAGCCAACAAAAGACACATGACATTTTTTGTAAGGATCATGAAGTTTGTGATTAACAGCTTTAGCTGGAGCCCAGGACAAAGGGATGCAATTCTGGATTTGCTATAGGTATCTGAAATTGCATTATTTCAGGGAAGTGATTTCTCAGCTTCCCAAATTTTCCTGAAAATATAAGGTTGACTTTAATTTTGGAGTACCTGTTGAGCACTATAGCCCTATTATTCAGGGCAATATGGGAAGCAATAGTGTTATGATGTTTAAGGAATTCCAGGAAAAGTTATGCACAACTTTATGCTCTGGAAGAAATACAAAACAAGCAGGATCATCAGTGGTGGGCTGGATGTAAGCCTAAAAATAGACATTGAAGAGTAGCAGCAGATTGCCAGGTGTCAGTTCCAGTCACCTGTCCTTGGAAGGGTGATCTTGGTTTCTCATTTTTGGTCTAGTACTGTTCTGTTTTTTCCATAATTTTGTTTTAACACTGTGTCTGTCTTGCAGAGCATCTGTTGCACTCAGTTTCCACACCTGTCTCTATATCAAATGCATAAAACCCCCAAAATAAAATACTCAGAATAATCTGCATTTTTTCCTCAGGATTTCTTTCAAGAGTTTAGTAACAAGCAAATATGGCTCCTTTATGGTCCCAGTTTCTTTTTTTTCTGTTTTGTTTCACCTTTTTAATTTGGTTGGGTTTTGTTTTTGCTGTTTTGGGAGGGGGTGCGGGGAGGGTGTTTCAGTGAAGTTGTTGTTGTTCCAGCGATGCTATCTATTTAGAAAATAAATGTTTAAGTCCAGAGTAGAAAAAAAGCCAGAAAGTCTATTAACTCTAATACTTATAATAGTTATTTATACTTTTCCTGTGGAAAAATTTTGATGCCTTTTTAGAAAATGTACTTTCTCCTTGGGGGCAAAAAACCAAACCGAAACAAAGTAAAAGAAGAAGAAAAATCTGGACTGGATTAAAAAGATGAGTAGAAAAGCAGTACTATGAAGAGGAAAAATATTTAAAAAGCCTATGGCATGAAATTACATATAGGAAATTATGTAACAGTAAGACCTGAAAACTTGTACTGAAAATTTATTTTTTTAATTACTTGAGTTGTGAAATCAAAACCAAAGACCTACTGAATATGAAGGGATGCTATGACAGCCTTGATGATTAGGCATAGTTTTTTTCAGTCAGTTGTAATCAGATAGCTATCAAAGTAAAGATAGCTAAGAAAAAATTAAGAGTCCATTTTGTTACTGGGTAGAAGAGTTGCTTTCAATTCACATAGACCTGATTGAATTTCGTTCTAGACACTGCTCAATGATATCTGATTTCTGTCCATGACAGCATAACAGATTTCAGAGAAAAAAGATAGTTGCATAAGGTTTTCAAACTCATCTCAGATGGTACTCACATATGCAAACCAGAGACAAATATCCACAAATTAAATTATTATAGACTGGATGCAGTACTGCTTTCAGAAACTCTGCACCAAGGGAGCAGCTGTTTCTGGCTCAGTGTCTGAATGAATCTGAGCGACCTAGGAAGATCCTGTGCAAGTCTGTCATGAGCCTGGTTCATGTTTCCATGTGTAGCCTGGGGATGAGATAAGAGCATGGTTTATTAAATCTGCAAGTGAGATCAAACAGGAAGGGGTCTCAAATATATTTTAAGTTAAAATGAAGCTTCAGCTGCTGGGAATATGATATCAAAAAGCAGAATTCTGCTCTGCTGAGTGAAACACATGGAAATCCACACCATACAGAAAACAGAAAACAAGGGGATATAAAGGTTGTTGCTGCCCTGTTTGGCACTGGAAAGGGAACAGCAAGAGCACTGTGTTCAGAGCCTGGCACTCCTGTTTCAGGAGATAGATCAGAGTAAAGATAACCTATAACAGAAAAATGAGATTGAATAAAAGACTGGAAAGAAAAAAGAAAACATCTCAAAAGTAAGGGAATAGCTAGTTCATATGATGAACAAGAAAAAGTAAAGACTTGTAGGTTTAATGGGGAAAATTTTAGCAACTCTGTAGGATTTTTTTTTTTTTTTTTTTTGGTCTAGGAAGATTCCTACATCACTGGATCAAGTTAGAGAGCAGCTGACAGCATGTGCACAATGGTGAATGATCCTGTTCTGAGCCACGGGATGGGCTGAATAACCTCTTGAGGCTTCTCTTCCAGTCCTGTGATGACTGCTGCAATGGTGTGACCATGAAATTCAGGTAATTTCAAGTTCTGTACTAAATGGATGGTTCTAGTGCTTGAAATCTTCAAAGCAACTCTAAAATATGCAATAAATCAAAATACTATTTTGGAAAAGGCTTGGTTCAACATAGTCTTGATTTTCACAGACTACAAGCCTGTCATTGGTGCTGCCTTATGTCGACCTTAAAAATGTTTCACCAGGTGGTGCTGTTACACATAACCTTCCAAACCTTACCCTACCACCTGGCAGCCTTGGGAAAGCATCTGTGGGTTATGCAAAGGTGTCTATAGAGACAGAATTACTTTTAGTCTTTGATATAGCTGTAAGAGTTGCGGAAAGAGGAATTGTCTAAAAGGTTGCTTGGCAGACTTAATTCCAGATTGCATAAAGGATATGGTAAGTTCTGTATGTGTATGTATATATAAATGTGTGTATGCATGTTTTAGAAAAATATCTGCTTTACTGATTTCTCCTTCCTTCAGCATCCTGGATATGACAACAGAAGGACCATACAGTGTCTGAGCAGAATGCTGTGTGATTGTGCATGACTGGTGCATATACAGCTGTAATATCTAAACAAACACTCTGTGAATTTACTATGAAAAGCACAATTAAGATTAATTCATTTAGGGATTATTTTTATTGTACAATATAAGA
The DNA here is from genome assembly GCA_026770055.1 of Myrmophylax atrothorax. Lineage (NCBI taxonomy): Eukaryota > Metazoa > Chordata > Aves > Passeriformes > Thamnophilidae > Myrmophylax > Myrmophylax atrothorax. Next base: position 79,702,714 of record JAOXXN010000395.1, read on the forward strand.
CAAGAGTTCTGTGTTACATGATAGCAAAGATGAAAACCTTATATTTACACTGAACCAAACTTTCGGACACCGTATAATTCTGCTTTCTAAATAAGGAAAATATTTATATTGTCTTCTTAATGTTCTCTTTTATAAAATGAGAACATTACAATATATTAATACAGTCAATCTTTTTACATTAAATTAAAAATATAGGACACATACAAACTTTCTCTAAAACTATGAAAAAATAAATAGATTCTACTATAAATCTAAGCTAGAAACAACTTTGATGGTCATCTAATCCAAACAAGCTTCTGGTCAAAGCACACTCAACTATATCAGTTTGTTCAAGGCCTTGTCCAGGTCAAGGGATGGAGATTCCACAACCTCTCTGGGAAACTTGTTCAAATGCTTAACAGAGTTCACATAAAATTGCTTTCCTTGAATCTCATCAGAATCTTCTGTGTTGCAACTTAGGTCCATTACCCCTGTGCAATGCATTCTGCATTTTTAAGAGAAGTCTGGCTCCACTTTCTCTGTGCCATTCCGTTAAGAACTTTTAAAAAGCAGTAAGAAAACCTCTTGACTTCTCATTTTAAAGCTAAAAACCCCCAATTCTCACAGTTTCTTAATATTTCATGATCTTCAGCCCTAATCAGCCCCACTGGACTCACTCTGCTAACATTGTTGAGACGCAATTTGTGCTGCTGTTGTTGCTGCTCGTCCCATCCCCATCTATCTCTGAAACAAATCTGCCTCTCCTTTTCCTATATGTGTTTATTTGAGAATTCAAAACAGAGAGATGTCTGATCAGCCTTCTCTTCTCTTGAGGGTAAAAGACCCACTTCTCTCATCCTCCCTCCTCTCATACACCATTTGCTGCAGTCCCCTGAGCATCTTGATGACCCTCACTGGACTCACACAAGGGTGCCAATGTCTTTCTTGTACTGTGAAGCCCACAAGCAGGCCCAGGAGTCCAGCTGTGAATAGTCCAAAGGGGAAGTATCATCCCCTTGACCTGCTGGCTACACTCCTGCTAACACAACCTGCTTTATTGTTGTCCATCCTTGCTTTAGGGGCACATTGCTGACTTATGTTTATTTGACACCACGATTCTTCACCCCTTTCCTGCAAAGCTGATTTCCAGGCATTTGGTGCCCAGCCTGTATTGCTGTACAGTTGCTCCACATAAAAATATAGGACCATAAACCTGTATTTGTTGAACTTCATGACCTTCCCATCAACCTATCTCTCCAGCTCATTGAGCAGTCTCTGAACAGCATCCCTGTCCTTCAGTGCATTGATCTCCATCTTTTCTAGTCCGTATTTTATCAAATTGACCACAAGAATACTAAGTAATATTGTGTCAAATGTTTTGCCGTGTCAAGGTAAATCTCATGTACTTGCTATCCCCTTCCCACAGAGTCTGGCATGGTGGACAAGATTTCCCTTTGCCAAATCTATGCTGGCTTTTCCCTATCACCTCCTTGTTATTCATATGCCTGGCTAAGGCTTCCAGAAGGATTTGCTGCATTATCTTCTGAGGAGTGGTGTTAGACTGAAGGTCTGTTATTACTTGGGTTTGCTTTCCTGAAGATGGATCTGATATTTGCCTTTTTCTGCTCATGAGAAACCTCCTTCCCCTGCCGTGTCCTTCCAAGGATGATAATGCATGGCCTTACAATGACCATATTCAGCTTCCTCAGCAACCTCAAGTAAAGTCCATCTAATCCCATCAATTTGTGTATGCAAAACTGACTTGATTGCTTCATAATTGACTTCCTGATCAATGGATAATGCCATATTCCCAGAGACTCTGCCAGTAGGCTCAGTGACCCAGGAAGGCAGATGGCAGACAGCAGACATTGTCAGTGAAAACTAAGACAATAAAAAGGCATTGAGTGTTTTAGCCCTTTGTATGCCCTTGTGTGTTGATGTACATACAGAAGTTCTTGTTGCTCTTCTTTCCATCTGTTTTTAATTTCAACTACTTCTGAGCTTTGGCTTTCCTAAGTGTAACACCGCATGCTTAGGTAACATCTTTATATTCCCTTTGAGTGGTCTTGCCCACATGTCTGCCTGTCATGGGGTTTCTTTTGATGATTGAGCTTGGTCAGGAGGTCCCTCATTCATGCTGACCTCCTATATGTGCACAGAATGGCCTGTTGTTCTTTAAGGAGGTCATCCTTGAAGAACTACCACTTGTCCTGAGTTCCTTCGTCCTTCAAAACAGTTTTTAAAGGAACTTTGCTAAACAGATCTCTGAACAAACTGAATTTTATCATCTGGAAGTCCACAGTTTTTATCTTTCCATTCTTTTGTTCAGTTTTCTCAGAATTTTGAGTGCCAAGATCTCACAATCAATGTAGACAAAGCTGAGCTTAGCCTTCATACTCTCTAGCAGATTCTTTGTTGTTTGTGAGTAACAAGTTATACAGAGCATCTTTCAATATTTTATCTACATTCTAACCTCTTTCTAGGATGGAACTGGCATTTTTTCCTTTCCTTAATTCTCTGTTAAAAACATATTAACCTTTAAATTACAGACAGCAAATGGACAGATCGATAACTATTCAGTCTGTTTTGCTGTTCAAGATTGAGATAAAAATGATCATAGGATATAGGATAATTCAGGTTCAAGAGGACTCCAAGAGGACAAGGTCCTGCAGGGTGAAAAGCTGCAGACTGCAAAACAAGGTGAACTGTGAGGTCAGACTATGTTACTGAGGGCTTTATCCAGAATGGTCCTGAGAATTTTCAAGGCTGGTGACAGCACACAACCTTTTCAGGTGTTCAAATCCACTCCTTGACAATCCTCATAGTGCACCACTTTTATCCTGTGTCTAATCTGAACCAGTCTTGATTCAACTTATGGCTGTTGTTTCTCATCCTCTCACCCCTATAAACAGCTTGGCTCCATCTTCCTGATAACTTCCTCATGGAAACCAGCAGACTGCTGTTAGGTGCCCACAAAGCTCTCTCTTCTCCAGACTGAACAAGCCCCATTACCTCAGCCCTTCCTCGTATGGCATATGATTCCTCATTTTATGCCGGCAAGTTTACCATTTCCAAGTCAGTTTGCAGCACTTTGTGGCATCAGGACCAAGCTCTCCTCATATGTCATTAAGAATAGAACCGCCTTGGAGGCTGGAAATCACACCTTGGTTGCAGGTCACCTGGCATTTAGGTATTGCACTGATGAATATGGCAATGCCTAAGACCCCTATGAGAACCTAAGCTGATGCATTTAATCTTTGGAAGGCAGAGGGAGGGGAGGGAGAAGAAAAAAGGCAAAGTACAGAACTCTAGCAAAATTTTCAGAGATTGAATGAAAAACATTAGGGAAAGCATACTTGTGAAATAGTAAATTAGTAACATTTTTAGAGGCTTTGTGTCTTTTGTCAAGTCAAACTGCAGAGAAAAGCTTCCTAATTTCTTAAAGATACAAGGTAGGCCATTAAAGGCGTTAATAGTATTAGAGGTATCGTTTCACTGCAAAGAAAACTCACGCTGAGGGATTAGTGTCCTTTTCCTACTTAACATGTTTGATAATTTCTGAATTACTCTGGCAATTCCAGCTGTTTACAATTTGGGCACAGGATAAATTTAGTATTTTCTTCTTATAAATTCATGTGAGCCTGTTGATTAATCCCTCCTTCTACATGGCAGTTTTTTCCCCTACTTAAGTCTAACTATACCTGAAGTATTATATATGATGGCATTATAGCTTTCTGATGGTGTATTTTATGACAATAAGGGAATGTTATTTTATTCCTTTGGATATAGAGAAGGTAAAATAATATATATCATATTTAAATGGCCATGACTCTAGTTCATGACTGCAGTGATTGAATCCTACCAAATGATTTAAAACTAATTTCTTATAGTATTGCTATATAAATAATACAGGTTTTTAAACAACCCTCTGGCTCAGGGATGAGTTTCAAAGATTTTTTTAATTTATGTGATCTGTGTGACTAAGGACTTCTAAATGGGTGTAACTCTTTACCTGCAAGGGTTAGGGTATAGGTTTTTTCTAATTGATAGCTTTTGTGAATGGTTTGACTCTTTTGACTGAACATGATCATTTATTACAATCTCCCATTTGCTTGAACTGTTGTATGTTTATTTCTAAAAGATATAAAAAGATATAAAAGATATATGTAGAGAAGGAAGTATTTGAGGATATTCAACAAGCTAAGTTGGTTCTCATATGCAAAGCAGGCTAGAAAAACAATTGGATCAAGTAGCCAAGAATTATAGTTGAGTCAGTTAAGGATCAGTTGATGGAGAGGAGAGAGTATATCCTCAAAGAAGAAAAAGATCCTAAATTTCAAGGTTGAAATGAAACAGCTGTTGAACGGTTTTATGCAGTTTGGAAGGGGGAAGAAGTTTGTACACCAAGCAAATCCTGAAAATCCCAACCCGAATATACCCAAAAAATGCTGATTCTGTACAGTCTCCTATTATTCCAAATAGGAAAATTGTTTGTTTCTGTGATGGTCCATGTCACCAGAAGAACCTAGAATTCTGGGGATTTAGAAGTATTAACTGGCTTATTATTTGTCAGGTATCCTTAAATGTTAAGGCAACCTAGAGAGTGCTGCAGACCCAGTACCACACTCTTTGCACTGGTTGGCACATGGTTCACGAGACGTCTAAGAAAGTTTCATAAAAAATTCTACTGCTTTTAGTAGACTTGCTTTTGTAGAGTATTGTTGACCAGAATGAGAGGAATTCACAATCTAGCCCTGATATGAAACATGCCATACAATAGAAACAATACATATGAACTGTATACTCTATTTCAAGCATTTGAGTAAGGCAAATGCCGTATCTATAACTGAAAGCATTCTAAAAATATATAACTTTTTACATATACTTGTATTAATGATAGTTCAAATCTAGAGCTATTAGATGACAGCGTAGCATCAAAGGAATACATGATGGCAATTCTCACTTGGCTTAGAGCTGACTTTGCCATAAGAGCTAGATCCATCAGTAAACATGTGGGAAGGATTAACCAGCTGAGCAATTGGGAAGTATTTGCAAACTTCCAGGCAGATGAATCTTGCCCTGAAAAACACACTGCTCTTAATTTGCTCACATGTGGTTGTCTTAATGCTTAATATTTACTTGTACAAAACCAGTATTTGAAATACCTTCCCCCTCCCCCCCCATTTTCTATTGTCCTTTTTACTGGTAACTATGTTAAACTTTTTACTTTTCAATGGTTGCCCAATTCAGAGTTCCTTGAATCAACAATTTAAATTAATCTACCCAGGAAAAATTAAAAATTATTTTAATAATTAAAAAATGTGTTTTCATACCTAGAGACATGTATCCTTTTATTTACTCAAGTGAGCTACTCCACTTGATTTCTCAGGATTACTCACAAGAATGATATTAAACATGCACATGGGGATGAATAGTATGAATTCTCTAGATTCCCTCTAGTTCTATTACCTAAGGTTTCTTTCAAATCTCTGGCCTTTTTAGTATCCTTATTTAGCATCTTACACGTCTGCGAATTATGTAAAGGAGACAAACCTTACTTGTTGAGAATTATATCATTCCTTTCAAATGAAGGAGGTCCAACATGGACCTTTTGTTATTACCATATTTATCTTCAGACTAAGTAAAATTTATACCTTTTCCTTTGTCCAAATAGAGCAAGAAGTTGTGGACTTCTGCAGAGGAGGTTCTGGTTAGATATTCAGGAAAGATTTCAGCTGCAAGAACAGCAGAAGAGTGGGATAGAGTGGGTGTAAAATCTTCATTGCTAAAGGCCTTTCGGATCAGGATCGACAGGCATCTGTCAGGAGTGACATAAGTATGAGTACAAAAGTACTTGATGCCAGTAATGGAATAGATGAGGCTGCTTCCAGTGTTTGCACAGAGGAAACCAATAATTGCGTTCAGTTGCACGAGGCTGCGGAGGAAATTTACCACAGAGCTAGTGAGAGAAGTCTCAATAGAAGACCAAAATCTACATTTTAATCACATTTATCTACATGGGGTCTTCAAAACTAATTCATAAGGATTTTCCAAGAATCTGAGGCATCAGGTGTTTGGAAATACATGTGTGTGGACAGAAGCTATTGCTTGCAATACTTTAAAGCATTTTTATACAAAGGCAAGGCATCAAAAATTACCTTTCATTTAAGTTGATTTGTTTCTACACGTGATGCTGTTGACTAATTTTAATTTGGTATTTAAAATAATTTATGTGATGTTCAAAAGTTTGCTTCCACTTAATCATTGCACACCTCTTCGTGTGTATATTCTCTTTCAAACTTCACTTTAGAGTCTTAGTTTGCTTTTGAGCAGAAATGGCAGAAAGTTGCAAGACCTGGTGACACAATAAAAAGTTTTCATAGTGATATTCTCTGGGGAGCAAGAGTAAAATAAACTTAACACTTCACATGTTAACTACCATGCAGCAACTAAGATAGGAGTAAAATTCAGCAGGTTGGGTGAAAGGGGAGGGCAGCTTGTCTTCTGCAGTTGGTAGTCCTTCATTATTATGCTCTGGTTTCTGCAAAACAGTCTTGAGCTTCTGAAAACAATAATTCAAAACTTGCAAGCCTACTGCAAGCACAGGTCCCTCAAGGGATCAAGAAGTTAGTCTGTATTTCACAGTCATTCATTTATTCTGCAGTCATTTTTTTATTCTACCAAAAAGGATCCTTTAACAAGGTTAGTTCTTGCAACAATATGAAATACACAATGACAGGCAAGAAATGTTATAAGAGTAACTTTAAATAAAAAACAATTATGTTTTAACTGTTTTGGTCATAATAGCAGCTAAAAATATACTAAAGTTATTGTAAATACCTATGCAGAAATAAACTGCATTCTTTGGTTCCTTTTCCTGGGAACTTACATGAGCAGAGATTCTTCCCTCTAAGTTCTGGAGCAAAGAAACTATACCATTGACCAAAGGAATATTGGGTATAAACTCATAAAGCTTTGGAGAAGCACAATAACTTCAAAACTGTAGCTTTCTCTAGCTACTAATGTAAGTTAAGTCAAATTCAATAGTGAAGCCTGAAACAGTAGGTACAAAATGGGACCTTTACAACTTGAAATTTCTATTTAAAGATAGCTTCATTTTGCTTTAAAATAATTGATTCCCAAACATATGATTGAGATCAGCCAGAAGAATTGCATGCAGTGTTGCTATAGAAGAGCCAAACTGCAAAAGACTGTAAGACTGTAATGGAAATAGATTAACATATATAGGGAGGCAAGCTTCTAAAATGAACCTAATAGTTTTGAAATTAATTTCTCCTCATGTTATGGGAGATCTCAGTGCAAATACCTTGGCTGTATTTAAATCCTCAGACCATTTTCCCAATAACAGTGTAATGTTGTTGCATAACCTACATAACATTACAATTACCTGTACATTTATATGAGCAATTTAGTATAAAACCCAACAACGCCTATTTTAGTTCTGAAGGTAAACACTGAACAAGTTTGAGTGCTGCTTTTTTCAATTGCCAATACTATTTGTAAATTGTGCCCTGAAAGCCACTCTTCCCGATCAAGCAGGGTGCTGCCACGCATATGATCTGATGTGGCAAGTGTCAGGCACTGTTGTTAACAAACTATTGAACTGAACAAATGGTTTTATGTACTAGCAAGAACAGAAAAGTTACAGTCCTCTTTCCCTTCTCCCACGCCACCAACATTCTGCTTATGAAACAGCTGCAGGGCCAGACAGCCTCACAGAGGTAGTCGCAGCTCAGCTGTTTTCGCAACATGACATAACGTGAGACATTAACCTGAAAACAAGAAGATAGATCTATCACAGGGAGATCTAACAGGTGAGCAATGGTGTACAATAAATAACATTTTAAACACTATAAAAAAACCATAAATAAGCAAAGTGACTTTGAAGCAGAGGAGTGTCTGCTGAGAAAAAGATACACAAATGGCATTAGGAAGAATTTCTTTACTGAGAGTGGTCAACACTGGAACAGGCTTTCTGGAGAGGTGGTTGAGGCTGAAAGCCTGTCAGTGTTTAAGAGGTATATGTACAATGACCTCAATAATTCTTGAGACCAAGATGGGGGACGGCTCTTTGAATAATCCAGACACACACAGGGGTTGTGAACACTCCAAGAAGCCTTTATTTCTGGTTGGGGTGGAGATTTAAGGGTTTGGATAGAGGCGGGGTTTGGAGGGAGTTGGACAGTACATCTGAGGGCAGGATTAGGCTTAGGTACTGGGACAAACCACACGGGGACATCCTGGAGGGGGAGAAACCATGGGGCTGCAAGCAGGAGGCAGGTGGGAGTCTGCTGCAGCAGGGCAGGGGAGGGGTGTCAGGGAAAAATCACATAGAGAGGGGGAAGGAACATGAGGGGTGTGAGTTTTGGATGTTGAGCCCAACAAATAATATGCTATAAAACTTTGGTCAGCCCTGATGTGATCAGGCAGTTGTACTGGATGATTGCTATAGGTCCCTTCAAACTGAAATAGCCTATTCTATTCTATTTTCATCACTCCATGTCTTAGTTTGAGGGAAATCAAAGTGTTTACCAAAACCAGAGGAGAGGATTCCTCCTCAATAATCATGTCACTCCTTATTAAATTTAAGAAAAAAAGAACTTTAATTAGAAAATGTATATAAGAAGGATAACTGTTCTTAACTAATATATATCTACATGTAGATATAGATATAACTATAAACAGACCAGAGCAAACTACTCTCCCAGCATCAAAAAAAAAAAAAAAAAAAGAACAACCTCCCCAAAAAACCCGGTAAGTTCCTCCTGGTGCAGTTATATTTATGGACAGTGTCAGTGTCACACCTTGGCTGGCTGCAAGGTGAATTCTCAGTCTTTTCCCAGAGAGGCAGAGACAAGGGGGTGAACACTCGCGTGGAACAGGATGGAGCCTTTTCCATGGGGGTAAAGCAGACACTCTCTCTCTCT
>JAOXXN010000395.1:79732357-79747521 GCA_026770055.1 Myrmophylax atrothorax
AAATAATTACAAATACATAAGGTATTTGAGTTTTGTTGCTGTTTTTTCCTAATTTCAGGCAAATCTTAAAATTTCTGGAGAATTGGTGGAGGATTTTCTTTTTATTTGTTTTTAACTTTTGTTTTTATATTTTACACCTGATCTGTAGAGGTAAACCATCCCATCTGGAGAGAACACCTACAGATAAATCATGTCTAAATTGTCACAACAGAAAACGTAATGAAAAATTATGTAATATAGCCACTTATTTTCCCAGAATAGCAGATTTAGATAGGCATTTCATAAAGTGAGTGGAGCAATAGATTAATCTGAGGTCAGAAAAAAACAGGCCCATTGAGACCTGAAAGACAGTGTGAGACCTTACCTCACATGGTAACTTGTACACTTTGTGACCCAAGTGCCTAGCAAAAAAAAAAAAAATCCAATTATAGCACAATCTTTTCTAATCAGCAACAACGGCTATATTTCAGTCTTTGAGGTTCTAGGAAATACTTTTTTTAAGAACATTTCTACCTAATGTAAGAGATAAATCAGTAATCAAGACTGTATTATTATGGTAAGTGTCCACTTGCAACAGTACTGACTACAATCTCACTTTGTTCAAATATCGGTGACTGGTTTGAATTGCAAGTCTGAAAATTTGCCTGATCACTAAAAGTATCTCCAGTATATAAAGAAAAAAAATCTTTTCCCCGTCTGTATTTAATAGGGCATTACTGCTGGGAGATGGGTGGAAGGGTAAAAGAGGGACTTTACTTGAGTTATTTGCATTATCTTTGCAAAACACACATAACCTCCCATATTAGCCTGTCCAAAAGACAAATACATGCAAACAAAAAAACCCACTGTTCCTGTGAAGAGAGTGTATTCATAGACCCACTAGCATCATTACAGGTCATATTCCTAGGCTCTAGAATAATTTTCTTAGAGTTCTTGAAGTTCTAGCATAGGGATCTTGGTGGGGGAAGGCTTCTGGCTGGATAGCCCTTGCAGCACTGGAGGGACTCTGGAGGGATATGGACTGGACAGAGCTCTTTCTATGCCAGAGATCTAATTTAAGGCTAGAGGCATATGCCCTCAGTGGCATTTAATAATATTTAACACCTTATTCCAGGTCAATCAAATGTCAGTGTTCAAAATTCAAAGGCTGGATTTAAACTTGCAAACTGCTCAAGTTAGGAAGACTCTTCAGGGAGCTAAGTGGGTGCAAAGAACTGTCTGTCAAGATTTTTGCTCTGGTTTGGAGTCCTCAAGGATGGAAAAAAAAGAAAATATTTGTGTGATGTATCAAACAGTGATCCTGATTTATCCAGAAACAAAGACTGACACATAATAGGAAAATTTGTGTCCTGGTTCCAATTGAAAAATCACCACTCTTTCTGAAGCAAAATAAAAATTCACATTCAGATATGTTTTATAAATATTCAGGAAAAGGGCCAAAGATTTTGATCTGGCACCTTTTGCATTTGTCTCTGTACAGCAACAGAAGCAACCTCCTATGGCTGTAGAGAGGAACTGGTGCCAGCAAGACTCCCAATCTCTTTGCTTTTAGCAGCAAAGGAACTGGCAGCAATGCTCTGTTCCTGCTACGATGCACAAGTGACAGACACGGCCTGCCATACATCCTAACTCGTATGCTGGGCTGCAGAATTGCTTTCTAGCTGCTGCTTTTTTCAAAAGTGATGTTTTTCTTGTGATTGCCAGCTGTGAAGGGGCAGCATGAGTTAACAGCAATCTCCGTGGGAGTGGTTGCAATTTACATGAGATGCAAAACTAACACTTCCTCTCACCACCTCCAAGTTCTCCAGAAGCCAAACAAATGCAGCACCCAGTCCCTCCAACAGATCTTTCTAGTTCCCAGAGCATTCAGTTACTCCAAATTATCTTCATCCTACAGCTACCAATCAAGCCTAGCAAAGATTTCCTCCCACAGACATATACATCCCACACCTGTAGCAAGTCATGATACCAACCACCTACTGATCTACTCTCCATATGTCTGCTTGGTTTTCCAAGGAAGACAGCTACCAGCTTTCCTGTTCCACACATATGGGTGTGTTCTGAATCCTACCCTAACACAGCACTTGCAGGTTGAGTTAATTAAAGGCTTATAACACTTGGCATATAACAATCTGCAACGTGCCTCAATGAGTTTGAGAAAGTATCCCATGTAGAGCCACACAAAACTTGGTAGCTCTGTTAACAGCAGAAACAGATGGCAACAGTGTATTCCAAACTATCTTAAAGAAAAGCTCATGACATGGAAACAGGATTTCAGTTGCTACAAATGCTGTAGGCTAGGATTTCAGATAGATTGTTGAAACCCATCCTTAAGTCCTCAAGGTATAGAAAAAAATGTCCTTGCCAGATCAGATATCTGAAGTTCTGCTCACAGCTTTTCCTGGGGCTATGGGAGAGCAATTCTTCTCTCTGCTTTCCTTGGCCAGGTTGTTCTGCTGAAAGAACATTATGTATTTGCTTCTTCTTGTCCTTTGGCTTTTCTTCAGCTTCCATTTCTCATATTGTCTCTGCTTCTGGCTCTGATGTTCAGAGATACTCGGAGATCTTAAAAACCAGAGTATGGGCTTAGATGATACTTTTTCCAAGTGTTACTTGGGTGTGACTAGACCTCAAATGTGCCAACCTCAGCGTTGTTGCTGAGGCTAAAGGTACCCCACTAGTCAGGATTGTGTATGAATTGGTGCAAGAAAGGAGAAAGGGAACAAGCTATTAACTGAGCAAGGACATGGATTATTCATGGCTTTGACAGATTTTGGAGCTGGCTCAAAGTGCTGTCAATTGCCAGGGGTAAATAGCCAAAAAGTGAAAAATGAGCTTTTTTTAGACTGTGTCAGCAGTATCAATCACAGCAGTATCCAAAAATCTTGAAATAGATAGAGCACATTTCTGGCTGATGATGTTCATGCAGAATAAATTTAAAATGGACATAAAAATAAGGACATATCACCTTAAAGTTTATTTGCTATAGAGCAATGCCAAATGCACACTTTTTGCCCTCATTATTTCAGTTCAAAAACCAAACTAAACCAAACCCAACCAAAAAGTAATAAGTATTGGAAAATTTCAGGATCTGTCCGGCACTTCAAAAATGCCTCTTAAATTGTCTGTTTCTGAAAAACAGACAAAGAGCCCTTATAAACTAATGTGGAGGTCCATATAAGGGACATAAAATAGACAGAATACTTGTGAGGGGTGTGACTGTTCTGGCAAGTTTTTTTTCAGAGGTTATGAAACATATGCTTTTAACTTTAATGCAAAACAAGCACATTAATGACAATCCAGACTGGGATTTCCTAGGCTTACTGTTGTGTTAAATTAACCAATAACAGTGATAACCATGAACATTTAAGGAAAAGTTATTCCTTAGTTCTTTGTGTGGGTCTTGGAGAAGGATGGAGAGTTCAGTACAGTTAGAATGGGGACTGTGTTAATACATAATACATGCTGATAATCTCCAGTAATAACAGGACTTTGAATATTTCTTTAATATATATTGGAGATATTCTCACAAATTTCAAGTTGACCTCATTGCATTTCTTTAGGTTTTGGGGTGTTTTTTTTTATTTTTTGGTTTTTTTTCTGCTTAGCAACCCATAAACAATATCTTATTCTTAGTTTGAAAAGTATTTAGGCAAATTCCTATGGTCTGTAATGGAAGACCTGATCCTGCAAAATTGTTTTTGTGTCTGTTAGTGAATAAATTTCTTGCTCCTTACTGTATGCAATATAATATACTAGTATACAAATTTCTACAGCCATATACATACAGTATAAAAATCTGATTAGAGTGTTGTCTCTTTTTACTTGCAGCTATATTAAAAAGCATAATATTAAATTATTATACTAAAAAATTCGGTTCTTACAAGTCCTATGTTCAAAATAATTTTGAATCCTGTATGGGAATTTGTATCTAAATGAATGCAAGTTATTAACTTCATATTCTAACTTCAGTTTCACATGAAAATCCAATGAGCTTCAGTGGGAACCCTAGACCTAGGACTAAAGTTGTTCACAGTGACTGACAGATTAATTAGCCATGAATTGTGCATAGAGACTGTCTGTGAAACCAGATGTGGTAGTTTGGGACTTAGTTTTAGGTAAGCCTCAGTTCAGCAGGCCCAGATAGTATGATGTAGATTAGAGGGGACAAGCATCACATGGCTGAAGCAACCAAAGAGATATTTCATATCATCTGACATCACAGAAAGTATAAAAGCAGGTGTAGGAGGGACTTTAGTCAGTCACCTTCATGGCTGACAGTGAGTGAACATGTTATCACCACACCAGTAGTATTGGGCCTTACCACCGCTCCACAGCTGTTTGGTTGGGGAAGCACACATTTTTTCTTTTGTCATTGGTTTTCTCCTCTCTTGGTGAGTGCCCTTTAGGGGGAGCCTGTTGGGATGCTTTTGTGGTCTGGGTGGTTGGAATCTGTATTATTTGAGTGGGCAACTTGGTGGTTGTTGTTGTTTTTTCTACATTTGTATATACATGTGTTATATAATATTCTGTTCTTAATTTTCTCTCTTCTATGCAAAATATAAAAGCTTGCTATTTTAAGTGTTAGTTCTAGGGATTTTTTCCTCAGGGTTGAGGGCAGGATGTCTCTCTGTGTTGGGCAGTTGGCATTTTGCCAGCTCAACCTAGGACATGAGGTTTTCATCCAAGGCCAAAATTTGGTCCTTTTTACAGCTTGGGAGTTTGATTAAGTTGGGATTAATGTATTAGTGAAAATGCTGAGAAGAGCTCTTCATTTATGGCAGCTTGAAAATTGATTTGCTGTCCATCTTCATTTGAAACACACTTCATGAGCCCAGAGGTATCCAGCTGATGCAGCTGTGTTGTTGCACATCTTCAGGCCTGTGCAGAGTGGAGGTGACAGGTCATGGGGTGAGCAGTGTGCTCCACAGCAACCTGCTCCATCACCACAGCCCCTGGAGCAGCCCCCAGCCTGGGATTCCACTCAGCTCCCTCCACCCAGCTGTGGGACTAGGGCAGCGTGATGAAGAGGTTGCTTAGCCCTGCTGAAGTCCTGGACTTTCTTCCATACCATTAACTTCCTGCATAAACTCCCTCGGTCTTTATCTCTGGTGAGTTCTTGCTATTCCCTCTGCCCTTGCTCTGCATGCTGGGGAGGTTAGGGATGCTCCCATTCCTCTCCTGACCCATCCAGTGTCTTCCCTGCCTTCTCTATGCCAAGTGTGCATAAGCTTCAGTAGGTTCTTTTCTTTCTTTCTTTCCTTTGCCTGTCCTTAATCTCTCCCCTCCATGTCTGAGGGGCATACAGAGCCAACAAGGCATGGAGCTGAGGCTGTAGCAGAGCTAGAAAGTGTCACAGGCTCCCTGGAAACCCAAATTGATCTACAAATGGTTGTGAAGAGTCCTAAAGCTCTGACTGTGCTAAATTTGCCAGGTTATTTATCATGTCCAGACACACATTTAAAAGAGGAACCTTGTCAATTTAAGGAGAAAGGGCCTTGTGCTCTTTTGATATTGGCTGATATATATATATATATATAGTGTGCATTTGATATAACTTAACATGTCTAATAATGATTGTATTTCTACAGCCTGTTTGTTCAAATTATTTTAAAAGGCTTTTGCAGTCAGTAGTTATGGCTTAGAAATCTCTTGTGAGTAGCACCTTCAATTCATGGCTGAGGAAATATAAAGCACTTAGAAGAAAACATTAATGTTTTTTTCTCCTGATTTTAAAATTGAGCAAAACCAGTATTTTCTTTAAAATGAATTGCACAGAGAAATGTGTACCATAAGTGGAAAACACCGTGGAAACTAAGGCAAACATTGTGTATCTGAGATTATACATTTTAGACATAACCTAATATTTGGATGATAAGCATAAAGAAGTCTAATAAAATGCTAGGTAGTTGTACACGTATTATTAGATAAACAAATAATTAACTGTATCTTTTTTTATTAGACTATGTCGCTGCAGTTTGGTGTGTGGCATAGAACCAAGTAATTAAAAAAGATTTGAACTGCATGCACCACATTGTCCCAAGATAAAAATCAAAGCTCTGTCTCTTCCAAAGCAAATTACTGCAGAAAACAGTTACAGGGACTATCTTGGTCAGAGCAGTAACGTACAGTGACATTCTTCACTGCTACAGAAAATCAGTACAATTTCATTACCTTGCCTTCCTGCAGGGCAGCTTGATGCACTTA
Source organism: Myrmophylax atrothorax (assembly GCA_026770055.1). NCBI lineage: Eukaryota > Metazoa > Chordata > Aves > Passeriformes > Thamnophilidae > Myrmophylax > Myrmophylax atrothorax. The sequence continues at coordinate 79,738,565 of JAOXXN010000395.1, forward strand.
CATTAAAGTCTCTATCTCTTACCTGTTTCTTAAAAATGCTTGCTCTTTATGTCTTCAGGGTTCTACTCTAATTTTAGCAATAAAGAACCCTCTAGTTTTATAAAGCAACTCATTTTAGTATTGGCTTACTGTATTTTTTTTTCAGTATTTAAAAAACAAGACAGCCTTGAAATAAAATGTAGTTTGGTTTAACAACTTATCCAATGTCATGCAAATCCTATAATATCTTTGCTTACAAATTATTTTTTTCTCTGAGTTTGTTGCTATCTTAAATAAGAAGCCTGGTTAATTCTGCTGCTTGTTTTACTATTTTGTTAAGGCCATAATGTGATGAACATTTCATGAAGGACAATAATGAAAACACACCACTAACCCTGAGTTGCAACAACATAAACTGAGATAGGAAGGAAAAATAAGAAGCAGTGTGGAAGGCTGGAGGAAGGATCAGTGTCCCCACAAAATGGCTCTACAGATAAGAGAAACAGTCTCAAATTAATCTTCTAAATCATTAGCATTGCAGTGGTTCATACCACATAAGGCTAATGATTATTCTTCACAGTGAGTGGAGATAGACTGAAAGAAATAATACTTTTTCCCCATGTATACAACCATGTAATTTAGTAACCCACTTTTACAAAATCTTCTGTTTGGCTTTGCTCTCAAAGTATTTTAGCTAGATCTCAGTCTGTTTTCAAACAGTGGTCTAATTTTCTGACTTCTGTTTGCGTGTGTCAGATTTATTGCTCACATCAGTGTGAGGGACTAGCCTTCTCTGTAGGAAAATTATTTAGTAGGGCACAGCAGTGCAAAGTTCCACATGCTGTTCTCCATTATAATTCAGTATTTAACTGGAAAAGACACTCTTCAAAGTAAAATGTAGTTCAATTCTTCAGGCTGTTTTCCCTCTCTGTGTTGCTGGCAGATTCACCAGTTATCAGAACTTAAAGCCAGTATTTTCTTTTATCTTGTACAAAATATAACAGTAGCAGTGATACCCACTCAGGTTGTGATCAGGTGAGTTTCCTGACCATATTTTAGACATTACAGACCTTGTGGTGTTTTGAAGGGAAAAGATGAGAAGTGTAGCCGTACACACCTCTTGGGCCTTAATTTGAGGCTGGTTTTCAGCTAACTGATAAATAGCTGTCAAGTTCAGCAAGTCTGCTTCTTCATGGAGGGGAAACTAGTAATATGAAGTCTAATAATTTTCTAAGCATAACTTTTTATGTTTACACACATAAGCTCACTCTTAGTAAATGTTTTTTCCAATTGTTCCCTATATCCCTCAAGAAAGCTGTATCTCATGTACTGCAGAGTAGTAACATACATGGAGATCTAATTATCTGATGCTAATTAACCAACAATAACTGCATAAAAGTTGCATGTCATGTGTGCAGATTGAGGCTTGTGGCCAGCATTTGCTCTGTACGGATTTTGCTTGAGAGGAAAGGAATCAAACGTCTCTTTACAGCTGTTATCTTCCAGCCCAACCAGAACAATCCCTGTAGTGGTCACAGCAGAGAGAAGGATACCTATTAAATCCTTCCTGCATGCAAAAGCCCTATTCCTGTTTATGTCAGACTGACTGGAGGTGCTGTGAAAGAGCATGGCAAGTTCCTGCTCTACAACTGCACTGTCTTATAGACATAAATCTGCCTTGTTGTTATCACTGCATGTAAGCCATTATCTGTCCCTTACGTGCCCCAAATCAGTGCACACTGCCATAACAATGCATCTGAAGTACAAGTGTACAGGACAGACAATTTTTAATATCACTGAACACTGAAGAGAGCCTGCTGTGATACCTCTCAGTCTCTCCTCATACAAATACTGAACGCCAGCTTGACACGGTCGTGTTTCTCCCTCTGATCTCATAATAGTTCATGCTACTGGTCCACATGCTCAAATACATTCAGAACCTGGAAGACATACACTTACACTTCTCCTGTTGTCCCCCCAAAATTGGGTTACACTATTGTATTTCTTCTTTCCTGCTTCGTCTCTTTTAGATTCAGTGTGTTCCAGGAACTTGTGAACATTGTTTTACTTTGGGTTATACTTGTGGTTAAAGTCACATACCCTTAACTGAAATAATTTATTTTGTTGCTCTTGTATAATATGATTTACTTTGCCCTTGTGTTAGAGCTGAGATGAAAGCAGACACTACAATAGCCACAAGCATTTTGATAAAGGGAATCCTCTGGTTACAGCCAGAGGGGGGTTGCTTTCAGCTCTACCCTTAACATGTGGCACCACTCTTACTTCTTACATAATCAAAGCTTGAGGAAATGAGCTAAAATGCTGGGAAATAATGAAATTCATGACCTAGAAAAAAAGAAGAACAGTGAAATTAAACTAAACATTATGTGTACCATAGTTAAAGCAACTTGGAATGACAAGATTTTGAAGCTGGCAAAGCCTCAAGAAAAAGCTTAATTTCCATACATCTGATGTGTCAGTTTTGATTTGTCATTGTTATATGTATTATCCTGAAGCCTGTAGCCAAGAAGAGTAACCTCCACTTTTCCATGTGAACATCAACTCCAGGAGAATCCATATAAAGTCAGTGTTCCTCATGCTGTTCAAAAATTAGGTCTTAGCTGAAAAGAAAGAGAATGGGAGAGGGATTAGTTGTGCCATGCAGCTTTATATCACAAGTGTCACATGCATTATGTACATTATTCACAATGCTGTTACTGAGTCTATACTGAGGCTTGTTCATGGAAAAATGAAATTTGCTACAGATGACCACCAGTTATATGGTGCAGCTTTTTTTATGTTAAAGAGTAAAACACTCTTCTTTTTCAAAAGTTATTTTAATGAACTATGTATAAATAACTAAAAGGGATAATTCATTTGCATATGGGATTGATAAATTTTCAGGAATAATTAATCTGATTAAGTGTATAACATAATAATTCTAGTCTGTGATTCATCTAAAATACACCAAGCAGCTTGAGATTCTTGTACTCTGACTGTTTAAACACTGTGTGCCATGGTAATGGCTTCTTTTATTTCCTACCCTCTTGTGCTGGGGACAAAAGCAGCATGTCAGACATACTGTCCTCAACAGACTCTTCTTTAGTATGGAAAGCTGTGACTCTAATGTCCCACGAGTCCTTCTGTCAGCAGAGAGTTGGTTAATTCAGTACATTTTCCTGCTAACAAGTGTGGAGTTTTTTTCAGTGTTACAAATGCCAGTTACATAACACAAAAGGGGTGTGGTGAATTTACTTTGGATATGGTGTCCTCTCTATGCTTTGTAGGAAGTCAATGAGCTTAATCACTCGTCTCAATAAGGCCAGAAGCCTTTAAAGCCTCCTGTGATGTAAACAGGGGAAGAAGATATCCGTTCCAGTGGAGATGAATTGCAGCTATACACAGGCATCTTCTCTGGGGAATGTGGAGGATGTCTTAGAAAAATTACAGCTTGTATAAGCATAATTTGAATGCATGGTGTGCCACCTATTCTTTTCTCTTTATGAATTTGTTTTATGGTAACAATGAGAAATATTTCCTTTTCTTCCTCCTTCTTTCATGGATTAAGAGCTTGGGATTGCTTCTTTTATATATGAAGTATTTTTAAAACATTTATCTAACTACCTAAACCAGATTTATTTTAAGGAGAATGACCATCTTGACTATAAAAAGCTGCAGCATTTTTTTATTTTTTTTTGCATCTCTTGCAGTAATAAAGAAAAATTTCTGAGCATAATTGAAATTATGTCTATATAGAGTTATCTAATTGATACCAAAAAGAAAAAAAAAAACCCTATATGTTAACTATCTCACTTCATCCCTGTAAGAAATTTTTAGCAGTTTTTGTGCAGTTCTCCAGTTCTTACTGATGTGGATGGAGGACTTCATCCTGCTCTACCAGGGTTTTAGGCATGGTTGAGGAGCCATGATAAAAATGCAAGTCTAGCAGTGTCGACTGACAGAAGGAGGGAGAGTGAGCTCCTGGGTTGCTTTTGGCATTTATATTGCATCATTGTGTTCTGCTTAGAAGAGAGTTAGATACATGCCACTATGTTTGTGTACTGTGTAGCACTTTTAAAACTGTACTGCATGTAGTGGAGTGCTACATGGCTTGTGCTACTGAATTCCTGGGGCAAACCATGGTTTCCAAAGGCAAGCATGCTTAGAATTGCCCTTATTTATTGCTCTGGTCTTCAGATATTGTGGAGCATGGTAAGACAAAAGCTCAAATTATATAACAATTTAGGCAAACATTTTTTTTTTCCTACATGTAATATCTAGGACATATTTTTGCCTGGACAGATGTATATTTCGGTTTGTAACAAATTGAATAAGAAAGCCAGCTGTAATCGCTCAGTGCTTTAAGCAAACCCACTTTTTATTCTTCCTAAAAAATCTCTTTGTAGGTTGGAACTTGAATGTTTTCTTGAATGTTAAAAACTTTATGAAGGACACAATTAGTAGCACAGGGGCATGCTGCCACTGCCAGTTTAAATAAGGACTAACTATGTTTCAAGTTCTAAGAGGGAAGGTATTCAGTGTATCATGTTACATGTTCTTAGTTTGCGTCAGCTGGAATGACAAACCAGAATGTCTACAACTCATCTTTGTGCAAGTTTTGTGTTACTCTTGAGTGCTCTGCATGCTTTGGCAGGCCTGCCAGCATACTCCAATTCTGTCAGAAAAAAAGCTTCTCTTTGGATTTCAGATTTGAGATAGATTTGGTGGAATGGATCTAGAATATGGTACTTAGTAAGATGATTACTCCTATAATTTAAATAGTGATAGAGTTCCTAGAGAAGCTTGAAAGTGAACGAAAATTAGAGATGGGAAACAATTGTCTCACAAAAGAAAAAAAAAAGGGAATTTAAATCTAATTACTATTGAAATCCCTCCGAGGGCCTTCTATTTATCTTATAACAGGCAGGATGAGTATCCAAACCTTTTAAAATTTAGGTATAATCCAGTATAACTGCACAAGATTCACTGTTCATACTTCTATCCTGATGCTGTAGGCTGAACCAGCAGAAATGCTAAATAACATTTGGAGAATAACTGATGTTTCAGATGATGACATTACCTCTATATATTTTTCCAGAGAAGTGATGTAGGTTATTCTAGTCCACTAAGACAACATTTCCGTGGGTCATTTACCTTCATAGACAGCAAAGAGTTTTAAACAGAAACTGAGCTGAAACACAGCAGGAAAAGGGTATTTTTCACTTGCAACTACCTTTGAAAATGTTTCAGACACATTGTCACTTGATTCAATGGATGTTCAGGGTTAAAATACCATTCCTTTACCATAGCAATCAAACAGTTGTAATGCCCATTATTTTCACAAATAAAGTTTTCGCATGTTCATTCTCTCTTCCAAGTTTTTTTTTCATAAGGCACCAAATCTAATCTGCTGTGAGCCTTTTAAGATTTCAGTGGAAGGTCATGATATCAGCTCTTGAAAAGATGAGAGGCAAAGCTTTGCTTATAGCTCTTAACAGAACAATGATGACTTTTCTTGTATGTGAGGTGTATTTCTTTATTACTTACTCTGCTTTGGGGTCTGGTTGCAGCAACGTGGTGAAGAAATGCAGTAATTTCATTAGTTAATTTCATTTGTTGGCTCAAAACATGGCTTTGGTCATGTTATTAATTAAATTAGTTATTATGGCATAATTGTGCTGCAATCATAATTGTACTGTATATACACAATGTATACAAAACTTGTTTTTTAATTGCTATAGTTCATACAATCTGCAGTAAAGCTATGGACCTTCTCATTCATAGAAGCTCAAACTGCAATGAAACTCAAGTTTCTGGGGAGAAAAAAAAAGCCAGCTGAAAGAACAAACAGATTAAAAGTAGACATACAAAAAAGTCTTCATCTTTTCCTTCTTTGTCTCAGTTCAGTAAGGTTTGATTTTAGTCTGAGAGAGCCAGACTTACCTATTCTTTTTCACATTCCCTAACCCATGCACCGCCTCAGCCCCCTGTCCTCCAGGAGATCAGGTGCCTGTGCATGGGCCTGTATTTTTTTCAGTCACTACAGAATTAATTTTAAAACAGGAAACAGTTAGAAACACAATGCAGCAAACAAGAGAGCACACCTTAAGAAAAAGAGGTAGGTTTTTCTAAAGTTGTGTAGCTCGTTCACTTATTAAAGATGGAAGATAGGCTGATAAAGTCAAGAAGAAGAGGTAATACAGTTGGGAATGTGTGCTATTTTAAATGAAGCTTAAAGAGCTTCACAGCTTAAATGTTTTTTCTCTTTTGCTGTATTTTTCAAATATTCAGAGTATTATTGTAAAATTCAACATAGCAACTTGGTGATGCTTGCTGGTTTGAAACATAATATATTGCCTCATTTTGCAAAGGGCCCAATACAATTTGATCTGTATACTTTCTTTTAGATATAAAGTTAAGGGCCCTACACTTCTTGTATTCTGGAGCAAGAGAAGAGAAGCAATATTCTTTGTCCTGCCATTAAGCACCTTTCTGACTCTTTCCTATGTAAGCGGTGTCTATGCTGTGTGCACGTGTATGTGTATCCATGTGTGGATGGGGTGTGAGCGCAGTCACGAGGTCAGAGCACAGGTGGTGGGCTCATGTGCCTGTGGTGCTGTGGCAAGTGTGGATGTGTGTGTGAGTGAACAATGGAGAGTGAAAGTCAACCCAGACAAGCCAATGAGCAGGTGAAATGGTCCATGAGCAGGAGGTGGGGAGGTCCCTAAGGCAGCTGCAGGAAAGCAACTGAAGTGAGCCCGGATTCTTGCCTGGACCTGCAGATACCACCTTATCCAAGGTGAGGTCAAAATCATTCTCTCCTCTTATATTTTATTAATTAACATTTTAAAAGGTTGTAGAATGTTAGAAGACAAGATACTACAATGAACAAAGAGTTACTCAAAAGCCGTAATAGTCCAGAGGAATGAAACCTAAACAATAGCAAGCATTGAAACACATTGTTATTGCAGAGAAACAGTGCAGATAAACCCAGTTCCTACACAGAATGAAGTTGCAGGAACTAGATTTTTTTTATAATAACTTTTTTCCCAACCCTAGGCACATCTAGGAGAGACATGGCAAAATTCTGGGGTTTTGCTGCTACCTGACTTGTCTAACTCTGTTCTGTCACTTTGAATCCCACGCTTATCAGGAAATGACAGATTTTTTCACAGGCAAACACAGGCCAAGAAAAACAACAACTACTAAAACAGGGGAAGAGGGAAGATTCATAAGATCACTCCAGAAGTATTATTTAAAAGATTCTTTTCCTGTCAAGAAATGAACTTTTTCAGGTACAGTATGAACCCAGGTACAATGTCAGAAGCTGAACAATTGTTCACGTGTATAGGCCTGATGTATCTCTGAATAGGATGGTCATTTAATATCTTCTTTGTACAACACTGAAATAAAAAAATGCATCTATCCCAACCATTCTTTCAGTTTTCCCTCCCATTGTAGAATCACTCACTAGGACATGTCTGGTTATGCAACACTGGACAAAACATGGTGGATTACTTCAATCTTAACTAAGTTAAAAAACTGCACTGATTTTGCTACCAAAAAGGCAAGGAAAAAAACTAGTTGATTCAGAAATTTTTGAAGGAAACATGTATGCTTTACTTCTAAAAATATGCACTGCAGTGTTTAGTTCTACCTGATCTCTGTGACAGAGAGACACAACTGCTAATAAAAGAAACTGAATCTTCTCTCCCTTTTTATAATTTTCGCATAAAAATAAACAACTTACAGTAATAAAACAATTGCTAATTATGAAGGCAACTCAGAGTAAACAGAAGTAGAAGAGTAAAGATTACCTATTTTAGTACTTAAGGCTATTAAGGAAATTACTAATGTCTCCTACACAAAGACAGCATGCCCTGTAGAATCCAAAGGGGAAAATGAAAGATCCTTGACAGCTTTTCTTTCCCACCTGCACCTTTGTTCCTATTTACTCTGTCTGAGGTTTGGAACTTCTAAGAATTTTTTTCAGCATGGAGTTTAAACTAATGGTATCAACTAAACCCATTTTTCCTCTCTTTCCTCATAGGAAATAAAAAATGCTCTTTTGGTGGCTTCATGCCTGGCAACATAATGCAGTATACTTGCCTATGTATCCTGAAGCCTTCTATCAGACTTTGCTGGACAAACACTGAGAATCTGAAACTATAAACGAATGTAGACATCCATCTGGAACTTTTGTTTGGTGGTCAATGGATGATTGCGGCTCAAATAAAAGCATCAGCCACAATTTCAGAATCAGTCTTTATTTATGTGTCTTTCTTTGATCTTCTGTAGGTAAAAAAAGAGCAGTCCTGCACTTTTCATCCTGGTAATGATTTCCTAGCCATGACTTCTAAAGATGTAAAATTCCATAAATTTTAGTTTCTACTAGCTTGACATGTATCTATTGCCTAAGCAAAATTAGAATGCATCAGAGAATAGCCTTGATTCAGAGAATAACCTTAATTCAGCAGAAGTAAACACAGTTTTATAACCATTCGGTGTTTTCAAATAATGGGATTTTGACAGCAACAGTTATTTTTCAAAAGCTGTGATCTCATGTTAAATTTTTCAAGTTATATGATAATTTTAGAGTGCTGAATCATGTACATCACTAATATCATCCAGAAACACATCACAAGCAAAGCTTACTTCTTATTAAGTAAATATATACAGAATAAGTATGGAGGAACTATCACAGAAACCCTTGATGATTTTTTAAAATGCATCTGCCAGTGCTATGCATCTTGTAAAAAGGTACAGAACATTCTGAGATAGAAATGCAAAAATCCCAAGATGATGGAATTCATCCCTCTGGAAGTACAGCATATGTTATACTATACTATATATATGTGTAATAAATGTAAATATGATTCATGTCTGTTAAAAAAAAAAAAGAAAGAAAATACCAAATGGGAATTGCACCCCCACTATAAAGATATAAAATGGTCATCTGTTAAACCCAAGGTATGTAA
>JAOXXN010000395.1:79747621-79767337 GCA_026770055.1 Myrmophylax atrothorax
TAACAAAAAGGTTTGATACAGCTTTAGAGCATGCGAGTAATTTTTAAATCTGATTTTAAATGTTCAGTTAGAACTAGCAAAATTAAAAGAGTGTGGCAGAAAGGATTTTCAACAGTACTAAGCCTGTGTTTGTGTGCAATTAACATGTACAGCACAACTGACTGGATCAGGTTTATGTGGAAAGGTTTTGGTAGTGCAGGGGCTGAGGGGTGACTTAGTCTGGAAAAAAGGAGGCTCAGGGGATACCTCATCACTCTTTACAACTACCTGAAGGGATGTTGTATCAAGGGGGGGTTCTTTGTCTTTTTCACAAAGTAACAAACAATAGGACAAGAGGAAACGTTCTCAAGCTGTGCCAGGAGTGGTTTAGATTGGATATTAGGGAAAAAATCTTCACCAAAATGGTTGTCAAGCTTTGGAACAGGACGCCCAGTTTGAGTCTTCACCCCTGGAGGTATTTAAAACTCACGTAGATGTGGCACTCAGGGTTGTGGTTTAGTGGTGGACTTGGCAATGCTGGGTTAAAGGTCAGACTTGATGATCTTCAGGGTCTTTTCCAATGTAAATGACTCCATCATTCTGTGAGAAGCTGCAAGAAGCTTCCCCCATGTCTGACAGAGACAATGACAGATGACTCCAAGACAGCTCCACTGCTGGCTGAGGCTGAGCCCATCAGTGACAGTGATAGCACCTCTGGGATAGCATATTCTATAAGGTGGGAAAAGAAAGCTGCACAACTTTATCCAGAGAGATGAATGAGAATATGAGAGAAACAGCCTTGCAGACACACGAAGGTCAGTGAACAAGAAGGGAGATGAGGTACTCCAGACACCAGAGCACCTATTCCCCTGCAGCCCGTGGGGAAGATGATGGTGAGGCAGTCTGTCCCTCTGCAGAGACAGGCTGTCTTTCTGCAGCCCATGGAGGCCCACGCTGGAGCAGGTTTGTTGACAGGGCTTGTGGGCCCATGGGAGATCCATGCTGGAGCAGCCTGTTTATGAAAGACTGTACTCCATGGGATGGACCCCACACTCCTAGAACAGGAGAAAAGTGTGAAGAGGAAGGAGGCAGAGACAACATGTAATGAACTGACCACAGTCCCCATTCCCATCTCCCTGTGCCACTCGGGTGGAGGAAGTAAAGAAATCAGGAGCAAAGTTGTACCCAAACTACTTGTATGGAGTATTGCAAATTCTATACAAAACTCACGCTATCAGTGAGAAATACTGCTTTGACTAGATATTCTCATCGATATTAAAGTTTTTCTTCTGGGAAATACAGGCTGAGTCTTAGTAATATGACAACAGTGTGTGGGAATGAACAGCATTTTCGACTAAGACAGTTCAATTCATACTAAACGCATTTCCTGGTGGCATAACTTCACTTAAGCCAGTGAATCTACCCTGACAAGAAAATCACTGCTGCTTGCAAGAATGAGACACACACCTGACTTGATTTTCAGAAGTGCAGAACCTCTAACAGCTTTCACTGTGACTGCTAAATTAAGTATTTGCAACTGGATTTAGAAGCTTCATTGGTGATGAAATTTCTCTGTCTTGTTCCTAGCATGGATTCTGATAAGACTTGTGCAAACTGAATTATCCAAATATATTAAGGATGGATGACCCAAGTTGCACCAAGAGATCTCAATTCAATTAAAGTAAGTATTAGTGAAGTCCAGGAAAACTGTGAGTGTTTAGTGTCTTGAAAAATAATAACACTTGGTTTTTAAATACCTGGTCTTTGTCATTAAAGCTTGAGCATCATGGCTTTACATAGTGTATATATATCATACATATATATAAACTAAATATTGTTCCCATATCAATAAAATAAACATTATCTTTCCCTGCTGCATCTCTGAGAACTATTAAGAGACAAAGTTGGTAAATGCTGATAAGAAGTTGTGAAACTCTCCAGAATTTTTTTTCTAAATTTCCAAGAACTCTTTGTTTAATAAAGCTCATCTGTCAAAGATTAAATGAGCAATGCCCAAGCAAATTACATATGATTAAATATTAAAAACAAAGAAGAAATGTGACTAGGTGAAAAAGCATTTCAAGGGCACTCCAATGAATACACTTGATCAGGTATGATTTCCTGACTAATTATTTTAATTTTCCATTATTGGCAAGTGTCACATCATAGTGTGGCCCTTGTTTTCAAGGATATACACAAGGGCAAAGTATGTTAGCAACAGGAACATAATAGCTTATTTATTAATTGACAAGGTGGAGCACTAATTAAAAGACGGTTATTGCACGTGTATCTTAGAGTCATCTGTTTAACTACTGCTCACCTCCTACATCCCTGAGCCTGAAGCAGTGCCTAACTTATCTATGACAATGACAACAGTTACTCTTATATAATGGAACCTTCATGACACATACAAATATTCCAGAATATTTTAAATCTTAATTTTTGTCAGTAAGAAATATTTTCTGAACTCCAGTTCAGGAATAGCTTTATAGTTCCTGCAGTAACATTAAACACTGAGAACATCAGAGCTTCTTCCTTGAAATATTATTTCTTTTAAGAGAGTGCTGGTACATGTGCAAAAGTCCATATGTTTTCTCAAATCCAGGATCCATATTTTATGAGCTCATCAGTATGCTTGTTGATTAAACCAGAGTCTTTGTCAGTCTTTCAGATATCACTGCTAATGTTTCCAAGGGTAAATAGCTTGGAAGGTTGAAGTCTTGGCCATTTTAAAAGGATGAGCATCAAAAAATCCGTATTTTTGAGTGACTTGCGTGATGGGATTACTTGAGAGCTACAGATTACAGGCTTCTGTTCTGAGTGCTAAATGCAACAACTTCAGGGGGAGACTACAGCCCCTGCCCAAGTGGCCCCACCAACCTTATCTTCTTCTAGAGGAGGTTGATTGCGTCTGTATTCTGTAGAACATGTCTCTTTTGACTTATCTGTTGCCCCATGACGTTGTGACATTGGTAGTTACAACGCAAAGGCTGTGCTGCAGCACACCAGAATGGTATTTTCCAATGTGAAACCAAGGACATACCCTGCAACTGAGTCACAAGCTTTACTCAGATAAGGCTGATGTATTGCATATGGCAGAGAAGGCTGAAGAAGAAAGGCAAGGAGAATCTGTAGCATGTCCCAGCCTCCAACAGCATCTTTGGGAACCTAGAGCATATCCTCAGTTTGAACAGAGATTCACAGGCATCTAGCCACTCAAGTAAAGATTGGGAAGACAGAATTTGGGAATCTTGGCTAGAAGAAGGCCCCTCAGACTTTCTAGATTGTCAGAATGAAAATTTCATATGAACATCTTACTTTGGAAATGCAGAGCCCTGTATCCTTAAAAGTCAGCTGGGAAACCACACTATATAGGAAATCCAAGGAAATCTCATAATTTAATGGATTTGCCACATTTAGAGCATTTTCATTGCAATTTTTTTTTGACACTGACAAGTTAATATTTTTCACTGGAAAAGCCTTTTTCTTGATAAATACAGTTTTACATATCAGGGAAATTCTGGTGGCAGCATCCATGAGACCATGTCACCACTAAGAATGGCCTAAGGTTGGAACTTGAATGTCTGAGCTATAGACACCTAACAGTTCACTTCACCTGGAATTTACTATCTCAGTGAATGCTTTCAAAACGAAAATTTTTATTGGATTTAGAAACTTTAGCAAAAGAGTTCAAAGAGGGATGGGCAGAAAGCAAATTGGGCATAAAGAGATCTTTCATATACCAGACACAAACACATGAGCAAAGGAAAAATTTATGTCAGAAAAAAAGCCATTAGTGGAGCATTGTTTATTTTCTAAGTAGACCTAAATTTGCCAGCTGTTGTTAACACTGTGTACAGTTTTCACTATAATCATTGATTGGTCTTGAAAGATGCATACCTGAGTCCCTTCAAACAAACTTTTTCTAGTATTTTAGACCTTGAAGGTGTGCTTAAATTCCAAAAAATTAATAGCTCCCTTAAAATACTAGAGGTGGGACTAGAATTCTCTACATTAGAACTGCAGATGCCAGTTTATTTTCACTTTGAAGTTCTCAACATCTAAAATAAGATCAAAGTGAATCTTCATTAATGGAAGCATAGAGGAATTTTTTCCTGTCTCAATTTTTGTGCTTATTACTTTTGCAACTACTACAGAATTCTTACTCCTTAAAAGCTATCTAGAACATGAAAGATTAGAGTCTAGTACAGATTCCAGAGACCAGATGGTAGCAAATATATGCAACATATTCAGTATTTCATAGAAATGTCTTCTTTTCGCTGCTTAAAGCACAATATTATTTTTAATAACAATACATTAATTGATTGTACAGAAGTCTTTATAGTCATAGAGATCCACATAACTTCCAAAATAGAAGTCTTTATAGTCATAGAGATCCACATAACTTCCAAATTTCCAAAAGTCCTTTTTTTTCCAATTTGATTCTTATTACATAAATTCCCTAGAGAGTTACACAAAGGACAAAGGGATTCCTGGAGCTGGATGCAGGGAAGCTGCCCTGAGAGAGGTAGCAAGTTCCCCAAATATCCAACAAATTCTAGCCTAAACAACCAGATTTTCATTCCAAATTAAAAAAAAAACAAACAACTAATCTCGGTTGAATACTTAGGCATCTATACTGTGGTTGGAGGTCATGCATGTTTCATCATAGCATGATGCCCTCTATTCTGCTATTCTCTTTCACATTTTGGATTTTCCTAAAGACACTACAAGTATTCCCACTCCCTACTTCTGAAGATGGCATGTACCATGAGCTCCATCAAACAGCAAATGCAGTCAGGTCAGACATGAAGGGATTTCCCTTACCCAAAAACTGCTGAAAATCTTCCTATCCCACTAAAGGCCCAACTAAGCCCATAACACCTGGAAGATAACCATTTCAGATCTGGCATTAGAGGAGACAGTTTAGCATCACTACCATCCAGCGTCCAGCACTAAACAAGATGGGCATGCTCAGCTAAACAGTGTGTTATGCAGTGTTGACATCACTGAAAGGATATACAACCACATCCAGGGCAGGAACAGGCTCAGGGCAGGACAAAAGATGCTACTATCTGGAAAAAAAGTAATAGTGTTATCATTCAATGTCACTTGACTCCTCAAAAAGTACCTAGATGACTGCCAAGAGCTGGCCATGCAAGTACACACCAGCACTCTACAGGCCATTTGTAAACCAACCAAGACATGGGTGAGAAAGGGGTGGCCTATTTTCTAGGGCAGAGGACCATGTGGCCCATCTGGTCAGTCATCCCACTTAAGGATGGGCTTTTTGGGAAATAGTTGGCATCGTAGTTGCACTCTGGAAGAGATTAAAGCACTTCAACACAAATATAAAAACAAGCAAGGGTAAAACCTAGGTCCCATTTAGGTAACCACATTCAATTTAATTCATTTAGTTGGGTAATGTAACAGTCATAGCAGCACTCTTGGCCTACCTCATTTACAGATACATATAGAACTTTGTCTCTCTTGCTTCATACCCTCAGTTGGTCACCTCTTGTATCTCTCAGTGCATATTTCTGGAATTACACACATTTTTATTCCTCTAAATTATGGATATGAACCCTTGAACAGGAGGATGTTCTCTTCCATAACTTGAAGCAGAGGAAGCTGTTCATCTGACAGTATGTCTCCTGGTACTCAGCATTCCAAGCATGCAAATCAATTCTCCAGCTAGTAAGGGATCTACCATGTGAGAGTCATCACGCAGTTCTGACCATAAGCTCTGGAATTTCTTGCCCTGCACTTACAAATGGCTTTTTCTCTGTCTCTAGAATATAATGATAAGGATTATACTAATGACATGCCTGTGGTCCTCCCTTCTTCAGATTAGATCATTAGGAAGTGCATACAACAAAGCTGGAGTAAATGAAGGAACTCAGACTGGTGATGAAAACTGATAACCCCCCAGGATCTCCCTGCAGTGAAGAGCTCAGATTTTTTTCTGATTTTTTCTGCTGCTAGATGTGGTAATGAATTAATGTCATTTGTAGTAAGCAGAGAACACAATTGTTTTTTCCAAAACATGTTTTTACCAGAATGGTAAAAAAAATCAGTGTGTGAGATGACTTTTTGATTCTCTAAAAAACTTAGCCATTCCATCTGGCCTTCTAAAACAGAAAAAACTGACTGCTCTTCAGGGAACCTACATACAATACCAAGAGTACTAGCTTGGGTTTTGAGAAGCAACAATTTTCTCCTCAGTGCTTAGCTTTAATACCATGTTTCTTTCCTATTCACAAACATGTAAAGACTTGCTTCCAAAGTACAGTAGAAAAACACTATCCATTTTCCATTTTCTCTCCCACAAGATCTGCGCTGCTGTTTGTTAGCAGTATAATGAACACACTGTAGGCTTAGTACACAATTGCTAACATTTTGTAAGCACTAACCATTTTGTCAAGTTCTACTTACTACAGTAGCTCATAGTTTTTCAGAACAAAAGTCTTTCTCTTCTGTTGTTTTGGTATCTGTCTTAATGGTGAAAACAACATATCTGAGATCAAGATGAGATAGAATGAGAAGACAAGCAATAAGCATTTTGGGAGGAGTACAAGAAAGGTGAAGCAGGTACACTTCACTACCTGTTAAATTTATATTTTACTTCTTATTGATGTACAGTTACAAGAAAATAAAATATCCCTCTTTCTTCCCTTCTTTGTTAAGAAAAAGCTCCTTGTACCCTTTATGAAACTAAGATAAAAATGTATATGTTTCCTTATATATTTAACTCAGTCTCAAGTATAGCAGAACTAAGGAAACAAAAATACTATTGATACATACCCTGTTAAAATTTTTGATTGAAAGAAGTTCTTTAAATGATACTGTAGAGTTGCCTCTTACTTTCTGAAATGGGAACTAATGTGTCCATCAGTGTGGCACAGAATCAAAATCAATGACAATAGATTAAATTTGATGTACTGGATGCAATGGTTACATTTTGGAAGGAACATTATCTCAAATTGGCTTTAGCCATGCTGCTAGAACAAATAAGGCCAATACTTAGAAGTTAAATGTGTTTCAATCCATTTAAATGAAATGCATTTAGTCAATATTACCAAACAAGCATTTTGCTTCAGCAGACAGAACTCCAGGACATCTCTCTGATGACTCCAGGTATGAACATCTGCCAGCCACAAATAGGGTTCTTACTAATCCAACCAATGCTGAAGGCAGGTAAAATGACTTCAATAGAAGATTCAGTTGTTTAGTGCCTTGGCTGTATCCTAAACAGAACTGTATTACAGAGACTACTTAGGAAGCATTTCCAGATCCATTTTCATAACATGCAAGTCTTTTCTGATCTCCCCACTATTCCCTAAGGCAAATATTATTGGATATGCTACAATTCTGAGATGGTGGTAAGATGTGCTGCCTCATGACATTTCAAGGAATATATGCCCATTTTCCTATGTTCTCACTTTTCCCAGACATTTTTACAAATCCTGACATGGTTTTGAGATGTTTTATCTTCTGTGGGTAATGTTAATTGCTTTAGAAATAGATTACCCACTAGAGACAGAAGTATGAGATAAATGAGCATCAAAATCCCTGCTTCATTCATTGTTTAAGGGGTAATTTCAAAATTTAAAGCTGTCTAAAGAGTTTGTCAGAGATAGCTGGGAGATGAAGAGGGCAGCCAGAAAAACCCTTAGGGAATTATTGCTATTTGGTTGAGCAGCTCAAAGTGCTATCAAACATTAGTGGAATAAGACAGTTTGACTTCATGAAGTGACAATCAGAGCGGGGCTAAGATGAATTCACAGATATGTGCCAGCCTTGAATTTAACCAAGCTCTTAATCTCAGTAAAGGATTTATTATTTTATTATTTTTTATTGGCAGCAGGTCCCATAGGTTGATTATGAACTCTGTTTTAACATATTTCCTTTTATCAATTTACACCTCCCTGAGGAAAAAAAAAGCAAATATCCAAAAATATTTATCTTTCTTTTAATTTTGAAGTTGACATAAGTGTCTCCTGCTTCAAAAGGGCCATCAAATATATGCAGATTCAAAAAAACAGAATTCTGATGAATGAAAAAATAAATCACAGAGTACTTTTTAGAGAAATACTGAAGATATTTGCAGTTAGCATCTATCTCTGCTGTATAACCCTGTTTGTGAAAGACTCCTGGAATTATCTGTGAGGCTCTGGACAGCCAATTTTGCAAAAGTGGATGACAGTTTAGATATGACATAAACAATCTGTTATATGAATGATGAAATAGACAGACATTCTCATTATATGTAGAATATGAAATTTTATATTAAAAGACAGCATAGTTAGCACTGAAAAAAATAGTTTCTTAAAATAACACATAGCATTTAAGCTATGGAATTAATTCATTGTCAGAAAAAATTAGAAATAATTTAGACAGAAGTTAACAGAATTGCAAAGATTATTCATTTATACAACTGACTTCAACTTCATGGCTGGCAGGCATCTGTCTGTCTTTCATGTTCATTCACATGTGTCCCACCCTCTTTTTTAAGAAGTACCAAATCCAAAGGATTTGTATTTGTTCCTCACACTTGAGGGACTCTATTTCAAAATTATCTGAATGAGTAACAGAATTACATAGTACAGGAGCTGCAAGGCAGGTAAGGTGCTCCCCAGAGCAATGAATACAACAGGTACTGCTGAAAGAATAAATATCATGCCAGCAGAAGGTGATTGGTGGAGTTTTTTAAGTACTGCCCCTGAAACTGGTCTTTTCCAATATTTTCATTGACAACGTTGACATAAAGAAAAGGCGTATGTCAATAAAGCACACTGAATATACCGGGCTGGGAGGTATTATCATAAAAGAGGACTGCAATAACAGAATGATCACAAGGACTGAAATAATGAAAATGAGAATTAAATCAGTATTGCTATATGCAAGGCAATGAACTTGAAAAATGCTGTAGATCTCAGTGTAAATTGGGAGTTTCTATTTGGAAATAACTGACAAATCATGGGACCTGTATCTCTCCTAATTAGCTACAGGTTCACTACAAGCTATCAAGACTAAGCACCAAGAAAAGCAAATGAAATTCTATTATGTATGAGGAAAGTGTTTCAAAGAATGAGAGGGGAATATTAGTATCATACTGACTATCTGTGCTGAAAACTGTGAGTGCAAAACAGATCATTCACAGAGGACTGCAAAACCATTTCTAAGTGGTGGATAAGGGTGCCCCACAGCATTTTGTCCCTACATATTGCTAAAAGAGTAATCAGCTGGAGGCTGTTAGTGCTCCATTTCACTTGTGTGCTCTGATTTTCTTCCTGCAGTATCCTGATTTCAGCTGGGGTGGAGTTAATTTTTTTCCTAATAGCTGGCAGGTTGCTGTGCTTTGGGTTGAGGTTAAGAGTAATGTCAATAACACAATGATGTTTCTGTTGCTGTTGAGTATACTTATCTACATCAAGATCTTTTCAGTTTCAGCAAATGAGGGAAAACAGAGGGGTGTACACGCAGATTTCCCCCCAACACAGATTAAAAATCCTACTGGATAACACACTTGAACCTGGAAAATATCCCTGACTTCCAGAGGACAAGAATATTCTTAATTACTAAGTCAGTAAAGAGCTGTCTTTCTATTTATACTTTAACAGAGACTAGAAAAGCTTGTTTTTTCATAATTTTGTAAAATTAAGTCTTAGCTGGAACAATTTACATCTATAAATAGAGGTCAGCATTAATACCAGAGAGAGAGAAAATAAAAATTATAAAAGTATCATAAAAGCAAATGGATAAAAGCAGCCTATATGTAAGTGTAGCTGGGTGAAAAAGGAGGTCTGTAGCAAGTATCAGAGAAATGAAATTCTGAACAACCTTTCCAAAGGAAGATCTGTCTGTTCCTGAGATTTATTCCTTCTACAAATGGAATTTCAAGGGCCTGGGAGAAGTATTATCAGATTTTGTACTTGTGCAAGGCCAGGACAGGACTCAGGAAACCCTACTAAACTACCTCTGTGAGATTTCACTAGAAGCATTGTTGCTAAATGTCTGTCACTTATTCACAGTTACTTTTGCAGACCATTATTTAACTACTTTTATTACATGTACTGTGTATAGCATTGTACATATTAGACATTTAGCAGAGCAACAGGTGAGCTTACATTAAGTGTCTTGCAGAAATTTAAGCATATTGCCCTAACAAATTTTCATTCCAATACAGAAATAGTGCACTTGTTACATGGCACTGGCCATAATACTATAGTAGCCAAAAGTGATTGACACCGTACTAAATAAAATAAACTAAAGCTCATGTCACTGTTATGAAGTAAAGAGCAAACTTTTCTAAAAGTAGAGAGAAGCCAGCATTTGCTTTCAATAGTTGAATCTAGATATTGCGCAGCTGACTGCCTTGCTAGGAATTAAAGCATTTAATGCTTAGACTTTTTAAGAACTCCCTTTATCTGCTGTCACTGCTTGCAAATTCAAGTCCACTGACAATTAAACTGTCACAAGGAAAATCCTCCAGGGTCTAACAGCACCTAAGGACCTTTGCTATTAAGCAGCTCAGTCACTGCACCTCACTTATTCTATGTCATAACCTATACATTATTTTACCATCATTTTGTTTTCAGTTGTGCAGAAGGAATTTGAAGAGACAGCCTGTGCCTTCCCAGAGCATGGGCAATAGACTGATCCCCTGACAAGCAAACCTTGTGGATCTTCTATTTATGGCCTCTACCCTGATGTTAGGCAACCGACTTGGGGCTGTAGCTCCCACACCAAGAGCAAGATAAATAAAAGTAACACTAAATTGTGTGGCACTAAAGTAATCACCTGTTTCCAGGGCCGTGTGATGATGCCCAGGTCTGCAGCCATTGACCCAGGCACAACCAGCAGTCAACTACAAAGCACATCTTACCTATGCAGTTTTTCAGCAGAACAAGTGGGTCCCAAAAATCAAAAATGTCTTTTTTTCCCCTGAAAACTTGAAGCAAATCCATGGACAATGCAGTCAACTTCTGAGAAATGTAGGACTTATTGGCAAGGTACTGCTCTCAGATGGAAGCAGTCAGAGGACTGATATACAAATGTCCAAACTAGTTTTCAGGCCACTTCTGTTCATCACTTTCCTTTTTGTTTGCCCCTCAGTTACCTCCATTCTGTCTTGGTTTCTTTCAAAAGCACTCTCCATGTCCTTAATGTTTTTTGTATTGCATGTAGGTGTCAAGATGTTGGTAGTGGAGGGCTGCAGGAGTGGTAGGAAGGAGGAAGAGATGTTCCAGAGTAGAGCAGAAATCCACATCAGCCAGTGGAGGACCCCCAGCCAGAGCAGGGGATAAGAGTGAGCAGGAAAGAGAGGGTAGGTCTGCTGCTTTGTACTGACTGTAACCCACCATTTCAAATTTCCCTATGCCTCTGGGTGGGGTAGAGCAGTATAAAGGAAAGAAGCTTATCTTGGGAAAGAGGTTGTTTTAATGTTTGGGGTTTGGTTTCTTACCACCCAAATCAAAATAGATTGGCAATAAATTAATTCTTGACAAGTCAGATCTGTTTTGATTGTGTCAGTATTTGGAAAGCAATGTTGCTGTCTTTATTGCCACCCATGAGTGTTTTCACATTGGGTTTTTTTTCCTTATTTTCTCTCTCTCTCCCCCTGGGAGGGTAGTGGTGAAGTGAGTGAGGCACTGGGTGGGAGTTTGGTTGTTAGCCAAGACTAACCCACCACATATTGACATCTGCAAGATGTATATAAAGATGAAAAAAACATAGCTGCTCCCAAGCATGTAAAAGAAAGTAAAACTCTAGGGGAGAGCAAAATTCTCTCAACTCAGTTTGCTCATGGTTTCAGCTGATTTCTGGTCAACGATCCTTCTTTTCTCTATCAGTAAACCAGTTGAGATGACAAGCATTGGTATTTCACTCTTTGAAGTGTCATTCTCTTTAGGTATTTTTTTTCTATAGCATTTCAATGCCGCAGACTCATTGGGTGTTTTGGATTTTTTTTAAACAAAATTGGAAGTTCCTATTTCACACTTGTAACACTTTTGCTGCAGCAAAACTACCCATAAAAGGTTCTTTTCCACAATACAGCAAGACCCCACCTCAAGTACTGCATGCAACTCTGGGGTCCCCCACTAAGAAAGGATATTGATCTGTTGGAGAGAGTCCAGAGAAGGGCCGCCAAGTTGATTGGAGGGATGGAATACCTCTCCTATGAGGAAAGACTGAGAGAATTGGAATTGTTCAACCTGGAAAAGAGAAAACATCGGGGTGACCTAACTGCAGCCTACAAGTGCCTGAAAAGAATTTAGAGAAAAACAGGGCAAGACCATTTACAAGAGCATGTAGTGACAGGAGAATGGGAAATGGGTTCAAATGGAAAGCGAGTAGGTTTAGATTAGATATTGGGAAAAAAATCTTTACTGTGAAGGTAGTAAGGCACTGGAATAGGTTGCCAAGGGAAGTTGTGGATGGCCCATCCCTGGAGGTGTTCAAGGCCAGGTTAGATGGACCTTTGAGCAACGTGGTCTAGCTGAAGGTATCCCTGCCCACGGAAGTGGGGTGGAACTAAATGGTCTTCAAGATCCCCTTCCAACCCAAACCACTTTATGATTCTAGGATTCTTTTTAGATTCAAGGAATATTAATTTGAATGCATCTCTCTGTTATAATCCCCAACATTTTTTTGAGGAAAGCACCTACACATGCTTGCCTCTGCAGACTTATGTATTCATCATAAAACTGCCAACTTTTTACATTTCTGAACATTTTAAAGGAGTGCAAAGTAATCCACTTATTCATAGATCACTATAGTGACATGACTTTCAAAGCCTGACATGTACCCAGAGAGTGCTGTGATCTGGAGTGAAGCACAATCTAAGGTCATGTTGGACTGTCATGTGAAGCAGGCCAAAGCTCACTTATAATCAGTTATTCTGTGATATCTGAGTTTCTACAGATTGTGAATTTTTGTATAAACCATACTGTCAGACCTCGGAGAAGTCTTCTTCAGAAGTCTAAGTGGATTTGAGAGATTATGATGAAGACATTATTTTTATTGTGCACTTTAAGATCTGTTGTTGCATATTCCAAGCTCAAATGGTTGTTCAGAGGATGAAATCTTTGAATACCTCTGACATCAGTGAGGTCCTTTGGGGATCTCTCCTGCTTTTAAGGAGCAGGTGAGGAAAAAAGCTAGGTTTAATGACATGTCTTTCTAATGAACTGTGAACTAATCTGTTCCTTTGTTCTTTCTACTTACTTTCATACAGAAATGTATTATTTATCAAGTAAAAATTCAAACACAATATATTTCACTGATATGTATATTGGAAACAGAAGCTTGGGGGTAGAAAGATCAACTGTTACATGCTCCCTTTGTTCAGTACTGCCTGGGGTTAACTGATGTGGACAATAGGAGCTTTTATTCACTTAAAAATTTGAGGCACATTCAAAGGTAGAGTTTACTCCATCAGAAAAGTTCATAAATTCTGTCCTGCAGGCTGGGTTGAGCATGCTTCTCAGAGGATATGGGCAAAGTCAAACAAATAATTACTGCAATTGCAGCTGTTTTGAACATGCTTCTCAGAGGACAAGGGCAAGGTCACACAACAATTGCATTCCCACTCATGCATTTGATTACTTCCTCACTTGTGGCAAAAGTAATATGCTGAAATATTCCCTTGGATATGATGGGGTGCAATACATATGGGATTTCCCTGCTAGTAAAGCATTACACAGCACTCCAGAGATACCCAGTGGAACACAGTTATATTAGGGATTGACATTGTTTCTTACCTACATGTGAACTGGCCAGACCTCTGACATGCTTTGACCTACACTGTTTCCTTCATCTAAACACCTACAGAACTTGTAGATGCTAGGCTAGTAGCACAGCAACTAGGCAAAATAGTTTTTAAACAGAAAAGTCTGTAAGCTTGTATCTCTCTACCTACTGTCTCCTTTCACTGTCCTTTCCAGTCCTGCTCAGTCAGATTTAGTCAGATTTCCAGTTGCCAAACGCCAAAAAGCCCTGTGTTTCCCAGCAGTTTCTCAGGGTACACTGTGCTGCAGACTCCCAATTTCCCCTTCCCCTCTAACAACACAGAGGAAGAAACCACTCCTCCCTGCTGTCCTCCCACCATGCTTTTAAGGGAAGCTACTCTGGAGTAACTGTGAACTCCACATAAACAGTTACTCTCTAATATATGCTCTACAATTAGCATTCAAGTCACAAGAAGATTGCCTATTAATTTTTACTGCCATAAGCTAGGGTTGAACCTTAGTTATTCCTATATTTATGTAAAAGAAAAAGGAAGTTTCTACACACATTTACAATGAATTATACAAGATCACAATGTTAAGAAGATTTTGCTGTATTTGTGTGGATAGTTTTTGCCTCAAATACAGAATTCTCGTACCCTCCTATCGCTCATTTGACAATATTTTTATCTTTCCCTCCCCACCATAGCATCTGCTTTTAGAGAAGCAATATGTTTCTTTGCATTAAACAACTGCTGTACATAGAGGTTGGCTGACTTCAAAACTTCAAGTCGTTTTCTTTTGCTTATGTGTTTTTCACCATTGCTGAAAATAATTTGACAAAAGACATATTGCTTACTTCAGTAATTATAAACCAGTAAACACTTCTGAATTCCACAGCTGCAAAGATTTGCATTAATCTCTTGCTGTTTCCTAACTACAAGCCTTAATATAGATATGTCTACACCAGGAACACAATAGCACTAACAAAATTAACTTTAAAGTGTATTTGAACACACTTAAAAAGAGAGGATTGCACAGTTGGTACAATTCCTGTGCAGTTACAAAGCCTTTTAGCAGTCCTCCCCCTCCACACTGCTGTTTAGGTTGTTATTGTTAGTATTACATATACAGACAGTGCCTGTCTTCCAGGTTAATTTGTACTGAAAGAATTATAGAAAAATTCATGTGGAAAAGCACTTCTGGAGGTCTTCTATACAAAATTTACCCTAAACAGACCTAGTTTCATAGCTACCCCAGTGTGCCATTGTGCCCTGGCAGCCAGGAGGGCCAACCGTGTCCTGGGGGGCATCAGGCAAAGCATCACTAACTGATCCTGCTCTGTTCTGCACTGGGGCAGCCTCACTGTTGGGGTCACCATTTGTAGGGGTGAAGGGGGGCATTACATGACAGTCAGAAGAGATCCAGCACAGCAGGCATCAGAAGGCTTGATCAGAAGGCTTAGCACTTACAACTACTTTTTTTTTTAGTTACAGCTTCACCTTTTAGCTACTCTTGTATACAATATGCCATCACACTGTTGGTTAGTCAGTTCACCAGGCATACACGGAAATGTTCTACTGGCTACAAAGTATCCCACATTCTACAGGTGTCTCCTTGCTCCTCAAGGGTGCACTCATCAATTACGTCAGACATTAGGAGATACACACACACACAGAGTCATCCCCACACCTCACCTTGAATATTGGGTGCAGTTTTGGGCCCCACAATATAAGACATTAAGCCATTAGAGAGAGTATAAAGGAATTATAGAAAAGGGCTATAAAGATGATGAAGGGCCCTGCAGGGAAGCCGTATGAGGAGTGGCTGAGGTCACTTGTTCTATTCAGCCTGGAGAAGACGAGACTGAGGGGAGACCTCAATGCAATCTACAGTGTCCTCACAAGGGGAAGAGGAGAGGCAGGCACTGATCTCTTCTCTGGGGCGACCAGTGACAGGACCTGAAGGAATGGCCTGGAGTTGTGTCACGGGAGATTTAGGTTGGGTATCAGAAAAAGATTCTTCACTCAGAGGGTGGTTAGGCTCTGAAACAGGCTCCCCAGGGACGTGGTCATAGCACCAAGCCTGACAGAGTTCAAGAAGAGTTTGGAAAAAGCTGCCAGGCACATGGTGCAATTCTTGGGGCTGTCCTGTGCAGGGCAAAGAGCTGGATTTTGATGATTAATAACACTTACAATAATGTTTAAGTGTCATCTAAACTCCAGAACTCTATCTAGACTTAAGACAGTTAAGTCTACAACATTTTAGACATCAATGGGAAGAGTTGAGAAATCCAATTTGGGAAGATTTCATTCAGGTAGAGACATGAGAGTAGGAGCTGACATGTTACACAGCATCACATTGGATGTTTCAGCAGAAACAAGGAGAGAGGCAGAAGGAGGAATGGAGAATACAAAGACAGAAAAAGGAAGGTTTGTATTTGGCTGTCCACTTACTGGAGGAACAGCTTTGTTATTTTTGCTATCCTTCAGCTTGTACTAGTAAAAGTCTTTTTATGAAATATTTTTTGTCAAGGTCTGCTTTATACATGCATTGTGTAATGTAAAACATGATCCTTTCAAATAGTTACATTAACAGCCAGCCATGAACCTGGCTGTTCTCTGCCTCTGTTGTGTCTTGTAGGCTCAGCAGCACATAAAAAATTAAAATTGTACCAAACAGTCAACAACTGACTTCTCTGCAGAAGCCACACCTCCAGATGTTGTATATAAAGGGTGTGTTGGTTCTATATTATCTGCTTTTGACCTCATTTTGCTCAATGAACTGTACAGAGAAGGTGGGGTGAGGATAAATTGTGACTGACATGCACTGTGTTTCAGTGGGCCTGTCAGTCAGAACAGCCCCTATGGCCCAGTTTTGCCACTGGAAAACAGATCTTTAAGGTTAGATAACCATATTCATTGCGTCAGAGCAGAGCATGACCCTCCCAGCAAAAAAGTACGAAAGAGTGGTTGAACAAAACTGAACTGCATGCGTCTCATAACTGCCCATTTGCCTTAATTGTGCACAGCCCTTCTCCAAAATTTTTATGTTACAGAAGGAAGGTTTTCATAGATTATTCAAATAAAAATCAAATACCAGAGCTTGATATCAAGTACTTGACCCATGAATTCTACAATTCTGTACATACAAACACACGCATACATTTTTGGTTGTGCACCACCATCCAACCAAACTGATTTTAAGCATCTGCCTAAAAGATCCATTTTATTATTCAGAACTGGTTCCTTTGCTTGATTTCACTGTGAAGTAATTTTTTTCTCAAAAAAAGAAGAACTTTATCTTATTGATGTTTCTAGCTTATGCATTTTATTTAATTTTGAAGCATTCTAATAAGACATGAATTGGAAATGAAAATTATTAAAATTCCATGAAATTGAGTGCTACATGGGACAAAGTTCTTTTTCATTTTTTTTCTCATAATGTAATTGAAAACTGATGATAAAAATTAAAATGCTTATTTGTAAAATATGTCACAGAAAATGTAATCTCAACAGGTCTGATCAATGATTTTCACAGTCTTTCTACTAACTTACAGAACATAAAAATAATATTTTTATTTTTAAAGGTACAATATTTTAAATAGCATTCAAAGAGACGAAAGGAAAAAATGGGACTAATTAATAATACATAATAGAACTAAAATAACTGTGTATCTTTTCCCCTTAAAATGTTAATTAGGCATTTGCTTCAGCACTAAATCAGTATTGCAAAATATGGAAGAACTATCAAATGACTACAAAGTGAAATTATTTGAGTTTTCTCCATATGGTGCAAAGTAAACAACAATCTTGACACAAATCAGAATGCCTGTTTGACATCAGGATTTCTGCCAAAATGTGGGTGGTTGGGACAGCATTCATGTAGTCTTCTTCTAAAATTACACAACTTGATTGTTCTGTCAAAATAAAAAGGAAAACTTCATGTAATTTTCTAACCTGATGCACTAACAGAATCTGCGTGTTCGCAATTTAAACGTTGACAAGGTCTCAGAAGGGAAACACACCTCTCACAAGAATGGAGAACGGAGTGATAAGTGTATGAGACAAAGACACCATGTGAAGATCAATTGTCTGAAGATAAAGAATATGCATCGGTAGCAATTCTTAACTAAAGGAGGTGCAAACATCCATAAATAGAATAATTTGGTCCTAATTTCAAGAAAAGAGATCATAATGACCTTCATGAGCAAATACGTTTTTACATGGCATATAGATAACAGATTACAAAACCCAGTCTTCAATGATTTAGCAATCCTTTTGGAGTCAAATTAAGCACAGTAAAAAACATTAACTTCAACAACATGCCCTTCATTTCACATAGCTTTTTTCACTACTAGTCTGATTTTTATAGGTATCAAACACTGTCAGCTTTATTGGCTTCATTTTCCCAGTTACCTAAGGTGCCTGTAGCTGCCAGCTCTGAGTCCCTCAACACCTCTCAACAGATCATATGCACCCCACATAGAACATGATATTTAGGACATGATGGATATAATAAAGAGTGCCTGGAATTGGCAGCCTAATGACCTGCAGGCTCCCCATCTTGGAAGCCATCTTATACTCAATTATGTCTGGTAACATTTCATGTTGATTTACAGTTCACTCTGTGTCAGGCTCATTGAGGATTTTCAAAATTATCTATCTAGAAAAAAAAAAACCACAAGGAGATAACACCGTGTGGTAGTTCCATTTGTAATGAAAATTAGATTGTTGATCTGTAACTTGACAGAGTATGCCCAGCTAAGGCTTGATTTTTTTTTTAAGATGGGAAAGTAGTGCAAACCCTTCCTGCTCAAATCATGGCATATCCTGGTCAGTATACACCTGGTGATGTTCCTCCAGAGTTTCAGACAGACTCTTAATGACTGTTTCTCATTCCAGGCACCAGTCTTTCTGTCAGGAAGGAAAATTGCAGCTATTTGAGTGCTCCAGCTGCAAAGGATTTTCTGACAGGAGAAACACCTGTCTTGATTCTCCAGCAAATGGAAGCTCTCTTCAAAGCATTTGAATCTCTACAAATAAACAGGAAACTATCGTCTCTCTTCTGTGTGTTTGGCGTTGACAAGTGTCATACCTATAAAATCAGTGCAGAAGAACCAGCAATAGTGAAAGATATGTTCTGAAAAAAAATTACAATACCAAATTTTTCCACTGAACTGGAGAAATATTCTGTTTATAAGCTGTGGTGGAAGGAACTGACTGAAGACTTTCCACCTCTTCCAGAAAAAAATTAACCTGAAGAGCATGTGCCAGGACGAATGATGGCCTATCAGGACCATCAGCAAGAAAAAGAGCTGGCTACTTTGCTAAAAAATCTGGAAAAGCTCAGACTGTTTAAAAAGTGCCATCTGTTACCAGGACCTATGCTGCTATGAGAAAAATTTTCTTCCAAGCAGAGCTGAACACTTGTAAAAGCTAAGACACAAATACATCTCATTTTGTTTAAAAGAGAAACAACCATTACATCAGTTTCAATCTGCACTTTTTTTCACATATCATAAGAGTAATATGCTTCGTTAAGTAAATAGTAACAATCATAAAAATAAAAATTGAGGAGCGGGTGTGCAATTATTTAATTCAAGTAAATAAGGAAATATTTCTGTATCTTTGTAAATGTCAAGTTGTCTGGAAAGGTTTGGCAGTCACCATCCTAAGAAGATTTCAAAAGTTACCTGAGCAAGGCTTTATGTAATCTTATATAGCTTTTAATTTAGTTCTGCTCAAAGGTACAGTGGGAGTAGAGACCTCCAGAGACCCTTCCAAATGAAATCTTTGTATGACTCTGCAGCTTGGTTTATGAATAACAAGACAAGGCAAGAAGGCAGGCAAGAAAGAAGGCAGAAGGCAGGCAAGAAAGGCAAGAAAGAAAGGCAAGAAGGCAAGAAAGAAGGCAGAAGGCAGGCAAGAAAGGCAAGAAAGAAAGGCAAGAAGGCAAGAAAGAAGGCAAGAAAGAGGGAAAGAACGAAGGAAAGAACGAAGGAAAG
>JAOXXN010000395.1:79778596-79817680 GCA_026770055.1 Myrmophylax atrothorax
ACGGTTCCACTGAGACTCGAACTCACGACCTTGGGATTCGGAGTCCGGAGTGCTCTCCATTACACCACGGGACCGCCATGCTTGTTGAGGCTTCTGGCAATGGCATTCATGGAATATGATGAAATATACTGCATTGTGGTGAGAAAGCACAGCACACGGTGAAGTAGGAACAATAGCCAAAGTCTGCATGCAAATAACATAATGATTTAGAAACCCAGAAGCTATGAAGAAGGTCAAGATACAAAAAATTCAAATTAGAAGACAAGCCACATTTAAGATGTGATAATTAACAATAGACAGAAATAACCACTACTAGTAATTATTAATTGAATACATAATTAAGAAGAGGATTAGTCTGGTTTTGGTCATCTGAGTTCCACTGTCTTTGCACAGAAAACTGGTTCAGAATAATTCATGTTATGTCTACATATGCATAGTCTAACATACATATAGTCTGACAGAGTTTTGTTTTAATAATGTCATTTAGAGCATGAAGAAAGCATACTTAGCACTCTGTCAGTCACTTCGTGGCCTTGGTAGCATGCCATACATGGCTAGAGAACTTGTCTTTGCATATGAAAAAAATGCATTCTCTAGAAAAGTGCATTAAGATTCACTGGATAAGTAACTCACATTTCTTCTTGCTGACAGTGGGATAAGACAGTATTGAAGATTACTTCAACTTAAGAAAGTGAATTTTGGATGCTGCAATTTGGTAGTAGGGTTGGCCAGAAAAAGATTTTACCCAAAAAATAATTCTTAACATCTGTTTCAAAAAGACTTGCAATACTGGGTTTTCATGAAGAAGCTGTGAGGGGAGAAACTAGCCAGAGTAATGATGTATTTTAAGGATGTATGCTGGCTGATTTTTGAATTTTTCTTGCTGGCTTTTATTCCTTGCATTTGATTAAAATATTTACTGGACCAGTGAGAGAATGAAATATTAATTAAGTGTCTTTGTTTGGGATCTAGGAAGCCACTGGAGCAGATAATGACAGAAAATACTTCATGAAAAATATACTCATTTTTCCAATTAATAACTTAGCATCAACTCCAGTCAAATAGAAACATGAAATTACCAACTGTGCTAATTGAAAAATTATTTAAGTATCAATAATAGAAAGTCTGACTAGAAAATTTTAAGCTGAGATTGAAAATCATTGTGAGAAACGCCATGAAGAACAGCCCCAAAATATTTATTGTTTAATATTATTCCATTCCTAATATTGTATACACACACATGGACATCTGGTTATCTTCTTAAGTAAACTTCTGATTATTTAATTTGCATATATCCTATTATATTCATGGAGTCTAACATTCAAGGAGTCTAACAATTCAAGCATGCAAATGCAATCAAAATCTCCATTTGGTTTTTAAGAGAGACAGAGGGAGTTCTGCTAAGAATTTTAAACTGGCAAAACCTGTCTATCACGTTATAATTGGCTCTAATTAATACTGCCAGCAACCTCAGCTATAAAAATCTTTACCAAACACTGAGTCACACTTAAACTGGTGCAAAATCCTTCTCTTGCCCAAGAAAACATTAGACAAAATCAGTTCCAATGTGTTCCTTAAAACTGAGAGTTGATTGATGATTTTAAGTAAGGAAAAACATATCAGCATAGAAGAAGTAATTTTTTCAAAATGTAGAATATGATGTATTTTCCTATATGGTTAAGATATACATGAAAATCAATAAATTTGATTACATACATGATACATGTATACATGTTTAGCCCGAATAGAAAAGTTAAGCACCATCCTTTTAGGGATGGAAAAGTGAGACATGAATGGGGTTTTTGTTAAACAATATTTTTAAAAATATGTCTTCTCTAGCTTTTCCACATACATTAACTGCAATTTTATATTTTATTCAAAGTCTTCTTTTTGCATTATGTAGGACTAGCACTGGCACATAATGTGATATAAATGTGTTGCATTTACATACACAAAAAATTGGTGAGGTCAAAGCAATCTTAATGCCAGAAAATACTGATTTGCGTATTTGGAATAGGTGATGGATCTCTGCCCTACATATGCTTAGATAGACAGAGCTGCCATTACTGAGAGACCACTTTGTCAAAAGCAGTATCAAAATAATTGAAGGTCTGGCAGTGCATGTACCTTACACCTTTTTGTCCTGTTCAGAATGTTGCAGAGTGGTGGTTGACAATTGCCTTTACATTGGGTCACCCTCATTAGGCACTGCAGTTATGGGCACAGTGCAACCACTGTTGGAGCTGGAGACTAAAAAATATACTTGTTATGCTGCAAATGGTGTTGCAAATCTCTTTTTTTTCCTTTTTATTTTAAATCTCTGGCTATAGAAGAGAGATTCCTGCATTTGCCATCTCCCAGAACAGTGTGCTGTAAGCTGGGAACCAGCTGTCCCCACAAAGAAAATAATCATGCTAACTGCCATGGCATCATCCATAAAATCTAAGCAAGATACCTCTGGAGAACTCTTTCACTATGCTAATGACTTACTGAAGGAACAAACCCAGAAGAAAAACCAAGTAAAGGACAACGGGTGGTCCTTACCATCTTCAGTTAAAATTCCCTGACTTTAGACTGTTTTCTTGTGATAGCCCAAAATTCCATTTTAGGTGATTCAAGATTTAAAATGGCAATATTCCACTAAACTTGGAATATTTTATAGTGTTGATGCCTTCAGATCCCGTACCTCTGTGAACACAGACACTCTGGAGACAAGTTAATGCAGTAAGATAGATAGGTCATTTATTATTAGAAGCTTCCAAGGTTCAAACCCAAGGGGTCTGACCCCCAGTTCAGGAAGTTTACAGGTTTTATACCCCTTATTAACATCCAATCAGTACTCTTATTTCCCTTGAGTGCCCACCCAAAAGGCCTGTCAATCTGCCCACTTCTTTATGGGGAGGCAGCTAGACCTTCTTCTGTTGTTTGCCTCCTGTTATCTTGCAGGTGGCTTCTCAAAAACATCGCGGCCTTGGCTGAGCCTGAAAATATCACCCAAACTCGTGAGACAGGCACTTAATATGTGCCCTTAAAATCAGAGCAACTTAGCAGAGCCTATATGATTCTAAATCCTTCTAAAATTACATTAAATTCTTAGGCATCAGTATATTACTCTTTTTTGATAGTACTATTACTCTTGTAAGCCATTTCTGGCTTTCTCACTTTACTCAATCCATGATATTCATCTTTCCTGACAGACTGAGAAGAAACTTGGATACAAACCGGAAAATGGATTTCCTGTTAACTTCTGTTCCATGTATCAATTCTCTATCATCAGTTGCGTGGCAGTGGGTTTTCATCCTTTTCAAAGACACAAGTAATAATGAGAGAGTTCTGCCACAGTTATTTACAATCACAGAAAAAAATAAAGGAAACCATGGCATTATTATCTTGGGGATAAAAAGAGAGTTACCAAAAATCTCATGTCTGTACAGAAAACAGGTAGGTATCACATACCCATGTATCTTATGAAAAAAAGAAAGATTGGTGAGTATTGAATTCATTTTGAAGGATATGGCATAGGTTCTGTGGAGCAAGCCAGACATTTCTACATTGTTAATACTTTGGTAAAATTGCCAGGTTTTTCTCAAAATCATAAGGGAAAGAAATGCATATTTTTACAACCTGAAAGTAAGTTTGCTGTTCAAAGGCAGATGATTCTGGGATCTAAAGCGTAATTAGTAAGTCCGTAGTATTTCAGTTTTAAGTTGTGTTTGTTCTAGCCAGGCAGGTCTTCTGCTTCTGTTTGGATTTCTCTCTGTCTCCTTTCCCAGGAATCTGTGTGTCACTGGGAATGTTCAGTATTGTTAGATTATTTACTAGTTAAGGACAAGTTTTAGATACCAACTCTTCTTTTTTTACAGTCTGCTTGACTATTACATCGGTAGTTCTCAGTGAAGTCTTTTCTCATGTGAGCTTGACAGTTTAATAGTTCTGAGCAGCTGCTTTTGTCTCTGGAATATCTGCACACATGAACTGTGCTCATAGTTGCAGTGTGCTTGATGATTACCTTCAAAACCTTGTTCAGAGCAGAGAGGAACACAAACTAAGGGTAGAGCTAGGAATGTATTTTCAGACAAATTAATGTTTAATTGGTTATTTTTATATGTTTCCTTATCATATTCCAATTCCTTGTCACTTCTTCCTGGTTAAATATTGAAGATTAAACCCAGCCCCTCCTCCAGCCTCATTACCCCAGAGAGGCTGTTCGCCCTGCAGTGACTATGTGGGAGTGCCAGCCCCCAGCCCTGGACACTCCCGGACTGAAGCCAGTGTAGGGAGGCAATGGGTCTGTGGCTGTCAGGCAACCAGTGCCACAGCTAACACTAGGTAAAATCAGCAAAGGCCTAAAGAGACAAATGCAGAGATTCTACTGAGGGGTCAGTACAAAGCTGTGATGCTTTACAAGTAAAGGGGAAATCAGTATTTATGGGGCTACTTATGCATAGTGCCATCATGGTCATGGAGAGTAGGTGAGGCAGAGAAGTAGAGATGATGGTCTATGTTCCTACAGACTTTGTCTTTCTCTAAGTCTTGTACTGTGATGACTGTCCTTTCTTCACTCAGAAAATAGGCCAAAGTGCTCTTATGAGAATGCTCAAACAACAATGGAAACGTGTATCATGAGGACATAGGTTCAAACAAACAGGAAAGGAAAGTCCAAGAAGGTACAGAAGTCAAAACTTTCAAAGAAATTCAATCCTCAGCATACTCAAATCTTATTTTTAAAAGTGTGGCAAAATTTTTATTTCAGTGATTAGATATTCAGTTTAGTGTCTTAAAGTCTTGAAAAGCAGTGGTAAGTTAAAAATGTCCTTGTGTAAAAATGGCACAATACTGGCCTATGATGTCTGTGTGAAGAAGAAAAAGGTTTTAAAAATGTTCATCTCAAAATCTGTGGTTGAAATGGACTTCAAAAAGTTCATGGGCACAGAACTGTCTCTGGACATCTGGATGCAAAGGGTAAAATCATTGACTAAACAAAAGAAGTTTTTTGATTATTACATATTGATAACTCCATACACAGTGTCAGAAAGTTAGTTAAAATTACAAGATCAAACTTGATGGCAGAGCGCTCTTGGTGCAAAGAAAAAAAATTACATTTTTGTAGTGGATTTAAAATTGCAAATATGTTTACCTAAACTTCCTTGAAAGGGGGAGAGAGAGGCACTGGGAGAAAAAAATTAAACTTGATAGTGTAGGAAGTTTCAAGCAAGGTTTAGTTAAAGACTGAATAGTCTGGTTTCACTTCTTTAGTATTTAAAAGATAAGCGTATTAGTATAGGTGAAGTAATTTAAAAAATAAGTATGAGATGATGTTGGAAAAATCATTTCATAAGGAGTGATGTGTATCTGTGTCTGGTAATACAATATATTTATGTGTTTGTATGTGTGTAGATATACTTAAGGACCATCAACCCTGTAAATTATTAAAGTTAATGAAGAATCAAGGGTGTGGAAATAATTAGTATAGCATGAATTAATTCACAAGCTCTGCATCAACCCTAAAGCTTAAAAAGTAGAGCAGCCTGAGGTAAGCAATGCCACTTGCAAGGTAAAAGTTACATATAAATTACAGAGATGCAATAAAAAAGCTCATGCAAATTCTAATGGTTCACTATTATTCAATAGAGGGCATGATGCTCAGTTAAAGAGACCTAACTAGTGGCCCAAACAGCTAATGAAAAAAGCTGGCACCACTGAAAACATCTCCAGTCTACCTTGGCAGTAGACCTGGACAAACTCCAAGATGCAGTCTTGAAGCCCTGGCTTCTCAGTGATGTGCCACCTATTCATTAAGCACAGGCATGAGGCTGTAGGTTCTAGACAAGTGTTCAAAACTGGAAGCTCTAATGAAGAAGGCATGGGACATCTTTTCAAGGTGTTAGTTTTGTGTACTTCTAATGCATTTCCAGCTGTGATACTTGAATTTGTGCTGAGAGAACTCTAAACATCTCCCTGAACTGGAATCTTAGGATAAGCAGCCCTCTCTCTCTCTGTCTGTCTTCTTAATCCCTGTAGGTGCTCAGCAGGAACAAGATACAAAAAGGCTTGAGTATGAACCTGTTCTCAAAGTCCTTCTGCGTTTCTAACTTAGAGCTCTACAAGTCCCTTGGGACTATTCCAAACATGATTCTTCCCCCACTTCCCTCAGGAGGCTGGGAAGAAGCTAGGATGAATCTCAGTTATTTTATTTGCCCTGTGGCAGAGCAGTGCCCCAAAATACAATAACATAATTCATCAAATTCAGTATTCTTGGGCCTGCAAAATACTTGTAGTGTTTGCCATTGAAAATGCAATTATGCATAAACATATGGAGCTTGTTAATAATGAGAAGGAAAGTAAAATAGGCACTATATTTTGCTGAGTTTTAAAGAATATACATTGTTCCAACCTAAGACAGTTTAAATGTTATTTTTAAATATATAATTATGGAAATGTGTAGCATACAGATTTTTGCTAAAGAACATTAGGTTTTCTAGGAGTTCTTATGAAATTTGTTCATAGTATTCAGATTAAACTGTTATATTTTATGCAATCTGTAATGCATTCCCTTCTCAATATTACTTAAAATATTTAACTAAGAAAACCTATGGTTATTCATCTCTGAAGTTTACTGAGACCTTTCAATACCTAGTTATAATTGAATTTTACCAGCAATTTCCTTGGGGTTTAACTTTCAGTGTAATGCTAAATAAAGTTAGATACTTAGCCATGCTTCAAAGACTTAATCTTAAGAGTAAGTTAAAAAAAATTAATAAACCACTGCATTGATATTCCCTAGTTCTCTCCCATACATAGAGACTTCTTAAATTGAATGAATTAGGCAAAGCTGCTGATACAAACACATTTCAGCACCTGGACTTCTATGATTTGCATTTTATTCCTTTTTTTTTCCCACTTGATAGGTCTCAGAAATGGGAGCTAAATCATCAGTAAGCAAAGTTCATGAGTGTTTGCTTGTGCAAGACTGAATTTTCGCTGTGTAGCCAGCTGAAAGTCTTGGAAATACTGGTATGCAATACGAGTAGATATCCTACATATTTTGAAATTTTACCCAATAAGAAAGGGAAAGAGCCAGCGGTACAGAATGGGGTACATGACATCAAGCAACATTAAATAAGATCCCTTGGATACGGTTATTACCACCTATCACATTGTGAGTCTGTGAAGGTGCATCTGTGTTCTGTTAGACGTATTAATCATTGTACACTGCTTTAGGCACAATCACTAAAACAGAAATGTTAAGGTCAAGCCAATGAAGGGATATTGAGACTCTTCAGCTTCATACTCAACAAGTATTCTTGCAAGATCACAGACTTCATAGCAGTGAGTTATAGATCTCTATTGTAACATCATCATCATCATGGCTCGGCTTCGTGAATGAAGATTTGGGAAGGGCTCTCCCCACATGGGTGTGTCCTTCGAGCCTGTGCAGTGGATTTTTTTAGGTGAGACACAGCATTAGCAAAACTGGCCCCACTCTTTAACTCCTAAGGTT
This sequence comes from Myrmophylax atrothorax, assembly GCA_026770055.1. Classification (NCBI taxonomy): domain Eukaryota; kingdom Metazoa; phylum Chordata; class Aves; order Passeriformes; family Thamnophilidae; genus Myrmophylax; species Myrmophylax atrothorax. Next base: position 79,786,098 of record JAOXXN010000395.1, read on the forward strand.
CATCTGCCATGGCCAAGCAAGCTTGGATGGTGACAGTGAAGTGCTCAGGACTAGAACCTACAGCACCCGGTATTCCCAGGAGGTCTCCCATCCAAGTACTAACCAGGGCTGACCCTGTTTAGCTTCTGAGACTTGACGGGATTGGGCATCAGGGTGGCATTTATGATAACTATTAATAGACAGTAGGAATTGTCTGCTTGGGGCCTTGGGGTTCTGAGTTACAGTCTCAGTCTCTTGGGTCCCTACACAAGCACCTTAGTCTCATATTTTAGCAGAGATCACAAAACAGCATCCTGCAAAGACAACCAAACTAATCTGATTAACTGGTCTGTATGTAACTCTCTGTCAAGTTCTGTACCACATTATCATCTTTTTTTACCTACTTCTGCAATAATGGTATTGAGTTCCTTCCTTTTCCTACCTATTTAGGAACTTGTTCACAAAGTCACACTATAAAATCTTTTATTTCATAAGAGATTTCCCTGGAAAATAAATTAATCTTTATTGTATAAGTCACTGATACACTAAATTAAATTTAGCAGAAGAGAACCCCAGGGTGGCTTGAAGTCATCAAAACCCATGTTGCTATAGCACAGTCCTGCCCCTGCCACTACTGGTAGCCACATGTTTCTCACACGTGCTCCCTGGAAGCAGCCTCAGTGCTCAAATGGGAGTGATCTAATTTATCTGACTAGTAATTCTCTTTGGTTTTGTTTTGTGGGCTTTTTTGGGGGTTCTGTTGTTTGGGGTTTTTTTTAAACCATGACAATTCTTTGATATGTTTATGTGATCACATAGTCTGTCTGACAAATGGCCAAGTCAACTAAGTCAACCTCTCAAACTATCAAAAAAACCCCTTCAAGTAAAGGATGCCATTTCACATGGAGTTTATTTAATGAAAAATTAACCACCTACTGCGAGTAAGCTTCTCAGTGATTAACCTCCATGGAGCAAGTCATGCCTGCAGTACTTACTGCTAATATTGGTTGTGTTTGAGCTTAAAAATAATAATTCTTTAAGGCAATGACAGCCTGGCTATTAACAATAACTAAGGATTGTTACTGAAGCTGACAGCTGTTTCAGAGCAGCATTCTTTATTACATGATAGAGGGGCATAGATGATGCTGCTTGTCAGGTGTATACAAGCAAAGTTTAGAATAAACTGATTGTCTGGTAGATATGTGAGGGATCTGTAGCAGGCCAATGTCAAAAAACATTTTGGTAGCCTTGAAAAACCATATTGTATTCTTCAAAAGGTTAAAAAATAGCAAATGTGCTAGGCTATGAATAGCTTTACTTAAATGTTATTCAAAACTAACAGAAAATTTAATCTCTGCTGTTCTCATTTTACTTTAATAATGAAATCCAAGAAGAGTTAAATTTTTCCTGAATGAAGAAATTACATTGCATCTAACTTCTTCCTGTTATCAATTTCTTGCCAAGAATTAGGCTGAGAGGAGTAACACATCCTTTAGGACTATGATACTTTTAGAGCCAGTTTGTTCCAAAAGGACCCTATCAAACAATTACTACAGCAACAGAATATGTTCATAGCTACTGTTCTGCCACCAGGAAGCTGAACTTGACCTCTGAGTGTTCCTGCTCCAGTGTTACTGTCTGGAAAAATAAACACGTATTTAGTTTTCAGTGTTTGGGGCCAAAGACCTCTGACAGATGTCAAGATAGAGTCAAGTCAACAGAAAAGAGATGCCACACAGTCCTGTATTAATTGGGCATCGTTAGGTTTGTGGAGTTCAGTATTGAGGATACTTCGGCTGCCTGATTACTTACACACTGCTGTTCTGCTACAGCACAAAAAACAGTTTACAGGGTGTAAGAATGTATTTATGTAAGTATTTACACTCCTGCTGTCTCAGATTCAAAAACAGGGTTAGTTCACCCAGAGCTTTGCAGAAATGAAATAACCTTGCATTTTGGCTTATATGAAACATCTGGGAAATAGCCCTGATGACAATCAGAGAGCTCTTGCAACACAGTCTTATTTCTGGAATGTATATGAAAGGGTAGTATAATATGAGCTGCAAATATAATTCACACACACAAAGCCGAAGTTAAGTGGGTCTTGTTAAGGAAACATTTAGTTTAATTTGTCGTGAGTGCATGTCATTTCCTAGGGATTAAATAAATTGACTTCAACTGTTTACTTAACAAGAGAGGTGATCACAGCTTTTACTCAGAATCTCCTAAAGTGGATTCAGATTAATGTCTTATTACAGCAAATGAAAACTGGGCCAGAAATTCAGATGTCAGCCTAAATAAAAAGGGTGGCCATGAACCTGAGAAGGCATCAAATCTTGCCTGGCATGAACATAAGGAACAAAAATAGTACAAGAAGCACCATCCCAAGGTAAGTCAGGAGTCATGGGCAACACCCTGTGGAACAATGCTACACCACAAACTACCAGCATAAATACATAGAGCTATGGAATTTTTGGTGCTAGAATGGGATAAAGCATCAATGTAAAGGCAAATGAGAGTAACCAGAGTATGGGCACTCATAACCAGAGCATGGGCACCCTGTTTTGGAAGACAGAAAGCTTACTAGAATGGAATATTTTTAGTTTACAAATCTAGAAACTGTCAAAGTTTTGTCCCTCAGTTAATTACTGCTTTACTTTTTGCCTAATTGTATCTTCCATACCCCACTTCCAAGGTATTTATGTTGCCCAAACCTCTATTCCTAAATTCCACAGATTTTAACCAGAATGGGACATCTACATACCTTGAAGAGGAAGGATAAGAATTTAGTGCTTATGGAAGCTGAGCAAGAGGTCAGCTGGACTGTGAGCTAGGCAAAACTGAGCAGGAGGCTTGGGGTAAGACTTGATACACTTTGAAGTTCAGAAGTTCAGTGAGGAGGTTTGAAGGGGTCCCAGATAAGGCAGTGCTTTCTGTCACTCCACTAAGCATTTGTGCAGCCATATCTTTTAGTCAAGAATAAAATCCCTCTTCTGACTCATATGAACATTTATCCAATATACAGACTATGAAGTGAATACTAGGGGGTTTTCCATGTTTCTTTTTCTGTCTTACACAAGTGGAACACTTTTAGGAGTGCAGACAGAGGGACCTCCAAGACCTCTCTCTCAGCATGCTTATAGAACAACTGCTAAAGAATTACCATAGAAAGTGGTGGATAGGGAACCAAATCCTGGCTTCCAAATAGACACATAGTTTATGAGTTTGGGTTTCAAAACCCAGGAAATTGCTCAAACAAACGTGCTTCCATCTTCCAGCTACAAGAGCGGAATATGAAGGCATGTGCTTGGGGCAACATCTCTGATGCCTCCTGTATCAGGTCATCCAGAGGAGAACACCAGTGGGCTCCTGGTGACTTTGCATGCTAAACAGTGCAAGACTGATACTGGAACTTACTGATACTGAATCTATCCATTGGCAGAAAAACATGTGTCTACTGATTTGCACTAGTGGACTGTAAGTATCTCCACAGCACCAAGTGTGGGTTTAGATGTTTTTCTTGAAGTTGAGAATTTAGAATGGCAGGGAGACCATTTTATCACTCTTTTATGTAAATGCACCCCACTGCATGTCTCCTTCCCTAACGAGGGGGTTTTATATATGCCTGTATAAAACACAGGCACAAAACATAGTTCATCTATTAAGAGCTCCAGAAAGCCTAAAATTTATTATTTTCCAAATGATTCTTCCTTTTTTTGGTTGTTTTTTTTTTTTTTTAGAATTTATGGCACACACAATGTGAAGTAAGATAATATGCAGGTACCCCCAAAAATGCCAGACAGTGGAAGTTCAGGAGATTTTATTCCAAACATTGAGAATGCTAGATTTAAAAGGGCGAAAACTGCAGCAGTGCTGCAAAAGCACTAGGCCTCAGGAAAAAAAAAAACCACCTCCCATTGTCCTTCAAGGGTTTTTATCTTCTCTGCCTTCCCTTCAGGCCCTCCCTGAAGCAAAGGCCTATAACACTGTGAGGGTTTATCTCTCTTCATATCAGAGAGAGAGACTGTAAGCCTCTTCTGGAATGCAAGAGGAGAAACATGAAACTATCTTTGAGAAAGGGGTTTCTTCTTAGGAAGAAAGTCTTCTTAAGTAAAACAAGCTCTAACTTCCTCATCATAAATCTTCTGGAAAGAGTATCTATCCTGACATGCAGGAAAGCCATTGTCTCATGTTGTGCCATATGTGAGAAGTAATGTGCACGTTTTTAAAGTGAGGCTCATTAATAACTGTATAAGCACTAAACAATGCTGGATTATTCACTTCTCTAAGTCTTCCAAAAATTCTACAAATACATGGCTGAAACCACTTGACTTAATCCTTAAATAGAGTAGTCCCTAACCATACTGCTGTATAATCTGTGAAGACTATAAAGAAAAAGGTCAGGATCTAATGTTTCTTATGATCTTAAGATTTATGAAAACCTGCATTTTCAAAAAGTAGTAATGATTTAGTTTTATATAAAATCAGTTTCCACTATGGGATATCATAGAGTGGTTTGGGTTGAAAGGGACTTTTAAAGGTCCAATGCCTCTACAATAAGCAGGGACATCTTCAACTATCTCAGACCCCTCAGAGCCCTGTCCAACCTGAGCCTGAATGTTTCAAGGTTGGGGCATCACTAGTGTTTCATCACCTTCATTGTAAAAAAATTTCTTCCTCATATGTAGTCTGGATTGAACCTCTTCTTGTTTAAAACCATTTTCCCTTGTTCTATCACTACAGGCCCTATTAAAAAGACAGTCACCATGTTTCTTATAAGCCCCCTATAATCATTGAAAAGATGAAATAAGGTCTCCCTGGAATATATGTTTCCTTTTATGCCTATCCTTACCCAATACAGTATGAAGGCTTATGGAAATCTTCAGTGCCATATTGACTAAAGTTTGCAGGTACACATACCTAGGGCTCAACAGTTGGCCAAACCCATTAAATCAGTTCAACCTGTTCTGCAAGGGTGCTGCTATGGAAACTCCAATTGGTGCAGTGAGATTTCAGTTGTGGAATGCAAAAACCGACAACTGTTTGCCATGAGTGCACAGTGGACTTCTCTTAACAGACTGGTAATGGCCATGCTCTAATCCTCCTACTGATGTTACCAGAATCACCATGGTTACGGGATCAGAGTTCCACCATCCCTGTCCTGCCTGCCCACGGGACAAGAAACTAGACATTAATCATGCTTATGTCAATTTATAGGACTGGTCAATTTACAGACTTATGTCAATTTATAGGCTTATGTCTATTCATAGGACTGTACTGTTATTTTCACAGAATCACAGAATCATTTGGGCTGTCATGTGGTGAAACATGCAACCAATCCCTGCATTGTGAAGGGATGTTCTGCATGAATTCAATTATATTTTTCTGTCATGTTTTGCAATTTAATGGTGTCATCTTTGAATCTCTTGGAGAAAAAATATTTTATTTTCCTCTTCTCTATTCAGTATGTTCCTGTTCTCTAATCAGCCTGGGATTATTTCCTCTGATCCACTTCCACACTCATGCAGCTGAGTCTTGTTTGCTTGCTTGATTCTGCAGCTGCAAATATCAAAGAGAAGTCTTTGCCACTGTAAAGCACAGCTATGGGAAGATGGGAGAGGCACATGCTAATTCTTTATTCTAGCGACTCCCGCATAAATGGCAGCAGTGCAATACGGGTTCTCAGCATTAAGGAAACTGGATACACTTCTTATGTTTTTGCTCAAATTTATCAACTTCCTAATTCTCAGGACTACAAAGGAACAGTGAACGTGAATTAAGTTTCTGAGGCAGTAATAATTAACTGCATAAATATAGCATGGGAAACAACCACTGAAATAAACTGTAACAAAGAACATTCAGGATGGAAAAAAAATCTTGTTATGATCATGATAGTGAAGCAATTGGGATAGATAGCACAAGAACATCTCCATCATTTGAAGCTGGAGGACATGTCTTTCTTGAGAATTGGTTAGGGAAGCAGTCTTTGGGAGTGACCTAGCATGATGTGCTGGGCTGCTGAAAGAGGGGGGACTAGAATTCTGATCTCTTGAGATTCCTCCCAGTCCTGTGATTCTATAATCCCTTTTTTCTTAGAATTTAGTAATTAATAAAATCATTACTGTTGCTTACTTGGCCTTGGAGGCTTCCTTTCACAGTTCACCCATGGTCTGGTTACATACATATATGTAGCAATTATAAGAGTAATTGGACCTATAATAGCCTGAAGGGTAGATTGATTGTAGCTTGAGTGGGTGCCAGCAGAGTGGTTGAGACTCCAGCCCACTCTCCTGCCCTCCAAAGCTTTTTATTTTGATGTGTTGTAATGTGTTTTATAAAAGTCCATTGCTTTCATTCTCCAAACCAGGAGTTTCACCTCAGTCACCACCTTGATGTGTTACAATATAACTTAAAATAAAGGATTAAGCCGATAGTTTAAATATGTGCTTCATTTCTTAAGTAAAAGGCAGGTGGTCTCCCAAAACCAAACCTAAATTAGACTTGCAGTAAACGTAAGCCAAGCCTGAAGCAAGTCTGTGGCTCCAAAAGCTGTAACAGGTTACCTGTATTACCCTTAGCTGCAAGCATCAAGGCTGCTCTCTGCTAGTGCAGTCTGCAGTCGTGCATGCTGGTTTTATTCTGTTTGGCTTTTCATCTTGTAAAGATGAGCAGCAAACTTCAGCTGACATCCCTATTCAAAAATTGCTTTCTGTGTGGCTGGAGTCAATCATGCTATAATCTGTCATGGGCTACATATGAGCTCAAATCTCACTTTGGAGCTGTCAGCTGCTCCTTCTCAGAAAGTGCCGATAGGTACATGGTGGTTGTACTTGACAGCAGGTGCTTAATAGTTTTGGAGGGGTAGGTGACCATAATTTTCATTATTTGCTCATAATCCTTTTCAAAATTTATGAATCTTGAAAGAGAGCTTCAACAGTTAAGGCAAAATGAAAAAGTGTCCAGAGGAATATTCAGATTGAAAATAAAATGTCTGAATTGGTTTACTACATTATGCATTAAGAAGGATGGTACTTTATCATTTTTGTCTGTGATTGTTCTAAAGTGTGGCACTAATTCAAACAATACAATTGCACAGAAGATGAGATCAACAATTCTATTTTTATTTGGGACCATTCTTGGACACTCTCTGAGAATAACTGCTCAGGTTAAAAAAAAAAATCCCTTTTTTATAACATTTTTAATACTTAAAGCCTACTTTGTATCTTCTCCTCTGTATCTTATGTAATCTATCTCCTGTAGTTTGAATGCCCTTCACTTTTATTTTGCTTAGCACATTTTATTTCTAATGCTTTTAAACAGATTGTTTGTGTCATGAGTACAAATATGCAAACTGGTTACTGGGAAAGAAACATTACTGGAAAATGGAAACAAATAGTGTCTTTTTATTTCATGGAAAACTTATGTAGAATAATTCACCCTTCAGAGTAGACTAAGAAACATGTTGAGCTCTAAACACCAGAAGCTGTAGTCCAAAGTCCCTACAGTAGACGTATTAAATTTTTTTAAAAAATCTACTGTAGAAGGATTTGTAAGAAGAACTGGCAACCAAAGGACCAAATCATACAAAGATGAAGCATCAGCCTTAAATTTAAGCAAGAAGGGCATATTTTTTAAAAAGCATAAGTAATATCTATCTAAGGCCAAAATTGCAGTCTAAAATATTTATTTGCTTTCTGCTCTTAAAAATAATAAAAAAAATCTGTAACTGCTTGTGTTTGGTTTTCTTTTAGTATTTTCCAGTTCTCTATATTTTTGTTTCTTGGCACGTCTAAAAATGCTTCAGCATTAACAGATCTGAGCAGTTCAGAATGTAGATAACACAAAAGAATAATTAATGTTCCTCTAAACATCTGAGGACTTGCTGAAGTAGGTACAGTCTGTGGTCTGTTAATGTGCAAGAGAGGGTTTCTCACAGTGGATTTTTTTTTCTTGTAGGTACAGGAGGAAACAAAAACTCTCCCTTCATCCTTTCTTATATGTATTTTATTTTTTTTAAGTTTTTACAGCAGGTATGGGAGACCTAAGTCCATTTCCTTCCTTGTACATGCAGCATGGTGTTCAGGAGATTCTACTGCTCATTGCATGTCCCTCAAAAAATGCCTGAAATATGAGCCAGAGCACACTGGAAAACAACTCTTGCTGAAACTATCCCAATTTGCAGAAACATTCAAAATTCCTTGGCCAAAACAGTGAAATCTCTGAAGTTCAGTACTTATGGAAGGAGAGGACCTGGTCTCTAATCTGCATTTCCATGGCAGTATTTTATTCTGCGAAAAGTTTGCACAAGTTGCCTTTATGGAAAGGACTGCAACTGACTCCTTTCTTTTCCCAGGGAGTTTCCTAAATATATAATAAAAGAGGTTCCTGTCCTCTCTGGATTAGTAAGAGTTCAGTGTGGACTAGTTCATGGTGTATTAGTGGCAATAGAAAGGAGGTACAACTCTCTTGACCAGCACTGCCCTTTCATTCACACAACAGAGTAAAATAAATCCTACACAGAAATATGTGTGTGAGATAGCAGGGAAGAAGGAAACCAGTTTGCCTTTCCCATATATGAACTACTGAACTTGCTTATAGATTAAAGAGGGTAGGAAGAGTGGTCAGGACTGTAATATCTTGTCATCCTCCAACAAACTCTTGTTTCAAGCTTGGATGACCTACTTTAAGGAGGAGGGGGCATGTTATAGTGGTCAAGATCTTTATATGACTCTGAGTCAGGCATGAAGAACACAGAGTAGAATTCAAATGGTAACTTCATTTTTTAGTATTTTCCAGCTGACTGCTACTGGGGTGCAATCTCTGAGATTGGAACCCTTTGTGAGATGGTCACTTCTCCCATGCACTGCTTAGGGAACACATTGTGAGTACTGACTGCTACACTGCCAGCCAAAAAGGTAGATGTTGCAGTCAGCCAAAAATGTAGATGTTGCAGTCAGCCCAAAGGAGGATGTTGCAATGGTGTCCTTTGACTCGTCTTTGAATCAAGAAAACAAATCTGCTCACTGATATTCATATTCTCCTGGAGAAGAACATGACATTGGTGAATGTAGAAATAAAGCAAACTGGAAATTTTTTGCTATTCCTTCATTACAAATTCTAGACGTAGAGATTTAAAAACAAATCCACACACATATCCCTTACAAGCAGATCCAAAATTTCACTTAGCAACTGTTCCAGATTTCTGACAGATAAGTTAAACCTCTGGGTTACAGTCAATATAAGCACACTGTTGTTCTCTGGAGGTGCACAAAGTTTTATTCTTTGGGGGGCAATCATGGATTATAGTTGTGTTAATCTAATACGAAGGAAGATTCTCAAGTGACAATTTATACAATTGTGTCTCCATGAATGCATGTCTGTCATCTAAGATATACCTCTTGTCTTTTTTATGATCACTGCTAGAAAAAATTCTGATATGACACAGAGATCAAAATCATGTGGCAAAGTTGTTCTACATCATGTTTTTGAAGAAGAATGTGAGTATAATGTGCAGTGTTTCCATAGAAGTTCAGTACTATTAGCTGTCTGGACTAAAAGGCTATTAAACAGGGACACAGGCAAAAAGCCCTGTAGTTACCAGCACTCTGCAGTGCACTGTTCAATATAATCAAGTCATCTCAGGGCTGAACATCATAAATGTGCCACTCAGATTTAGATTTAAAGAGATAGATGCAACTTACACCAAGCAGCCTATTATTGATGACTGTTAAACGCTTACTGAGGTGCCAAAGGAACCTTTATCCAGCTCCCAGCATATTAAATTGGGAATGCTAACTAAAAGGGGAGGCTGGAAACACATCAAGATGTGATATTCTGGTTCCAGTGGGGCTGTTTAAGAATTATAGCAACCAGCTCTTTTTCCTCAGCTTAAATACTTCAATTATTATTGTTTTCAATGGGTCAAAAATCCCTAGGATCATTTCAGTAAACCTAGGTTAGAGAGTGATATTGCATGTGAATTTATGTTGCCAGACTCACAGAGGTGATAACTTTTGGGACAGAACAGTGTTAATCTGCTGATACAAAACATTTCACTCATTATGCTGATGCCAGAAGAGTGTACCTGATCATAACTGGCACCATGGCTAAGGAACTCCAAAGACTGGGAGAGTGCAAGTGTCTTGCCAGCATGGAATGCAGAAAATCAACCAGCTAACTGATGCAACAATTGACTAGTTACATTATAATAATCCAAGAGGGAAAACAAACAAACCAAACCCCTGAAATCATGGAATACAACAGCAGAGGAATTAAAGAATAGTATTATTGCTGATAAACAGGGTGTGAAGAAGGTGAATCTTACCAGACATCTGATTTACTCTTTTACCAAAACAAGTGCAACTGTTAATCCATAGAAAGCTGATTTTCAAATCCTGTGGTTGATCCAGTTTGGTTGTCCAAAGAAACAGATTCTCAAGAAAGTACTGCTCCATTACTTCTTAAAATTCAGCTAGTGTGATCTCTACTCTCTAAGAATTTACGTTCAGATAACTCCTCTAATTGTTTTAATGGCAGTTTCTCAACAACAATTTTTCTTCATTTTATCATCTGGTACTTGACTTCCTTTTTTTTCCCCCCTCAACAACACTGGCACATTAATCTTTCAGCTGTTGTAGTATGTGAAGCATATGGTACAAGATCAGATAAAAATTGACATTTTTCTAACCTATTTGTTAGTTAATGACCAACATTTATATTTTATTTTTAATGATTCTTCACCTGTCACTTCCCACTGTTTTTACTTTTCCCTATTCTGGTTTTCTTTTGTTACAGTCTGCATTTTTCTTGTTTCTTTGTACTCAGTTTTGTATATTTTTTTCCTACTTTTCTCTTAATGGTGCAAAAATTTGCAACCGGTTTGGAATTCTATGAATATTTCAGTGTTACACCCAAGCCTTGAAATATACCAGTGGAGAAGAATAAGACAGACTAATACTGTAGAAACTGAAACTGTAGATAAACATGAACTCATAATTACCAGTTACAAACAGATAAAATAGGAAGGATAGGAAGAGTTCAATCAGACACTTTTTTAATATCTTATATAACTGCTGAATTTTCCAGTGGCTGCACAAGAATTACACCTCACAGTGACTAGGAAAAACAAGCCCAATGGCTCCAGTGGGACATAAGGGCAAATATACAAATTGTGACTAATGAAAAGGGCTGATTTTCATGAACTCCAAATTGCATAACACTGAAATGCTTTTGGTTTGCCTAAAGATCATGTCAGTGTCATTGTTGTCTGCATGAGTTTTAATAGCTGATCTCTCTGAAAGGGATGAGCCTTAGAACACTGAAGTGACAATTCCCTGTTTCATTTTGTGGGCCAGGTAACAAAGTAGTTTTCCTTGGTTCTTTATGTTAAGGGCAAATCAGTCTTAACAATTCTGGGACTGCTGGAGAATGAGGGAGGGAGCTTCTGTGTAAAGGCAGCTCCCAAGGCAAGGAGTGGGGACCTCTGTAGAGTCTTGCTATTGGTTTCTTCAGTACAACTCCCTTCAGTGAGCTGGGCATGAATGCAGTCAGCTGAGCTCCCAGAAAAAGGGGAGCTTGCTCTGGACTCTGACACTTTTTATTGGAAATGAAGACATCTTTGTAGGCAGATATGAAGGATGCCCCAGTTTATACAGCACATCAACGCCAGTCTAAGAAAGGACAAAACCGTATTTGGGAGCTAAGGGGCAGCATTTATGTAGTGACTGAATTTTCATTGAACTACAGACTCTAGCAGCTGTTAACTGAAACTGAAAATGTAGGGCTAACAATGCTGACATTTTCAATAGAAACATATTCTCTTCAACAGAATAGAATTTGCAAGCCTGTGAAGTGTCTCCTTGTAAATGTGAGTTGTTCAGCACTTCAGAAGTGATTCCATTCAGCAGTCACTTACAAGAGAACATTTTTATTGATTCCTACAGGAGAGATTTCAGGAGCAGATCATCAAGATGTGCCAGTTTAAAAACATAATTTATGTCAGTGGTGCAGTTGTCTTATATACCTACACTACAGAAAGACTTTGGTAGAATTATCAGCATGGGAAACCAATGAAAAATATACCATCAATTAGGAAAACACACTGACTTTGGGCTAGTGACTTCCATGAATTATCATTTGCATCTAGAAATTTAAGGAAACTTTATTCATATTGTCAAGATTTAGTCTTTCCATTTGAAATCTCTGATTAGCCCAATTATCTGTGAAAGGTAGGTAGTCTCAAAAATTTCATAAATTGCTGAAGACTGAGAGTAAGCACTGAGAAATGCATTGTGGAAAAAACCCATCCACAGTCCTGCAGCAAAAAACAAGAACCAAGGAAATCAAAATGCAAGACCTTGGGAGATTGTTGCATGTGTTAGCTAACATCACCATTTCCCAAGGAAATTCCTGGCTGAATTAAGTAGGATCTACTCCCTCACAACTAATTGCATCATCTTTGTGAATCTTTTTTCATTTTTCCTGCTGTCTCTGGGAAGCGTAGCATACAGAGTGAAACAATGAGCCCCAGAATGACAAAAAGGTTACAAACTTCTAGGAAAATGGAGAACAAAAAGGTTCGGGACTGATTTGCAGTTGACCCAAACTGTAGAGAGGGAGGAGATAAACAGAAATGGCAAAGAGCCAAGGAGCAAGAGGAAATTCCTTTCTTTCCTGTTTCTTATTAACCTGTCTCACTGGAAGTGTCCCTAGTCTAAGCTACATGCATATGCAGTGTTCCACAAACAAGGAGTCAGTATCTCGTCCTTGCCACAAAGATGTTCAACAGCACAGTCAGACATTGCCAACAGAGCGATGACATCTAATCTTTATGATGTCTGCCTAAATTTCAAGGTGTGAAGTGAAAGTAATTTTGACATATGAAAAAGACTAATTTTGTGTGCAAAGGAATGCTAATTTTGCTAATTTGGCATAACTGAGGAGCCACATTAAGAGTAGTGAAATAAAACAAGCAGTTAGAGAATCTCCTGAAGTAGATAGTTTATTTCTGTAGAAGGTTACTGTTTGGTTATGCTGACTCATAAAAATCACAAAAAGACTTTGGCTGGAAGCGGCCTCCAGAGGCCATCCTGTCTGACTCTGTCATCAAGTAGGTTGACCTCCTAAGCTAAATCAGGTAGTCTGGGGCCTTGCCCTGCTCAGTCTTGAAAACCTGCAACATGCAGAAATTCCACAACCTCTCTGATCAATCTATTCCAGTACTTAACCACTTTTCTCAAGGCTTTTTCCTCTCCTTCTTTTTTCATTTCTATACTACTTTTTTCTACACCTACATACACATTTCCATCTTCTCTGTCCTGAGAAGTTTCTGCTTACCATTATGCTAAATAGAGACACAACAATGCATATACCCAAGTGCTCTGTAAGAGAAAGCAGCCAGAGGATATCTCCACTCTTGTGAGGTTCCACCTGGGGTACTGCATCCAGCTCTTGGGCCCCCAGTATAAGGACATTAAACTGTTGGAGCAAATCCAGAGGAGAGCCACAAAGATGGCTGGAGCACCTCTCCTATGAGAACAGGCTGGGAGAGTTTGGGTTATTCAGCCCAGAGAAGAGAAGGCTTTGGGAGACCTTATAGCAGCCTTCCAGCACCAAAAGGACACGTGCAAGAAAGCTAGAGAGGGACTTTTTACAGAGGCATGCAGTGTTAGGAAAAGGAAGAATGGCTTCCAACTAAAAAAGGGTAGGTTTAGATTAGTAATTAGGAAGTAATTCTTGATGATCCTTGTGGGTACCTTCCAACTTGGCATATTCTGTGATTTCTGTGATGAGGCCCAGAGAAGTTGTGGGTGGCCTTCCCTGGCAGTGTTCAAGGCCAAGTTGGATGGGACTTTGAGCAACCTGGTCTAGTTAAAGGTGTGGCAGTGGGGGTTGGAAGTAGATGGTCTTTAGGGTCCCTTCCAACTCAAACCATTCCATGAATCTATAATTCTATGATTTCTTCCTATCAGCTATTGCTTTTGCAAGTCCTACAATAGAGCTCTTTCTTTTCCATGCACAAGAAATTTTTAGGCCATGTAAAGCTGATTGCTTAAAGAAAAGTATCATTGAAAGGATTCAGAACAGCTGAAAGGATTCAGAAAAAACCCACCACATTAGACCAGATCTGTAGCAGCCATATCTATAGCAATGGATTTATATTTAAGAATGAAAAATTTAGCATTTCTCTACCATTTCTGTATGACAGAAGTGCTTTCTTAACAAGAAATGTTACTCAACATGAAAGCCTTGTGTTGAGAAAGAGAAATTACCTTCTAAAATTATAAGTGGCATAGCCAAAATCGATCAGAAAGGCAGAAAAAATATATTCTGTTTCCTCACTTTATCTAAAAATTGAAAATTTTATAATTTTAAATAATTACCTGTTTGTCACCCACCTATAGCTTATGAAGGGACAACTGGATGAATGTAGCCCACACACGTCAAATAGAAAAACTGGGTGAACTTTTAAACATATTTAATTTATCCATAGTATGCAGTGCCTTGTTTTTTGCTGCAGTATGTTTTTCTCCTTCCCTTTTCCCAAAAATCTGCTGTCCCCTTTCCCTATCCAAATAAACAAAAATGTTGTTTGACATAGCATGGTAATATTCTAGTAGACTGACAGGTTTGCTTGTCTGCAAAACCACAGCAGACCCACACAGAGACAAGATCCTGCACATGCACTTTCTTTGCAGCAGGAAAAGGAAAACAGGTGAGTGTCTTGGCATGCTGACAAACCACCATAGCTGAAGTCTGGAAGGTATGGCATAGCCACTCAGAGACCTGTTTACTCTAAGCTAAGAATCCAGCTAAGAATTGCACTTCCCAGCTGATGCTGAGCCGAACAGAATAAATTATCTGTCACCCTAAGGTATTGCTTACTGAGCTGTATTCTGCACATGGGTCCTACATCATGCAGAAATTATTCCATCAACTGCCTGGCATAGCTGAAATCACAGCACTCTCCTGACTTTCTTCTTTTTAGAAATGGAACATATCCTTTTGTAAGACATTATTAGTTTTATTTATTATCTTTCAGACAAATATCAAAGGAAAGTTTATCCACAGTTGGAGGTAGACTGATGCAATAAAAATTGTACTGAGGGATTAGCATAAGGGTATCTATATGTTAATCACTGCAGTGATTGTCAGTATTGCAGACATAGGCAGACTGTATTTTCACAGGAACATTTCTCTATGGATTTACTATTGTCACTGGCATAATAAGACACTACAGCTGCTTATAAACAGCATATGGCCAAGGTGAAAGGTGCCTTACTTTTAATGAGTACCTAGTCTTCCTTTATTTACTAGATTGAAAAATCTGGTATCAGCATCTTCTAGAGGAGGGAATGTTTTCAGAAACAAAACTATTTCCAAACTAATTTAGCATGCACAGATAAGCTGCTTTGCCATTACTTCCAGTTCAGTGCACCTACATTTCTTCTGATTTGGGAGAGTCTTGCATCCCATCAGATCAAAACAAACTCAGGGTAAGGTCATGCAAGGTCGTGTGTATTTGCAACTGACTGAGCCAGGTCTACTAATACCCTCTGGGCTACCACAACTGACTGAGGTTTGGAATCCTCTATTACTTTGGAAGTACATCATATGTAAACCCAAGAAGCAGGTGGTGACTTCAGTCAGTGTCTGCTCTAGAATGTATGCAGATTAATGCTTCATTTTAGATCTGATGGATGGAGCTGAAAATGTAGGAAGATATTTGCATAAGAAGAGAACAAAAAAGCAATGGCAAAATGGAGAGACATCTTTTAGCTTATCAACAACATTTTGAGTTGGTTGGTTGAAGAATTTTAGAAGGCTTTTCAGATGTTTCATGAATGTAGGGCCATGACTGCACTAATAGGCCTAAATTACTTTGACCAGTCTCACTTGGGATATTCACCCATACAAGCTCTCCAGACTGGTTCAGGAATTCCATTTAAGCTCAGACTCGGTACTTCAGTCCCAGACTATGCTGTGTTGCTTTTGTAGGTGAAAAGCATAACTTGAACTGCTTATGCTTACAGGCTAGAGATACCTCATTGTGGATGACTGGCTGAAACTGAACTTTTAAATTCTCAGACAGGAACCTGCTAGCAGCAACAAATATAGATTAGTTGTACATTTTGGTAAAAACTGAACTAAACCAAAGCAGCAGATTTTGAATCCTTTGATTAATAAAGGGACATGAGACAAAACCATCTGTGCATAGACTACATAGGTTCTGGTGGATGCACCTCTGCAAGGCAAGCCAGTGTGTAGTTATCAAATAGAGTAAGAGCTCTATTTCTGGCAAGAGTTTAGGGGGTTTTGTTTGTTTGTTTTCTTAAATAAACCCTCAATCTGCTATGGCTGTTGCTTACTCTACTTTGTCTATGATACTTGTAGTTGTAAATATCTTATTCTCTGTTTCTGGCCTAGTCTCTGGATGTACTTCAGACCTCTAACCTTGTTTTCATCCCTGTCTCCTTTTCTTTCTTCATCTCTAGCTGCTCCTACACCTCCCAACTGCAATTCCTAATGGGATAGTGAACCTGATGAATCACTCTGTTTTGGTGGCATCCTGCTATGATCCACCGTACTCAGATGTGAGGAACTGCATCCTTGTTGGGGAGAGCAGTACCTGCAGTACCACCACTCTGCTGTTGCTGGTCCTCCCTTGTGGGGCAGCCCTGCTTTGGGTTTTTCTTGATGGTGCCTCAGAACAACAAACCTGTCTGCACCTCTGGAGACAAAGAATGTAGACTAAACTTGTTGTACTCCTAGAAATCACTTCCATGCCATTTCTAGGCACAGTATGGCCCACAGAGGGCCTGACATATTTTTGAGTACTTGCTTTGTTTTAACTTTGTTCTGGGGGAGGTATGGGATAGAACTACTGAATCTGGAAAGAAGTTAAATGGGAAAAGAAAAAGTGGAGGTGAAAACCAAGGGGAATGAAATGAGGGACCTGGATTTTCAGAGCAGATTGGAGCATTCAGAGCTGCCTGCTTGCTGCTCAAAGGAATGAACAATTCCTTGCTGTGATGTGCCAGGCTATCAGGGGCTAGGAGAAAGTCTTAAGAGTCACCAGGAACACTTCATCAAAGCACAGAAATAGAACAAAAATGACTGCAAAGTTTTGACAATAGAGCAATAGAAATGCAACAATATGTTGAGTGTCAAAGCACAGCAGTTTCCCATCATTTATTGGTGAGCTAACAGCAAAAACCTCAGCTTAATCCAGCTGCAAGACAGAGGGAGAAAGAAGTGTCTGTGGTTAGTCAGACTGTGAACCACCAGCTTGAAGTTATAGAAGAGGCAAGTAAAAAGCCAAGATGCATCAGAGAAATTATTGCTGGTTTCGTACTTAAAATGATATTATGTATGAGCCCACCTAGAATATTGCTGCAATTCTAGCCACTCACTTCAAATTCACCTATTTTGAGTCAGATGTATTTAGTAACATAAGAGGATCTCTTTTTTGTTCTATTTCTTGAGAAAACGCAGTGATTTAATTGGCTTAAAACTAACAAGATACAAGCTGACAGGAAATTAAAATATAAGGGTAATAAAATGGAGAAGCTCTTCATGCCAGAACTTGATTCATTTGAGCATCAAATGGCAATCAGTGAGTTTAGTCCAATAGTTAGAAGACATTTTTATAGTGCAAAGCAAATGGATGAGCACAAGACTAAAGGACATTCAAAGAAAATTTTAAGGAAATGTATTTCTCAATGTATCGTTTTTTTTCTTATTTTCACAGTTCCTTTTCAGTATGCATAAATTATTTTAATTCAATGATCTGTTGTTTTGTAGCTCAATGTACCCTTACTTTTTCCAATTTAATGCAGTAACATATTCTTTTCCCTGCTGTATCAGAGCAACACTGATATTATAAAGACAGCCCACTTTAACTGGGAGAATAATATTGATATGGAGTAGGAATCCATTTCATAATAGAGAATAAGAAACATTCTTTTACATTCTACTGAATTTCTCAGACAATATACCTCAGAAAGACAAGCCATATTCAAACCTTTGGTCAACAAAAGGACTTCTCTGTCACTCCATCTTTATCAACTAGAATGCAACTGTGTGATAAATGTAATAGAAAAAGCTTCCAACATATGGAAACATTTTAACATTTCACTGCAAACTATGAAGAAAATCACTTGAAAAGAAACAACTTTAAATCTCTGTGTATTTGATGGTATAAAAGATGTATAAAAGAATACACCATCTGAAATTGTTAAAATCATTAGGCAAGGAGGAAAGTGATTGAACAATTTTTATTTTCTGTTTAATGTCTCAATAAGCAGTGTGATAGGACACAGTGCACACCTAACAAGCCTTCAGATGATGCCAAGCCAGAAGGTCTTGGGAAGAGCAAGTAGTATTGAATTTTCAAGAAAAAGGGTTCCCATTCAGAGGGACCATGATAATGGGAAAGTGAGCTAACAGGAAACTTGTGAAGTGTAAATTGCTTGAGGAAAAGTATAAATTAAAAAAATTAATAGAAATATAAGAATTATCTGTATATAGTTTTGATTTTGTCCATGAATACCTAATAAAATGTGATTATTTTTAGCTGTAGGAGTGACAGGGAAAAAATATGCTAGAGACCTATACAATGAATGATGCCCTGCAGAGGTTAAGATGGTGTTCTTTGTCTCTTTCAGTAACAACAGTGGGCAGCAAAGGAAATTGGTGCAACACTTTCAGAACAAAATTTGAAAAAAAAATTAACAAAAACCCCATGCACACCTCACAAAGGATAGATTTAAGATACATAGCTCCTTTCCGCAAGAATTGATGAGTTTTTAGAGTCCCTGTAGGTTTAAAAGAGGTTGACAATTTTACAGTGTGGGACTAAAAAAAGGACACCGATGGCTATGAAACACAGAAGATGTTAGTAGTGTTAAAAGAACAGAGTATTTAGAGCGTGCTTGTCTGTTCTTATACTCCACCATAAGCACCTTCCACTGATCATTAGTTGGAGGAGAGATGCTGTGTCGGATGGACCTCTGAACAAACGCAGCTGCACTCAGCCCTTGATAGGTCCCCTGTTGATCCTCTTCCATTTTGAGTAAAACCATGACAATTACAACCTCGTCTTCCCTTTCCTGCATGCTCATTTTCACTCAAAGAAAGTCTAGGCATGTGATCTGCACCTGTTACAAGAGGTGTCTGACATGGACAATCTAAGCAGCAGGAGACAGGGGGAAATGCAGAGTGGAAGCAAAGAGTAATTCAGATGTAGTCAGTGTGCTCTAACCCTCACTCCAGAATCAAACCCTAATTCAGAAGAACATTGGATATTTGCTTAAATGTATTGTGATTCATTGATGTGAAATGGGAAAAATAATAACATCTATTTTTTCCCTTGATCTTTCCATTTTGATTGTGTTTGTCTAGTACCTAACACAAATGGAACACATCATCATTTGAAGCTTCTAGTGCTAGCACTAGTGTTTTTACTATTATTATTATTAGATTGCAACCTTTATCAGTGAGGACTTATAACCTAGAGTCCTGAATGCAAGCAGCAGAGGAGGCTGTAATTCAGTTCAGGCAATTATTTCACAAATGAGTTCCTTTCTAGCATCCCAGGCATAACAAATCTATTTTTCAATGTCTCTTTTATTTCAATTCCTACTATCCAAGCTTTATCCCCCTTAGAAAACTGGGGGTGAAGCAGAAGGATGGAGGGGGTGGTAAGAAAGCAGTTTTAATGCCTATAAGAATGGTTTTATTACAAAGACAGAAATAATTATGTTAAATAGCATTTTGTTATCCTTTTATAGTACATTTATCCTATTCTTGCATTAATAATGAGTTTGTTTGTCAAAGTGTTTGCTATCCTCCCTTAAGCCAATAATACAGTTCAGAAAATCAAGTTATTGCATTTCCCTTGTGGCACATACACCATGTTTAGCACTAAGAAAAAATGAGATTTTTTCCTGGAAAGTTACCAAGTTTTTGACTGCACTGTGTAATTAAAAGTAAATACAAATTTTTTTACATAAACTTCCCAAGTTTTTAGCAAAGGAAACTATTTTAATAAATATGGAAAGAAAAAAATTCATTATAAAACTAAATACTCAGCTTGAAAATGCAGAGGGGCTAGCAAACAGTTCTTTACTTTTCCCTTTTTTAATAAAAATAGGCTTTTTTAAAAAAAGTCACTCCTTCAGGTTTTCTAGAATAGGTATATCCAGGTTTTAAATTTTTTTTAATGACAACATCAGTGGTTAAAGATAACAGTGTTCTGGTTTGTGGAGTAATAATGTACAACAAGTACTTCAGATGAGAGAGAAAGATTCTATAGCTACATCCTGTAATGCCTTAAGAAGATCATTCCAATTCAGTGAAAATTGAAAAACTCTGTTTGCCTCCTGTGGAAGCAGAAATACCCTGGCAAAAATCTGAATGTACTCTTGCAAGAGATTAATGCTAAGTCAAAGAAAAGAGTTTCCTTTACCTACATGAAGTTCTGTTTCCCTTCCCTTTCTGTTACAAGGTAAGCACAGTGGTGCAGATGTGAGGTCTGCAGAGGAAGACCAGTCTGAAGCCCATTATAGGTCTGATCTGTGTCCTTTGGAAGATCAGGCATTTTATGTCTATTTGCCAACACTGACAACATAATAAAAGTCTTTCCTGTGTAGAACAGGAGTTGTCTCCTTTCACTGAATGGAACCATGACTTTATTGCTAGTCCTGTGAGTATGTTCATGTCTATTTCTTTATCTGGAATCTTAACCCTGGATTTATATAGAGATGGAACAGAGGTTAGGAGAAGTGAACTTCTTGAGAAATATAAGAAACTGCAACTTCAGTTCTTCATACCATTTCTAGTTCATCGGTTTTATGCCCCATTTTTTTCAACCAATGATTATACTTTCACCTAATCAAATTTGTTATTAATGTGGAAGCTAAATCAATCACAACACACAAGTTCTTTGATCACTTTTACACAGTTTTTCATTGTTTGTATTGGTTGCCACATACATTCTTGGATATCAAATTCTTTTCTTGATAATAAGATTTTCCAAACTACAAGGAAACCATGATCCAGGAAAAGACATTTAGCACATTCCAAATAGTGAAAATCCTATCCATTTCTGCTAAATTTGAAGACTTTTGATTCCATTTTTTCCCTTTCAAATTAAAAATACATATTTGTAAAGATGGGAAACTAAAATGACTGACGATAACTCCTCAAATCTAAGTCACTGTTTTTCACAACTAACTCCAAAGCAAAAAAAATAATTTCCTTTGCAAACATACAGCACCATCATCAGCTCTCTGCAACACATGAGGCTTTCATCTTTTAATTCCTTTAAACAATATGCCTAGTCCTGCAACATTTAATCACTCCTTTATCAGGTAAAGGTTGTCATATTTTAAAGACACCTCAGCTGTAGAATCACAGGATCACATAATCAAGTAGGTTGGGAAAGACCTCCGAAATCCTCAAGCTGAACTCGTGACTGAACACCACTATGTCAACTAGACCATGGCACTAAGTGCCATATCCAGTCTTTCCTTAAACATCTCCAGGGTTGGTGACTCCAACACCTCCCTGGGCAGCCCATTGCAATACATAATCTCCCTGTGTAGAATTTCTTCCCAGTGCCCAACCTAAACCTTCTCTGGTGCAGCTTAAGGCTGTGTCCTCTTGTCCTACCCTTAGATGCCTGGGAGAAGAGGCTGACCCTCCAATGGCCACAACCTCCTTTCCATGCGCAGTCTGGCCTCACAAGGAAAGACATAGAAGAAGTAAGTGTGCAAACCCTTAATTTTTTTCCATTTGCAAGCTTCTGCAGGACTCTTAAGTATGAGACTTTTATGTGAGCAAGAGTTAAAAAGTTCTAAGGACAAAGTCACTTCAGAATAACACTAATGGCAAAAGGACTATTATGAAAATTGTGGCTAAGTGCTCTGTATTTTATAAGAAACTAAGTCTCAAAAACCACTTCAAGATCCATTTTTAGCACCCTTCAAGTCCCTTTGATGTGCTAACTAAATCTAGGACATCAGAGCTACCCAGATCTTCATCTTATTACCAGGAGACCAGCACAAAAGTTAATATTTCATATTTTAAGGGTCTTCTAAATTGTTTTTATCTACCCAAACATAATGTGCTTTGATTCCCCTTCAAGGAAGCAGTAATTTCCTTCTAATTTGTATAAGACACTAGTCAGCTTCATAAAATGACTGCACAACACAAGTGAAAAGAGATTTAGAAACTGGAGTGAATTTGAGAAGCCTCAAGTGAAACCAAGGGAGGTGCTCAATATTTAAGAATAGAATTGAATTTTCTCCTGAATTAGAATTTTTTCCCCCCTAACTGCTTATGATTTTTCTCATAAGCAGTCAAACTTTTCAATATCCCACTCTTGGATAGGGGTCTTCCTGCTGAATACAACACTTACTACCTTCTATATTGTTTTTTCCCACATAAAGGAGTAATTTTTTTCAAAACTGGTTACCAAAAGAGTATTTTCATAATTATAGCCATCCTCCTTATTCTGTATGCATAAAAGTTAAAGGACAGTCCCTCCTGGCACAATGACAGCTTATAAACCTACACAGGCAAGAAGTGTGCCCTACATGCCCAGTTTATACCACATTCTGCTTATGCCCAACTACATGGCAAGCTGCAGACAGGACCCAACTCAACCCATGCCTTTCCCTTTCAGGATGTGTACACCTTTCCCTGGCCTGTATCAGGATCTTATAGTCCCTAAGAATGCAGCAGCAGTCTGACCAAACAGGTAAATTAACCCTGCTTTTAGTAGAACCTGGACAAGGTGACCTCGTGAGCTCCCTTCCTGCCCCTACTATTCTACGATAATATTCTTCCTGCCCCTCCCAGCAGACTGTGTCCCCAGCCAAGAGATCAGCCCCACACTGCCACACCTAGTCTCCTACCACCTATTCCCTACTGCTGAAAACCAACACCTTATCTCTCTTCCTCTCCCGCTGCCAGCCGAGCCTTCCAGTCTTTCCCATGTCTAGCATGTACACCATCTTACCACCTTCCTTCTCCCATTCTTACACTATTTCCATCCCATGCCTAAACACTGAACTACTGAGAAAGGAGCTCCTAACATCTGCCTAGGCTCACATGGGGACTGTGAAACATAGCACAATAGACTGAATGGGTGAAAACCAAAAACATCCAGTACTGGACAGTCACCTGGTTAAGGTAACCTGCATGAGTAATTTACCCACACAGAAGCACTTGTTCCTGGTATCAGACACCCTACATAAGCACCTAGGACTTCCTGCTATTAGACAGTCATAATAGCCACAGTCTGGGAAAAATTTAGAGAGATGATAAGAAGCACATATCCTAAGGTTAGTAAAATTTCACCTTGGAAATCACTATTTTTTTCTTGGCTTATCTTGTCTTTTTATACTACCCAATATATTTTATTTTTGTTTAGATTTTAAATTTTCTCAGGGCTTTCTTTTTAGGATGTTATAATGGTTCTTGCAAATTCCCTAAAATCCTTACTGAAACATGACTGATATTTTTCCTCATTTTTGGTTACCAGGCTTTACATGTGGGAAAAACTCCTGCCTGATGCTCACAAAGTCATGCATATCATTCATGTGATCCTCAGCAATGTGAGGCCTTATCAAACTTCAGCCACACAGTCCCCTGTGGAAAGCTCCTTTAGAAATTGTACAGAAACTGGGACAATAATCTCCTCTGAACAGATTTTCCATCATTTGTGTATCTGTGATACAAGGTCAGATATGGCTTTTAATCTTCAAGCAGTTTGACTTAACTCATGGGATTCCACAACTGTGAGCCCTTTCTCTCCTCTGCATCACTTTAATATTTGAAGCACAAAATCCTTTTGAAGTTGGGATGCTTTTCGTTCTGCCTTTGCTTATCAAGGGACTTCATTAGTGTCAGTCTTCTAAGTTATCAACAGGCAAAGGGAAGCTCCACAGGACTGTACACTGTTTTTTGTCACAGGGCATTGTATGTTCTTTATGTAACTAAGATGCTCCTTAGCTTGAACTGATATGGTTACTGTATCTTTACTTTGGCACAGTCACATTCAAAATGGAACCTAAAGTCTTGCTTCTTGTCCTAAAATTCTTAGTGCAAAAAAGATGGGGGAGTGTGTTTTCACATAGGTTAGAGTCTAAGGCAAAGAGCAAGCTGCAGAAGCAGAGAGTGAGTGGCCAAGTCTCTGGAGGGGAAGGTCCAAATTCACATTCCTTTTTCTATCCCATCATGTACCCTCAGAAGTATGAAAGGAAGAGACTGATCAACCGTGTACCTTGAAATGGAGTATAATATCAGGCAACTGCCCTCAGCCACCAGATACGCTCAGGTCTGGCAGTCACTACCCTGAGCAACTCTTCACATGAAGAGTAGACACTCTTATGTCGTTAATTAGACATCCATGTTTCTTGGAGTACTGCTTACTTTCAAGTAACTACCAAAACCACGGCACAGCCAGAACTTCATCTAATTCCTGACCTCCACCAAAGCAAAGTCTTCTCAGAGTCAACAGTTATTAAAATCAAAAGTGATTCAATCACAAATTCACATATGATAGAAAATATTAAAAATACTTGGTTCTGGGTTGTTTTAATGCAGGAACTCAAATATAGAATGGATGAGTCTCTTGTACTTTGCAACATCAGGTAAATGTGAAGAAATACCACTAGTAACTGCTAAAGTAATATTCTCTATCCCCTCCAAAATTCCTTTTCATCAAAAGCAGACTAGACTCATGGAGAGCACTGGGGCCTTAAGTCCACTTGTGGCTGCACTCTCACATCTAGGCTGAACCCCACCATTCAGCTCCAAGTTTCTCATGCCATGATATGCCACGCCACGTTGTCACATCCCTTTCCCAATGCCCTTTCTCAGCTCTATATGCTCTTAATCAACCTACTGATACCCCATATCAATTAAATAAGTCTGTATCAAGGTCTCCATGAGCCCTGACCTGTAAGAGGTCACACCTTGCTGGTGCTGCGTCTGGCAGTGGTTACTGCCACCAGACCTGTCCTGCAGACTGACTTTTTGGCTTGACCTTGTCCCTTTCTTGTTACCACACCCTTGCCTGAGAATTTGGTCTGTTGGCTGAAAGTGGCCACCATATTTTCGTTAATCACTTTGTTGGGTACGGTGAGACTGGGCACTGTCTGGAGTGGCCTCTGCTTTGCTGACCATATTTTCATGTCCCTAAGCAAACAGCTGACCTTTGCTGCTCCTGGACAGGTGGGAGGGTTTGTTTGTGGAAGGTGGAAGTCTCATTTGAATCACCCTGATAGAATGTACTCTGAATGTACAGTTCCTGGCTTTCACCTGATTTCAGGCTGCTTCCTTGACCCATTGCTGCCATCTTCAATTTTGATCCTTTCCCCTAAACTGCTTTCTAATGTGGTATTTTTGCAAATATTACATTTATTCAGCCAAAACCTTTATAAATACACTGATTTGATTCCCACCTGAGAAAAAACTTCTGTACCCCTTCCATGATACATCTCTTCTAATTTGATGTTAAACCTTGAAATAGCTTCAATAAGCTGAGTCTATCCTTCAGCTCTCCACCTTTTATGTTGTCCTCTTTTCTTAACAGCATAATTTTTAATAAAATTGTAACATGCAGTTTCACACCGAAGAAGAGCTTGTTTATTCTGAAATAATTCATTATTGAAAAGGCCATGTTATTTTTCACTGCATTAGTCCCTAGTTCCTTACAAAAGTGTTATGATTTTTGACAGATTTTTGGGAATTAGATTGTCTGAATTGTCTGGTAACAGCTCATCTGTGTACACCACCCCAAGAAAAAAAATTAAAAATAATTACTGTGTTTGGTCTTCCAGAACCTCATTCATCTATTTTACAGTTCCCAGAGGTACCTGGACTGCTACTCTTAGACCACATCCTCAAAGTATCAGAAGCTGAATTTCATTTTTTTTTATGCCTATTTCAAATCATCAAGTACTTATACTTTCCAATCTGTTGTCTTTCTATTCTGGTCTGAACCTTTCTTAGTTACACAAACCCAAGTTAAACTTTTTATTGTAGACTAGCAAAGAAGAGATTTTAAACATATTGGCCTTCTTAATGTCACTTCTCATTAGTTTTTCTCTTTCCTTTACCCTTTTCTGTAGCTCTGCCCTAACTTCTCTGACTCTGTTCATAACCTCTTGTACTTACCCTTTTTTTCTCATCTTTAGAAATACGATTAATTTTATCCTTTCAGTAGGATTCCTGCTTCCCCATGTTCTTTTATATTTTGTTTTCTGGGGCTCTAAGCTTCCCATCTGACAGTGATGGCTGATAGCCAATAGCGGGAATTGAACTGAAACGGATTTGGTCTTGTGAAATATCTTTTACAACAACTTCATTCCCCAGGCATTCAAGCATCTCATAGAAGACTACAGTTTCAGTGCAAGCCTGAGGCTTTTATAAAAACAATCTTTTTATCAATTTGGAAATAAATATAAGGAATAATCAAACATGAATTTAAAAGACTTTGCTCTTAAAAGCCTTCTGTATTTTAGAAAAGCATAATAGAATGCAGAAATGCAGGATGTTTTTCTTTGTTGTCTTTGTAATTCTCCCTTTTACCTATTTATGTTTAAACTGAAAGTTCAAACTACTTGCATATCTTTCAGTTTAGAAGAATTGCTTATCTTCCATCCAAATTTCATTTATTCCATGTCTTCCCTAGTTCTGAATCACCAAAATCCTTTCCTAGATTGTTTTAAACAGAAAAAAAAATGTTATCAATGAATAATTATTACTCATAGGGTGTTACATACTTGAATGTTATGAATTGAGATTTTTTTCTTTTATTTGTTTGTTGGTATAGAGCTGAGCCCTACAGTACAACCTAGTCATCTACAAGTAAAGCTCAGAATAACTGGTGGTACTGAAGGTACTACAAATTCTTGAAAACAATCGATCTACTGACTTATCCTTTCCTCTGACCCTGAGTCATATTCTTTCTCATATTCTCATGTTCTGCATGAGAGATGTTTGTCATTTCTTCTGGCTAGATAAACTTTCTATAACAAAGGCTCAACATTGAGTACTAGCTAATATTTGCTAAAACACTTATCTCAGATTAAGGTGTGGCTACACACAATGCTGATTTAACAGCTCTTCAAAACCTAACCAAAGTTTTCCAGTAGTCTAAATACAATATATATCACACAATTCTGATCAACACTTCCAACTTTAATACATTTTTCCCTTTATTGTTTTTTTCCATTGTTACAAATAATATATAATAGTTATATATATACAGATATTTAAATCCTTTTGGCAAATGATAGTAACTCTAGCAATATCATGTTTTCATATGTTATGGCCATTTCTCCACAGTAGTTTAGGTACCAAGTACAGCACTCATTGTCATTACTGAAATCCATGATCCAAGTGCCAGAGTTAAATGATGATTCTTCCCTGCAAACAGATATACAGTGTCTGAAACAGGTACTAAACTCGAAATCTGTAATGACTGATCTGCAGTAGGAACTTTTGTTTCTTGTCTTCAATTTTTATGACTGAAGCTATTAAAACAACTCATTTAGCAAAACTAACACTGGAAGCAAATCAGAGGCTTAAACCAGATAAAGGAAGAGACACAACAAAAGGTCTTTTTCTTAACCTGGGACTCACTGTGTATGGAGTTGTGAAATTAAGTATGGGATAACTAATAGCTAAATGATAATTATGACCTCAGTTACAAAATTGTAGTATGGGAGTGCAGGTTTACATGTTCAAATAATCATTTTTAGTATATTAATTATGCAGAAGGTTGCGTGCAAATGTAATTTCAACTCTTAAAATGTCAAATAACAAGAAATCATTTGGGGAACTAAATAATGATTTCTTTGCAAATGTCAAATTACTAAAAACAACACATTTTTCAGAAACCTTCTACTAGCCGGGTCACTTAGCTAGATAAAGATGCTAGTTCAGAAAAAAAAAGTCTCTCAACTGCTAGTTGCAAATAGACAATTTCAAGTAAAATATGCCACTTTTCCTACACCAAATGCTTTTGAATTCATGCTGGAGACAGTGTATATTCACTCAGAGAAAGACCATTTGGAAGAAGTAGTGATGTGAGAAGAAAATAAACTTTTGATTTCACAGTGTACCATAATACTGTTCAGATGAGAAAACAAGAAAAGTTGTCACCAAAGTATTATTTTGTCAAAAAATGAAATGCGCTCAGCAGACTGTATCAAAGAGTCAGGTCTGGTTTTATTTATTCCATATCACCTCAGAACAGATATTGCATGCATTTACAGAATTTAATCCAATAAACTAAGCAGTCTCATGGAAATCTTCCTCTTCACTGCCATGTGCTGTTCTGTTTACTGAGTTCTTGAATTTCTCTTGAACTTTAATCTCTCATGTCACACCATATGTCTGTATTGGGAGCATGAAAGGGCACAAAGAAGAGCAAAGTAAGATCATCCAACAGTTATTGTCTTGATCTTTCTTTCTAAGAAATTAAAGGCAGAAGAAACTGTTGAAAAGTTTCTGTCTAGAAGTTTCCATGGACTTTTGCACATTAATGTCAGCCAGATAAAAAGAGGGATATTTTGTTATTTTTATGTAGGTGATTTGATTTTAATAGCTAAGGGTCAGAATTTTAGAATCTGAACCATGTCTATGCAGAAAGGCATGATTTGCATCATGTGTTACATCAGCTCATTCTATTATTTAGAGAAACATGAAAAGGAGACATGCTAAACAGAACCTGAGGAAAGACACCACTCTAGCTGTCAACAGCAATGCTTTTCATGAATATTTCTTATTTTTCAGTGTTAGATTATCTACCAAATTTCAGATTAAAAATGCAAATTGTTTTGGAAGGGGATTATATTTGGAAACTATAATATGACTCCAGCATCAGAAGTATTGACTTAAGCATCACAGTTATAGATATACAGAGGGACTCTCAAAATACCTTCTAATCTACTCCCTACTTTTTAGCAGATCACATGTATCTAAGTAATTTGTACAGATACTTGTCTACCCTTTCCTTATTTAGTTAGAGTGAAAGTTTCCAAGACTTTTCTAAGTCCTGGTACAAGGTAGTTTTACTACCTTACCAATGAGAGAGTTTTACCGCTATCTAATCTTAGTTTTCCCCCATTAATTTCTTTTTGGCTCATCATTTCCCAGAGGGATATTGATATCCTTATGAAAACCATACTTTCCATAACCACAGAGAAAGACTCCTGTGATCTCTGTTCTTGTCAGGCCTTCCCCCAACAAAGGAACAAATCCAGTTTCTTTTGTCTTCTTGGTCTTGTATTTAAGGAACAGTTGTGTGAAAAAGAGTTTTAAACCTAGGCATGGTCTTTCAACTCAGTTTCTCCCAACATTGAGCAGACCTGAAGATGGGTCAGTTCTAAGCTCACTGCAGCTGTGAGTCTTGGAGAAATTGCTCTGAAAGGCAGAGAAGCCTCCCAGTTATACCAGTGACCTGTACTGTGCCTCTGGAGCTCTAAGACAAATGCTCAAATGATGATGACTGAGACTTCTAGCAGAATTTTGGCACTAACATGCCTTATGGCCCTTATCTTGTTGGAATCAGGAGTGCTGACAGAGGATTTTTGATGTAAACTTCGTTTCCTGTTTTTTCCTGAGTTTTGTCAAAGAACACATATATGGAGATTTCCTTATTTCTTTATCCTTTTGTTTAAGATTTGTGTCGTATGGCTTCATTAGTACAGTCCTATCTTCAGAGCCCCTCTTTCAATTGCAGCTTTCTGAACACCTTTCAGGAAACCTCATCTACCGTATTATGAGAGATATCAAGTGCATAGTCTTCATTATACCTGTGAAACTCCAGGGATTCTATGAGCACCTTACAAGGATTTCCTGTCTGCTCAAATGTGAACATGGGAGTGAGTAAATGAACTGGAGCAGGAGTCACTGGATTGTTTTATGGAGTAAATTCTAGGTGAGTTTAGCATGCTCTTCCTGATCCAAGGAATACACAACCTCAGTAGTCAAGACACAAAGAATGATCAGATTTATCTACAGAGATACAAACTGTGGATAATGATTCTATCATTATTTTCAGTGACCTGTAAAGACACACTGAATCTTAAATACCTTAAAATGTCTCAAACTGAAAGAGGCAAAATGGAGGCCACTGTATTTGCATGCTTTGTATTATACTGGATTTAACTGGGAGTGCTTCACAACCAAGAAAATCTCCTTGCCAATGAACAGGAAAGGGTCAGGGAAGATTCTTATGAATGTTTTTTGAACATAAATCTGAGCAGCCCAGCTAAAACTAAAGCAATGTGCTCACACAGCCTATGAAGAACATACAGTGATCAACATGAAATATGTCTTTGTAGCTAAGACTATGAGGGAGTAGGTACAAAGGCCTGTGCAACAGATACCAAGCTAGAACTTACTCCAGGTGTTCTGCAACATGGAGGTGCTCCTTTCACATCAGCTGGGAGCTGCCATTGACAGGATAGAGATGAGCTGTTTGAAGCAATTGTCAGAAAAGGCATTGCTCCCTCAAGGAAATCATAAGGACATGATAGATGTAGTCTTTGCTTATACTTCAATCTTCATATTACCCATCCTGTTTCTTCTTTTCTCTCCACTGTATCTTACATTTTTGGTTGTTTGGAGTTTTGTTTCCACTCAGAGCTACATTCTTTTTGCATCAGTCCCTTGTTAGTCAGTCTCCTCTCTCCTGGCACCCTGGCCAACTCTTTGTCCCAGGTTATTTTGTGCACTTGTTTTTGGTTTGGTTCCCCTCCCCGTCTTACTTTCCTCATTCTCTTTTTTCCAAGTCACATCCATCTCTTACATGTTCTGCCTTCCCACTTGCTTATATAAGAAATCCTGCTTTCCTTAATTAAGCCCAAGAAATTACGGGCCAAGGAGTCATGAGTGGTAAGGAGGATGAAGTTCCCCTCCCATCCCTGTCTCATAATTAAGGAATTAATCTCCTTGGAATTAAATGCAATTGCAGATGAAGGGTGCAAGATACTAATTTACATTTTGCTAGACTTTTGTTGATGTTGTTGGTTATATGCTTTTTACTCATTGTACACCTTGGGAACTTGAATCATCCTGCTAAAATACAGGAAATCAAAGATATTGATTCTGACAAGAAGAAATATGCTTTTTCAATATCTAAACACAGCAGTAAAGAATAAGGTGGAAATATTGATTTGGTATATTGCTACCATTCTTTACTTAAGAGTGTTCCCTGAGACAGTGATGTCAGTGGTCAATGGTGTTACAATAGTTATTGCTGTAACATGGACTGTAGCTGACCTGAGACTAAGACAGCCATTAACATGCTTTGAAATAAAATCATTATACATATATCCAAAGCTAAATTTAGATAATGATGTTTATCAGCAAGCTTGAGGAATAAATGTGGTAGAAGGATAGTTTAGGAGACTTTTCCTTATGGTACAATATAGTGCAACTGCATTTTACCACTGAATGATATCTTGGAGCACAGATATGTAGGGGGGAAATAACACATACCACATTGTAATAAATGAATTAATTAATTTGCTAGAAACCAAATCAAATAGTATTTTTAATTTTGTTTTATTTGTGTAAAT
>JAOXXN010000395.1:79829983-79863157 GCA_026770055.1 Myrmophylax atrothorax
CTGTGGCTTAACTGCCCTCTTTACAAACCATTTTTATCCTTTACACCTGACTGTACCCAGACTGTGAGATATCTAATACCCTCATTTCTGTGCCAGAAAAACAGAGAACTCTAGAAAATTTCTTATTCTGAAGCCATTCAGTAACAGTAGATACAAGAAATATAAAAATGATTAATCATGAAACTTACTAGTATCTATATATGAGCACATTTATGTATTTTTAAAATAATAACACTATGAGTAAGTTTGCAATGGCATAGCAAACTTAACTAGTTGTAATGTCTTCTGATAAATGTTATTAATGTTTTAATCAGCATTGAAATTTAAGAAGAATTTGTATAACCTGAAGATTATTTTCTCCTTGAAGCACTCCTGGAAGACTGATACAGGAGCTAAAAATTAATAAGAAAGGAACAAGTTGCAGGAAAATTCTGGAAGGACTGGCACATATATATATATATATATGTATAAATATAGCAGAACTCACAGAGTGACAAGTGAAAAGTAATGAGCATCCATTAATTTGAGTTTAATGCAGGCTTTCATTTTATGATAGATTTTCTTTGCAATAAAATAAAATAATAAAATAATAAAATAAATCTCTATGATGTGGCACTTAGCTGTTTGCTGCTTAAGTCTGATGTTCCAGAGAATCTGCAGACTTGCAGGTGCTGAGTTGAAACAAAATGCAGTAAAAAGCCAATACTAAGTAAGTTAGCAAACAATACCTTGATAATGTAGATAACCTCTACTCAGAAAAAAAAAAAAGAAAAAGTCGTAAAATCTCTGGTCAGTAAGACATAAGCAAACCTTGCTGTGGTATAAACAACTAAGGTATTTGCCTTTCTCAAAAAAAAAAAAAAATTGCTTATTGTGCTGATGATAATGTCAATTTTTTTTTCTATATGCTCAGTCGTTCAGATTTACATCTCAGTCCTTTGGAATGAACCATTCAAGTCTTTCTCATCCATACCACCACACACAGGACATATTTTTGTTGTGTTCTGTTCTTGTGCTTCAGTATAGATTCTTCCCAAGAGGGATCACCAGCTAGCTGGCAAAAGTCACCAGAAAAGATTGATGATTATTATTATTTTCTTGTAAGATGAAATCCTGTATGTTTTTACTGTTAGAATAATAACCGCTTTTGAAAATGCAAGTTTACAGCATCGGTCAACTCACACTCCTTTTTTCTATTCCTTTTCTCATTACACTTGTGAAATCCTATTTAATTGTAAATTGCCATCTCTTTCACTCAATGAGTGCTAAATACTGCACAAAAATTGGAACCCAATACTGCCTGAGGAAGTAAGGAATGCTCTTTCCATATATACTAGAACCAAAGCACATCTGTTGTATCTGAATATTACCAATTCTCCCTCCTCATCCTTCCTTCATGTAATGGATCACCTCATACAAGACATATGGGGGCAGAAATTAATTAGATGAGCTATATTTAAGTTTATTTTATTTACTCTAGTTCAATGGCATAGAAAATTATCAAATGACATTTTGTTATTCATTGGTAAGGTTCATTTGAAATAACACATATTAAAAGTTTAAATTTCGCCAGTTGTACCATTCAAAAAGGTAAAAAGATAGCATGAAAAATAAGATAAAAATAACAAATTATGGTGCAAAATCCCTTTTAGAAAATTCATGTTGTCTGAGAAAATCTGTAGTCCATGAAGACTACAGTTAGGCCCCATAGGATGTGATGTATTCAGCTTTTAGAAGTAAATCTATGGAATAAAATACCTCTTGTATTTGTCTCACAAAGAAACCAGAGAGCATTCTTTCTGCCTTCCTATTGATGAATTAGTATTTAGATCAATGTTTTATTCCTTCTATAGTTGTAAACATTGCTGTGTTACAGTGATTTATTAGGCTTTTCTACTTGGATGGGAGCCTGACTCCACGTGGGTATTACACACTCTGCATTCACCATTTTGCAATCCACTCCTTAACCTATTTATGGCAGGAACTATTTGGCTGCTGTACCACATAAAGGAATTCTCAAACTTCAATGAGATACCAGCTCAGCTCCATAATGCGTGGGCAGCACTGTGCACCTGAGAAATGTTAGCAGAAGCCAGAACACTAAGCCAGGAGTACCTTTCATCAGCTGAAAAGAAGTACCAGGGAGAGTGATGAGACCTTGGAGCCCAATGTGGATAACACTGACTGATTCTGTATTTTCTTTTTTTTTTCAGGAGGATGAGGAATGTTGGTTTTGACAAGATGACTTGCAGAGCTGTCTGCCAACCAGTATTATTCTATGAATCTATAATTCTGCAACTCCAGATGGAGGGGTGGCTTGTCACTGTTACTTTAAAATTTGTGTCATATTGATGAAAAAAAAAGTCTAGAATGCCAGTTTGTACCTATGGTGTTGGCCTGGGGAGATCAGTTATAGTTGTTGCTCTGGCCAGGGTGCACAGAAGTCTAAGAGTGGGTTTGTGCTTGGCCTGTAGAATACACACCCTGGCACCAGCCCTTCCACTTTTGAGACCCCACCACCAATCAGTAAGAACCAGTTTGAGCTTGGCAAGACCACACATAATGGCCATGATTGTGATAAATTTCCTCTCCTCTCTTTCCTTCACCTTTGCCTTTGCCTTCTTCCCAATGACACCTGCAGTACCTGTAGCATCCCACTAAGGTGCTCCTAAGGTTCAGCTAGCCCTGCTAAGTCAGACAACCAGCACAGACAGTAACAGTAGAGTTGGGACAGTTGTAAAAATCAAAGAGCAAAAAGGATTAATTGGAGTTGCATTAAATTCAGTATGCAGAAAAACTCTGGGTGGCTGGTATAAACCCATGTGTAATGCAGAATCCAGGGAATTCAAAATGTGATGAACCTGGACAGGGCTAAAGGTCTGCCTTTGCAATGGCTGAAAGCAGGCAGAGAAAACCCATTTTTGACAGATATGAGAAAAAACTGAAGATCATGGGTGTTCATTCAGGAAGTGCAGTTATTGGGCCACTGCCATGCAGCCATGGATGGCCTCATGGCTCTGCCTTCCCTACCACCAATTCATATATCTAGAGACAGAATATAGGAATAAAGTAAACATATAGTGCTAGGTGCCCCAAATACTCTTCCAGCATCAAGGATTTAGAGCTTGGAAACATCTCAGAGCAGAAGTGACTTCTCTGTATTTTACAATTCTATGGATGTATTACACCATTTTTTCTCCCTTCAGAGCCATGCAAACAGATAGTCCTCACCAACAGCTGGCAAGGAGTTTAACACTGTGTGAAGAACCTCCAACTTTGATTTGATTGAACCTACTGCTTACTAGCCTTATTTGATGCCTCTTAGGGGTTTGTTTGGTAGAAGCAGTCACCTGCATACTCTCTCTCCATGAGCAGTTTTGACTTCATAGGCTTTTTATGTACATTTTCTATGACCTCAGTCATGTCCATCCTAAATGGAAGAGTCATTGTCTAGTTGTTCTCATACAGAGGATTCCCATACCTTTTATCTTCACTGTTGACCTTGTCCATTTGTTTTTCAATCCTGCTATAGCCTTTTTGCACTGAAGGTCTATAGAGGAGGAAGTTGGCAAGAAACAGTTTTAGAACTGCATGGCAGTAGCATAACAGTATCTTCTATTCTCTAATTTTTTTCTAATAATTTACCACCACTCACCATGGATTTTGGCCATTGCTGAGCACTGATTTGATGTTTCCATGGAACTACTCATTTTTATGAAACAGATAACTCTGACATATGCATGCCCAAGAAACATAAAAAATTGTTAATTTAAAAGGAACTGGTTTATGCTAATGGAATTTCTTTGGACCAATCTAGAAAATTCCCAGGAAAAAAATAAATCTATATTATTTTATGTCTTTTGTTTGTTGAAGGAAAAGCTGCAGGGTTTATCCAGACAATGAGGAAAATTCTTTAAATAAAATTTTCAGATTAGGAAAGTCAATAATCCTGTACTTTTGCAGTCAAGAAGTGCTGTGAGGAAGACAGATGAAATTCCACAAATCACTTTTACCCTATTATATGAAATTTTGTAATTTAAAATAGGCAGATGTTGAATCACATTTTCTGAATTCATCTGAAAGAATCTTAACAGTAAATAAATTTTCTGTTTGGGTTTCTTTTTAGTTGATTTTAGTAATTTGATCTTCAGTTTTGTCCCAGGACAATTCCATTATTTTTCCATGTCTTTTAATCTACTTTAAACATATGTCAGCTCTAAGAAAGGAGGCAAGAATTTGGGCTTTGAACTCTAACCTGGAGAAGGAGTGTTTAATTACTTCTATGACTGTAGTCATTGAGACTGTCTGAGTCTTTTATTTATGAAACAGAAATAAAAATGGAAATGAACAAAACTTCTTCTACCAGTAGAATTTTGAGCATCTATTCTTGTGCATTTTTACTGACAATTTTTTAACAATTTTTTTTTATTCCTCCAAAACTGGGAAATAAACAACAGAATATGCTTCCAAAACTTCATTGAGAAACTGCAAGTGGGAAAACTCCCTTTAACACTTTGGAACAAAAGAAAGTTTAGGGAAAAGAAACTTAGAACAAAAGTTTTGTGACACCTAACAATTTTCTGATCCACTGTGCTTTGAATTTGTACACAATTTCTGCTTGGTCTACTCAGAACTTTGAAAAAGATATGCTTATGAAATATTCTGAATTACTAGTAAGGTATATGC
The DNA here is from genome assembly GCA_026770055.1 of Myrmophylax atrothorax. Classification (NCBI taxonomy): domain Eukaryota; kingdom Metazoa; phylum Chordata; class Aves; order Passeriformes; family Thamnophilidae; genus Myrmophylax; species Myrmophylax atrothorax. Next base: position 79,834,670 of record JAOXXN010000395.1, read on the forward strand.
AGTTGTATTTACTGATAAAAAGTTGTTTACCCTTGAACAGCATATTCTTCAGTTGGCCACCTGTTTACATGAACGAGATTATCCATATCACCTGTGTAACAACACTAATAACTACCCAGATACCTTGCCTGGACTTAAGAAACATTGTGTTTATTCTGCATTCAGTGAGTCAAGTGAAAAAAGGAGAGACTTTAATTTTCAAAATGTGATAAAAAAGTCCGTAATCCCAGGAACCTTCTGAAAGACAAATCTCATCTACAGCCTGATTTTGTCTTCAGCCATTACACTTACGACAACACAATGCCAGCATTTCAGTGGAGATCAGTTGCCATAAACCCAGAGAAAGGCCTTGATGAAACCCATCCTACAGAGAGCACTACAGTGTAAAGAAATGAGGAGATGCAATTCCCAAGATCTATACCTTTGTCCAGTGACTGTGGAAAGTACAAGGATGGCAGCTCCAGGTAGTGAAGCAAAAATGGGAAGCGGGGAGGGGGAATATAGGCTGGTTATTCAAACTTCTACTAACTTCTGCTTTTGCTCTGTGAAAGAATGTATCTGGGCACAATAAAATCATCATACATCATTTTTGTACTTTAGCTTGATTTATGTTTAAGTCTTTCTCTTTTCATCCTATTCAAATATTTTTTGTCTTTATGCTTCCTGTGGATAAGTATTGTTGCTTTTTCTATTGCAGCAATGCCCAGAAGCCAACAGGGATCAGAATCCTGTTACATTTGGAACTCTACGTACAAGTGGTAGAAGCAATTCTTACTTCTAAGCATTCACATGCCAAAGCAACATAGTTAACAAAGTGGCAAGAGAAAAGGAAAAATTACTGTGGTTTGGTCTTCTCAGAGTTACACAGCTGGATAGTGGGAAAAGCAGGAATAGATCAAAAGGCAATGGCTGCTATGGACTTTGCAACACAAAAGAACCGCAGTGAATCTAGTGGGGCACTGACATGTCTGAGGGACTGGAGCACATGACATACAGTGTCAAGCGGGGAATTCAATTGTTTAGTTTAAAGAGAGGCTCAGGGAATCTAAATGTTGTGTTCTTCTGCCCAAAGGGGTGTTTTAGAGAAAACACAGTAAGACTCTTCTCAGAGGTGCATGAAGAAAGGAGTGAAGACAATACCCATAGGCTGGAAGAAGCAAAATTCCAAGTGGATGGAAGGAAAATATTCCCCTCCATAGCAGTGTCTGAGCACCGGCACAAGTTGCCCAGAGAGAATGGAGAATCTCCATCCTTGGAGATTCTCTTTTTATCTCCATCTTTGGAGATTCTCAGAACATACTTGGATAAACTCCTGAGCAGCTTGACCTAGTTTTGAATTAAGTCCTGACTAGAGGATGGGCTGGACTGTAGGTGTCTAGAATTCTCCTCAGTTCTGCATCCCTCTATCATTCTTTATATTCACTATAGTATTTTGACCACAAACACTTTCCCTAAACACAATACTGCTGAAAACTAGATCTGATGGGGTAAGAAATCATCTATGTTTCAAGCAGGGAACCTGGTTAGAAGACAAGACAGTTTTGAAGAAAAATAAATGTACACATTTGCTCACAGCCCAGTAGTTACTCAGTGATTTTATATTCATATAGAGGTATTACTACAGCCAAATCCACATGTTTTCTTTTATTGTCCCAAAAGAATATGAATCTGTGCTATCAAACTGTCTTACTGGTAAGATAAGCCTCTTTATCACTCTGGTGACATAGATAAATCAAGTCATGGGTACTAGGGATAACTAGGGCAAGCACCAAAACAATTGCTGCTGTCACCATCTACTACGACAAACATTTTTCCTAGATAGCAATGATTCTCTTTGTATTGTGTTTTATGGTGAAACTTACTTACTTTGTCACTGCATTTCATACAAGCTGCATCTGTATAAGGTTTTTTAATTGCAGAATTGGCAAAATCTTATAGTGAATGCTGAGGAGCTGGAGGTGAAGAAAAATAAAACCAGAATCCTCTTGATTAAAGGAGAGAAAACCTTAAATATCAATTTGGCATTGAGTAAAAAAGTCTCACTTTGATGTCTTTATTCTTCATTGTTCAATTGATTTCTGGAGAACAGTCAGCAGTCCTTAAGGAAGTGTTGGGTTAGTTACTACAGTGTACATCATCTTTACAACTTCCATTAAATAAGTAAAACATACTAATGTGATATATTTAGGTCTGCTTTGAATAGATATCCGTTTATATATGCAGATCATTAGCAGCTACTATCCCAATAAGAATGCCACAAGAGGGTTTTGTTGTTTATTTGTTTCAGTAGTGGCTGATTCCTCTAAATATACTTGTTAAATTCCTTAAATGTACTTGTTAATTTTCTGGACGTCTGAATGAGGGTCCATAGAAATAAGCACGACCTTACATTTCAATAGAGTAAGCACACAATCAGTCTGGGGGGTCAGCAACAGTAAACAAAGAATCTTTATAAAAGGTCAGCCATTCCTGTTTCTTTAACTAAACGGTTTGCCATAAAAGAACTTCCTTAATGTAAAACATTTAGCAGTTTTACCTGCTTTATTATGATGTGGGTTACTGGCCTTTAGATTTCAGATAATGATGTTCATTTCAGTGAATTTTGTATCCCATCCTAGAACTCCTTAGGAAGAAACCATTTTAAACATACATGACAGAGCAGGATGTATATTCATGTCTATTAACTTTGGCTTTACTTTTAGTCATCAGGGAAAAGGGTATGGGTGATACCTAAGCTATCCTGAAAGCTCTTGCATTTTAGATTTTGTTTGCATACTTCATATATTTGTATACAAATTGCTCCTTGGAATACATTCCATAGAATTACAAAATGAGATAGAAATAATTATTCCCAATAAAACCAATATATCTATGTCTGTCTTTATTTATTTATTTTTGCAGGAGAAGAGGATGCCTTAATATATTAGTCCCAAAATAAAATGTTTCTTAGAGAACTTTTTTTGTAGTTTGTGTCTTTGAAGCACAATAACATTTTATTGATCTATGAACTTCCATCAGGTGTTATAATTGCATCAAGTGAAACATTTGGTCCATCGTATTAACTTTAGTAGACCTAAGTACTTAGCCAATATTTGGGTCTCTACACACTGTTTTTGTTTGTTTAGACAGAGAAAATAATGTTGGATGGCAGATTAGATATTTAACAAAGAATCTCTCAAATTGGCACATAATTTTGTTTTCTTGCACTACAAAAGTTCTAATTTAGTTTATTTTCTGACACAGCTTTGGAGCTTCAGAGAGTTATGTCTCAGAGCCGTGCAGCTTTTCTGTGCCTGAGGCTGTGGTTATTTTTTTGTTCCTCTCTAATAGTTCTTTTCATTGTGTTTTTTCTCTGTTTAAAGGAGAATTAGCTTTGGAAATGTGTGCCATGAGCAGTTAAGACCAGTTCCTACAAACCCTTCAGGAAGCCCTGTTATCTACAGAACAATAGGATGAACTACTGAGATACTTAATTTCTTTATCAGCTTCATCCTAATTATCCACAATATTTTGACAGTCAGATTTACTCATCATTTGAGTTTAACTCGTAATCATCCAAAGGACTCATTCAGGTTGAGGGAAGCCTAAGTAGGAATCAGTGCCCTCCCTGATTTCCTCCCAAGCTACCTGGTCGGCTCCAAGAGTTAGAATAATCTGAGATGGCTCCAGTAGTGTGGGAAGCTAACTCTCCAATGGTGCACTGCTATCAGGATTTTCAGCTTTTCCTGTTCATCAGTCTTCCTTGAGGAAAAGCTACATTGGTACACCTGTCATGAAAAGGGAATAATAGCAGTTTTATGGGAAGAATGCTGATCACATCAAAAGACAGTTTAAAAAATTTACTGTCAATCTACAGCGAACAGCAAATACTCTACTTGGTTAGATTGCTCACCTGGCTTCAAATAGCTGCTCTGATAAACATGTAGGTATTTTACATCAAGTATTCTTCTAGTAGGAAACTGGAATCCAAGTAATTTTCTTCTGAGGGAAGAGCTTCTTCTCACAGACTAGAGAATCATATTTCATTCTCTTGCAGAATCAGAAAACTCACAAAATAATAGAAAATGTTCTACAACCAACAGTTTGCTACCTGAACTACAGCCTATCAAAAGAAGTTCTCTCTTTTCAATTGTATTTAGCCCGGCATGAAGGAGCTAGTTTGTCTCATTCCTAAAGTTAGCATAATTATTTTCTTTACTGTCTGTCCTAATTACAGCTTAATTAAATATACAAAATGCAATACATCATAGAATCACAGAGTGGTTTGGGAAGGAGGCCTTAAAGATCACCTGGTTCCAACTCTCTCTTCCACAGGCAAGGACACTTTCAACTAGACCCATGCAACCTCACCTTGAACACCTCCGGTGATGGGGTATCCACAATTGACCTTGCCAATCTATTCCTGTGCTTCACCATCCTCACAGTAGAGAATTTTTTCCTAATATCTGGTCTAAACATATTCTCTTTCAATTTGAACCCATTCCCCCTTCTCCTGTCACTACATACCCTCGTAAATGGAAAACCCTCAGTAAAACTGAGAGTTACTGTTCCAAGTGTGGAGACAAAAATGTATTTCACATACATCAGCACCCAGAACCAAAAGTTTGGGGAAAGAGAGTAAGAATAGGGCTAGTACAGAGTGATATCAAATACTAGGGAAAGCGCTTGTTATGGGAAAACAAAACACACCTTTAATTATCCTTCAGTTAAATCTGGATCAATAAAAAAGTCAAACCTGAACTGTACCTTCAGTAAAAGAAAGAGTAGAAAATACTTTTGGTGCAGTGTCAAATTCAATCTCCCAAGCCTGATACTTCTATTTTGATAACACATTTCCTGATGTAGTTTTTTTTTCACATTATAGCTGGCTCTCCTCCAGGATTCCAAGACCCAGACTTTAGTATGATTGGATTCATGGCAATACAATAACTGTTTTGCAACATGTCACATCCTTTGTGTAAAGCAAAGGGACACATAAATCATAGTATCTACCCTTGCATCTGGTCCAAGGAGATAACATTGCTGTTTGTTAGGCACATGCCATTTGTTATCTGCCCAGACTGTTTATGCAGTTGCCTGTGAATAGATGACACAACCTAGCATGGGCGCACTTTAGTCAACAGGCAATATGGGTGTCACTTCTCTGAGGGACTTCCCAAGTCAAAGGTTATATCTGCCTTTTTCTTTGTAATAACCATTGATGGATGATCTTCTGTGGATTTATCTGATCATTTTTTCTAATTATGTATATTTAAGGCATACACTGCCTTCTAGAGCAAAGAATGCCATGGTTTAATTATACATTGTTTGGAAGAAGTTCTTTGTTTGCTTCTGATCTGTGGTTTGATAATTTCATTTGATGTTTACTCTAGTTCTTGTAATAAATAGCAAATTATTCCCTACTCACCTTTTTAAGGACAGTCATGACTTTATAGTCTATGTCTTACTGTCTCCCTCAATTATTTCTGTTCCATATTGAAAGATCCTAAATGCACTTGATTTCTGCTTGCACAAAAACTTCAATTATTTCTGTTCCATATCAAAATATCCTAAATTCACTTAATTTCTGCTTGCATAATAACTCCTACATGCCTTGTTGTCCTGCACCCAGAACTCCCACTAAGTAGTTTCTGAATGGGAAGCTGTACATATTGAAAAATAGGAAAGCATATGTCAAAAATTTAAGCTGAACAGGCAGTGTGTTGAGCTCAGTGAGATAAGCAGGGGTAACCTCTAGTTCTCCCAGCCTTAACAAAACTTCTTTTTTTCCTACAAAGCTTTCTTCACAGACTTCTGTACCTGCAGTGAATCAGAACTTGGTCTTGACAATGCTGCCTTTCCTGCTTCACAGCCCCAAGGCCAGTCAACACCTGAATAAGGCACAGATCATGTGGCTGAAGCATAGAACTGTGATTGAAAAGGGTCTAAAAGAATTCCTACTGCTATTAGATCAGGTTGTGGAGATAAGAAACGCCAGGATTAAAATAAACATTTGTCTTCTTGATTGTGGTATTTGCAGGTTTTAGATTTTCTTCTCTTTCAATAGAAACTGGAAGCTTCCTTCAGAAAATCTATAGAAATCTATAGAAATCTTCAGAAATCTATAGAAAGAGACAAATTGGAAGAGGCATCTGCTGGTCTTCCATCCAGCCTTCTGCTCCAGCAAGTACACTGTTGAAGCTAAAACAGGTAGCTGAAGGCCATGTCTCAGCAAGGACATCTTTGACTATCTTTAATGATGGAAATCTCACCATCTCTCCTGGCAAGCTGTTCCACTGCTAAAACAGCTTCACTGTGAAATTTCTTTTCTAGTATTTGAACTGTGATGTCTCTTTAGTAACTTGTGTGATAACAGATTTTTAATTTTAGAATTTTTCAAAGATCCCTTTTAATTATCCAAAAAGAGTGACTGGCAAGTAAAAACAGTTGTTTTTCTCTTCTTTGACTTAACCACTGAAAAGGCAGGCTCTAGCAGTGAACTTTACACCTATTTTGACAGGCTGGAGTTATACTGGTTAGAGATCTTTAAGTCTTGTTCAATCTTTCACCTTTCTGTACCTTTGTTCTTTGATTTTAGTACCCTCTGGGTCGCGACTTCTTGCCACTTATTCAAAACTCTATTCTTACCTCTACATAACTCTTTTTCATTTTATTCCCATTTTCCCACACAGTTTGGATTTTTCCCAACTCCCATCTCCCTGATCAGGCCATTATTCCTGGTCTCCTCCTGATGCCTCCTTGAAAGTTAGCACTTGCAACATCAGCCTGGTCCAGTCACTGCCGAGGGCTGCATCCCGGTTGGGTGGTTTCTCATCAGCAGGAGGAGTTCTGCGATCATAAGAGAGTTGTCTCCTTTCACATCCAGGATGCTGCGGCCCTGGGGCAGAAACCACAGATGCATTTCTGTTCAGTTTCTCAACTTCGAGCTTGCTTCAGGTAGACTACCCAAATCAGTCTTGGCATTTCAAGAGGACAGGTAAGGATTATAACTCATATTTTCTTGGTTTGATTTGACTAGAACTTCCTCAACAACTTGTTACATCACTTACCACTATTCACATATATTTTTTAATGTCCTAATAATATACTTCAACATTTTTCTTCCTTAGATTTTAATTTTGAAACATATAATCTCTCAAACTAGCATAAACATTTTTCAAAACAAGGGGGCAGAGGATGTGTGAACTATACACCAGATACTTTGTTTCTACCAAGGTTTTCACCCTAGAGAACAGATATGTTCTGCTAAACCATTGGTAATGGCATCACAGTAAAACAAATACTGTGTCCAAGTAACAATTCCTAACTGGTTTCTAAAGATCTGTTGTGTATGAATTTGATATATGGAAATGCATTGTTAACTCAGTAACATTATTGTGCAGCTGACCCTGTGTGTCGAAAAGGAGCAGATCCCTGTTAGAGTGTGCAGGTATATGGAGCCCTTCCTGCCCATGTGACTGTTTGAGCCCCCAAATCCTAACAACAGCACAGGATTTCAGAGAACAAATTGTTTAGTGCAGTTAAGAAGAACATAAAGGAAAACTGCTCTGGCTGGAGGAACCCTGGAGACTGCTTCTGGTGCATTCTAGGAACAGCTTGTTTTACCCACTACCCTACTAACCACTGTTACGTGAAGGTTGTACTGACCACTCCAACATTTAGTTAGCCCTACCCAACTTTCTTACATAGTTATTAAAACAACTGTTTTCTCACCAGCAAACAATAGTAATGGGACTTAACTCTTGCTTTGTGACAATTCTAAATTTTCTTATACATTTGAAAGTCAACAACTGAATTAAGAGTTCTAGTCAATTGCCACTTCATATAGTGACCAATTTCAGAACAAGGTCTTCAAAGCCCTGAATTATAATTATACGATGATGACTGTAGTTGGTCAAAGAGTTTTGCTAAATTCAGACTGGCAGGGTTTCCCATTTTTGTTATTTCTCTCTCCCTTGTTGGCCTGAAAACCTAAGCACAATTTTTATAAAATACTTTAACCTGAAGTGCTGCCTGGAGAACAACAAACATAAAGCTCTTTTTTTCTACTGGCACTAAAATTAGATACAGCAAGATACTGATAATGTAGAGATACCATAACATAAAATCTTTAGGTAATTTACAGAAGCAGATATTCCAAACAGAAGATACTACTAGAGTGCATATATCACTAAATCATGCTGATTTGCTCCCAGTTTTCCTTCATATCCACAGCCATAAAATCATGGAATCATTGAATGGTTTCGGTTGGAAGGGACCTTTAAGATCATCTAGTTCCAACCTCCCTGCCATGGGCAGGAATACCTTCCAGTAGACATGATTGCTTAGGGATCCATCCATCTTGGTCTTGAACACTTCCAAGGATGGGGCATCAACAACTTCTCTGGGCAACTTGATCCCATTGCCTCACCACTTTTAAAGTGAAGAATTTCTTTTAAAATCCAATCTAAACCTACTCTCTTTCAGTTTATAGCCATTACTCCTTGTCCTGTCACTCCATGCCATTGTAAAAAGTCCCTCTCCAGCTTTCTTACAGGCTCTCTTCTGGTACTGGAAGGCTGCAATGAGGTCCCTCTGGAGCCTCCTTTTCAAGCTGAACAGCTGCAGCTCTCTCTGTTGATAGGAGAGATGCTCCAGCTCTCTGATCACCTTTGTGGCCCTCCTCTGAACTCACTCCAACAGGTCCATGTCCTTATGTTGGTGTTCCTGGGCTGGACACGGGACTCCAAGTGGGGTCTCACAAGAGCAGAAGGGTGAAGCGATCTCTGCTGGTCATTCTTTTTTTGATTGTGCTGATTTAAAGGTAAACTGGCAGGAGAAATGAACCCGACACAAAAAGAGATTCCAAGGTAGAGTTACAATTTAATAAAAAGATTACAATAAATACAATGATACAGAGAAAACATTGGTTTTAACCCACAAAAGTCAGATGTATAACCCAGCACCCTGGGACACAAACACAACGGTGTTCATTAGCCCCTGTGCTGAGTGCTACATGGTTCCCCCTGAGTACAGAGTAAAAGGAAAGGAAAACCTGTTGGTGAGAATGATGGCCCCAGTCTGGTTGAGAATGGCAGTCACAGTCCTGTTGAGGTTCTGGTCCCCCTCTGGGTCTAATGAGTGGTACCAGAGTTCCCCAACCCCAAGACTATATATGCTCAGGTTCAGGTGGGAATGCCCAGTACCTCCTGGGAATGCCCAGGGTGGGGTGTTCCACAATGAGTGATTTACTCTGTGAGTCATGGGATATTTTTGGAATCTTTGATGGCCCATTAGCAGACATGACCCCTCAGGCTGGGTGTGAAAGTGCTAATGACTCCTCAGAGGGGAGTTATTACACATTGGTGTGAAAACAAGGAAACATTCCCCTGTTTCCCAGGGTTCTCTAACACCCAGCTTGTAGCCTGATGTGTCAGGTGTGCCCTGGGAAGCTGCTGCAAAAAATCAATTAACAGTTCATGCGAAATTACATAGAGGGTGTAGAATACATGGCTTTGGTTACACCCACACAGTGATAAACTTGTCCCAGCTGCTGAACTAGGACATGATGTAGCCCAGAATACAGGTGGCATATGTAACATTATGGCATTAGTTCATATGATACTAGGTCACTCCTGAGGCGTTTCCTGTGGTGAACCAGTTGACTGACTTGGTATACAATCACAGGAGTAGCAGGCTGTAAAGTAGCTTTCTTAATGTCCAACTTTTCTGCCTTTTTGTGGAAAACAACAGTGCAGGGCCCTAGGGTCTTCCTGGGACATGAACAGATCAGGGAGGGGTCTCTGTATAAAAGACCCACCCTCTTAGCAATACAGTTTAATATGGGAAAGCTGGAAGTTCATGCAAAAGTTGGGGATACAGACCACAGCTCAGTGTGCTGAGCTGCACTGGCTCTCTGGCTACTTGGTGGGTTAACCCTGGCCAGCAGCCAAACAACCACCAAGTCTTTCCCCCACTCCCCTCTCCCATGAGGTCGAAAAAAACCTGAAGGAAGGAAAGAAGACTTATTGATCAAGGCACTGCCATTTAATGACTAAAGCAAAAGCAGAAAGAAAAAATCCTTCAGTTTTTTCTTTTTTTAAAAATCCCTGGTGATGTACTTGTTTCTAACCAGAAATCTTACAGAGCATTTCCATTTTGAAAGTTTTTTGGGTTTATAGATACATACTGTGATATGTTTAATTTCATCCAAAATGCATGTATTGACAGAGGTGTTTTCTATACTCATAACTGTGTTCTCAAGTGGATTCTAAGCTAAAGAGATTAAATAGTTCATATGAGAAAAATGTAGCAACTTTGTGATTCCTGCCTTGGGCACTGAACTGGTTTTCATTATTTTCAACATAGAATTTTTTTTCTAAAATTTTCAATTTTGAAAGTAATAACTGAGATGTTGCAATGCACAAGCTTTTGAATGACTAACATTATATGTTAATAGGTTTAAGCAGTGTGTTTCAACTGTAATTAGTATTACGTGAGGGCATGATTTCAGCACTGACTTTACATTGCTTTTAAGAAAGTTAGTTGTATTTTTATAATTCCTTCCATGACTATTCCACATTAGATTTCTATACTAAATTAATCAGAACATTTGAATGTTTCCAGATGAGAGGAAATATATGCATGCAAATAAAGCAACCTAAATTCCTAATTATTTTCAGAGGTGATTTTTGCAGCAAGTTCTGCAAGACTTCATCTGATTTCTATGTTCATTAAAAGTTAAAAATAATTATTTTTAAAAGTTACACTTTTAATATTTATAACAATGAGGTTTTCCATGACTGGTTTACTGTGGCAGTAATCTAATTAAGCAGACTTTTTTTCTGTAAAAATGGATAGAAATACTAACGTAGGGGATGAAGTAGCTAGATGAGGGGAATGAACTATCACAAAGCAATAGTGAAAACTCATCTGTCTCTGGTTAGGATCAAAAGAAAGTCCTCTTGAGTCACTACAACTTTTTCCTGTTCTTGAAGTAAGGATAATCTTCTTGATAATGTTCTTGATAAGGATAATGTTCTTGAAGTAAGGATAATAGTAAGTAAGGTGTTGATTTTCTCAAACTTTGTTAACTTGGTTCTCAAACTCTGATTAATCTTTGTTTTTTATTTTCTTTTATGGCTGATCTTAAAGGTGTGATTTCTTATAACATTAGTTTCAACTGTTTAACTCTCAGTTTCCTCCAAGAAGGAAATATTTTTTTTGCCTAAGTCATGTTCCTTTTTATATTTTTTTCTTTCTCTCTTTAGTATCATGACTCTTGTACACATATCTGTGGACAGTGAGCACTTCAAGGTCCTTGAAATGAGGATATGAGTTCCCTGGAATGTCAAAGGTGTGGTTCAATGCTCTTCAAACTAGGAAACCACAGAAACAAAATGTTGTAATTATGTAAAAAGTGACCAGTTGCAGCATTAAAACTAGTTGTAAGTGAGCTGAAAACATTCTGAGTAAGTAAGGCCTAAGTCTCAAGCATGCTTAACTATCTGTGTCCCTGAAGACTTGAGCAGAACTGACCTTGATTTAGAATCATATGAGGTGCATGTGTTCCCCTCTCTCTAGAGTAAGGTATTCTCAGGAGTCCAAGATTACATAGCCCAGGAATGCTAGCATTCAAAATTAAGATTATTTGAATAATTGTTCAAATCTGTTTGCCAGGTTAATTCATTCCCTATTTCATTTTTGTCACTTAATATTCTGCTCATCCCTGCTCTGACTTGGAACAAGTGACTTAATTCTTTTTATGGGGAAACATGGGTGTGGAAAAGAAGATGCTTTCTGCCAAGGTCCTTTTTCTACAGTTTGGTCCCAAATTGGCCACTTCTTTGTAATGCAATCCTTTAAGATACCAAATGATGTCTTCTGTACTCAGAGCCTTTGCCATGCCCTTATAAACACGCCATGCGCTTGGCACTGTGCTGTAGAACATCAAGTCTGGCAGCCTGCAAATTGCACTCCTGTTTTATGTACTGCTGCGCTTATTAATTGTGATGGCTTAGGACCAAAGGAAAAAAAATTGTAGTCCAGAGGGGATGGGAGTCAGGGTATGCATTTGCAAAGAACTTGCTCTCAGCCAGAACTCTGCTGTATCATAGAGGTGTGCTGGCAGCCCTGTGAAAAGCCTGCTGGGCAGTTCAGCACTGCTGGTTCCCAGCACAGCACTAAACAACGCAACTTTAATTTTAAGAAATTAAAATGGCTTATTTGAAGGTGCAGAACCACTGAACAGGCAAAAGCCGTAACTTTTCCATTCCTTCCCTTTCAGCAAGCTGCAATATTTCATTATATTTCCTTGTGTGTTATCTATCTATCTATCTATCTATCTATCTATCTATCTATCTATCTATCTATCTATCTATCTATTAAGTATTCAGAAAGCCTGTCAGTTTCCTGAAAGGATTGTTTTTCTCTACCAACTGGAAACCATATTTAAGGTTTTTCAATTTATTTTTAAATAGTTTTGACCATTTCCTTTTTATAGCTCCAAGTTTTCTCAATTTCTTTTATCAGTTAATAGCCATGACATAAAAAGTATTTGAAATAGTGTATTAACTTGATATTTCACATCTATCCGAATCTTTAATTTATATAATTCTTTAAGGAATTGAATTTATCTTTTGAACTGTAGACAGAAATATTTCAAATGTGAATGAACCCCAAGGTCAAATCAAATGTTTTGAAGAAGTTAAATGGAGAACAAATCATAGCCCCAGACTTACGTACAACTGACTCAGAGGATGCTCCCATTCTTATACACATTTTCATAAGAGTCATACATCATCTTAGTAACTGAATTCCCATAATAATTTAAGATAGTTGCTTCTAACTGTCATTCCTCATTGTTAATTTAATCTATCAGGTTCCAAAGTGTCTAGAATAGCAAAGAATCCAAAATATATGCTAAGCTATTTCTACTTAACTCAATTTCTTTATTAATAAATCCCTCAGGTTTGGGTGCAATTACAGACAGTCTGCAAAGATGTTCTTCCACAAATGACAAAAGTGTTTTGGAAAATCCATGAGAATGTTTTGATTTAAGGATTTAAATTTTTTTTTTAACTTAACACTTTGCCAAGGGCATGTCACCTACCAGAAAGTGATCACGTTCCTTTGATCAGTAATGCATCACCTGTCACCAAGACTTCATAACAGACTGTAAATCCATTTCTAGCTTATTACAATTGTGGTGCTCAACACATTGGCTTAAATCTCTTTGGATGAGTAGGGCTGTGAACTGAGTGTGGGTACATTAACAGCCAGTTGCTGCCTCCCAGCTGATGTGTAGTGGCTTTGTGAACTGCAGGGACCTATTTTCACATGCTTCTGCTCTGTGTTACATTGCCTCATATACAGTAGTGTTTGTCACTTCAGTATCCACAGAGGGCTTTCACAGGTATGTTTTCTTTCTTCTGCTGGCTATGGAGATCTTTCCTTATAGTTTGGTGATATTCTTACTATCTCCAGGTGAGAGAGATATGCATATACTACTGTTGGTTTTTATTTTTTTTTCTGGCTTTTACTTCCCTGTAGGAGCTCCAGTTGCATCTCCAAAATAACATCTCAGACTGCTTCTGAATAAGAACTTTCAAAAATGAATGCATATTGCCACAGATTTCTATAAGGGGAGACCTCATTGCAGTAACTTCCCCATGAGGGGAAAAGGAGGGACAGGCACTAATCTCTCCTCTGTGGTGACCAGTGACACAACCCAAGGGAATGGCCTGAATTTGTGTCAGGGGAGGTCTAGGTTGGATATTAGGAAAAGGTTCTTCACCTAGAGGGTGGTTGGGCACTGGAACAGGCTCTCCAGGGAAGTGGTCACAGCACCAAGCCTGACAGAGTCAAGAAGCATTTGGATGATACTCTTGGGCACGTGGTGTGACTCTTGGAGATGGTTCTGTGCAGGGCTAGGGGTTGGACTCAATGATCCTTGTGGGTCCCTTCCAGTTCAGCATATTCTCTGACTCTGTGATTCTGTGGTTCTGAAAGAGCAAAGGATTTAATGAAGTGGTAATTTAGCAGTTAAGTGAAGTGGAGATGCTACAAATCAGAAGCATTCCTCTAGCATTAGAACTAGCAAGGTATGTTGTATAAAATTTGCCATGGTGAATGTTTTACCTTAGCAATCTGTGAAACCAGATTTTACAGGAAGATTGTCTTAAAGAGGAGGCTAAAAGTCAGCTTTGCTCTTCACTGATATGAAAAGTCCAAGAAGTTTTAAGACTTTCCTCTAAGAAAAAGCTACTTTGCAAAGATAATTAGTTCAATACATGGGTAGTGATGATCCACAGAAATGAGTGCAGAAATCAATAGAAAAAATTTTAAGTTCAATAATTATAGAAACCATGAAAAATTAATGAAAAAATTTCATTCACTTTCTCTCTTATTACCATTTAGATGAGCTCAAAGCGAGCAGTTAGCACAATAAAATGTGATTACTTTTTAAACTATTCAAAAAGGTCTGAATAAAAGGCAGTGTCTAAGTATCATCTCTCAAAGTATTTAGAATGCAATTTTTACTGTGAACTCATTAAATATTATGTCTGAATAACAGATGTTTTAGTGATGAGAAAACATTATAAGAGTGATAAATATTAATTTCCACTTTGGGTAAATGAGAAGTCTTATATTTCACTTGTGCAGCAGTAGTGATGTCAGAATTCAAGTTTTCATCAAACTATCCCAATACATGACAGAGTCTGAAACTCCTTTCTCTCAATTGTGTACAGTTCTGAGATTATTTTCAATTTCATTTTTTAAAACAATACCTTTCTGGGTCTTAAAACCACATTAAAATATATTGAAAATAATGTCTAAAAAGCCCATAATCAAACAGCAAATACCAGAGAAATACAAAAACCTATAGCCTCTATAACATGAGGACACGTCTCCCCTATTATGACAGACTTCATAACAGCTGATGTTATGACAGTATCATACTTGTGAGGCCACAGTCAATTCTGTTTGAAAGGCTGAAAGGCTGTAATGATCTGAAGACCTTCCTGAGGCTGGAAGAGAGTGAATGCCACTCCAGTCTTCCAGAAGGGTGACAAAGAGTGTGCAAGTAGATAGAGATCTGTCAGTGTCACCTTGATGTCTAAGAAAGTGATGGAGAAACTAATTCCTGAAACCATTTCCAAACACACAAAAAACCCCAAGAAGATGATTGGGAGCACTCAGCATGGATTTATGAGGGGGAAATCACATTTAATCAACCTTTTCCAATGAGGTGATGAGCTTAGTGGGTGTAGGGAGCAGTGGATGCTCTTTCCCCTGACTTTAGTAAAGCTTTCATCACTGTTTCCCATAACATCTTCTATTGGATTTGTGTAGCAATGTTTTGGTAGCAGGGGGGCTACAGGGGTGGCTTCTGTGGGAAGATGCCAGAAGTTTCCCCCATGTCCTGCAGAGCAAATGCCAGCTGGCTCCAGGATGGATGTGCTGCTGGCCAAGGCCAAGCTCATCAGCAATGGTGATAGCACCTCTGGGATAACATATTTTAAGAGAGGAGAACACCTGTGCAACTGCAGCCAGAGAGAGAAGTGGGACTATGTGAGAGAAACAGCCCTGCAAGCACCAAGGTCAATGAGGAAGAAGGGGAAGGAGGGGAAGGAAGTGCTCCAGTTGCGGAAACATGGATTTCCCTGCAGGCCATGGTGCAGACCTTGGTGAGGCAGTTGTGCCCCTCCTGCCCATGAAGGTCCATGCGGGAGCAGAGATCCAGCTGAAGCCGCTGGAGGACCCTGTGCCAGAGAAGGTGGATGCTCAAAGAAAGCTGTGACTCTGTGGGAATCCTGCACTCCTGGGAGGATCTGTGGACCCATGGAGAGAGAAGTCCTCCCTGGAGCAGGTTAGCTGGCAGAAACTTGTGACTCTGTGAGGGACCCACTCTGGAGCAGCCTGTTTCTAAACGACCCATGCTGGAGTAGTTCATGAAGAACTGCAGCCCGTGGGAAGGACTCACTGGAGAAGTTCATGAAGGTCTGTTTCCCGTGGGAAGGACCCCATCCTGGACCTGGGGAAGAATGTAAGGAGTCCTCCCCTTGAGGAGGAAGGAGTGGGAAGAGACAGTATGGGATGAACTGACTGCAGTACCCATTGCCCTGCACTGCTGAGGAGGAGGGAGAGAAAATTGGGAGTGAAGTTGATCTAGAAAGAAGGGAGGTGTGGGGGAAAGTGTTTTTAAGATTTGGTTTAATTTCTCATTATCGTGCTCTGATTTCACTAGTAATGAATTCAATGAATTTTCCCAAGTTGATTTAGTTTTGCCTGTGACAGTAACTGGTGAGTGATCTCTTCCTTTCCTTATCTCAGCCCATGAACTTTTCATATTTTCTCTCTGCCCAGCTGAGGAGGAGAGCAAAAGTGCAGCTTTGGTGGGCGCCTGGCATCCATCCACAGTTAATCAACCACACATCCTCACAAATGAGCTGATGATGTACAGGCTAGATAAGTACAAAGGGATGGGTACTGAAAACTGGCTAAACTGCCAAACCTCAGAAGGGTTGTCTTCAAGGGCACAAAGTTCTACTGGAAGCCAGTCACTAGTAGTATGCCTCAGGCATTGATAATGGGTCCAATCATTAATGACCTGGAAAATAGGACAGAACATACCCTTAACAAGCTTGTAGATGATATGGACCTGGGAGGAGTGGCTGATACTCCAGGTGGTTGGTTGTGCTACCATTCAAAAGGGCCTTGAGGGGCTGGAGAAATCAAAGATGAATCGTGTGCAGTTTAAGAAAGAGAAATGAAAGCCCTGCACACAGGCAGAAATAACCTTAAGCACTAATATGTGCTGGGAACAGTTGGCTAGAGAACACCTTTGCAGAGAAGCCTTTCTTAAATTACTCCAGTGACTCTAAATTGCAGATCCTTGTTGGAATAGCAACATGGTGGGATGCAAGCAGTTAAAGAAGTTCTTAGTGTGTGTGTCAAGAATAATTTATTTATTAAAGGACTTCTTGGAGCAAGCAAGAGTGATGAACCTTTGGATCTAATATTCACTAACAAAAACATGTTGCTGACTGAGATGAATGTTTTATTAACAACTGACACAAGTTCTGATGAGGAGGTCAACAAGAAGATAGAGTCTGGTGGATGCTGGGAGGCCCAGAGATGATGGCTAGAAGTTAAAATGAAAGAGGTTCAGACTGGCTCTAAGGAAAGCTTTTTTCACCATGAAAACAGTCATGTAGTAGAAGCTCTGCCCAGAAAGTTTTGCAGTCTCCATCTTTGGAGGTTTTCAAGGTCAAACTGGAAAGAGTCCCAGCTGAACCTTCTTTGAGCTGGAAGTTCAACCAGTTCCTGAGTTACCTTCTGGACTGAACTTTCCTACAGTTCTACTATCTCATTTTTCTACTCTTTTTTTTAAATTTTTTTTTTGAGTGAATCTGTTCTCCCAGAAGAAGGACAAAAACTATTTTTTAACTGTTATTTTAAATTAATATTCATTACATAAATCACCAAGACTAAGGCCCCTGTTTTTCACAGACACCTCATTAGTCATTTTTCCACACATTATGGCATTGAAAATATATTACTATTTATTTCTGTAAGTCAGTATCAAGTCATGTTAATTGATTTAAATAGCTTTAAATGTATTAAAGAAAACAGTTGCTATCAGTGCTGACCTTGCAGCACGCATCATCTCTTAGATATTCTGTTCTGTTACATTTTTAAGAAACCAGTCAAACATTATGCAAATAACCTTGTGTTTCTGATTATTTAAAAACTCTCAGCTTTGAACTTGTTTTCCTGCTTTGCATCAATTAGAGCATACTGAAGAGATTACTTCAGACTGCAGAATTTTGTTCTCAGCTGTACATGGTACATTTCAAACTTTAGAACGAACCTACCCAGTCTGGTTTTGAGTTGTTCAGTTAAACAAAATTTTGGCTGTTGCATGAGTTCCTCAAAGGTGTACAAACAGTGTTCTGAATTACTCCTGATTATTATTTGAAATACAGATCAAATAACATTTATTCTATTGATAACTTTCCCGATTTCTCAAAAAGTTCACAAGAGAATTAAATAGATGTACGTGAAGAGCAGGACTCTGCTACTTAGCAAGGTACAGAAGGAATATCAGGAAGCGTGGAAAACTTTATTTTGCAAATATCCTCTTTAAAATGGTATTAATTATATTCTAGCCCAAACTTAATACACAGTATTAATAACATATGTGTTGAGTTTGGTGGCTTTTTTGTTTGGTTTGGGGATTTTTGGTTGACTGGTTTTAGATTTGGTTGTGGTGGTTGTCAGTTTTGGGGGGTTTTTTAATTGTGCTTAATTGTTTCTCATAGGGGGAATGGCATTTAAGGTTGAAACAAGAAAGTCTTGATGAGTGTCTGCTACTCTGCTTTGCTGTGGGCAGGCAGAATTAAGAGAACCAAGGGAAGCTGTTAGAAAGGTGTCTACCAAAGTGAAGACATGAGGTAGGAAGGGTAAGGATGATCATAGTTTGGGATACTTTCAAGAGATCTCAGTGGGAAGAGAAGGTGTCAGTTTCTTGAGAGAATGCAGAAAAGGCATAGCACTTGCTCCCACTCTTGAAGCTTATAAACTTCTTTAAAATGTTGCCTTAGCCACAGAAGACAGCCACAGTGATCTGCCAGAAATGGGGGGAAAATAGGTTTTCCCTGGGAAAGTGTTGCCCTAAGGTATATGCCCTGTGTAACATATACTCTTTAAACATCTGAAGTAGAACAAATGAATTTCAGCTCTTTCTAGATCAATAGCAAATGCTGCTAATTATTTGAGCTGGAAATCTAGAAACTGAGCAAGGCTTTTTGCTGAACATATGCCTGTAAGATATGCCAGTGGAATACTTTACTGTCATGACCAGTTTTGTTGCCTGAGCAGAAAACAAACACGAAAGGGCAGCCTAAGGCACAGTTGGAAGGTCTGTTTAACTACTGCTGTTGGCAGAATTTATTTCCAGAAATGTTGTCACAGAATTAGAAATAAAAATATCTCCTGGCACCACAAGAGCTTTTTCAGATATCACTCTCAAATGTGACACTTCTGGACAAGTTGAAGGAAAAGAAAGAATATTGTGCCTACTGACTTCTGACAAAACGCTATAACCCCAGAAATACTCATTTTAAGAGACCTTCCCTGTAATCATGCTTCGTAAGAAGCAAGCCTGAATCCCTCAGCATCCCCGCTAAATTACCAAGGCACAGTCACATTGCTTCAGCTTCTGCTGGTTTATTATGCTTTTTTGATTTCTGCTCCTGGACATAGAGAGGGTGCCTAAGGCTACTCAGAACTAATCTGCATAGCTTTTGTTTCTGCTGTGCATAAGACAATACTTGAGAAGACTTTCAGACTAAAAGTAACACCAGACATAGGCATTATCAAGTACAGTAAGGTCTAGAATTGAAAGAAAAGCATCTCTGGAAATATGATAGCACAAATTTCCCCAGTACATTGCTGCAGTGCTTGCCTGGTCTAACTCAAGTGTGAGGTCCAGCTCATGGTGCTTCACATAATCCTGTCTGGTATCTTCATTTCCCTCTTGGCAAATGGCACTGGCTGAGGCAGAACACTCTGCAGGTGGGCAAGGAGAGCTTAGCGGACTCCAGACTTCAAGGCAGAAGGTGAGTGCTTGTGCTTGTACTAGTAGGCAGTGAGCCTGGGGTCGGATTCCTGGCTTGGACAAGTGAGATCTGTGGGAAAAAAAGAAAAAAGAGAGAAATAGGACAAGTGAGGGGATGACCCTGGGGTCCCGTTGTAAGAAAGAAAAGGGCTTGTAGCTTCTTGTAGCTTCAGTAGCTAGTTCTGGATTTTCTGCTCTATCAGGTAATGGCTGACATGAAAGATGGTGCCAGAGCACACTGCAGTGGAGAGTCCTGGGCTATTTTCATTTTTGACTGTTTCTGAAACCTTCCTTCTAACTTAAACTACTTACAAAATAGAAAGTGAAAGCTATACAAATGGTACGTAAAAAAGAATCTTCACACCTCTGTGTTTATCATGAAGAAAAGCTTTTCTCTACATCTCCATACATCAGGTAGTATCCAAAGACCAGTAATGTGAGCATGTTATTTCTATTCTCTTCAGTTATCTTCAGATCAGATGTGGCCTGAATTTCTCAAGAGATGAGAACTCTGTTTTAGAAAATAACTGGAGAGATGCATAGTCTTCTCATATCTAAAACTGTGAACACCATTCTGGAATAAAATACACTGTCACAAACACAATAATTCTTCAAAATAGAACCTAGACTAAACTTTTCACAAGCTGTATTGGCTCTTAAGAATTGTCTTTAGAAATGACTCTAGAAAATTCAGAAATGCATTACTCAGTTTTCATAATTAGTTTTTATAATGTTTCAAATTCTGTGTCAAAAAACTTGCAGAGTATCAAAGCCATTTATAGCATTCCATTTTCAAATGTGATCCAATCCTATTGATACTTTAAATTACTATAACTAAGAAATGAGAAGATAGAGAATACATGCTATTAATGTAAAAACAAGTCTTCCTCAGCACATATTCCGAGGTTTGAAATAAGTCGAAGAGCTCTTGTCAACGCTATGCCTTTATTATCTTTGATCAACATTGTGCTCTGTTCCAATCTGCATGTTACATTCTTATGCCATGAATCTTTTATAAAATTACAGTCATATTAGCTCACCTTTTATGAGAATCCTCCAAACCTAAAACCAAATGAAACATTCCCTTAGAAGAAGAATGTGAAATCTGCCAGTCTTGCCAACCCAAGAGACCAACAGTGTTGCAGCAAGATCACACACCATGCTCAGAAAAATAATTCATACCAGTGCACAGAATACTGCAGGCAAGGACACCTTGGCAAATTATAAACTATTGCTTGCACCTTTTAACAATTTTTTTTGCTCCATTGACTGTACTGGAAGTGTAGAAGGAACGGAGTGTATGCTCCCCCTTTCTAATTTTGAATACCAGCAAGATACACTTTTATCCTAGGCCTTGGGGAGAACTGTCCTAGGATTCTCAAAGAACACATACTTTACAGGCATCTAATCTGCAGAGACAAGCAAAAGAAATAGATAGAAATAACATGTGATAAGATCTTACCACTGACTTGTTCATCTTAGTGTTCTGCTTTTCATGTTCACCTCTACTACAGAGATTTGCAAAACTGAAGTATTTAACTAACTGTATATCTGAAACCAGCGGGCACAATGATTAGTGTCTTTGATGTAAACGGGCAGCAAGTAATCAGTTTGTATCTCAAAATGTAAATATTGGAATGCATTCTGCTTCCATTTTGAAGAAACAAACATCATAATTTTTCTATACAACTATCTAGATATTGCTTTACCTCAGTAATTCACTTCATGACTTCCTAGTGAAAAAAATTACACACACACAGACACTGCTGTGAAATACTTCCATGTATTTGTGAACTCAGTAGCCATCATTGCCACATCATGTCCCCTCTTTTACTCCTTCTCAGCACTAAATGAAACATATTTGTGCTGCTTGATCCTCACGTACTCAGGCAATCCCATGCCTTTTCTCAGAAAATCCAGTTATTAGTCCTGTCATTTTCTGCTTACTTATCAATCAGTGATATAACTGAGATCAAGCTCTTAAACTCAAAGGAACTCTGAAAGTCTCCTGACTCAAGCACAGTTCCAAGCAAAAATATTTTCAAAACTAATTCAGGTTACTCTGGGTCTCGTCCACATGAGTTTTGAATATCTCCAAGGATTCCAATTCCACAACTTCCCTGAGCAACATATTTCAGTGATTGAATGCTCTAGTGCTGAATAATTTTTTCCTTACATATATTTAGAATTCTCCTTTTAAGGAGAATGTTTCTTCCCTTCTCTCTATTGTGCTTGTGAAAATCATGCCCCCTGTTTTTTTGTAATTCCCCTTTAGATAGTATAAGACTGGATCATTCATGCAAGGTGAAAACAAATACAGAAAAAATATAGTATTCTTGAAAATAAGAGTCACTATTAGTGTCATTAATTCTGATTTCACAGGTAAGAGTTGTTCTAATACAGAGATTTTTGCTTAGGAAAAAGAATTGTAATGTAAACAATTATTAAATTGTAACCATTATTAAAATAGCCCCTTCCTCTTCCTCTTTTTCATTGTCTCCCTGTACCTGTAATCTTTCTATAGGTCTTGCAAATCTCTAAGTGAATCATTCAGAGTTATTGTTGCACCGTGGTCTATCAAATAGTAGCAGGCAAAATTAATCCTTCTGCTTCACATTCTGATAGTATTTTCTCAAGAGGATAAAATAATTTGCAACATATATTTCAATGCACAGCTTTTGACTATTCAAATGTCTGTATAAAATTTATCAAGAAAATGTGTGTGCTTGCCCATTTCTAAAGAAATTATGCTGTCTATTCCAAGGCCTGATATTTATTTTCTAAAAGCCTTCATGACTGATTGCGTACAAGGTTCTAGAGTCTTGCTTTTCAGGACTGTTGATTGCAGGGCCACTCTGCAGAACACTTGACCTCAGTCTGATCTCAGAAGACAAGTACGAAATTTCCATCATTTCCATGGAGACACCATATGGTCTTCTGACCGTGCTGTAAAAGTCATCAATCCTGCTGAACTCAGTTTAGCTAGGAATTTGCAGAACAAGACACGTGACTTCACAGAGGAGCTCAAGCTCATCTTCACCTAGAAATAGTTTATGTAAGAGTCTTTATCTCCTTGAATTGCCTCTTTTCTTCATTTAAGAGAAATTATAAGAGAAGTTTAATTCCTCAGATAATTTCCTTTTTTTCTTTGTTAATCTGAAAGCACAATCTGAATGCAAAAACTAAGGCGGAGAACTATCAGCTAAGGTTTAGAGAGAGCACTATATTTTATCAGCCTATCTCCTCAATGATGAGAGCTCAGCATGAGAAAAACTTACTGCTGAAACAAAAGTAAGTCTTTTGTTAGCAGGGGAAGAAAACAGAGAAACTAGAAAAAAAAAAAGAGAGATGCAAAGAGAGAAAGTTCCTTTAAGTGATAATTCAGTCTCCCTGGATTTTTTTTTCATGTTTTATCAAGCAGGCTGAGAAATGTAGTATTCTTTCCAGATGAGAAGGTGAAGAGAGTCTTCACTGGAATTGAAAGAGGTATTTAATGAACTCTGCTGGCGATATCCCTGGTAATAGAACAAAGGATTGCAGTTAAATGTCTGACTTGCTTTGTATTCATTGGAGTTCAACTTAATAGTAAAACTTAACTTTCTAATAGTACAAAATCAGGTTATCCATCCTGAAAGAACTTTCTAAGTAAGAGGAAGAATAAAACAAACAGGCAGGCAGTGCAGCAAAGATTGATTGCTCTTATTTTGATTTTTTTAATTATTAAAGGAGCTATACACAATGCTCAGCTTGGATGCAAATGCTGTTATGCTTTCTCCACGAAGTATGATACAACCTCCCCATAATGTCTTGGAGCTGTTCCCCTTCAGTGTGCAAAAAGATGCAACGTGTCATGGGGGAGTGGTATGACAACACATATGTTTCTCACCATTCCTTCACTGTACAGTTTAACAGCTACATATCTCAGGAGGCACTCTACCCCTCAAAACCTTAAATGACATGTCCCATCAAACTTCTTAATGCAAACAGTATGAACTATTTCTGTGTTTCATAAAGGAGCTGCTAACTCCCCTCCTCTCACTCAGCTGCACAGTTGCTCTGCACTGGGAAAGGCACAAGGTTCTTTCTGGATCTCAGTAGGAAAGACACGGCAGAAAATGGTGTAACAAAACTGCTTTAATAATAAGAATGAAACCTCAATAGAAACGGGACGAGAAATACAGTTAGCAAGGAAATTTGTGTTTCTTCAGACGCTGGAAACCCTATTCTCCCACGACATCAGACAGAGCCTAGATGTATAGCCATGGCCTGATCCTACCCATGAAGAGGTTCAGTCCCACCCAATAGTCTGTCTCCTTATATCTAGTGTAGCAAACAAAACTATAGATCTTGTTTTGACATTGGGTTCTCCATAATGCTCTCTTTATGCACGTCAGAGCATGCCTCAGTAAACATATCTCGGAACTGTATCCAGGAGCAGTATGCATCCAGAGCCTTCCAACATCTGCCCTCTACTGCTGTATGCTTGGGGTTATGCAGCAGTCACTCATGCAAACATATATCCATATATAAAGTCAAAGGCCTAGTATGGCTGTCAGGGCTTGCTGTAGATCACTGACTCCTCAAACATAATGTCTTCCCTAAGACTCACAATGCAACAGTATTTCTTGTTTGCTTCCCTTGGGGAGCTAAGACAAAAAAAGGTATATAAAAAGGAAAATTGACTGGAAAAAAAAACACTGATAGGAGGACAGTCTGTGGCAAATAATGTATCTTTCCACTCTGGAAGGTCTAATGGTGCCTGCAATTCTCAAGTTTTATCATTCCTCTGCTGTCAAAAAACATCTGTGAAATGAAGGCTGATTTAAGTAGAACACCAGCTGTTGATGCTCATCTTTCCACTCTCTATAGTGACACACAGGTGTGCAAAAGATCTGTGTGTGATGGGCTCTGTGACTGTCCCCTCTGTGATGGGATCTGTGCTATTTTGAAACAGATGAAAGGCTTACAAATGTCATACAAAGGGAATGTTTTGAGTAGATTCACGCACAAAGAAGTCCAGAAGAATGAACATCAATATTCACTGCAAAAATCCTCTTTTTTTCTCTTCAATATTTAGCTCAGCAGTATTTGCCTTGTGGGTGAAACAGTACAGTATAACAAGGCAGTAGAATTTCCAGAGTTTGAAGGCATGGTGTCATCAAGACAGGAGGCCATCTGAGACCATATTGGTCTCCTGATAAAGGAAATTAAATGTTAATTAGTAGGCTTATTATGCAACCTTGCCTCTTCAGTGTTCATGTAAGGATGTTTGTTAAATTATTAAATGAAATACCTAAAGGTAATAACTCATTTGTGTTCCTCTATTCTTGGATTCCTTAACTGATACTATATTGCTTGATTTAAATTTACTTTTCTGATTTGTGACTGTATCAAGTACTTGCAACTTCAATGAAGTTAATTGTGCAATTTCTCTGAATCTGTGAGTTTCTTTCCCTTCAGGGGAACAGTGAAGATACATTAGCAATTTATCATGTATGTTCATAACATTATGATAAGTCACAGACCATAATATAAGAATAAAAATATTGGGGTTTTATCAGAGCAAGTTCTGCATGGCTCATAGTAAACAAAGTGCCATTGAAAAATAAGGAAAAAATCAGATAATTGAGGCACTTGCTTAATTTATCTCCAGCTAGGCTGCACTCTGAAAGACAGAGGATTGCCATGGGATGCATCTAATGAAGATCTAAGGCTCATGGTGAACCCAGATAGTCAACTTCATGGGCCAAAATCTCATTTTCTTCTGTTTGTGAAATGCTAGTGACAATTCTTGACAGTTCCAGCATGTGGCAGACCAGTGATGGCACTAAGGGGCATTAACCAGCCTCACCAGTGGGCTTCATCCACCCATTCTGCTCACAACCCCAGGACCATTTAGGCTCCATTCTGTGCTGTTAATCCCTGTTAGTCTGACCTATGCAGTAGGTTGGTTTGTCCCTAGCATATCATAGCACACCTGTGCCTGGCCAAGGACACGATTGCTGTGCCTGAGCTGTGGACTGGCTGCCTGGTTTGATCTTAGACTTTTCTTGCCATCTGCCTTGAAACTGCTGGACTGGATTTGGCAATAAATAGCATTGTCTTACATGCATAGATAACTCCTTGTCTTGCTTCAAATGTGGTCATGGATTTTTGCTTCAATTTTCAAGTTGCCCTGTCCTGAATGGCTAGCTCCCAATTCACACTTGGATTGACTAGGCTGCACAGCAGCACCTAAAAGTTGGGCCTCTAGATGCACAAGAAACCAGAGCCAAACCAGTGTCACAAAGTGGCAAAGAGTGAGGAAAGCAGTATATATATATATATATTTTTCATATAGATGCAGAATGTAATACTAGAACACCATTTTGCATTCAAAGAGCACAGAGTGCCCAGAGCAAGAAATTAAAATGAACTGCTCCTAATGTCTTTGCAAATTACAGAAGGTATGTTAAAGAGTGTCCCATATCTAGCTTTGAGTTAGCCCTGCTTGGAGCAGATTTGCCTAGATGGTATCCAAAGACCTCTTCCAAATTAAATTACTCTGGTTTTATTCTGTACCTTGAAGCACTCAAAAATCCTATAACATACTTAAAAGAACATTTTCTGTAAAGACAAGAGCAATTGACTGATTGGATGAAGTAAGGAACTCTAAGAATCTTTTTTAAATGGAGATTAATGGAGTTAAAATAATATATAGGTACTCAAGTCCAACATTTAGAAACCACAAGAGGTTTTTAAAACACCCATTAATCTGTTACTTAAAGCTCTCTACCAGCTTGTCTTCCCTGAATTACCAATTCAACTCCTGCATCTCATTTGCATCCCTTCCTCCCTCCCTCCACTGTGTCAATCCACAAATTCCTGTGGAGTTGACACAGTAGAAAAGGCACCTCTTCCTAAAGGACAACTGTAGTTTAAGATGCAACAGACCTGATTGGCATGTGCCTGGCACATGATGGGCGTGTGCTTGTTGTGTAATAGACACGTGACTGTCATGTGATTGTCTTGTGCTGGGTGCATGATTGTTGTGTGCTGGGCACTTTATTGTCACATGATGGATGCATGCCAGTGATGTGATGCGTGTGATCGGTGTTGGACCAAGGACTCTTGCTCAGTCCTGGCTGCTCAGTCCTGTGAACCCTGACCACTGGACCAAGTGACATAGATGGAAATATAACATAGATTTTTTAATAAAAAAGCCCTTCCCTGGAGCATTTAGGAAACCTTGCTGCTGACCTCTGATAAGCTCTGATAAGCCTCCCAAATTTGCTAAATTCAGTAGTACATTACCACTGTACAAAATAGAGCAAGGGGGTCTAGACTGAAAGAAATCTGTTGCAGTCAAACAAAAGTTTGTCAACAGAACACCACTAACACTGCAATGTGACAGAATCACCCATATAAGGATGGCCATGTTGTGGCCATCCCCAGGGCAATTCCAGTATCCTGCTTCTCCTGATCAAGAGCACCTCTAGGATTGAGACTGACCCCCTCATATGGCTCCATTTTCAGCCACCTCAGAGCACCAAGCTGACATATTCATAGAAGCATCTTTTGTAGCTGAAAATTCCCCCTTCCAAGACGTAACAGTCAGCTAGAAGGCATTCTTTTTAAATGTATAATTTGTATTATTCTTCCCCTCCTGTATCACTTCATGTTACTAATAAAAATTTCATGATTCAGTGTGGTACCCAGACAGTACCATGATGACTTTCTGCTGAAAAGTGGCCACTTTTTTACCACTCTGATACCTCAGTATCAGCTTCAATCTTTGCCACCTGTTTCCTCCCTTTTCTAGCCTGTTCATGAACATGTTGAAGCCCACAAGCATAAGCCCAGATCCCCAAAGAAATCTACCAGTGACCCCACTCCACTCTCAGACTTGACCTTTGCACATTTCATTCAGCTCCAGCCTAAAGCTCTCAGGAACTGTGGAGGTGAAAGTAAGTAGCAACTATGAGCCAGAGTTAGATCCTGTAGTAATGTGCAAAGAATGAAACAGGCAGGCATCAAAGAAATGCTTTGCACAGAACAAGTACTTCATCTCTCAGTCCTGATCCTCAGGGGAGACCTACAAAACACTGTGCTCAGATGCACTTGGGAATTAAAGGCATAACACTGGAAAATCAAGACCCATGGTCTCAACAAAGACACTTTTATTGCACATTATAGCCTACTTCCTCCGCCTCCAAACATATTGTGCTTCGCAGAATACAACACTTCTCTCTTCCTCTTTCTTTCGCCCCTTGCACTAGTATTCTGTTTGCTCTGAAGACTCCAGGCACCTGCCCTTGCAAAGTTAGTCTGCCTCAGAAGACTTAATCTGAATCCCTAACTATGTCCTGGAGAAGGGATTGTCAGCTCAGAACTTACCTGCTTTTCTTCTCATTATACCATATATTTTAATGAGGTATTGCTTCCTAGAGGCCTCATTCTGATGATATCTTCAGACCATTGTGTTTATAAAAGGCAATACTTGGTTTTAATTTTGCTTGTTTGATGTTGGGTTTTTATATCAAGAGGGGATGCAGCTGGATTGTCAGATGTTTCCTGTCAGGGTCAAAATTCAACTTCTAGCAGTAAGAAACCTGACAAACTTAAGCAGTAAGTCTTGGTCAACAGAGGCTGAGACAAAATCTCATCACTAAGGACAACAAGACCTGTTGATGTTCAACCATGCTAATTAGCTGACTCTGACTTCAAGATAGAGATGAATTTTAAGATGAATGCTATCAATTAATGTTGAAACCCTTTGTTTTCTTCCCCCCATGTAAATCCCTGTTATAGAAAATATAAACTAATTGGGCAACCTAGCCAAAACTTGTATAATCCCCTAGTTAACATATGTTACCATAATCCATCCTCCCTATTAGCATATGCTG
>JAOXXN010000395.1:79865966-79877140 GCA_026770055.1 Myrmophylax atrothorax
ATAACCCATCCTCCCTATTAGCATAGGCTGCCCTAAAGCCCTTAAATTGTGATCAAATGTTCAATAAAGTATTCCAGTTTTGTCCCCATAGCTGGAATCATTGTAGCTTTTATTTGACCTTCGCAGTTTCCCAGATATATTTACTCTGGGCAACTGGAGAGCGCAGTACATCATTTTAGGCACTGCTCCTAGGCTATGCCAGCTTCATCTGTCCTGGAACTTAGGAAAAACTTCCAGTTGTCTTGTGTACACATGTAAAAGTCAGCAACTTGTTTAAATCTTTGGTCATCAGGGAATTTAAGACCAGCACTCAACACCAGAACCCAGACTGTGTCATACCCAAAATGTGAATCTTCAGCTGAAGAATCCCTTGGTTACCATCCAAAGGACACAAAACTTCAGAAGAGAAGTGAATACAGTGTACCTTGGCTTTAGGTTATACCTCTCACAGCATGCTCATTTGAAAGCTGACTATGAGTATAAGGAACAAGAGCACCTGTTGCTCTGATGGGAACTAGAACCCTCCAGAGGTCTCTTCCAAACAGCATTTCTGTGCTTCTTCACTCAGAGCTCAGTTGCTCAGTTAACTGAAGGCAGCTGCTGCCTAACCTCCATCATCATTCTCCTCATCTTTATTACTACACCCATGGAGCAACCTGAAGAGCCAGAGTTCTCTTACCTTTTTTCCCCTCCCCCAAGGTAAACTGGGAAGGGCCCAGATTGCCTAACCTGATTTTCATAAAGTACATCTGATTATGAAAGTGGCAAATGTTTGCTAATGCAATCAGAATTTCAAAATGTCTATGATTTTAATGAAAAACCTATTTCCTAAGCATACATTCATCCTCAACTTTCTGTATTCCTATAGTGTCTGCAATATATTTTCTGTGCTGACATCTCTATTTCATGTTCTATTGCCTCTTAGCTTTTTCTGTGAACCAAAGACACTTGGTCAGTAGAAAGAAAAAAAAGGAAGTATGAATTTAATAGTTTTGACATACACAAGTAGCAATTAGAAGAGAAGGACCAAGTAAACCATGTGAGGAAGTAAACTTTGTTTTCAGCATTAAGAAGGTATTACACAAAGACAAAATAACTATCTCTGAGTGATCAGCTACTCAAAATTATATTGTGAGAGAGAAGGGAATGAAAACCAATTATGAGATATGAAAACCAGTTCTGTGGTGGCGTGTGAAAATACTTGCATAATGAGGGGCAGAAAGAGATACATGATGAGATGCAGGCAAGTCCAAGTGAAAAAGAAGGTGTATGTGAATTATGCCAACAAAGACTACTTTACTGCAGGAAGAAACACATTCCATGAGAACCAAAAAAGCAATGAGATGCAGAAGTGAAAAGAATGTTTTCTGAGGAGATACAGAAGGAAAGGTGATTCATGAAAATGATTGCATAAATAAAAGTGAAAAGTAAAACTTTTAAAAGTCATAGGTGAGCAGGAAAAGTCATGATGAAATGGAAAAATCATAAAGAAATGCAAGTCTGTAAGAAGAAAAATCAAAAGAAATGCAGAAAATGTTGTGCACTAATGTGTAATAAAAATACCTAAACAAAAGCAAATACAAATAAAAAGACACATGAAGTCATATTAAAAAAGGAAATAAAACACCTTGGGGAAAAGAATAGTCAAAGTGCTGCCACAGAAATGAAAGATTAAAAAAGAAGTAGAAATGAAAAACTGTAGTCTGATATAAAAAAGGCACTTGTCCTTTGAAAGTAAAAATGAAATGGTGCAACAGAGTGGCAAGTGAGAAATAAGAGACGCAAAAATACATGCAAGGGGAAGGGAATGCATGTGATAAGAAGGTTAAAATAAATACTGAGCTACAGAGTTCTACATGTCTTTCAAGAGCATGCATTGGAGATAAAATGCCTACTGAGTTAAAAAAAGTCAAATGCTTCCATTAGAGGTGAAAAGAAAACATGAGATGTGCAATTTGAGACCTAATATATTCTAAAAAACCAAATAAACAAAACAAAAAAAAATACAACCTGCAGGAAGAACATAGATAACAAAAAGAAAACCTGAAAAAATATAATGAGACAATAGAGGAATGGATTATGAGATGAACAAAAATCACATCTGGTGCACATGAAACTGCTCAAAAACATAAACAAGTACTCATAAGCAGAAAAATGCAATACAAGCAACGCATGGGGACTTGTAAAATGGAAATATGTACTGGCATTTGGGGGAAGACAAATGGGGAACAAGATGTGACTAATGAAGCTGCATAATGAAATGCAGAACAGATAAAAACATTAAAAGAGGAGAAACAAAAAAAATCTAAAATGGGTAATGTTACACACCAAAGGATCTAAGTTTAAAAATCAAACCATGTGAATCATTCAGGAAAATGTATAAGAAAAACTGATGTTTGGTAAGAGACAAAAAGGAAAATTAATTCTGAAAGGGGGAATTCATAAAGAAATTAAAAAATAAAAATTCATAAATATAGAAGAAAAGCTACAAAATATGAAACATAATTAGAAATAAATCAAGGTGCAGAATTGAGTGCATTAGGCAAAGTGGAGAAATAGCTCTGAAAAAGAAAACACAGAAAGATATGCACCATGTGAAAAGGAAACATGGGAGGATTTGCAGATATGAATATGTAAGCTAAGAGGCACCACCTTCAGCCCTAAGTTTCAAAACACACAAAGATGGAAATTCATTATGCCTTCTTTAAATGAAAACCTAGTGCAAGATATACAAATGAAATTTGCAATATGATACCATTCAAATGACCACTGAGATATTAAAACAATAAGTTTGTCGAGGTGCAAAAGGAAGATAGTTTACACAGGAGCAAAAAAGCATTACAGATTTGAAAAATCGTAGTAGGATGCAAGTAGGGCTATATGAAATTTATCATAAGATTTTAAGAATTTAACTAAATCATGTGAGAAAAGGAAAATGCACTGGGAAATCTGGAAGCTCACACTCAGAATACAATGCATAGTCTGTAATGGGCAGCAAAAAGGAAATTAGCTAATAAGCGATGATACATGAAATTCCTAATTAGATCTAAAAGCACATAATCATACGCTGAAGCAAAACTAAGCAGAGGAATAAAAATGAACATGAACATGCACAGCAAAAATTGAAACTGGACATGAGATGTAAAAAAGGATTCGTACTGAGATGCAGAATCAAAAAAATTGGATAATGAGATGTGAAAAGGAAAACTCATAACAGGATTTGACATCAAGAATACAAAATAAGTTGAAAAATTTTAGCAAGCCACAAAATACAAAATCTGAGGGAGCAGTGATAGGTAAGACTAGAAATGGACCTTTAAGACAAAAGAGGAAAATTATGTAAGATCTGAAATTAAGTAGTGAAACCTATGATGCACTAGAAAAAATGCAGAATGAATTAAGAAAGATTCAATGCATGGTGAAGTATAGTAAGAAAACTCTGTAACAAGTTTCAAAAAATCAGTGTTTGATGGGAAGAAAACCCCTCAGTATATAATGTAACATGAACACTGACATACATAGTGAGGGTCAGGAGAATGAGTAATGCCATGTGAAATAGAAATAAAATTATTTGTGATAACAATCATTCATAATGACAAGTAAAAACAAGAACTGAAATTCTAATGCAGCATGGCATGTGAATTGCCGAGGGAGATACAGTAGCTGCAATGCATAATGGAATATGGAAACTGAAACTATAATGAAGTGTGAAACAAAAACATGTACCGTAATACAACATGCATTGCAAACCATTTTGTCTTAGAAGGACTGAAGCACATGAAGCAGCATGAAAATGGAACAATATAGGGGTTGAACTGTCAAAACTGAAAGATTCAAGAGGTTCAGAGCAGGAATTTTACTTGAATAATAGAAAAATGGGTTTATTTTACCCTTTTTTTCTGTTTTGAGTTTGCACCACTTCTTGATACAAGAAGGATCTGACACTCTGTTAGCACATGAGTTCCTGATATCAGCCGATAATGATACTGCAAAGTGCCAGTTTCACTCTGTGTGGCTTCATCTCTTCCATGTCATAGCAATAGCTGCACTGACAGACTATATAGGAGAAACAGCCTTTGGGAATTCTCCCTCGGGCATGTCAAGGCCACCCAGCAGCATATTAGCTGCATAACAGTTTCAGCCCTAAGGCATTTGTGCACAGGCCCACCAGCAGAAATGTAGATGACTTGGTCAGGCACAAGTCTACAAAGAACCACATGTTCATTAGGTGCACAGTGATTTTGAGCATGTTGATGGTTTACGTAAACAATGGGCTTAAGTGCTCAAAGAGGAAAGCAAACAAGTGCACCACCTTGTCACTGCCTCACACTTTTGTCATGCCACCCAATACATATAAAACTATATTCCCCAAGCACCAACAGGATATTCAGTCTCAAAGCCTGTTTGCAAGTCTTGTGAGTGTGCTCTGCAGAAATTCTATGTCTGCTTGGCCACATCAGTGCCTTCAGGGGTGTCTCAAGCCACTGAGCTTTGAGCTTGATTTTCATCTGTGAATATTTAATGCTAAAACAGGCTGGTTCTCCAGTATATACCCCTAAAGTAATGTGATATTGGCATCATCTCATGCCCCCAGTCATCTCATGCCTTCGCGCAGGCAAGTCATTTCTCCAAAGATTCTGTAACACTGGTAAGTTGCGGGTACTGTTCATAAAGGTGGCTTATCACCCCTGCAGATGGTGCCTGCAAAGAGGGAAACCTGTGAATCACAGGGAGGACCAAGATTTGCATCATGCAGGATGCATGCCAGGGACACAGCACAGCAACAGCCAGGTTGGGAGCATGCTTTATCTTAACAATGGTGAGCAGAAGGTCTGGGATAAATGCAGGGGTGCTGAAGCAGTAATTCCATATGACAAATACAAGGCCATCCTACTTATAAGCCAAGTCCTTCACAGGCTCACCAGGGAACACACACCAGAAATATAGTGTTGCACAGGCTGTCACTCCTGGTCAGGTGGCCTCCTCAGGAGGGGTCAATTCATGGAACATGTGCTGCCTTACTGCTGTTGCCTGTCATTCCTGATACTGGTCATAAAAAAGTCACTGCTCAGAAAGGACCTGGTACTGAGGCTGTCAACTTTTTTTCTTTTCTTTTCTTTTCTTTTCTTTTTTCTTTTCTTTTCTTTTCTTTTCTTTTCTTTTCTTTTCTTTTCTTTTCTTTTCTTTTCTTTTCTTTTCTTTTCTTTTTTCTTTCTTCTTTTTTTCTTTTTTCTTTCTTTTTCTTTTCTTTTTTCTTTTCTTTTTTCTTTCTTTTTTTCTTTTCTTTTCAACTTCCCTTCCCAAACTTTCCCTTCCCAAACCTTCCCAAACCTTCCCTTCCCCTCCCTTCTTCCTGAAAGGCTGTATTTTTATATAACCCAAGCCTACTGACCACATTTTTGGATGAGTGTTGGTTTGTACTAAGGATCCCTGAATTGTTTTGAATTAAGCATCAGCTCCCTCACTACCATTGCTTTGTTTATTACAGAGATCTTCTCAGACATTTTAATGATTCAGTTATGTCTAGATAAGTAGATCAGACACACCTAATATTTGCTGCAACTGTTTGAGAATACATTTTATGCTGTGTAATACATGTCAGTCCAGACCAAAGGTGGAACAAGCACTAAGTCAATGTGGAGAAATACAAAAGAAGGAACTGAGAAAAAGAAGGGGGTAAACCAAAGGAAATCCAGTACACATATTTTCTCAGCCAGTTTTATTTGAATTGCTTTTAGTCATTCTTCTGACCAATGCACAAACATTCACTCTCCTGGGTTTTACTCACTAGCAAATGGTCTGGACTACATCTGTCTTGAAGACATTGACAGTCACTCCTCTACAGGACATATTTTAGGAAATAAATGAGTCATGACCTCTAGCTTTTCTAGCAGTATTCTGAAAACATGTGATTCTTTTTAGATGTCTCTTACAAGTAGTAACCAAATGAAAGTGCAAAATGGTATTTAGCAAATAGATGCTGCTCCTCCTAATTTTTGTCATATTTCGCTTCAAATATTAAGTGTTAATTCAAACAGGACTGAACTAATAGAAAACACATTAGATATCTAACAGCTTCATTAGCACTCTGCAGCTGCTACATATACATAAGTAAAAGCCTTTCAGGTTAGCATTCCAGTAACTGTAACAGAACAAAATCATGTTCCTGGATGATTCAAACATAAAATCCCTCTGCCCGGAAAAAAACCCTACTGAAATCAGCTCAACATCTGGACAAGAAAAATAATTATGTAAGTATGACAGCTTTGTTAATGATGATATAGCTATGGAAAGCTAACAAACAAAAAATTATTCCTCTGGTTTTGATAACAATAATTCTGAAGAAAACCACATAGACAAAGTCTCCCCAAACTCATAGTTTGAGTTGTACGTCATTCAGAGACTCATCACTCTGACTCACCTGTAGAACATCTAGCACCATTTTTTTCAGGTGATTTCATAACACCATGTGACATTCTGTGAAGCTCTTTCTTGAAGTTATTCACAGAAGAGAGAGAATAAGGGCTCAGGAATTTACAACTGCTGTAAGTGTAATGGATCATAGAAAACATTCGTCTCCATAGTGCTGAAAAAAAAGGTCACTTTCACTTTTGACCTTGAAAGAGTCCAGCAAACTCCAGAGTCCAACACATTGCATTCATTTACATCTCTTATTCAGTCTGTCTTGCCTAAAAATGTAAATTTTTTTTCCGCTCTTTTTGCCTCGTTCCATTTACAGCCAGGCAGGCATAACCTTCAGTCTAATGCACAGAGCACTCTCCAGAAATGCGGAATATGATCTGAATCCATTCAGACTGAGGGACAGGGAAATGTAGGGACACAAGAGAACAGTAGCTCCACAACAACAATCTTTAAAGGAAAGTTATGGCATTACTACCCTTGAAAGAGGGAACTGGATTTAGGACCTGAAGTAGACAGAAGAGCCTGCTAAGGTCTCAAAGCCCAGAGAAGGACAAACTACTGGTTGCAAGCTAAGCAGAGTAGCTGCGTACCTTGTCAGCAGTCTCCCCTAGATGGCTCCCAGCCAAACATGCTACTTCTTTAGATCATAGGGAGCACAGATACACTGGGATTTATACCTAGTGTGGGCATTGAAAAGAACCTACAAATACCGAAACACTGCATTCTGTGGTGATCATATTATGATGTTAAAACACCTCCTAAATTTTCCTTTAGGCACTGATTTACAAGGTTTTGTATACTCCAACTCCATATCACTTGCTCCTCTGGAGACATAACACCTGTCTGCCAGCGGCAATTGTGCTGTGAGTGAAGTCCAAGAGATGCTGAAGAAGAGGGCCTTAAATGCACTCAAGGTACTAGATTCCTCTACATCTACAAAGCAAACATTTTTTCCCACCTAGTTTTCCCTCATGTCCAAATCCACAGGTATTTTCAAAACAGAGTACTAAAGGAAATACATCTGTGAGCACATGCTGGCTTCTCACATAGCTCTTTCTTTAGAGTGCACTCATGGCATGCAGAAATACTGGTTTCCTTTCCTGTTCTGTGCCTGTTTCTGTTGTTTGGCTTCATACCTGGGGAATGGGTTTCACTCTCCATTGTGCCAAAAAATCCCCACAAGATTCAGTAGGGCAAAAGTTAGACAGCTTGCCTGAGAGGATCTGGAGGACACCTTACTGTGATGTCGCTTTAACCATTAGGTTGTTGATTCCCATTTTCTTTTCAGCCCATTGCATATGAAAAATTTGGTTGTTCTGTGAAGCAGAACTGAGAGCTAACCATTCAACTGAGAGCTAATCATGACCTTGCCTTCCAGGCTTTCTCCCATTTCTGGTTTAAAACCGTTAAATACCCCAGATACCAGCCCTGGATAGATAGAAAGGAATCATCAACTGAAATCTGAGAAATGACCAACTGTTGCTTACTAACACTAGCAATCTAGAATCTACAGTATCCATTTGTCCTACGCTAGGCAACTGACTGTGAAGTCAGGCATAACAGTAATAATTTCTCCTAAGATGAGCGTGAAATAATTAAATGGTTTTAATTTCAATTAGCTTTCTAACATAAGAACTGAAAAAATAATGGTTTGAGTGAACATTTTTAGTTCATCTATGAATAAAATTGCATTGCTCAAGAAGCATTTCCCATAGTATCGCAAATCACTATTTAACAGAGAGAAAACAGCTTGATCTGGGCAAGAATTACTCTAATCTCGGTAATATTTGCTCTCATAATTATGTTTGCCACATCATTCTTGCAATTATCTGACCACTTCTTCCCACATTGTAGAGATCAGACCCCATTTTTCCAATCAAATCTACATTAGTACGTGTAACTCAGAAATTCATATTGAGACTACTTGTTAAAATCTTGTTGTAAAAACACTGAGCTTACATAAGAATCATTCAAGAACAAACTGAAACATTATTCACAAAACAGAAGGCAACAACCCTGACTCAGGACTAGTCTTCCATAGTGCAAAGGGGAAAAAAAGTCTCTGTTTCTCTTCAGAATCACACCTAGAGTAGAGGATTGTCCTTGTGCATCTATTTGCAACTCCAGTGCAGGTATATGCATGGTAAAATAAATTATAGAAGAATCCTCAATGCACTAAAGAAATATTTAAATAGGAACTCAATAAAACAGATTCACTTGTAACTGGGCTGTGGTATACATTGATTATTTTGGGCAGTTGAATTTCCTTTTGGGATCTCTTGGAGCCAAAAATTTCATTTTAGGAACCCTCTGTGGGCTATTTTTTAGCTTTGGCTCAAAGGACAAAGTTGGCATAAAGTTTGCCCTTGGCCAAGGCATTTTAAGGAAAGGGAGGATTAGCCAAAAAATCCTTGTCAAATACTCACTGATGCTTAGCAGCTGTACTCTTTGCAATTCTCCTGCATCTCTTCCAACACAGCATAATTTTCATACTCTCAATAGAGATCCAGGCAATTCTATCTCAGGACAGGCTGATTAATTTTGCTTAATTGACTCTATAGTCCACAGTAGGTAAACAATAATAAGCAAAGAAAGAAAAAAATATTTTCAATAAAGCTGAATACCGATGGCACATTATCTTGTCTAACATCATTGTTATATGGACTTGTGTCTGAATAATGTACTGGAGGCTGTCCCTTTATCCAGGTTTTTCCTATAGGAGTGCACACTGAGTGTCAATCTCATAGTCTTCTCATTAATATCTCCTATATAGTAAGCCTGTTCTGTAAGATCCAAATGTTAGAGTAAATCTTTAACCAATAATTGTAAAGAAGATAATTCCCAGAAGTGTTAAATGCACTGGAACCGATGCAAAGCTTTTTAACTATGCACAAATGTACTAATTTTAAACACACTTGAAGTGGTCATATTCATTGGATACACTTCCACTCAAAACCAAACCCTGTATCTGGCTAGATCTTAACGTAGATCACTTACTGTTGAATCACTGCTCCATTAAGCAGCTTGCTATAGACGACTTCATTTGGGAATTAATATGGCTTGAGTTGCAGGATAGTTCACACACTGATGTCTACGCTATACATAGAGAGTCCTATATATAGATTGTATTCCTAAGGCAGCAGTAATCACTGCAAGTTAAAATAAGTCATGGTAAGGTTTAATGACAAAATTTGCAATGCTATCATCAGTATAGTTTGTTTATTAAAACAGAATGGCCCAGAAAAGATGTGATGAGATGCATTTCAGTTCTCTGAGCCTCCATTTCTTTATTCAGTAACCCAGCAATGCTTTTAAGACTTAGCTGTCTTTGCAAGCATAAGCCAGCTCCCACATGCCCTCTGCTTTTCTTCACACTCAATTTCTATCACTCTTCTCCCTCACAGGGGTAGAAAACAAGCTCCACAAAGAGGCTGCACAATGGATAAAAATATTTGTTAACAAATAATAGAAATTGCTAAGAACAGAATGCCAAAATGAAAAGCAGAACCTTATGGGATTGAAGAGGAAATAATTGCAAATAAACAAAGTTAACCTAATCAAACTAAACACAGTCATGGAAATACACTACCATAGTAACAATTTTTAAATTATACTCTTTTAAATATGTTCTAGTTCACATTAAGAATTCATTCCTTCAACCCTAACACATTTATAAAATGAAAGGTTATCCAGTACTGTGGTAATGTGTATCCTTCATGACAGTCATCCAGGACGGATGGATAACATAGTTTCTCAAATTAATGGTTATTAGACCTTCCCTCAGAAACCTTCAACAGAAGAGTTATTCAAGCAGTCTTCTCCCAGGACACCCCCTTGTCGTTGGGGAGAAGCTTGCATGCCCTCACGAGGCTATGTGCTATGCTGGCGGTGGGATGTGCCTCTGGTAGGGTCTCCCATGCCAGACAGGTCTCAACTGAAGGGTCAGACAAAGTGTGTCCATGGGCAGGATGGGCTCACTAGCCCTCTGGCAACCATCCTAGGAGAGGGACAACTCTAACTCCAAAACCTGGGCAGATGGAGCTCACTTAGCCCTGTAAGGCTCTCCATCTAAGAGAAGGATACTCTAAGCAACCTACGTCCTGAGGTATTCGCTGTCACTGTACAAGCTCTGCTAGGCCCTGGCAGATGAACCTTAGCAGTAAGGGGTGGGGCCAGTTCTGCGCACGCTGTGCCTCACCTAAAAAATCCATTGTGCAGGCTCAAAGGGTTCACCCACATTGCAAAGCCCTTTAGTGACAGGCAAGGGTGATAAGAAGCACTGGAAGCTGCAGCCCCAACCCTGCATACAGGCAGTTCAGGACATTGGTCATTCGAGACTGACCCCGGAGATGACAGTCTCATGTGGCAGCATCCTGAACAACCAAGCAGCCTTTTTTAAGGAGAGCACTGCTTGGTCCAAACAGAGAGGGCCCTAGCAAAGGTGGCCTAACCAAAGCTCATCTCCACACCCAGTTGGATAACTACGGCCAACCAGCATCTTCTGAAGTGGTCAAACAAAGAGACAAAGGCATACACATGCCTCCAAAGGTGTGTTCAAATTGACACTTGCATGTCAAAATTTTGGGGTTTTTGATCATAGGGCAAACTCCATGTTGCCTAGTCTCCTCAAGCCAGATGGGCTTCATCTATCTAGGAAGGGCAAAAGAACTGTAGCCCATAAGTTGGCAGGGTTGGTTAGGACAGCTTTAAACTAGGTTTGAAGGGGGAAGGGACTGAAACTGGGCTCTCCA
>JAOXXN010000395.1:79877240-79908076 GCA_026770055.1 Myrmophylax atrothorax
CTTTCTTTCTTTCTTTCTTTCTTTCTTTCTTTCTTTCTTTCTTTCTTTCTTTCTTTCTTTTCTTTCTTTCTTTCTTTTCTTTCTTTTTTACGCACTTCCTTCCACACTTCCTTCCAAACTTCCTTCCACACTTCCTCTTCCTCTTCCTTTTCCTTTCCTTCTCTTTCTTCTTTTCCTTTCCTTTCTTTCTTTCTTTCTTTCTCTCTTTCTCTTTCTCTCTCTCTTTCTTTCCTTCTTTCTGTCTCTCTGTCTCTCTTCCACCTGAGCTCAGAGGAGCAGAGTATAATTGAGGTTGTTTTTTACTGCAACCAAGACAAACACACATCAGAGGACAGGGCTTTGCCTTCCTACCTTGAACCATCTTGCAAAGGCAGCTTTGCCTCAGCTCCCATCCAAAATCAGGACAAGATTCTCCTTGAGTTCTCAAAATGGTGGCTGAGGAAGGACAGTTTCTGGGGCCAAGCAGATCAGAGTACCCTGATCTCATAATGCATTTCATTCTAGAGATGCCTTGTGCTGTAAGGTCAGGACAGCAGTCTTGGCTTGGATGCTAACATGAAAGAGGAATGCAAGGTGGCTCTCCTGGTGGAGCTTTGCAATGGTTAGCAACACATGTTTTGGCCCAAGTGGTTAAGGAGTTACTTTGGAGGCGGACAGTTGGAGAGGGGATTTTAACAGGGGGAGACTTCTATGTTCTAACTCCTGATGCTTTGCTTTTTCCTAGTGCTCACACAAATTCAAATCAAACCCTGATTTCCTGAAAGCATTGACACCAAATTTGAAATATCCAAGTGCTTTCATCTTACATCCATCCCTTAAAATGAGAAATTCCTAGAAAGCTGACTGCCATCTAAGCTTTGGGGAAAACTCCAGCTGACTGCAATAAAATCAGGATTTCACCAATAAAATTCTCTCTGCTTCAGAAACTCTGATCCTTTTAGTACAATAACCTGTAAAATTTGATCTGACAGGAGGCAAAACTCCCAATGGCATTAAGCTTATTAGACTGACTCAAAATTTAAAGTAATACTGTGATTAGTGTATATTGCATGCATTAAGACCATAATAAATAAGAACATAATCAGTTCCTAGCAGCAGCTGGTAACTTGCCTTATGCTGCAGAGTCAATCCAAATCACTCACTGAACAGCAGAATGCTTTAGAATATCAGTAATGTTTCGGATGAGAAATAACACCAAAATACAGACTTTGATACTACAG
Source organism: Myrmophylax atrothorax (assembly GCA_026770055.1). Lineage (NCBI taxonomy): Eukaryota > Metazoa > Chordata > Aves > Passeriformes > Thamnophilidae > Myrmophylax > Myrmophylax atrothorax. The sequence continues at coordinate 79,878,461 of JAOXXN010000395.1, forward strand.
ATAATAAAGCTAACAGCTGAATAGGATAGACATACTGAATGCACATCTAGACTGCATTATCTTTCCACAGCATGCTTCCCTTCTATATGTCCTGCAGCCTCCATTTATACTGTCTTGTGAAAGGCTATTAAAACTATGCTCAGTCAGCTACAGAAAATTCTCACAGATTATTTTAAATAAATAAGCATTCAGCAGAACTCAATTTTAATGGTGCAAGAAGAATTTTATCAGAGCTAAAGACCAACGTGAGGATTGTCAGTTGGTTAGGGAGGGTTCCACCTCATGAAAATATTGAACATCTTCCCTTTTTCGAGAAAATGCAGATGTCATTACAAAATAATCTCCTTCTTTTAGTTAAGTGTGATACAACTTTATGCTCCCTGTGAAAGCACATTATTTCTCCTATAAATAAAACAGACCCAATTCTTTGAAAGGCACAAGCACATCTCACTTAAACCTCCAAAATTTTAAGGGGCTGTTATCACGTACTTTGCTTGTAACTCCCCTCTAGCTCACCATTTTGGTTTTGCTCTGTATGATGCTTCTGTGGTTCTCCTGCTTGGGTGATAAATTGCAGCACTACAGTCAATTGAACCTGAACAGAAAGTTGCACCAAGTTTAGAAAACACCTCAAAGAAAAGCAAAGTCTTTGCCTGGAAATTCTTGACTGAAATATATGGAACATGCTTTTGTCTTCTTCTATATTTTAAATTGTTACATTCCCATGAATCTAGGAGTCAGGTGAGAGTAGGCTGGTATTACACAGCTCGTCCTCTGATACATAACCTACCAGTGTTCCAAGTGAGTTTACACTGTCTGGCAAAGAACGCTTTGAATCTGATATAAAATGAGTGTGAGAGGATCTCTACAGGCCACAATGAAAAGCACAAGTAAAAATTAGCGTTCCTCTTGAAATCAGGACTCCTACATTGCACACTGAATGCATCCACCAACAGTTTACTGGAAGTGGGGGCAGGCTGAGCTTTGAAATTGTCATGCTTACAGATAAATTGTATATTTAGCACATAGTTAAGATTGACTAACATTTTTTTGTTACAAAGGTTGGTTTCTGCCAATTGCAATTTTGCAAATCTTAAGCTGTTTGGACCAGAATTCCCTCATTTAGGTGTTTGCTGCAATTGACTATTACCTTTTTGATTTTTAGTTCATATAATACAGACATTTCCAAGACAGATGTGCCAAAACACAATTTTCCCCAGTCTGAAAATAATATGGGGGGGAAAAAAGCCAGACAAAAAATCTGTTATTATAAATTTTTCTTTTAAAAGCTGTAGTACTTCTACAGATGAAGGAGTAACTACAGTCACTAGATACGTAAAAAGAAAGTTTTTTTGGCTCTAGAGGTTGCCCAATTACATTCAAATGATAATCCTTTGCAAATGAGAAATAAGAAGTTCACAAGCATTCAAAGGCTATAAATTTTTCTAAAAATGAGTATCAGTGAATATGGTCCATCCCTGTGCTCTTTTAAACATCAAGCAAATGGCAACTACTCCGGGAGCAACGGAGCAGATCCATGAGTATCTTTTTCAGTGTTGGGCTGAAAGGACTTTGCCTGCTGATCCTCCTCTTGACTGACAAAACAAGGAGACCCTTTTTGAATTTCCCAGCACTACCTCCTGTGGCAAAGAACATGAGGAGAGCCAGACTTTTCTCCTGGTGGTCCTTCTTGTAATGGGAATTGGAGTTCTAGAAGCAGAGACAGGAACAGATTCTCACCACCTCACTGCAGACAGATGGGAATACCACCAGCAAAACATATGTCTCTTTTCTTGTAATGACAAGCTCACGTACAAGCATCATGTGCAAAGGGATAAAGGGCTGTGCTGTGGCTCTTCAGGCCCCCAGCCAGCTGATGACTCATGCTTTAAGGAGGACTGAATTTTTTTTAAACATTTCCCACTAAATTCTAAGGCAATAAGTCTAATTACACTTTATGCTTTAGCGCACTTAGAAGAACAGCATGATTTGGAAATGGCTCTTTTCAGAAAATGGCTTTGTGGAACACATTTGAAAGTGACTGCTTTCCTGAATGCAAATGTCTGAATTGCTCTAATTATCTAACTAGGGAAAAAGAGGCTTTTTTTAGACCGCCAATATCTGAAGAATATATGAAAGGACAGGACAGTTTTTCCCAGTATTCCTTTTCAGTATGCTTTCTATTCTAGGTCTAAATACAAATAACCAGTGAGATTGCCAGTACTTTCATTCTGTTGTTTAATAATTAGATGTCTGTTTTTTTAAAAAGTCTCTTTAAAAATAAGAAAGAAAATCACAATTCTAATTTTCAGTTTGTAAATCCTAACTACGCTACATTGTCACACTGAAGTTTGCAGCCCCTAAACACCATCACAAGGAGTTCAGAGAAGTAGAAGGAATGTGTCCAGGAATTCCTATTACAAGCCTTAACTTGTCTTTAGCCTGACAGGTAAATAACATCCCTGTAGTAAGCGTAGCATCTGCTTGCATGAAAAAGTAATAATAGAAAGTGTATTTTTAGTTTCTTTTAATGTAATTTCACAGCGGGAAACTGGAAAAATAAGCATCATGGCTGCATCAGAGATCCTTTAGAATATGATTTAGAGACTAAAATAGCTTCTACCCTTACTGCTTACAGGTGGGAGAATGATCAGGACTGACTCTAGAGACCTCTGTTTACTTTTCTGGAGCAGGTACTGGCATGGGGGAGGATCCCCTGCAACTTTTATTTAAAACTCTGAAGTAAACATTCAGCTGCAGTCAGTCAGCCCCCACCTACCTCACTTGGGTGTTCTGTTGACAATATCAGGCAGAAAAAGATGGCCTTCATGTCTTTTCTAACTGCAGGAGAAGACATGGCCTGTGAATATTAAGAATTTGGTCTGAATGCTTACACATGGATACCTGCACAACAGGAAGAGACATCTATTCTTCTCCTGATTTGTACTAGTGAGTACAGAGCCCTGGTCTCTCAGTCAGTTCCTGAGATGGCTGTGGTGGGAAGCTTAGGTACAGATGGGTCTGAACAGCCCTAAGGGAGCTGTCAATCCTTCTGCATCCTTACCTTCCAGCTGTCTCTCTTCACACTGTTTGCTGTCACCTCTATACTTGAACTCCCATTTAAACTGCCAGTCATCAAGATTATCACAGCTGGAGACCAGGTCTCTTCAGGTCCCCAGGTTAATCTTCTCTGATCCTGCTGCCTCATTATTTTACAGCCAATAGGACAGAAGGCAGAACAGTAAGAGGTTTGCTGTGCAGCTCACTGTAGTTCTGCTTGCATGGTACGTGTGTTGGGATTTGTTACAAGAGTTTCTCAGCATGTACAAGGTATTCCCATAGAGCAATCGTTCCATAAAGGAAAGCCATGTCTGCACCACTGTATATAGAGTCAAGTAAATTATGCTTTGCACTATACTTGCCTTTCTTCTCCCATCCACTCTTTGTTTTGCTCTGGATTGAATGAGGAGGATGAACCAATATGCACAGTAGTAATAAGGGTAAGACCAGATCTCTGGGTGATGCTGTGCAGGCAAACTGACAGCATGGTGGTACCTGGGCATGGGGGAATTCTGATGAGTCCCAGAGGAACTGTGGCAGGAGCAGCACCTGGACATGGCAGCTGAAGCTCCAGGCCTCCATGTCCAGCAGCAGGGGGCTGGGCATGTGTTCATAGTAGGCACCTGCACTGACCAGCACTGGGGTTACAGTCAGGTGCAGAGCAAAGCCAGGGACAGATCCAGACTGGAGACAAGCCTAACAGCAGAATTTACATCGAGACAGACCCCTCTGCACTTCAGGGATGCACTGATGGTGCTCATGCAGGAAAGCCCTTGGACTGTGGCTGGGTTGTCCCAGATTCTCTGCAGTGTCCTCTGGGTTCAGGGACAGTCCCCAGCACCCTTGGGAGCATGGCCAGATTCCCTGAAGGCAGATTGCAGAGACACGCTGTAAGTACTAGAGGCAGTATTGAAATGTACACTGCCTGAATTATTTACAGGGTTAAGTTCAGTCCCAGGGGTGGTTATAGAGACACAGAAGTTAGGAGAGGACTAAAACCATCAAAATCTTCATAGGATGGTGAAGCTGAAATTTGTATGTTTTGCCCCTCCTAAGGACTCCCAGTTTTCCTTGTATAAATAAATGCCCTGGTACATGACTCCATAAAGGTTAAAATTATTTCTGTGAGTTGAGGAATTTGATTTGCAGCTGTTTATTTCCTGCTGTAGTGGGAGTTTTGAAATTCCATGGGGCAGTTCCCAGAGAACTCAGCCTTGGCTTCTTTCTGTCAGGTCTCTATCTGTTTCATGGCAGTCACAGTTTAGACCTCCATAGATCTCCGTATGTGGTGGGCTACCTTCTTTCAAAAAACACTGATTATGTGCCTTTAAGCATACATTTTATTCAAATAAGCCAATTCCACCCATACAAGCCAATTTATGTCTCACTTTTGACAATAAGTTAAGTTGTTGTCAATTATTCAATTACTGGAGTTGTCCCAGGATTTTCCCTCACAATCATCTAAAGTTTTGGTGACTAATTCTGCCAAATGGGACACATTTTCAGAAGTGTCAGTCCCTTCTACAGGTGGGGAATATGCCTCATGATGATTGATGTCTCCCTGAGACCAAAGAACAGAATGGATTCCTGTACCTGGGAGGTCATGGAGCAGGACCTCAGTATCCCTGCTATTGACCTGTATATTAAGTGTAGGTGCCAGATATTGTCATCAGAGGGGCTACAGGGACATATTCTGTGAGATCACACTTATTCCCCTCCATGCTGCTCAGGGCAGAGCTAAAGGAGTTGGGAGTGAAGGATCCTATCCTATTTTTCCTATTCCTCTATAGTGGTTCTTCTTATCATCTAAAAGTTGGTGGTGTCTTAGACCAGACAAGTAAGAAGGTACCAGCAAGCCATTTCCTGTGTGTTTACCACAAATTCTGGATTTTCTCACCCTTCTCATCTGTCTTGTGAAGGAAGTAGAACTTCCCTCTTTCCTGCATATCAACTTTTTCTGTTCCCTTTAAATGATCATGAAGTATTGCTGATTAAGATGTATAAAATGCACACATATATATATATATGGATACACGTTTCTTCATCTCATGTTAATAATGTTAATGACTTCCAAATAAAATTTCTTCTTGAAGATTAAGAAATACCACTACTAGACTTCAACTGCCAATTAGCAAATGTCTCATTCTTCTTCTTGTGTTTCAGTATAATTATCTCACTTTTAGTAACAGTAAGAGATCCAGTTCTTCAAAATAGAGAGTAGAGGCCGGTGGTGTAGTCTGTCAGTACAATAATTTCACAATAAATCAGTAGTCAAAATTAGTCATAGTCATTAAAAAATATCTTCTGATTTTCACAAAGCAGAGATTTGGGGCTCAGAAGTGATACCCTAAAAACACCTGAAAACCACCAATGGGAAGGAGTATATTTTCCCTGTCTCACTTTTTTGTTTCTTCAATAGTGCAACTGAAGATGTAACTTATTTCTAGAATGGATTAATGTAGTTATGACATAACCTTTGGGTCCTCATCACCTCTAAGGATTTATATCCTTTGAATATAATATAAAAGCTCTCTTTCAGTATGTGTTTCAAAAATTAAGAAGATGCAACATCAACTGATGTTGAAAAGTAGAATTTTCTTAATTTTGTATTATACTGTGAAAGAGCCTGGAAACAAGAACACTTTGCTATACCTTCCACAAGGGTCTTGAGTTTCAAGTTAACACTGACATTTCTAACATTGACATTTCTAACATTACAGATTAGAAAACAAAATACAAACATATATTAAAGCATACAGGAAAAGAGCACTTTTTCTAACAGGGACTTTTCTAGTGTTTTCTTCTCTATTTCTGCCTAGTGAACAGTAAATTGTTTAACCAATGAACTTTTATTTAGAATAGAAAGGGAGACAATATGTAAAATTCACCCAGAGTGCTGTGACTCCATCCGCTTCTACTCAGAATAAATATGAAAAATATACCTAGTTACTTGGTAGGAAACTTTTTATTTTTATACACTGATACCCTTAACAGTTAAGTTTTAATCCCAGTATGCAACTGGTATGGTACATGTGACAACACTATCAAGAAACGTACACTGGTGGTATGGATATCTGCACACAAAGTAGAATCAGTCTTTCTAGCCTGACTAGGAGTAATACACAGTGACAGAAATGCCATTGTCGCAGATGAGTCCTTACTGCAGTAGGTTAAGAGAGTATTGCCCTGACTCTGTATCTGACTTTAGCTTGACTTTACTACTCCCTACCAGTTAGCTGAGTAGAATATGCTGTATCACAGATATCTAGTATCATCTTAGACTGCTCGTGAAGGCAAGTCTGCACTAGGGCACCTGAGCTATAACTGACCATGTCTTCATTACTCTCATTTCCTGCATTAGGTAAGTGACAAATTGTGTGGATATGCCTCCTCTTATTATCCTTTGTTCCAGAGATCTCTCCTGCTTATTGACTTCAGTAATAAAGCACTGATAGCTGAACTCTGCCGAAAGAGAAGGACATCACAGATTTATCCACTGCTTTTTTCATGCAGTAAATTTCTGAAGCAGTGGTGAAATACTTGAAAGAAGTATTTTCAATCTTGTAACTTAAAAGAAAAAATTTCCTCAAACTTCTCTTTTGAGTCAGTTAGCAGTTCACTGGAGGAAAAATGTCCGTGGCAACACTCCAGACATTTTATGATGCAGCACAGCCCATGAAGATATGTGAAAGGATTTTGTACACATGTATTGTGTTTAATTCACAACTAAAATATTCAGAGTTGACTCACTGTATCCTCTAAAATAAGATTAATATTCTCTATTGCCCTTATGTCAGTTGCAACCACATGGAAATGACAGATGTGGATTTCCATTCAGAAGGAGTCACCTCTGAGGGAAGAAACAGCCTCCTTTGCCAGGAGAGTGCCAGAACAAACAGGGCACTGAGAGAGACCTTTCACTGTGATGGCTTCTTGTGTCACTGGTGGTATCAGTGTGAGTAGGTTGTGGCTGGATAGATGGAATGCTGCACTTAAGCAGTGTAGGGGGAGGTTTGAAACTAAGTGTACAGATTCGTATCTGTTTTCAAACCAACAAATAGAATGGTAGTTAAGAGGACAGTCATTTGGGCAATAATTAAAATAACATTACTATTTTATGAACTCACACTGGTTTGCTCACTTGAATTTATCTTGGTGTCCCTAATACCTCTTTTCAAATTGTGCATAGGCTGAGATATAGCTCTACCAATATGTTCCTTTGGCTGATAAAAACTAAGGGAAAAACATTAAAAGCCAATGAAGGGACTACATTAAAGGCCTCACTCTCAAAATTATTGTTCTATTAACAGAAGACTTAAATTAACATTTCTAAGAATAAAATAGAATTAATTCAGTTCCCAAATAATTTCACAAACAGATGAACTCCAAATATAGCCAGAGAACTGCTGAATATTTCAGAAATAATGACATATTTGTTTAAGAAAAAGCACTGCTGTTATAAATGTTTCTTGTGGCATACAGATCAGCAAAACAACATGAATGCACAGCTGTACACGAGTTTGTGTAAGAACACTGCTGCTGGGAGCACAGCAGCTGGAAAAGTATAACAGTGATGAACTCTTCTTTTCTGAAGGAAATGGAGAAGAAACTCACCATACATTTCCAAAAGTGAATGGAATTTTTACTAACACTGGGACAATACCTGTCTTGTAATAGTCTGTGCCACAAAGCTCTTTAGTATCCTTTTAGTGAGGGACTTATCCTCTTATAAAGCTAATTTTCTCTAGAAGCCTCTAAAATATTGCCTGGGTTTGATGCACAGTCAGGTCTTCTAGGTGAGGTCCAACAGCTGTAACTGCATCCTTGGAGCAATCTTCATCACCACAAAGTAGCAGGTCCTCCATGCAGATCTATGTGGACAAAAGGTACCATAGACAAATGCCTTTCAGTTCTCCTTGTGCTGATTTCCTATTCTCATTCATTTAAATAAATGAAGATAATGCTGAAGAATGAGCAGATGGTAAAAAATAAAATAGTAAATAGATTGCCTCAGAGGAAAAAGATTAAATCAGTTTTGTCACTAAATTAACCATAATATTGCAGCACATAGATTCATTTGTGGCAATGCTGATGAGCAAGGCAGAAACATCTGAAGAATTTAGTGAGAAAATTCACATCAAAATCTAGTGGTAGTCTCTACTGATAAACTGTTGAACCAGGAAACTTTAGGTCTTAGAAACATTGTTCATAATGGCATGTCCTTAGTATAGCCAGTAAAAGAAGTATGTTCAGTCACTGACTGGCTCAGATAATAAGCTTGTTTTTCTTACATGAAAATTTAGAGTTACTAATCCATGGTTTCTGTGCCTCAAGGTAATCTGTTGTTCATTGACCTGTCTTAGATAACTCAAATTATTCAAGGCAAGAGACCCATACATGAATCTAGAAACAAAATCTTCAAAGGACCAAATTAGCTAAAGAAGTGAGGTTGTTGCCATTCCATCTCCCCAGGTTCATCAGTTGCAAGGCTAGGATTAAAATTTAACTGTTAAAGGGTATCCATGCCATTTTTTCCTAGTAGAATTGTGGGGACAAAGATTTCTGGGAAATGTTGCATATGGGCAATGATATTGTGCAAAGACTTTGGGGTTTATAGTTTAAAGAGACAGTATTAATAGTGGAAACTCACTCATAAACCCACTTCCTTTGATGGATTTTGTTTAAGGCATCAGAAAACATTTGAGACAATATTCTTTTGTATGGAATAATCCCTTCTTGCTTTGATTTACTACTGATATTTTAAAGTAAGAAACATTTTCATTTTATCCAAGATGGACCTTAATCGGTCTTGTTTCTGCCATACTAAAGTCTCATCTAGGCTAGGAGAAAGCACAGAGTTGTAATTGTTGCACATAGGAGGCAAAATGTATAAGTAACATGTCAAGATTACCTTAGTTCATAACACAAACAGCTAGATAGAAGATCACCATACACCACCTACACAACTGCATCCTAAAAACCTTAACCAAGCAAGAATGACTAGTAAAAACAATTGAGCTGGTCTGGGATTAAATGTACTCTTACTGACTCACATTATTTAGTTTTTAAAAGCTTAATTCCCTGTTAAAAATTCATTAACTGATGTTCAAGTACACCAAAATTTTATTTCATCCTGGATAAATAAGCTATAGAAGAGGAGCAGATTCAGTGGGAAGGGAAAAGATTTCCATGCTATTTTAGTAATTTCTATTCCTGCTATTAAACCTTGGTTTCAAGTTTTACTTTACTAGAATTTATGCAGGTCACTAAAAAAAAAGAATTGCTTTCAGCTGTGAAGATAAATATGTGCATGTATTGGGTTTGTGCAGCAAGGTTTTGGTAGTGGAAGATCTACAGAAGTGACTTCTGTAAAAAGGTGCCAGAAGCTTCCTCCATGTCCAACAGAGCCAATGCCAGATGGCTGCAGGATAGACCCACCACCAGCCAAGGCCAAGCCCATCAGTGATGGTGGTAATGCCTCTGGAGTAATATGTTTAAGGGGGAAAAGTTGCTTCACAAGAGCCACTGCAGACAGGGAAGAAAGATGTGGGAATATGCAAGAGAAAGCTCGGCGGACACCGAGGTCAGTGAGGTAGAAGGGAAAGGAGGTGCTCCGAGCATGGAAGGGACCCACACTGGAGCAGTTTGTGAAGAACTGCAGCTAATGGGAAGGACTCATATTGGAGAAATTCATGAAGGACTGTCTTCCATGGGAAGGACTTCATGCTTGAACAGGGAAAGAGAAGAGGAGTCCTCTCCCTGAGGAGGAAGGAAGGGCAGAGACATTGTGGGACAAACTGACCACAATCCCCATTCTCCATCCCCCTGAGCTGCTGTGGGGGGAGAAGGGAGAGAAAATCAAGAGTGAAATTGAGCTGAGGAAGAAGGGAGGGATGGGGGGAAAGATGTTTTTGAGGTTTGGTTTTATTTCTCATTATACTACTCCAATTTGACTGGTGATATATTCAATTACATTCCCAAGTTGAGTCTCTTTTGCCTGTGACAGTGACTGGTGAGTGATCTCTCCCCATCTTTAGCTGGAACTATGAGTCTTATTTCTCCTCTGTGCAGCTGAGGAGAAGAAAAAGGTGACAGAGCAGCTTGGATAAGCACATGACATCCAGTCAAGGTCAGCCAACCAAAACACACTTTTTAACACAGGTTTGCCTTTCATCAGCACAAGGCTGCTCTTTAAGAAAGCACATACTTATGCTGCAATAAAATTTTTGTCTTCCCAGAGGACAATATATGCAAAGGTGAAATGGAATACAGGTTTAGAGCATCATGTAATCAAGTAAAGGGGAGAGAACTCAGTGAAGTCTACTAAACAGTGATAACAGCTCTTTCCCCCTTTCATTTTCGAGATTTGCTAAAGCAAATGCAAGTTTGGGAGAGAAATGTGGGAAAACAACATGAACTAGAAATCTGGACAGAAATGGGGTGGAGATGGAATTACATTTCATTTGTTTTTCTACATGAACAACTAGTGTAAATTCTCAAGAGATACATGGTATATTCGAGTCTTCTGATGGCAATGTATCAGGTTGAAAAAAAGAGAAAGACCTCTTCTTCCCTACATGGTAGTTACACTCACCCAACAAATAATTAGGGAGAAAATTGTAACAGCCATAACACCTGTCAGACAGGCAGAATGCCTTTATATCTTCAGCTTCCCTCATGAAGAAGTTCAATTTTCATATAAATGAAGAAGTCTTGTCATCAGCTACATGGATATTCACTGCTCTGATGTTGAAGCTGCTCTGTGATGGTGTATGCACCTTCAGTGTTTCTTGCTTGTGGCTCAAACCCTGTGCATTAATGTCCATGGATTTGAGATGTGCCCTTGAATGCCCTAACTTTTGAATAGCAAAATAAAAAGTCTCTCTTGTAACATCTCTTGTGTCTTCTCCTTCATGTGCAGCACTTCCTTATTTGCCTTTGTGTTGAAGTCCCTGTTCTTGAACATATTTCTCAAGACCCTCTTATTACGTTAAGTCTGTTCATGGGGATCTTCTTATTATCAGGTGGATGCCAGCTTCTCCCAGTAGACCCTCATGCTCACTGAAGGAACTGCCATGATCAAATAAACTAAAGCTTCCTAAAGATATCTGTTAGTTCACCCCTACAACAATACAGGCTGGGCAAAATAAAATGAACGTGAAAGTTAAATGGATTTAAGTAAAATTACAACATTGTCACTGTAGTTCTTCTTCTAGTGTGACTGCCTTACAAAGTCCATTTTAACTGAATGCTCATGAAAGATTATGTAATTATAAACTCTCAGATTGGACCTTTGTATTTGTTCCCAGAGTGGACAAAATATGTTGCCAGGAATTAATGCACATTATTTTTCTTCCACTAAGGACTTACAGAAGCCATTCAAGGCAAGAAAGTGAAGTCAAGTAACATCCCATTTACATATATATTAAGCCTTTTGCCTGTGTACTAGACTGTGAAGTGTGGTCACTTAAAAGCAGAACTGCAGCAATGTTTTCTCATTCTTGATCTGAGGTTAATATAGAAGCTGGGAGGTCAAAAAATCAGATTTCAAAGGCTGTTTTCATCATCCTGTAGTGGCTAGGATTGTGTCAGATGAAAAATGTACAAAAAAAAAGGAATTAAACACTTTGCTTGGCTAAAAAGCTCTTTCTCAATGTAACAGTAGTGTGACAATTGTCTAACACCTAGTGTTAGACATGTTTTCACCTTGCTGATTGCAGAGTTTTTTAATTCTAAACAAAAATGATCCAACAAAATAAGTATTGTCTGGATATATCTTAGTGATCTAAATTAAAACCACAGTCATTCCTGAATTTATTAATTTACTAAATGATGCTATTTAAAAGAAAGAATAAACCATATTAAAATTAGTGTCAACTTGATATTAAAATTTATAAATCAGAACACAGAATTCAAACATTTTCTTGGCTCCATTTCTTTGTGTTTTCATGCTCTAAAACATTTGATAAGCCAAAACAGGATATAAATATTTCATTATCCAAGGCGTTAGATAATAGCTTGGGAGAAAAAATGGGATAACATAAGTATGATTGTGGATTATCAGATAACACAGCATCAAAAGATGAAAACAGAACATTTCAGTGCAATACAATATGCACTCATCTGCAACATCAGCTGTGAAGCCTTTAAGTTTGTCTGCATTGGAATCTAAAAAGAAACAAGGTATTGGACTTCCAGGCATATATTCAACTTCCCTCCTGAGCACATCATTAGGAATCACATTCTCTGCCCTCATCTGTAAGTTAGGAACACTTCACCTTTCCCTTCCCCCAAAATCAACAACTGATTTTCTTGTGAATCACTGTTGCTAGCACAATGCTGCATACAGATTCCACTGGCTTCTGGGAAGGCAGCTTTTCAGATACAGAAAGAAAAATACCTATACCAAGCAACAAAGGGAGAGAAAAAAAGTCCATCTTCCTACAGCTGCTTCTTTGTAATTCAGCTTCAAGTAATGGGAAAACACTGGTATCTTCCAATCATACTGATTTTAAACTCAGATGCAAATACGTAACAGGAAAAGATGATGAGGAACACACAGGAGACACTTCATCAGTGCTGGAGCTGGACAAGCCTGACTAGCAGCCATTACTCCTCATATCCAGTTAATAGTATTTCTCTGTATGTGAGATTGCTCATTGTTTCATTTCTTAACATGTGTAATAATGATGTGTTGCAAGACAAGTCTATGCTACAGCTCCTGTTAGAAGACACGATGCTGCTGGGAAAATGGGAAGCTTTGGGGATATAAATCACCTGACTGAAGTAGCTAAAGGACAGTGTGGCTTTCAAACCAAGAAGTTTAAAGCTTCTGTAAGGCAGCAAGAAAGAACTTTAAAATAAACAAGGTGGCTGTGACAGAGGTGAAGGCGCAATGGCCGCCCTGGCAGATGTGCAACAGTTTTCCAAAGACAAGGCTGGAATTAAATGCATCTTCATGGTAATAGATGTATTGTGCAGGCCACTGCATAATAGCCAGGGACAACCATTTAGAACCGTTTTTACCAAGGGCACACCACCTCAGAAGTTACAGACTGACTGGGAAAAGATGTTTCAAGCTGGTCTTCAAAAAAGCTTTTAAAGCTGTATAACCTTTAACACTTTGCTACTATTAGTGAAGTAAAAACCCCCCTCATAAAGCACTTTAATGGAGCACTCTAAACCAAGATGTGGAGACATTTAATAGCCAACATCACTTTTTGCTACAATAATAGACTATTAGGCTTTATAAGCACCTATACTGCTCTGTCTGCCAGCCTGCTGCCTGTGCATAGACACAGTCAGGGTTGAGATAAAGACTGACCTGAACAAACACACCTTACTTTGTTTTAGGAAGTTGATTGCAAAGTAGCATCTGCAGTCCTGGAAGTCTCTGACATTTTAATAAACCCTGCCAACATGGTAGATGAAAATTGTTACAGCCACCACCCTTGTCAATGAACTGTACTGTCCAGGCTACCAATGGTGTCCCTAGTATTCCAAGCATTCCTGCTATGTATGCCACATGTGTAGGTGGTATGCTTTGTGGCCTGCCATATATTCTGAATATGAAGGAGGTATATTCCATATGCTCTGTGGAATTCAATATACTTCAGCTGCAGAAAGGCCAGACAACTTTTGACAAGGCTTTGGAAATTTTTAAGTCACATGTTGAAAGTCTCACTCAGGACACTGCAGAAAATATGTTTGAATGAATTTCCAAGGCCATGTTGGGCAAGAAAATAAAGGAGGGCTTGTGGCTAATTTACATTCAAAGAATACATTTAGAAGAAAGAGAGACTTGTCATGACTCCTGGCACTGCCCTTTAAAAAGATGAGGGCAGAAGTCACCAGCCAGCAGTCTGGATGTGAAGAAGAAAACAACCCAGGCCAAATGGTGCAAAAGAAATTGAAAGACCAGGAAAAAAAAATGTATCTGTTCTACCACTGGAAAAGGAGATACATAATTTAAAAGGGATGACTTATATTTAAGGCTGTTCAGAAAAGTAATATGGCAAATCAAAGTTGATTTTGTTTGAAGCATTGAGAAAACCGTTTGTGAAGGTGCCTCCACTTTCCACCATGGGAGTCTGCACCTCTGGGCTTTTCCATAGCCAGGAATAGGGAAGATTAGAGAGATCTGAATGGATGCAAAAATTAGGCTGATGCATGGCAAAGACAGCATTTGTTTGATGTACTCCCTGTCAACAGGGACATGCAAGCCATATTACCTATGGCCTGCTGTGTGTAAAGAGCGTGTGTGTGGCACACAGTGTGCATTTGGGACACACTGGTCTTTACGCATGACCAACAGTATATACCTGGTTGACCAGGTGGACAAGAATTCAACATAATGGGCAGGCAGCCATCTCAGCAAACCTGAAATCTTGTGTCGAGGACAGCTGCTTGAGCTTCTTGTTATTGTGGTGATAGATAGCAGGGCTTTTAGCATCAATTCTCCTTAGAGCCCTTTCAATTTTAAACACTAAGTATAAATTTTGTGGTTCTGTATGTGGGCGATGAACAAACCCTAGTGAAATCACTGCCAGCTTGATTTTAGTCATGGCTGTGGTATGAGAGAATACCTGCAATTCACAGAGAGGATTGGCAGCCATAAGAAAGACCATATATGTTTTTAGCCAACTGGGAAGACTTCACCCATGGCTATCACCGGTTTGCCTTCAACCTGCCTCCAGATCAGCAATGTGCTGATCACTATTCCTTGAATAAAAGATAAAAAAGCAAGTACAGAAATATATTTTGCAGGTGCTTTGGCCACCACTGTTAATATGATTGTGGACAGCAATATTTGGCAATGTGATAGAAACAAACCAGAGGACATACATGCCTTTTCACTAAATGTGAAGATGGACACCAGAGTTCTCTGTATTACTTTTTTTTCAGCAAACCCCTATGCCAGAGAATGGTTTCTAGGCACACACCAAAATCACTGATGGCACAGCCCTGAGTCCACTAACAAATCAACTGCTTCAGAAGGTATAGGCCACTCATCAGACAGTGGAGTATCATGCTTCTAAGCCTACCCTGATAGAAAGGCAGGAGGTTGATCTGGGACCTTCCTTTTTAGCACTGAATGCCAGTAGCTTTTTTCAATATGGAAATAACTAGCTGCACCAACAGGAAAAAAATCAGTTTTATCCCAAAAGTCTCTGTATTTCAATATGTAACCATTGCCTCTTGTTCATCTATGGTATAACACCAAGAAGGATCTGGCAGTCTGGCCCCATCTTCTTTACACCCTCCCATAAGGTGTTCATGCACACTAATAAACACTCCTAATCCTTTCTGACTGAGCAAGCCCAACTCTCTCAGCCTCTCCTCATACAGACAGTATGTGAAGGTCTTTAGCTCAGATCCTCAGACAAATGCTCCACAGATTTTATTAAAAAATATTTGGAGAGCAGTTCTGCTACTTTTTTCCCTTTTTTTATGATTTTCTGTTCTGATGCAACAGTTGCCAACAACTGTAACTGAATGTGACACTGTCAGGCAGAACAAAAAGCAAGAAGTTGGTATTTTCCAAGACTTTTTACAAAGTAATTTTTGCCACAGCTGCTGTGTCTTGTCAAAACAGCAGAAAAAGGACTACTAGTTCATAACAGTGACCGACTGACAAGTGATCCAAAACTATCAGAGAAGCCGCCAAAATTTTTAGCAAGTATTTGCCTGTCAAATAG
This sequence comes from Myrmophylax atrothorax, assembly GCA_026770055.1. Lineage (NCBI taxonomy): Eukaryota > Metazoa > Chordata > Aves > Passeriformes > Thamnophilidae > Myrmophylax > Myrmophylax atrothorax. The sequence continues at coordinate 79,894,219 of JAOXXN010000395.1, forward strand.
CATCTCTGCCTCTCCTGAAGGGGACTTATTTCTGTCACACACTTACTGTTCCTGACAACACAGCACTGTGTTACCATGACTTTTTGGGGTGCATCACTGTGGTTATTTATGCTACAATCCAAGACGGGGTTTCTTAGTAATCAAAATTGATGTGTTCTGTTTGTTTCTAAATGAAATGATGTTTCTAAATGAGTGAGGCCTTCAACTTTCATGCACACTGCAGGTAGCCATAGGATTTGAGTGCTGATGCTGCAAACTCTACAGTAAAGTCCTTATCTACCAGCAGCTCACTTGCCAGGTCACCTAATCAGTAATGAAGCTGGAGGTGTTATGATCTCCTCTGAGAATTTCAATTCCTGAAATTCTCAGAGTCTTTTGTGACAAAGTTGGTAGCATTGAAGGCCACCACCTATGGGGTCATAAAGCTTTAGGCATATGTATGCAGGGGTAAAACAAGCTATAACAATGTTAGTGCTGTGTTCTAGGGTCACACCTCTTTTGACAATTCCATGCACATCCTTATCAACAAAACCACAAGCAAACACAGCATAAGTGAGAGAAAATAGGTAGCTCTATAAATGAGTTTGTAGTTCCTTCCCCACTGGTAGTGATAGCATTTGCTTTCACCACCCCAAAATAGGCTGTCAAGGTGTACAAGTTCTTAGCAATAACTTTGGTTGTGTCCAAGACAGTATTGTTTTATTGATGAAGTGATGATGATTAGTCAAATCTTAGTGACGTGTCTTCTCATCTACTCCATCATACAGGGAAAAGACACATGTCCGTCTGTCCATAAGTGCAGCCCTGGGGATCAGCAGCAAAAGCAACTCAGCTTAGATCAAACATCTTCTTGCTAGCTCTGTGCCACACCAAGAATTTGTCAGGGACCAATTTGTGAAAACACTGATAGTCCCTAATTACTCCATCCAGCCTTTCCTGGGGCCTTCACTCATCCATAGCCCAGAGACTCCATTTAAGTTTAATTTTGGGCCCACAGCCTCTTCCTGAGCTATGCACTAGGTGTGCATGTGCCTAGTCCTGTCTCTGGAGTGTTGTTTGGTTTTCCTGGCTTGACCTTGTACTTATCTTGTTAACCTTGCTTATGCCTGTAGGTCACAGCATAGGCTTGTGCCTGCTCAGGTCAGCTGTTCTGTGGATCAGACTATTGTCTTCTGATTAAGTCTCCTACAGTTACCCAAAATGCATACAAACCATGAAAGAAATATAAAAAACATTAAGTCCAATTACCAGTTGAAACCCAGCTCTGTTTCTTGCCGTATCTACATATGATGGCTGTTTGAAGGTGAAGTTTTTTGGAGACAGCAAGCACCAAGTGCAGGAGAGTGCACCAGTAATTTTAGCTGCTCTGCAGTGAAACAGTTTGTGGCGCAAATGCACTTTATGGAAGTTGGAAAATTGTGCTAGCAGGGAATTTCCATTAAAATCAAACCAAGATGCAATTTCATGCTGGCCTGCAGCAGTGAGATGGCCAATGTTCTATAAAAAACAACCTTAGAGGCAAGTACAGAAGCTGTCATAATTTGCATGAAATGCATTTGGGATAGTAATTTAGGAAAAGACTGGGAATATGGGAACCTATTAACTGATAAGATATAATTCATGTTGGGTTCAAAAAGCTAATATGGTGCTCAAGGACTGTGTGAGACTAAGCTCATTTTTTTGTACATGGTTCTTAGTAGCAATAGGAGTCACTTGAAATGAAAAATCCCAGAGTAACCTCACTGAACACCTTTCTCCTTAAATTTTATTTTGAAATGTCCTTAGATACTTTAGCTTGTTAGCGCTACAGTCTTAGACATGAGTAACACAAACAGGAACATGCAGATGCAGAGGCCACTGACACTTTACATGCAGCAGTCTGCTCACACACTTGCATCACCATCTGTCTCATAGTACAGGACATGATCCTCACCATCATCTCCCTCCTGTAGCCTCTCAAAAGTTTCACTTCTTGTAGGAGACAAGTCAGTTCTTGCACACAAAAGGAATTTCTCCTTCATTGCTATGTACTGTTCCAAGAACTGTTCTCAGGTAACAATCATTGGGCTGTATCTGATCCTGATTACCCTCACTAAACCTGATCCTGGCCTGCAGATTGGCTTTCTGCCTTCACCTGGACCTGACTCCTTTGACTTGACCCCTGGACCTGACTTGTCTTATGATCTGGACTCAGAGTTCAACCTGGCTACCACCTCCAGGGCTGCCCTGCTTATGTTGCTCAGATGGTGCAGGGCTGTGATCTGGACAGTGAGGCACTAGCCCTGTTGACTCTCATCTTGCTCAGCTCATACTCCATGAGAAAGAAGCCAGTTATCACTGTTCCCTGACACACATAATATTCATGTTAAGGAATGGATTGTACAATTTTTATTTTAAACAGTATTTTAAAAAGCAGATCCTTCCTGATATCCCAACACTAATGATCACTGGGTAAAAGGAGGAAATGGGCCCTGAAATATTAGATACTGTCATCTGACAATGAGGACAGCCCACGACCATTTTTCCTGTCATACAAGGTGATGAGGTATATTAACACATAGTAGATAATCCAACAGTGGAATATCACTTTCTGTGCCTTCACAATTCCTGCACCACTCCCACTGGTCATATAAAACTTCTGTACCATTCAGAGAGTTCTGGAGCTGTCAGATCTGTCATTGCTGTGAAACTACCAGCAAAAATGATATTAGTGTCCCTGCTACTTGGATTACATAGCACTGCTTCTTGTCAATAATCTTAGAATTGAGGATAAATTGTATACAGCATTCTGAATGCTTTTACAACAGTAGAAGTAAAAGGCAAAGTGATTTTTAAAAAAACACCCTCTTTGAATATGCAGATTAGTAACCATTTTTAAAAATGTCCCTGCATTCATATTGCTTAGATTTGTTGGAGTGCATTATAAAAATCATGCATGTTGATGTCAGGACAGAGCCTATCATAGGCTCCTTGCTCAAAGAATTGATGCAAGTAGCAAAGACTGATGTATTCCCCACCTCCCATCCACTTTATAAGCAGTGAAACATTACCTGAGCAGATCTATATTCTTCTGACTCTTCCCTAGCCCTAGATTTCTGAATTGCTAATACCCATTGACATGTATGTCCCATAACAACCATGAGCTGCACTTTCTTCCTCTTCCCTTTTGCATTTTGTGTGAGCAAGGAAGCTGGAGTGTATCTGATGGTCCTTAAGTAATCACTGGAGTGTGACAGGATCATAAGAACAATTAGATTAAAAAGAAAAATGTGGTGGGATGAGGGGATCCATTAACTACTACCCTCTTGTCCCAGACTTCCAACCTGTTCTTTATCTCTCAAGACTGTGGGAGTGTGTTGAGAGCTTTCCTAAAGCCATGAAAGATGACATTGGCTGTTCTGACCCACAGTTCCACACATGCATTTATTCAATCACAACAAGGAAGCAGACCCTTAGTAACTAATTCTATACTCTTCACAATGACTTTCTTCTACATGTTTGGAGAAGAGTGCTCTGAGGTGAGTTGCTTCGTGACTTTTCCAGGAACCAAATGAGGTTCTGTTTCCCTGAGTTGAATTTTGGGGTTTTTTTGAAGTTGGGTGCAACTTTCCCCAGTTATATAAGGAATGTCCCCGATCTCCCTGAGGCTTCAAAACTATGGAACATGTTCATGCAGATATTGTCCAGCTGTCTTGGCATCCTCAGATGGAGCCCATAGGGTCCCTTGGACTTGTGGCAGTTGAGTTCTTGAGTGTAATCCCTAACTCAGTCCTCACCTACTACAGGTGTCCCTCTTCTCCTTGAACTCTTTCTCTAAGCACAGAGGCCTGACAGATTGTTGCTGGTGAAGACGGATATTTTGAGTGCCTCAGCCTGCGTCTACTTCATGACTGACCGTATAAGCCATTGGATCATGTTTAATTACTAAAGTAGGAGTAAAAACTCTTGGTGCCCTTGATGTCCTTCACCAGCTTCAATGGCAGTGACTTTTCTAAGCCACTCCTGCATTCCTGGGCAATATTTTGAAAGCCATCCCTTGTACCCTGTAGCTGCTGCTTCTTCCTATAGATGTCTTTTTGCACTGAAGCCTCAAAGTGAACATGGTCCTTCTGTTCATGTCTAATGGATGTTAAATAGAGGGAAAGAATTACTTCCTTCAGCCTACCAAACCCTCTCCAGCAAAGAGACCACAGCCCAAAGGTCTTTACCACGACAACACTCCACTGACGGATGTTGGAATTAGGTCACCAGTTTTGTAAAGCTGCTGCCCAGTCTGTGGAAGCCTGAGCTCCTTTGCTGCATGGGATGATGCTGTCCCTGTGGCAAGGACTGTCCCCTGCCTGTGCAGTTGATGAAGCTCCTGTTGACCCATTCCCTCAGCATCAGGGCAGCGCTCTCTGCAGGATAGCAACTGAGTGCCAGCTGAGTATCACCCAGGAGCTTCCTGTGAGTGCCATCTGTCTTATCATCAGGAGATAATCCAAGTCAGAAGAAAAGACAGAGCTTCGTGCAGTCAAACCTGCTGCTCAGAGTAGGCCAGCTATACGACCAGGCTGTGTTGCTGAAGGTTTGGTCTGATCTTCAACATGATTACACAAACCTCCAAGGACGGAAGCAGCAGAGTCTTTCTGGTCTGCCTCTTATGCTGAATTTTTGTCCTCATGGTGAAAAAGCTTTCCCTTCTACCCAGTCCTCTCCCTAAACAGCTTTCCTGCCTTAATTCAAGCACAGGCGCTATTATGATTGTAAGCAATATTGTAACTGGACTAATAAGAACCAGTATGTGGTATTTTTATTAGAGTAACAAATAAAGGTGAGCTTGGTTTTGGCCCTGACAATACCTTGAATGGAACAACAACTGGGAAGGAACCAGACAACCTGTGCTGAGAGTGGATCACCATCATAAGGGTGGTTCATCTAAGGGGAGTGGGCCAGATCTGATAAGGGTGTTGATTCTCCCTATTTTGCACTACCCTGCCTGAGGAGCTGAGGAGTGCCCATCTCACACTTCTGATGTTAACCTCACACAGCAAGTGGGGGTCATACACAGACACTTTGGAGTCCAGAGATGACTGGCTGAGAAGTAGAGCAAGAGTGCTGGAGGGCAGCAAGGATTTGAAGGACCTGCATGAGGAAAGAGCAGGCAAAAGTAACTGAGTATGCAGCCCAAGTCTGCCTCTGGACAATGACAAAATTTCAAGTTGGCTCCCCTCTGGATGAGAGAAGCAAGAGAGGGAGGGTATTTGCCATGGTAATTCTTCCACTGGGTAGAAGTACCTCTATAGATCAGCCACAAAAGTTGCTTCCAGGGTACTGCACCTGGAAGATGTTCTAATAAGGGGAACTGCTTAAAATGCAGACCTCACATAGATAAGAAACATATACTAAAGGTAGATCCACTTGATCACACAATTCAAACATCTTCAGCTCCATGTCATGCCATTCCAGGGTAGCAGGTGTGGGCCCCAGCCCACCAGTGTGCTAGATGTTCAGTGTGTCCCAGCACGAGGTGGAAAATCACTGATAATCACAATCTCAAACTTCATAAAAATAAAATAAAAATTAAAATATAATAATAAAATAAAAAAGAAAAAATACAGTAAAAGTAAAAATGAAAATAAAATACAAATAAAACATGTAATCAAAACAAATATTAAACTAAAAATAAAACTAACAATAAAAGAAAAATTAAAAAATGAAATAAAAATAAACTAAAATAAAAATTTGAATAAAAAATTAAGTACAAATAAAAAAAAAATACAAATAAAAGTAATTATTATAATAAAAATATAAATATATTAAAATATATATTTCTGCAAACACATCTCAGGGATCCCACTTAGGCTCAAGGGACCCTCCACTGAATCACCAGTGTCATGAGAAAGGGGAGACAGACAGAAATGCAAAGATTTCTTGTCTCACCTGTATTAATATAAAGTTAATAGCTATAAGCACCCTCGGAACAATCAAAGCTTTATGAACCCAACACTGCCTGACGAACACTGGACAGAACACAAGCTGGAAAGATTTTTGACCTTCCTGTGAGGACCACACTTAAGTCAGGGAGAACTTAATAGCAACAAGCACCTCCAGAAAATCAGAGCCTTATTGTCCCAACCCTGCCTACCTGTGTGGATAGCACACAGGCTGGAAGGGTTTCTGACCTCTGATGTGAGACCACACTTAATAGCAAGAAAAGAACTTTCCCCACAACAGCTCCCGAAATAACATTTATTAATACAGGTATGTGAAAGTTATTGTGGGTTTTGCATTGCTGGTGATAACGTTTAGCTGCAAGATTGTATTTAATTGATAATAAAAGACCTCAAAAGAAACAGCACAAAACACATTTTACAGAGACAAGCACACCAAACTTAAGTTTCAATACAGCAGGGTATCCCATTTTCACGACAGACAGAAACTAGCAACAAAGAACTACTAACTAGAAAAACAGCCACCTAAAACACTTATCTAGACACTCTTTCAATAACATAGGGCAATAAAATAGCTTGCACACCACTCTCTCTGTAACACAAAACAAAAGGAAAGAACAGAGCTGCTTCTTATCAACACACATGTTGAAAAAAAAGAAACTGCACATTGCAAGAGAAAGCAATAACTAATATATAGTAGCAAAGTGTAAAGCAAGTTACTGCTATTAGTATTAAGGCAGCAAAACACGGTTAGTAAAGGAGACGCTTATGAAGTAAGAATCAAAGTAGCAGTTAGCATAAGGTGTAAGATGGAATGTATAAAAGAACAAGCTTTGTAAGAAAGTAAAGAAAAGAAAGTAAAGTATAGAAAAATAGGAAGCACATGGTCTCCTTACCGTTACATTGTTCCAGGAGGAGAGGGCAAGACAGGCTGCCAGCAGCTACCCTCACAGACACATGGCATTTTCCTCTCCCTTCTGCAGTTAAAACTGCATCTCTTTTTATACCTTTTTTTTCTTCAGGTGGTTGTGTGACAAAAGTCAATCTTTTGGGGGGGGATCCAGATGCCTGAGGGTGATGGCTCCTTGAGTGGTTATAGAAGATATCACAAAGGGAGGCCGTGTCATTTTTTAACACTCTACCCTTTGTTAATCTTACCAGCTTGAAAGCCTTTGCCCTCTGATGGGAGCACCCCTCCAGGGGGCTGAGGCATTTCCCTCAATTCATCAAGGCTTATCAGCCCATCACTCCACACTCTTCCTTTTCCTATCTTACAATCTCCTCTTGAACAAATCACAGTCCAAGTTTTCATATTTTAATCTCTTCTAGTGAAATAACTCAAGTTTGTAATATCCATGACTATCTGGGACCTTCTTACAGAACCTCCCTTGCTGTTAGAATAATTTTAATTTTCAGTTTAGAAAGTTTTATTCATAGAACATAGTTCTTCAACTTTGTATTACTCCCTATTATTAACTCCCAAATTTAAGCATCTCCTTCTCTGTCCTCATTTTTCCAGGTTGCCCAAACTGTCCTCTCTTAATCCATTTTAAAGTAAATTCCTAATTTCCCTAACTACTCATCCTTGTTCAATTTGTGAATCTCTTTTTTATTATAGGTGAGAAAAATTACAGCTTTAAAAGTGACAGATAAGCTTTAGGCAACCTCAACTTACAGAATTAATTGAACCATCGATGTGAGGTGAGACACATGAGACCAGAATAAATGAAAGAGCTGATGGATACATTCAGATTTAAAGTTCAGGATATTAAGGTCTGTCCTATCTGTAACCTCCTATAAAAGAATTACTTCACCAAGACTCATCTGAAGAGTTTCGGCTAGGACACACATTCTAGGGAGACAGAAATATTGATGGATTCTAACAGTAAATTCTAGTGACATCCCACAAGGCTATGTGTTTGTGCCAGATTTCAGCCAAACTTCAGACACCCTCTCCCTTGGCCTCTGTGGATTATGAAGTAAGAGCTGAAGCTCTAACATTTATCAGTTTTGGTTACTTTTTCCATTAAGCTGCTGCTTCTTTTGCTAACTCCTTAAAAAGAAGAGCAAATTGGCTATTGCTGTAGTAGCTGCCCATATGAATCTTTACATTTGATGCTTTTGCACATGTCCTACAATTACCAGCCTAACATGTTTACTGTTTTGAGACAGCCTAGCTGAAAAGAGTGTCAAGACCTCATGCTTTGACTTCTTATTGCAGCAGATTGCAAAGACAGCTGCTGTCAACTTAACAGGGAAATTATTACAATTTAGTATTGATTAGATGGGTGGAAAATTTGGCATTACACACACAAAAGACCCAGAAGTTCATTTGCCACACAAATCCACTACTGATGTCCAAAATGCTGCACCTGTTGATTCTGTGCTGGGTGAGGCAACAAGCTCAGCAGCACATGCCCAGTGTATCTTAAGGCTTTGACAGGATAGAAGAGGAGTTCTCCACAAGCATTCTTTTGCTATGTGTTTTGAAATCATCCTCTCCATTTTTTGTATTGCAACTTCCTCACAAATTTTAATAGATAGTGACACCAAGGAAGCATTTAGAGAAGGTTTGTGAAATGTTTGTGTTTCACCAGATGAAGTTTCTACTCCCCTATCCCATTCATAAGCTTGTGCTGGCAAAAATACTTACAGAAAGTTCAAAGGTGAACAAGTTTCCTCTTAAGGTCAAAGCAACAAAAAGCAATCCCTGAGACAGTGCTAGTACTTCCTACTTTCAGGATCTTGTGCCTGCCTTCTGGCCACTAATAGCCACGTTGACAAAGACAGGATGGTGCATGTTGTTGAGTAAGGAATTTTAAGGAAAATGCCCAGCCCTCTACTTTTGTCCTTGTGTTGCTGAGGACAGCATAGCTGACTAAAGTACTTCTGTAAGTTTCCAATTCACACTCCAATTTCCCTGTCTTTATAATGAAATTGGTGCATATGGCAGCAATATGATATACCTTTGCTGCATAGGAAGATAGTCTGACCCATCTTTGCTCAAGGAAGTGAAAGTTTCTCCTAAAGAAAACCTACTGTAATAGCAACAGCCTTGCACAGTTGTTTCACACAGTTTTTACCAAATTGTTCCTTCTCCCACAGGTTATTATTCTTTTTCACCTGTGCAGAATACAGAAGTGCTGCTCTACCCATTAGGGAAGAAAAGGTCATGGAGTAACACTTCCCTCTGGAAGTCTGAAGGCTGAGAGCAAAGAAAGCCAGTTTCCTAATGTTTCTGAAAATGCCACACACACAGAGGGTTACCATTCACATTGGAAGAGGAAGAATGAATAACTGAAATAAAAGAAACAAGGGAGATTTCTCCAACACAGTCTGCAGGGGAATATTCTATGTATCAAAATCAGTGACTGTTCCATGTACTTGCAGTGTAGCACCGATAATAGGTAGCTTTCCTGGAGCATCTTTCACAAATTTGTTGCACGTTACTGAGCAGAACTATTACATGGGCAGGAATTAAATGCTGCAGAAAAGTCAATCTGTGGTCTGATATATTTTCTATTTAGAGAAAGCCTTTTTTAATGAAAAAATATGAATGTTGCAGGTGGTAGTCGGGGGCTGCTTCCTGTTGTCAAGAAATACATTTCTATTACGAAAGCTCACAGTGATTTTTAAATCAGATGAAGAAAGGAACATGGCATTTGATGATAAGCTAAAACCTATACTCCAAAAAGCTCAGTGGATTTGGCTGAATAAAAATAAACTTAAAAAAATACTTACTATATTTGGTCCTACATTTACACCTCCACTTTATCATATGCTTCCTGTGCACTTCATTGGAAGGGTGGTTTTGGTCTACTTAGTCATTGATCTTACTTTAAGTGCTTCTTAGCACTATGGTGGATCTCTGCCCAGCAGCTACTCTAAGACACAACAAATCAACCAGCACTTTGTTATTTGTGTGCATTTAGACAGACTATGCTCAATCTGGGATGCAATGGAGGAGTTACCAGTGATAAGCATGTAATGCAAAGCAATCCAGCACTAGTGGCAAGTGAGAGAAGGAGGATAACAGAGAACAGACTCCTATCACAGCGGACCAAAACTATAATTCATGGTGCATCTTGTCTGAATGTAGACAATTTTCTTATATGACAGGGGCACAAAGTGTTTTATAATTAGATGTCTGGAAATAAATAGCCCCGTTCCTCAGTTGTGCGGCTAATGAAGTTAATTACTGCTTTCCAATTGAACCCAGCTGAGGGTGATAGCAACAGTCTGAGCCCAGGATCTTATACTGAAGCTCTCCCACTCATGCTCCTGACCAATGTAGTCTTTAGAGGAATGACAGATTTTGTAAATAAGATGAAAGGCATTGTAGGTATCTGTCCTGTTCACAGTTTGGGTCTCTGTGACCAATAGTAAATTGTCAAACTCAACAGCTGTACTCAGATTGTTATGAAATAAATTGTTGAATAAGCATGTCTCCACAAATCTAATGGAAAAACTATTGAAAGCAGAGTCTCTCCATTGAGCAAAAAGCACATAATAACACTGCCTCCTAATGTGTTCCTTTCCCATTCATCCTGAGCGAGAAATACTGAAGTCCTTCAGCTATTTTCAGGGAAAGAACTGGTTTCTGAAGGATGGAGAAAAAAGAAGTTAGATGCAAGACTTGTGATGACAGCCTAGGCCTGAGGAATATTTTTCTGTTGTTTGTGTTACATTTTGCAGTGAATACTGCCCTTGTCTCACCTTCCTGTTGCCTACTAGTTTGTTGCTGTTGCCTAAATCACAGTCAGCAAATACTTGTAGGAATAAGTTTCATCCTCAGAGAAGAATGTGTGGTGAAATTCCTTTGTGTTTCTAAAGGACTTTGAAGTCCCCAAAATGAAAGTTCCAGTGAAGCAAAACATTGCCTTCTCCTTGGAGCAAGGTGAAAATTGGGGTCATCTGCAGCTGAGGGAGAATCCTGAAGCTTTGAAACAGAGAAGAAATATCAAAACCGAGAAAAGGGTATGTACTCAGCTCTGCAAAGTTGTCGTTCACCTTCTGTGGTTCCTGATTTTTTCTAAGTGTAATGAGTCCACATGATGAAGTTCACTCTGGGTCAGTATCTTTCTGTGTTCTCATTTGTGTCCCAGGTTTTATGTCTGTGTCTTACATTTGGCATTGCAATAGTTTCTTTTTGAAAAAGAGAGCTACTTCTTCCCAAGGGCTGCTTGGAAACCAGTTGTGCAGCCTTTGTAAATTATGGCAGTTGTACTATAAATTGAGACTCTGGGCTCTTAGCTTTAAAAATATCTTGGATCTCTTTCAAAGATGTTATCTGCATCCTCTGCAGCTATTTATCCTCATACATTAGCACTTTCACGGAGAAGTAGCCTAATGGAATGACACTAGAAGCATATTCTATTATATCTGTATATATTAAATATAACTTGGAAACTCTCACCTACCACTAAGTGCCTTCTGCAGGTTCTGGAAGTGTTTCGGCTGTATGGTGGAAAGATGTTGGTCTGTTTCCACTGGTTTCCTGTAAGAAGTATGAACTATTTTTCAACCAGGAGCTCACACCAGCTAATGGGTAGTGCTGGACCTGCCTGTCCTCCATCTCTGTGGTGCTGTTCAAGCACCACTGGTTAGTTACAACATTTTTTAGTGATCTCATAGACAGAAAAGGGAAAAAAATCTTGTTTATGGGCGTTCTCATGAGTAGTTCTGGAAAACATCAATTCAGTTATGTCTCTGTGGTTTAGACTCAAGTTCCCCTTGTGGTATAATTGATGTAATTTTGCTTTAGAACTCTATTGTTAACTTTATGATTCACTTACAGAGTCTAGGCTGCAATAGAAAAGTTAATGTTATATGCATTTTAAAATGCTTTAAACAGTGTGAGAAAAGAAGACATCTTCTTAAACTATCTCTTTTTAAACTACAAGATTCTTGTTTCTCATTTACACTAAAACCCTTTTATATTCCTCTGGCTGAGGCAACAAGACATGAATTGTGTATGAATTACATTTATGTAATTTTTTAGTAAAAATAAAAACAAATACATTTTTCTCCTTCCTTGGGCTTTGAGTTAGAGACATTTGTGCTGTAATTAGTCCAATTTTCTTTTTATAGAGAGAAATAAAGATAGAGAGACCCTATAACTTATCTGCTTTTTAATCTTAAAAAGCTCATCAGCATGCAATCATCAAAATAAAGTGCAATGTGATATGCCCAGCACATTGCTGACTGATAAAATGTCAAAGATTTAGTTTGCACAAGAGCAAGGATAACCATACGCTTTCACGTCATTGTCTATAGAACTCTGCTGAAAAATAACAGTATTTCCCTTCTCTTTGGGCAGATAAAGTTTTATTTTTCTAGCTTGGACTTTCAGTCCCAGTCTTATCCAGAAGTAAACAGGTAAATATGAGTCAGCTCTGTTACAGATCTCAGGTAGGGTTCCTCCTTGCTAGAAAAGACAGGGAATGCAGATATATATTGATACAAATATTACCTCTTTGTTTCAGTAGCTTTTAGCTGTTGCAACTTCAGAAGTGCTTGTCAGAGTGCAGAGGTTGGTACATACGAAGTAATGAACTGGACTATTTAACATGTGTGTGTCTTTGAGGAAGGAAGATGAATTGTTTAAAGAGGGTGCTTGTCAACTTACTGAAAACAACAAAATTGCATGGACTCTGAAAAGTCTCTCCACAGTTTCACTGTGCTCTTCTTAGAGATAAGTTGAAATGCCTGACCTCCTGGTGGTGGCTATCACCACAGAGACACCTCAGTGGGCTGTAGAAGGAAAATTTTCTGTGTACTTGTTTAAAGGTAAATCAACAAGAGGAGTGAACCCTAAAAAAAAAGAGATTATAAGTCTGAGTTACAATTTAATAACAATATTACAATAAATGCAATGATACAAAGAGAAATTGGTTTTGCCCCACAAAACCCAGAGGTATAACCCAGCACCCTTGGGGCACAAACAGAATGGTGTTTGCTAGCCCCTGTGCTGAGAGCAACCCCCCTGGTTCCCCTGAGTCAAAAGTAAAAGGAAAGGAAAACCCTGTGGGTGTAGATGACAGTCACAGTCTGGCTGAGAGTGGTGGTCGCAGTCCTGTTGAGGTTCTGGTCTTCCTCTGGATCTGATGAGTGGTCCCAGAAGTCTTCAGACCCCAAGATTATATACTCTCAGGTTCAGGTGGGAACGCCCAGTACCTGCCCCAGGGCAGGGAGTTCCACAATGGGTGATCTGACTCTGTGAGTCATGGGGTATTTTTGGAATCATTGATGGCCAAAAATACCCTATGCAGGCATGTAGACATGCCCCCTCAGGCTGGGTGTGGAGGTGCTAACGACTTCCTGGAGGGGAGTTATCCCAGCCCCTATCTCACAGGCTTCTTTAACATCCAGCTTACATCCTGAGGGGTCAGGTGTGCCCTGGCAGCTGCTGCAAATGGTCCATTGTTAACAGTTCATGAGAAATGACATAGAGGGTTTAGAATACAAAGCCTTGGTCACACCCACAGTGATAAACTGGTCCTTGCTGCCAAACTAGGACACTGTCAATTCAGACTTGATATTTAAGATACAGATTTAAAAGAAAATTGCTTTCCTCCAATAATAATCAGCTCATTTTTCTAGAAAGTGGACAATTTACACCTGGTCCATTGCCAAGTTATTGCACTGACACTCTTGGAGAAGTCCAGTGTTGGGATCTGAAATTCAGCTTCCAGCAGCTAGAGCCTGACAAACTTAAGCAGTAAGCCATGGTCAACAAAGGCTGAGACAAAATCCCATCATCACTAAAGACAAGGTCGTTGATGCTGATAAACTGTCTCCATGCTGATAAGCTGTCTCCAGCTCCAAGATAGAGATGGATTTTAAGATGAATGCTATCAATTCATGTTGAAACCATTTGTTTTCTTCCCCCCATGTAAATCCCTGTTATAGAAAATATTAACTAA
>JAOXXN010000395.1:79910710-79923182 GCA_026770055.1 Myrmophylax atrothorax
CCTAAAAATTCCCATTTAGTTTGCTATTTGGATCATTACTAGGTGCTGAGCCAATGTCTTCATGGAATCATTTATCATAACCCCACCTTCTTGCCCCTGAGTTGTACAGGTCAGCTCTGAATCCATTAGTTTACAATTGTTGCTGTCTGTATCTTCCCTCAAAATCCATTGCTTTACACTCACCTCTGTTGAATGCCATCTGGGTAAGTTTACTACTAAACTGAGTGATTTGGGATTGTTCTTCAAATCTTCATAGCCTGCTCCAAACCTTACTGCTATGAATAACTTTGCATTATCTGAAATTACCTTAACCCATTGTACATTTCCTTTCCTGGTGAGCAGCACAGGTGCTTGTGGGTACATTGGTGATCTCTCTTTAGCTAGAACCAACCATTCACTCTTTATTAGCTACCTTTGTAACCAGTTATAAACTGATGAATGGATGGTCTTCTTTCCTATGCCATAGCTACTTCATTTCCTCTAAAGGTTTAGCAAGAAACTTTGTCCAGAGACACTGATCTGTTTTCCTTATTTGTCTGTACACTGGAAGCTCTGATGGACCATGGACATGAATCAGTCTGCTGAGGAGGTAGTGAAAAGACTACTGGAACACGAGCAGCATACACCGCATTTAAGAAACACCACCAGCAGCAACAGCTGATGCAACAAACACAGTAATGAACTGCTGGCTGTTGCAAAGTGAGGCAGAGAAATGCTGAGCAGAACAACTGCAAACCACTGTAAAAGTAGGTGCAAAATCTGAAGGGCACACTCTGAGGCATGGGTCTAAGTGCCATTATACAAACACTGCCACTCATTCATAGGGAGAGCACTAGGGATAATTTTGCCACAAGCCATTTTCTGACAAAGGGTCATTACAATGTGATATGACTATAACTATGTATGTAAGTATGTATGTATGCATACACATATATAAAACTAGAACAGTATGTAGATAAACATCATATATATTTTAAGAATTTCTTTTAATATTCTAGTATTGAATAAAATTGTTGCTTATCAATTGAATCATTACTTATTGATTGATATCATGACTATTAAGTTATTAAATATTTACAGATTTCTTTTAAATTAGTATTTTTTTTAATAATTTTTAAAATTCCCTGCCAAGAACTTCCATACCCTTTCATATCTAACTTTCATCCCTTATGGGTACTGTGAAGAACCAAAATATCATTTGAATTGTACAGGTGCCAGTGCAGAAAAAAAATCTACAGCCAGACAGCTGCTTTTCAGGTACAACCCAAGAAGTTAATTTCTGTTGCTACCCTTCAAAATCCACATGCTTCAAAGGTCATGAATTGTGTAATTCAGGATAGTCACAGATACCACTACAAAGGATGTGATAAAATAATCAAAAAAGAGAAACCTGGGGGGAGTTACTCAGATCCTCACATATATTATCATAAAATCAATTTTTTGGAAAGAAAAGCAATGACTTTAAAGAAACCGATTTACCAGTACAGTGCAAGTCACATGGGGGTTTTCCTACAGAAGAATTTGGAGGCAAATTTTCCTCTAATTGGCATTTTTCAAACTACATTTCAGATCTGCTATCCTACAGTATAGCAATATGTAATGACATAAGGTATTGCATAAGGCTAACAACTACTGCACAGAAATTTTTCAGTCAAGATTTAAAATAGAACTTGGAATATGTGAAGAGGGAAACACCATAGTCATAAAGAATGTCCTCAGATACAGACTCTCCTCTCTTGCAACATATTATTGCAAGAGATATCTTTTTCTAGCAAAATGCTTTATGTAAGATTTTTCATTTCTCTTTCTCTCTGTTATGAAAGACAGAAGATGATTTTGGAATGACTTTATTGTCAGCACCAACACTGTGAAGAAACAGTAGGTGAAGCTTTGCTTTGAACATGATCAGGGCATATCACAGTACACTAAGTCAGGCACAGATGTTCTGGTTTTAGAACCAGAGAGCCAGTGTCATGTTAGGTTTTCTTTCTATACACAGTGCTGAGACACTTTGCCTAAGTATGTCTACATAAATTGCTGGTATAATATAGTAGTTAAAAAAACTCAAAACAACCAAGAATAAAATCATAAAATCTGTCAGCAGAGGTACTCCCAGTAGATGGAAAATTGCTTTCAATAGTGGATCCACAACTGATGACCTATACTCAACAAAGACAATTCTTAAGAGGCACGTGGAGAAGGCCTGCCTTAGAGATAAAAGGTACGGGGGGCCTGTTTTAAGAGAAACTGAGAAAGTATTTGGTGTTTGGTTAGAAGAAATCCTCCCCTAAAAGGCAAAAAATATTCTATCATGTATACCCATACATGTAACATCAGCTATTTGAGTTAACATTGGGAAAGAAAATGAACTATTATGCATGAGAACAAATGATTCTTAATGAGCCATGAATAAATACCCATTTGAAATGAAAGGAAGATACCTAGACTATTGATGCCATCATGTTCTGAAAAGGGATTTTAAGAAGGGCAGGAGCAAAAACCTCAAACAGTTTAAAAACAAGTCTTAGTAAGTTCACGCTTGCAGTACATCTGGACTGATTTGGCCACCCATGGGCTGCTCACAAGTTCCATTGAACAGGGGCAATCACAGTTTGGGTAGGACCATGAACACATTGCATGGCTGTTTCCCTATCTGTAAATTACTGTGAAGTTGAAATAATTTAAACCCATGATAATGGACTTTGTGAAGCGGGAAATGAAAGAGCTGTGCTGAAGAAAACTCTCAGAAAATGGAGTCTTCTATTTGCATTTTAAAACCTATTTAAGTACCTTTAAAGTGTTATTCTATTTATAGGCCTCTGCATCTAAATTAATATTAACACTGCATCTTAAACAACTGCCAGTGATAATTTTCTATTCCTATCCAGCCTCATCCTTGCTCTTAAGTGACAGATTTCTATTCAGGTCCACAACTAGGTGCAGCAGGCAGTATCAGACCTTCCCAGCAGCGTCTCCTGAAGGCTAGGTCTTTAATGAAAATTAATTGACTGACAAGATATTAAAACACTCAAAGCCTATTGAAGAATACCTGTGGGAATAGCTCTTTCCCTAGACAAAGTGAAGAGTAAATATACAGTGGCTAAATAGAACAGATAATCTGTAAATTCAAACACTAGATAGGCTCACCTGCACTTGTCTTAACCTGACGTGTAACAGGGGCTAAAAGATACAAGAGTGATAACACAGGCAGTCTGAACGCTGACAGTAAGAGCATTATGAAACCTTGACCTGAAAGGTAGCAATGCAAGAAGCTCTCTTGACATACAGAGGTGAGGTGTTCCTCAGCCTACAGTGAAGAATAGGCTGAATGAAAATCACTTCAGGGTGTTTATACAGTCCAGCTACAGAAAGTACTGCTACAACTCAAGAACTATATAATTTGCATCTTAAACAGCTCATGCTATATATTAGGCATTTCCTGGAGCCTGACATCATGGCCATTAAACCAAAGAGGGTAGTTCCTAATAATAGAAATAGTGCAGCATTCAAAATGTGATGACATTAGAAGCCAACAAGTTGCTATTCTTAGGAACTTGTTTTTATGTATCATTCACGTGGGAGGAACAACAGATCTGAAAACACTGAACTAAATCACAACTTACTAATTGATACAAAGCTAGAAAATCTGGAATCAAATTATTAATAGTTTGACCATGTAACTCTCTAGTACAGTTTTGCCATAGCTAGTGCCAGGCCATAAGCTTTGTAATGAGTTTAAAAGACACCAGACTTGAAGCTTCTCAGACCTCTTCTGTCTCAGCTTTTCCTGACCTGCCTGCAAGTTTGCTTTATGTACCTGTTCTGAAGTAGTTACCAAGTGTCCAAGGCTAATTTGTTTTACTTGCATTTGTCTTTGTATTGTACAACCATGGGTTTACATAGCTAGCAATAGTAGTACATTATTCTATGTAGAATGAGATAATTATGCCTCTAATATAATGATAAAGTATAAGGGAAACATAGACCTGGTAAGACAGTAGAACAGTAATACATTATTGACAATACTACATAAAAGACATAAGATGTAGTAAACATTGATATAACACTGAGCTAGAGATGAGGAAAGAGCAAAGATGTAAAAGTGTGTTAGAAAACATACAGAAATTACCCAAATTAAATCCTAGAAGGAAGAACACAAAATTATCAACAAAAACATCATATTCCTCCTGGCAAAGGACATCAGGTGCTGACAACTCATCAAAACACCCAGCACCATCCCCAGGATCCCCACAAACATAGGATCTAGAGGAGCAGAGAATGCATGCCCATAAGGCCAGGAAATGGAGTAATTATGGATCTGGATGGAGGGTCAGAGTGATGCTTCTGCAAGTTTACAGATGACCCAAAGTTGGGAGAAGTGGCTGATATGCCAGAGGGTCATGATGCCATCCAAAGGGACATTGACAGGTTCCTAAAAACAGGCTGACATGAACATCTCATGAAGTACAAGAAGAAGAAATATAGGATCCATCCTAGCTCAAGTCCTTCTCTGTCTCTGGGTCATCACAGCTAGATAGGAGGGAAAACCACCTGGGTGTCCACAGAGCTGATGCAGTCACTCTTGATACACTGAAGGTCTCCCCAGCAGTGTTACTGATGCCCAGAGGCAAAAGTAGCAGGGGGGAATTGGTTGGGTCATTCTGCAACATCCTGAATGAAAGCCCCCAACAGGCAGCAAACCTCCCTAGACAGCAGGCCAGGAAGCTTCTGCTTCCTGCAGGAGGGAGTCTCCCACTACTACCATGGATTGCATCCCCTTGGTGCTGTCACCGGGGTCAGGCTTGGCCAGTTCTGATATCTAGTGTCCAGCCCCTTGCCTTCTACCAGGGCCCTGAACCTTTAATGTAGGTGCAGATCTGCAGATGGAGAAGGAATTGCCCTCCTGGTTCCTGAATTCACAGGTCTGCAGCCTTCATGACCATGGGACCCTCCATTTGCTACCCTGAGGAGCATGGGGTCTGACTGATCCTGTGTACTGCCAGAGTACAGGCTCTTGTTTCTGCAGTGACTGTGTCCTGCCTGGATCCAGTCAATCTGTTTATCATCATCCCTAATGATGTGCTATGTGCCACCATTCTCCTGCAGCTCCTTAAACTGATGGCAACTCCTGCAGGTATGGATGCAACCTCCCTCTGACCCAGAATTAAGCAGCAGTACCAGGCATTCCCTGCAGCTCCAGACCTGGAGAGTGGTAGCTTCCTCCAGAGCTGCATCTGAGCAGAGTGCTCTGATATTCCTGGGGTAGTTGCTCCAGCCTGTGCTGCAAAAGAGAGAGCTCTGTGGCATCAAGTTGCTGTCACAGATGTTGCCTCCTTCTGGGGCTAGTGAAAACTATGCCTTGCAAGGAAAATTATGTCTACTATGATTTAAATTCTGAGGTAAATGTATGAATAGTAACAATTTGTCACACAGTAAACTAAAAACTCACAGGCAAATTGGGAAAAAAAGTAAAACCTCCTTGCAGATACTACTAGAAATAATTACAATAGTCTTTTTTTCCTCTCCTATTCTATTAGTCTTTAAAGCAAATCCTGAATTGTACTGATAATATTTAATTAACTTCTTGTTTTCAATTATTGTTCCTTTCAGGAAGTGCATTTTTCAACTATTCAATACCTTCTCAAAATTTCTGGCTATTTAAATATACCATGAGCAGTTAAAGCTGGTCTTTCAGCATGTATTATCTCACCTAAGCCAAACTTAAATCATTGATTTTCCACTTGTAACAAGAAAACCTTTTGTCTATCCTAAACCCTGAAAATATGATGGGCTGATTTTCTACCCCACCTCTTTTTCCCTGAAAAATCTTCTGATGCCCACATAGTGTCCAAACCAATAATCTTCCTTGTTTGGCTGTTCTTCTCTCAGTCTTATCTAACGTTGCAGTCCAGGTTGTTATCAATAGTAGACAGTCACTTGTTTTCTGAGTCTGTTTAAACTCTTGACTTCATATCATGGCTCAAGGGAAAATAATTCACTGATTAATGATGCAAAAGAAGCATTTCAATCATACCACAAATGTAACAAGCTGTCTTCAGAAACAGACTTGAGTTTTAAAAATAAAGTCCCATCAACTGCTTCACATGCACACTAACAACATCAGGATATAAAAAAGGATATACAGCAGTCACCACACTTCAAAATGCTCGAGACAGATGTAGCAGATTCATATTAAAAAAAAAAAAAAAGATGATCTCAAGGAGAAAGCCAATGTCAGCCTCCGAGGCCTTACCCACATTTAAGTGAAGGAAATTTGCAAGAAATGTGGAGGGTATTCCTAATTATCTGAACTGATTTCTTCCTTTCATGATTTGGGAAACACTTTCAAGAGGGGCTGTAGAAGAAAAAAGGCTCTGTAAGATGTCAGTCTATGAGACAGTAAATACTCCTACTAAGATATGGAACTACATTAAGAGGATTAAACTTTAAACTAAAAGCTATTTTATAAACAGTAGGAGCAAGAAACTAAAGACAAACTATATTAATAAGTAATAGAACTGTTAAATATGTGGGAACAGAGATGCTTACATCCATTGAAATTCCTTGCAAGAGAAACTGAAATACCAGAGCATAAACAGCTTTCTTCAGTTCATCCTGAAGAGTCCTGTTTTAACAGATAGGTTTTCCTCACTTCCCTTGACCTGCTAAGGGTGTAGGATGTGGCAGAGGAAAGCCTTGCTCCTCAAATAATATCAGCTTGCTGTGATGAAGAAAAACAGAATTTGTACCCATTTTTATCATAAGCAAAATGAAGCACTTTTTTTTTAAGGGAAAACCAATCTCCTGTTAATGCAATTCCCTGTATATTCCATGCATCTATCTCACCAGGTCAACCAAACTGTACCGAAAATTAGGATCATAAAACAGCTCATATTGGAAGGGACTTCAGCTTCATAAGGTCATCTAAGACAACCTTCTGCTCAGTGCAGGATCAGCAAAACACTACCCAAGGTTTTATCCAACCTGGCCTTCTAACAACAGGGACTAAATGACCTCTCTGGGCACCCTGGTCCACTGTTTAACTGTTATCATGGCCAAGAAGTTTCTCCTTACATCTTGTCAGAACCTCTCATGTTTCAGTTTATGCCTCTTGGCTTCTATCATTCCACCAGGCACAATTATGAAAAGCCTGGCTCCACCTTTCCAATTATGTGTGCCCTGGAAGTCTATCAGGTCCCCGTGAACCCCTCTGTCCTCTGTGCCCAGTCTGTCCCCATTCAGCTGTTCCTTGCAGAGCAAATGCACAAGCCCTGAGGGAACTCACTTTCTAGAGCTTCCCTAAATATCTGCAGGTGGGTGAAGGGGAAGCAAAAGAACGTGAGTGTCCTGACACCAAACTGCAGTCCTCACTCAGAGGGTGTGCCCTTCATATGGCCATGGGCAGCAGGACAGCTACAGCTCTAGGTTAGTTGCAGGCCTCTGCCCAGTGGAGATGCCACAGGAGCCACAGGAGGCACTGGGATCAAGGGTAGGAGACAGAAAAAAACACAACCAGCACAGACTGAAATGGATTTGTTCTGCTGCTCATAAAACAACCTGCTTCTATCTGGTTTTGTTTTCCTCAGATACAAAATACTATCAGAACCATTAGGTAGGATCTGCATTTGCCATCACCTTTAGAGCATGTTGCTTCTGCACAGACATTGTATCTAATCATTGTTCACCTCTCTATAGTTAAAAAAATGGAGCATGAGGCAAACAGAGATCAGCTAAACAATGTTATTCTTCATTGTTGAACTCAATCCAAATCATCAATACGTGACTTTTTCAGAATTGTAATTGTTATCCACATTTTGAGAACAAAAATATCTTCTGCAAACTGAAAAGAACTTATAAAAAATGAAAGTAGGTTCAATTGTTTCCACTGAATAGATATACAGTAGTTATTTCTGCTAAATTACAATGCTATGTATGGACATTTTACTTTCTGAGACTCCCTGAGGTGAGCAATACTTTTTTAAGACTACCATATGAAATAGTGAACAACTTAATTAGCAGCAGGATTTCATTCTACAGAATGTACCTGTGGCAACAAAGGAGACAAATTTAATCAAAATGTTCTCTGCTTCCAAATCTTGGTATCTGTCACACAAGAAAAACTGCAGTTCAATGGGATGCAAGGCTGATGAATAGGTCTAGAAAACTGTATTTTTGGGTGGGTTTCCTAAGAAAAAGAAGCTTATGCAACTCCATTTTCTAGCTGTCTCATCTACATGTCTTCTATTAGAAGATTTGATTCTGATGGTCAACCTCAATCATGCTTGAAAGGGGTGAATATCAGGAAGACAACTGAGTTACTCTAATTCACAAGAATGAGCAGCTTGGTAGAGGACACTAAATCACAGCAGCATACTCGAGGAAGGAAAGTTGTAGAATACAGCTTACACACACACACTCCACTGAAGATGCTGGCATTTGAATCTTATCATCACCCTCTCAGATTTTTATAGAGACTTAGTAATTATTTCAGTATTTTACAGTTGTCAAGACATTTTACAAACATTATGTCCTGCATCGCATTAAAACTTTTGAGACCCCTTTCTTAGCTGCTGTAAATCCATTAATTCAACAGTGATATTCTGACATGTACCAACAGAGGAAGCATCTCCACAAAAAATAAATACTGGTTTGCAGCTAAGGAGAAAAGAATTACCCTGCTGCATTGTATGGTCTGCCTGATCTAATTCTTCTTTCCATACAAGGGCATACTAAATATTTTTATAATGATGTAATAAGTCATCCAGTTTTCACGTCCTAAAGTCCATATATAAATGGAGTTCTTATAGAACAAAAATTGAGTCATTTCCTGCATGTGAAATCACTGGATTTACAGAAAGGAAAGTGGTTTAGTGTTAGACATAGTTATGTACAGGAATTAAGAGTATTCTTGCATACCTGTAGTAAACATTGTGTAGTATTAATTAAATACATACAAAGAAGGAACATACTTAGTTTTAAAATAAAAAATTCTTCAAAATCTTAACCAAGGTGATTAGCACACACTTTACAGCAGCTCTTAGGCTGCCCTAACCTGTACCCAACCAGAACGGACAACAGCCTAAACCAGAGGGCAGGCCCAATAGACAACACTCCGAAATTTGGTACAACTAAAATAATCAGTGGTACATTGAAATAACAAGGTACAGACTCATACAAAAGAGGCTTCTTCACACTGGAGAGAGTTTGTTTTCATATATAAAAGTGCATTAGCCTTACTAATGTTCACCACAGGCTGCTGGCCTGAATCCCCCCTGTGGCTGGGAGCAGAGCATCAACCATGCAACAAACCAGTGGTATCGAGTGGTTGAGACAAACCAGGGCAGTGGTGGATAGCAGAAAACACAACAATAACTGGAGGCTGTAGTACCACATGTCATTATGCTGTAGGTGGGCAAGTGGGGCACAGGGGACAAACAAAGCACTTAAGCCCCATAAACAGCTGCCAATTTTCTCTCTTGTTTTATTCTTCCACTTTTTCCTCACCTGCCACAGGATCCTCTGATCTCTCCCTCCAATTCCCCTCTCCAGCACCTCTGTGCAATTATCTTATTCTTCATTTTCTCTTCATTCTGAAGCCCCTTACAGCTCTCCACTCTCCTACACGGTTGGAGAAGACACTATAACCAGACTCTTTTAATACAATTTTCTTTAATTTCATCTTATTATGCTTCCTCCCAGATCCTTTTCATTGTAGAAACTCCTTTTCTCTTCTGCACCTTTCCTTCTCAACACAGACCTCTCTCGGTTTATCTGGATACAGCTTACCTCAGCCTGAAGCCAGCCAAAGCTCTGGAAACTGCTGCCTGCCTCTGAAGGGGGATGAAAAATCATGCCTCCATCTGCACCACACAGCTCCTTTTCCAAACCAACTTCTTTGCAGCTCTTGCTGTTGCATCCAGAGGTGTTATCTCACATTTAACAGCACTGAATGGGTTTCTTTTCTTGGGATTTGTCCAACTGCTCTTCAAACTCAAGATTTCACATACAAAAACCTTTCAGGAAGAAATTCTGAGGCTAAACCTAGAGTTACAGAAATCATTGCCTTTGGTCCCTTCAACCTGCACCTACATGATTTGTTTGATGATGTTCAAGTGTTTTCAGAAGAGACTGGCAACTATTCCCTTGCCTAATAGTTTAGACCTTTTTCAAATCCATCTTCACTTACCTTTTGTCCAAGGTGAAAAGTCCCCATCTGTGTATTCCATGTAGTCTTACATGGAAATTATAAATTTTACAGAGAAACTGAACAGAGTATTACTCTTGGCCTCTCCAAATCTGGCCATACTTTGAATAATGGCTCAGATTTTCAAATTAATCTGAATTGAAGCATGCATGTAATGACTGAGAACTACACAGAAGTAACTTCTGGAGAAAAAAAAAAAAGAAAAAGACTTCTGCACTGCTGAAAGCTTTTTTTAAATGCATGTTGACTTCAAAGTAAGAAATACAGTAATGTAAAATATTTTATGAACGTTCAGCATACAAAGGTTTGCAAAATACAGAAATTTTGATTAACAAAACATTATTTTTTCTGAAGGACTACTCATTATACAGCCTACAAAATAGCTGGGGAGACAAAAATGCTCTATGAAAGATTAAGTCCTTCTGCTATAGTAGACCAAACACTGCTGACACTTCTGTCACTTTCTGACAGTGAAAGCCAAGCACTGCAAAACCTCCATTTCTCACAGTGCTAATATAAACACAAGCCAGTGAAAGTCTTAGATGTTCATACTTAATGTTAGTCTAAATGAAGGTGATGCCCCACCAAAAGGTACAAGATGAGAAACAGGTATGAGTACCCTTATCTGAGGTAACTTCCAGGGAGAAGTGGCAGGGGATCTTCTGGAGTGTTGAACCCCAAACATAAAACCAACACCCAAACCTTAATTGAAATAACTCTAATCCTAGTCTGCAAGAAAGGCTACCTTGTGAAAAACTACAGTTATGTTTAGAAGTTCTCTAATTAAACATAAAAGCCTATTTAAATACAAGGTCTACTGATGCAGCCTGTTTCACTTGCAATTCCAATTCTTTTTTAAAAGCACGTTTCACTCTTAAATTGATGGTAACACATATTACCTGCATTCAGCCTGAACTGCACAGAAGAACTGAAAAAGGTTCTGGTTTGCACATCTCTTTGCTGTGTTTTAGAAGTCTTATTTCTCTTTATTCTTCCCCATGCACAACTCATTTGCCATGGTGATTGCTGATATTATGTTACTGAATAAAGATTTGGCTCTACCAAGTCTAACCTTTAGAAAATAGTATTAATGGTAAATTGACTGCTGAACTAAAGCTGGATAACAAGAGACTGTGTTATCTGAACACAAGTACCTGTTTGCACAAATCAACGAATCCCCAATCCGGATGATGCCTGGAGCTATTTTCAAGAGTGCCTTTTATATCCATGCTGGGTATATTCCGTTTTCAGCTGACATCTTAAACTTGAAGGAAGAGGGGGGGAAAGCCAAAAAAACCAGCCATTTCAGGCTAGCTAGAGGAAACCTGTCAGTGTCTCAGTTCCATTTCCAAGAGCATTTAGGAATAAAAAATCTCTTCTGCATGCTAAAAGAATTAGGAGTTCATTCACCTGAGCTGGATGTGCGTAGTTAAGGGACTGGGAGATCCCTAAGAGGGAAACAACAATTTAACATCTGGAAGCAATAAACATTTTGCTCTTGGTATAGCTGCACAGCACAAATCAAATGTAGGGCTTCCCAGGTACAATTTTGATAGAAAAACAACTGCCTTGGTCAGTGATCCATTACTTATTACAAATAAAGTGCCTGAGTTATGCATATGAAACAAAATTAAATTACCTCTAAAGCTACCCTGTGCCTCAGGAAAGATTTTTTCAATCAGGGTAGCACCACCTCCAAACCAGAGGCAGAGGAGCTGTCAATTTTCTACTAGGACATAAGAGCGATGCAAGAGCACACCCTTCCTGCAGACAGAGCAAACTGTATTTTCCTTATTAACGGCAGAAAAATGTAGTAACACTCTGGAAGGAGATAAATTTTAAAAAAAAATCTTATACTTGAGTCAATTTAAATTCTTATTGGTAGATGAGCAACATTCAGTTGCAGGACTCCACAGGGACTTTCATTTAACATAAAATAATAATTAAAAAACCCCAAACCTCTAAAAAATGCATAAGATAGAAAGCTTTTTTTCCTCCAGATTCAATGCTTACCTAGAAAGACACAAGGACAAGCTAATTGTGAAGTAACTACCAACAGCAATCTGCTTAAGCAATGCTGGAAAATTAATTCATGTTCAGTGAAATTCTTTCCATAAAACATCTTTAGAAAGATCCTGCTGAGCCTCTTTCTACCTCCTGCGTCAAAAGGGTCTCTGAAATTTAAATGCATAATGAATAGTGTGTTTTGCCTTGGTAATTTAAATAGGATTCATGCCTAGAGGATTACAGTCCTCACAATCAGATGGC
>JAOXXN010000395.1:79927294-79968137 GCA_026770055.1 Myrmophylax atrothorax
TCTCTGGCCCCGCTCCAGCCCCTCAGTATCTTTCCTGAACTGAGGGGCCCAGAACTGAACACAACACTCAAGGTGTGTCCTCACCAATGCAGAGTACAGGGGAAGGATCACTTCCCTGGTCCTGCTGGCCACGCTAATTTTGATACAGGACAGGATCCCATTTGTATGCAGTGTTTAACCAATTATGATTTCTAACCCTCGCAACCACACACTGCACGCAAATCCAATAACCTCACATGCAAATATCAGGAACTGGTCAGAAAACCTTTGCACAGACCTGCTCTTGAGCACAAGTGGCAGTGTTCCTTAATCTGAGGGGCAAACAGACCTTCTGGGCTGACTTGGCTCCCCTTAAGGCCCTTGTAAGGAAAGCAGAACAAGTCCTGTACTTGCAGCTGGGAACTGCAACTCTGCTCATCCACAGAATGGTGCACACACATGTATGAATGACTAATAGATTAAACTTATTTTCTGTTCCTCAGTCTCATAGGAAATTTCCCTGAGACAACAGAGATGATTTGAGTATCTTATCCACAATTAGACAGTAAGTGGTATACAAGTGAACCCCTATCAATCACCTGGACACGCAACCCTTGACAAGGGTGAGATTTCACCTACTTGTTTTGGCTCCTAAATTAACCAGATAAATTCAATAGCAATCCTGAAGTGGTGGATGAAGCCTATCAGAAGATTTCAGCTTTTCCTTTCTTGAAAGGAGGAACAAAAAGCAAGGAAACTTCTTACAAAGATTTGCTCAACAGAACATCCCCAAGGGCATTAGTGCCAAAGTTTTCACTAATAAAAAGTGGCAATTTTTGCACTGAGGTTACGGTTTTCCACTTTCACAGCTTAACCACCACTTTCATCCTCTCACACAAATTCCTGTGATAGGAACTCCAAAATCCTGTTTGGTTTATGTTTAAAAATGAGTCATCAAAGCATTTATTTGGAAGCCATGTTTTAGTGAGACTGTAAGTCAACCTACTGTTCAACTCTCTGGAGTGCCTGACGCAGGAAACAGCTGCACAGCTAAGCATTCACCGCAGAAAAACACACCACATTTTGGTGCATAACGGGAAAACAGCTGAGGTTGGATGAGGTGTCCTTTGTACCCACAGTCCTACCACAAGAGGCAGTGGCACAAAGGCCATTAGCAGTAACAGAGCAGAAAATCTTCCTGATTACAAGTAAAGACATGTATATCAACAGTACCTGCTGCATATGGGCTATTCCCTCCATTCATGAGATCTTTTTATGTTCAGGCAACAATGCCCCAATAGAAAAGACTCATGAAAACAACCAATGGTTGGAGAATCCCTAACTGAAAGGCTGCTGTGCCCTAGACAGATCTGTGCCAAAACTTTTCCAGTAGCCTAACACTAAGAACTGTGACCAGAGCTTTAGGTAGCAATTCTGCATGCTTTGGGAACTAAGATGTCCAACAGGAGGCAGCCCTATCATCCTTTCCCTAAAACAACTGCAGTCTGTGACAATGACTTTAACCAGTTATAACAGAAATACATGGCTGATCTTCTAGTAAGAATCCTTTGTTAAAAACATTTTGTCCAATAGAATGTTTTGCACATAAAAGTTGTCCATAGGTTTCCTGAACTGATCTCCTACTGCCAAGAACAAATGGAGGACTTCAGTCATCCAAAATGCATTCCAGGACTGAAACCTACATGGTATGTTGAAAAGAACTGGAAAAAAGATCAAACCAAATTTAATACAAGTTAATATCTTGGTTGAGAAGAAAGCCTAATGCCTCTTGAAGATGATATGGGTAAATGTCAGCTCTAAGAGCCTTCTGGCTGTGAACCTGAGGTTCAGTTATTCTGACACCATGTTTTGTTACAAGTGAATTAAACAAATGTTATAATTTCAAATTTTTTCATGGAATTTTTTGTCCCTTGCCAACACAGTGGTTTTGGAGTTGGCAGCCAGAACAAGGTGGCTTGTTGGAGCTGTTTTCTCACTACCTGTCTAAAGCTTAAACAAAAGGAGTAGCTAATAGCTTTGCATTCCAGCGTGATGGCTGAGGAGAGGATTGGCAGGGGAGGTAAAAAAACTTGGTGGGGCAAGTTTTTACTTCACTTTTTTTTCCTCCCTAGTTCAGGAGGTGGTGAGAGAGGTTCCCCTGACAGAACCCCAGCCAAGCCCAAAAGCATGCAGGTAATGGTGGTGGTGTTTCTTCTGTTTTTGTTGTATGTATATCTACCAGTAAAGAACTGTCATTTCCCTTTTCTACATTTTGTGCCTGAAGCCTCTTTTGAAATAATAATAACTTGGAGGGAGGAGCTTTCCTTTTTTCTACCCCAGGAAGGCTCTTGCCCTCCTTAACAGACATTTTGTCTCATTAAACCCAGACAACAACCACCTATACTGGGTGTTTGTTTAATACCGGTGCGAATATTGGGGTTTATGTACAAATCAACAAGATTAGAGCTTTTATCCCAGCTGATTATCTCACACACACATTCACTCGCTCCTCCAAAGCACTACATTTGCTGCAGTCTCGGCTGCCCTTCCAGCAGGGACGTTTGCTGGGGGTGTGCAAAGGTCAGGCAGAAAACCACGTCCCTCCACACCATACAGGCACCCATAGCTACTAGTCCAAGGCACTAACAGTCAAGGTTCTGGGGCATCCTCTGGTATTTTTCTTCACACCTCCTCCTGATCTACCAGATGTTTCTTTCCAAGCTTCTCTTCTAAGGTTACTTCCCAAATCCTTCTTTTGGGCATGTCTGCCTTCCAAAATGCTTCAAACCCCAATCAAAACAGCCTAAGTGCACAAGACCAGCTGCCTCATCAATGGCTCTGTCATGTCTTTCAGCTGGAGAATTCAGGTCATAACTTTGGTTCAGTCCAGGCATTACTAGATTTATAACCAGACTATATCGGCAGTGGCCAGCAAGTAGAAGGCTTCTTGTCTTTGAGAGCTCAGAGGGTGATACATTTACTTCCCCACACTGAGTTATTTATTGCCTCTTAGCTCACAATTTAATTTCTTTTTACCCACCAATGATAAAGAGGTCAGACTGCTTGAAGGTATACTGTATTTCAACACTACTCTTTCCGCTGTTGCTATGCCCATTCTCCAGAGGCTATTCCCATGGAAATAAACATTGCTCAATGAGCAGTACTGTACCAGTAGTCACCTTTCTGTGTTCTTACCCTGCTTCAGTGCACAGGGATGGAGTTACAGGAAAAGTCCAATGCAACACCAGCACTGACATCTCTTGTAAACAGGGATAGATCACAACTGACCTTCTATGAGGGAGGCTTTGGGTTCTGTTCCTCCATTCAGTTTGCAGTCTCTTCCTTCCACATCTAAAATCCATGGTTAATTTTGCCTATGAACAGTGTACAAAACAGTCAGTGGGGCTGGGAAACATCACGTTGAGTATCTCAGATTATTGTCAGAGCACAAGGGTTCAAAGGAGAGTCTAACTGACATTGACAGAAAAAATAATTGATATTATCCCAGCTCCTGCTGAGTCCTTATTATTTTCCCTTCCCACCACTTCTCTACTTTTCTCCAGTAGATAACTCATTAAGACTGACCACGTACTAGACCTCTCTGACTCTGAATTCCTAATCCTGCATTACTGTCTACTAAAAACACTTCAGTTCCCTTTCTCAGAGTTCACAGATTTACACAAGTTCCTTCCAAAGACTTATTTTTTAACATTTTCAATTAGAGACAGTTGACATTTCAGAATCCTCTCAGGGGGTTAATAGAACTCAAAAAAAAAAGAGACAAGCTCCATCCAATCTTCGATGAGGCTGAAAACCAAATATTTTGAAAATAATTTAGACACTACAGGAAAGGACTACAAATTACATGGAAAGTCAAGGTATCCCAAAGGATCAGTCAGTTGATCTGTTAACAATACTGTTGGGAACTACCTCCAGCTCCTTTGCTTTCTCATTAACAGACCAAATCCACAACTATAGAAGCAATAGCCATGCTCATTTCTCCCTTTAGAAACATATCACCAATGTCTGACAGTGTCCATCCATCTTCCAAGCTCATTCTGAAGGTGCTGAGCATGAACCATTTAAAGTAGAAGATCAAAGTGTACATCAAAGAATGGAATATGGTCAAGTATTACTTCAAAGTTTCAAAAAAAGCATACAGAAGAGTGACTGGTCTCCAAAGTTTATTAAAAATCAAAGAATAGAAAACTTTACATAAAAATATGTCAATTTTAGCTTCCACATAGTTGTCCACACAAAAAATTTAAACATTATTTTTTAAACCTGTAGCACATAACCACAGTGATAGCCAGGCCAATTTATTTGGTTCACCATGACTGAAGTGTTACATGATACCACTTTTCAAATGAGTTTTGCTTTAAAATGGACGCTAGTATAAGACACCAACTAAAGCCTCTGAAGGCTCTTTAATGTAGTTATGCTCAATATTGCTAGTGTGTGAAGACTAAGCAGTACAGGCTCATGTAACAGCCCTTAGATATTATTTATGAATCAGCTCACAATTTTTAGAACGTCTGTGGTTTTCTAATTGTGATGAGTCTGGAGCATTAAGACAAACTTTTTGCAAACAGATATGCACTACTCTACTTTGGAATGTTGCCCTCTCTCCCCTCAAGGACCTGTTTGTGTTCAACAGATTCAGTAATAACATGAACTACTTCTGCTTCAAAGGCATACAGCATATTAAAAAGCTTCATGCTTGACACCTCATTTCATTCAATATTCAGATATCAGTTTTAAAACCTTCTATACTGTGTACAGATATAGATGTCCTGTTAACAGGATTCTTCAGCTTCCTCTGCTAGTGGACTTACATAACTTATCTGTAGTTTTCTGTATAGCTTAAGAACTCTCACTAAAAAAACAAGGGAAGTCAGAGGGCATGAGATGTGACCTACTCCCAGGACAACTGTGGTGCTTTAAAAACTCAGGGTTAGGCAGGATGTACATTTTTCAAAAAGTTAAAGACAGTGTTCGTCATGGCAATACACACTTGCATAGTATACCTGTATGCATCTGTAAGTTAAGTGCCAGCCACTCATTCTGTGTACAACACTGGGCTGTGCTCTCCTGCAACACATTAAAAGATACTTCTCATAATGCTTAGAGCAGCTGAAGTACTTTTTATATATTTGCTCTTAACAGAACTAATGCATCTGCATACAGATTCCTTAATGGAATCAACATATTTCCTTTCTCCACATTCCTTAAGCCGGGTACCTCTGTTTAATAATGTTGTTTCAACCCAAACATTAACAGGTTACATTACGAAAATGCATGAAAGCCTGTAGTTCACAGCTTTTTAGTTTCATATCAGGACTTGAACCAACCTTTTTCCCATCCCTCTCACAAGTTTTATTTCTGGTACTACAAATGCTGGATTTGTTGTCTAGTTAAAGGAACAAAATTAAAACTCATTGGTCAGAGCAAGACGACTGATAGAGGCCAGACAATGAGCTAAAAAACACAGGGTCAAAATGCTTTGGAGCTTAATACCTTCTTAAAACTGTAAGCCAAATCGCACTTTCATTGTGAATCAAGAAGCCTCAAATATTACCAAATGTCATGTTTGTAACACTGCTCAGACAACCTGCCAAAACTATGAACCCAACTTAGATAATGCAACCTGGGAAAGGATCTGTAACTTAAAAAAACCTCTTCCCCTTAAATATAACTTATGTGACAATATGAAATTAAATTAAAAATTCCAAGTTATTGCACAAATCATATTTCCAATATTTACAGAGCAAAAAATTCTGAACTTTGAAAGAAAAACAGGAGAGCAGCAAATTTACTGTTATGAATTCCCAACTTGACTTGCTGCAATAAAAAAAAAATAAATTCCAAGGGGCTGAAGTTTCCTTCGCTTCTAAAATAAAAGAAAACAGAACCCACAAAGGAACAGATGTAGCCACAGCAAAAAAGCTACAGCATTTGTAAATGTCCTTGCAGTTCTATTGTCAGAGCTGCTTCGGCACTGAATGAACCATTGTGGGAAGGCAGAAAACAAACTTCCACATTTATAAGGCTTCACAGATAAGCACAACTACTTCTTGAAGATGGACTGAACCACCACACAAAGAAACATGCAAAGAAGTCAGCTGCAGATATTTGGCAACACCAACAAAACGATGTGCTGGACGCTGGTCTCCATCCCTCAAGTCGAGTGGCACTCAGTTTGTCTGAACAGGGAAGGTCATTTTAGCATCTGCCATTATCTGCTCAGACTAATAGGCAAACTGTCTCTGTGTTTTTTTCTTCTCCATATATTGCGATTGTACTGGTGGTGTCCTCGGTTCCCAACTGGTTGCCTCATGCCTCCATTGCTGACGGGGCTGTAGCTGTTGCCCTGGTTATGAGTTCCTTTCATGGAAAACTTCATTCCACTGTGCTGCTACAAAAAAAAAAAAAAAGGCACTCAGTTCAGTCATACAAACAAAGCACACATTACTAGTTGTATTTCCTCAACACACAAATCACTTCCACAGAACACTACTTGAAGCAACTAGTCTTTTCATGCTTGTCTAATTTTAGCTGTGCAAGTCCAACGGCATGAGCAACTTACTAAGTGTTTTCTGAAGTAAATGTCCTGCAAATGAAGTGGTGCAGACTTCCAAGCATCCTTAAAACCCTTGGATCACAGTATAAAATACACTCACTGTGCATCACCCTTATAAAATCAGAGAACTTCCACATTGAATACTAATTGTCTATTTTAGAGGATCTTAGCATGAGCACAACTAAGTGAGACACTCAGTAAGACTTTCAGAAACATGATGGATAAATGTAAGGGTCTTATCACATGAGTTGATGCATGCAAAGCCCAAGTCTGCTCTACCCATAATCTCACTCAGTGACACGTGAACTGGGTACAGCTTGTAGGGAGCTTGTAAATCCCACTAGTCTGATCACAGAGCTTCACAGACCCCAGGTTGTAACTCACATGCAGACCAAGGCAAAGCTATTAAATTATCAGAAACAATAGTATGACACCTTCTTTGTGGGATCTCCAACAACCTGGAACAGAAACTGCCCAAAGGGTCGAGTTGCAGCCTAAGTAGATCTACCACACTTTAAGATAGTACAGACATCTCTATTGCTTTATGGCAAATTGCTTAATGTGTATGTACTTAAATACAAGAGTTTCAAAAGATCAAACAAACAGACTTCCTAAATACTGATAACATCAAAGCAAGCTCCTTTTCTGACATCTGACAAACAACTTAAGACAACTGACTACTTGAAACAAAAGCTGAATGACCATAAGTGCTTCAACAGGAATACAAAGTAACCATTAGAGCTAACTGCTTAGAATACTAAAGTAGCTGCAAATATTTTATAAACTATATTTCCAAGTAAGTTTAGAGTAAGAAGGAGAACACCATACCATCATACAATTATGTGCACAAAACAGTTATTGAAACTAATTCCATAAGCAACATTTTACTGTCAAATTGTAATTATAAGAGAAACTGAGCATCCAGAAAAACAAACTGGGGAAGATCAGTGTTGAGGAATAACCACAGTCAACTACAGGCTGGCAAAACCCCTTTAAATTGTTCTTTAATTTGCACAGCGTGTCTTATATCAACTTAATCAACCTTCAACATGCAAGTTCTAGACTCCCAAGACAGACATACAAGTGCTACCCTCAGACTACTAATGGTAAAATAATTCAAAAACAAACAGAAAAAGGAAATGCAAACTGAGAATTTCTCATTCTAATGAGACAACTTTCCAAACCTTATTTATTGACATACCTTGCTAAAATATCTACTCGAAGCTACTTATAAAAGTTAACATGAAACAAATAATTTAGAACGTTTTATATTTTTGGCAAGAAAATACACCATCTTGCCCCATTCTTGTGCCAAGTGTACATCTGACTCAATCATATATAAGCATTTACCAAAATGAAGTTAAAATACAGCAAAAATGATCCTTCAACAGTTAAAACTCTAAAAGCACAGTCATTACAGTTACCATCAACTATATGCTGAAAAATAGAGGAAAACTTTAGTTTTGCTACTGTACAACCAGAAAAAACTCAGCAAACCTATCTATCCTCTTCATCTCAAAGTGTGAAAAATCTGGTAACATCATCCTCAATTTGAGTATTCAACAAAAAAAATAGGAGGCAGAAAGGCAGGTGATCACAAGATCAGACATGTGCCACAGCAAGTATGTCTATTAAGCTTATCTACCCATATCCCAGAACAAGTCATACCCCTTGTTTGTTCAGAAAGATAAACAAACTTCCAAAGAATGATTAATAACCTCACCAGAACATGAATTCTAGCTTGTGATGAAGCGTTTTACATTGGTTTTTAGGCTATCAAGATAAAGACTGACAAACTATCAGAGCAGAATCTGAACCCATCTATCTTATGATGCATCAGCTGGAAGCAGGTGCTTAAGGAAGTTACCTTTGGGACCTCTTTAGTCAGAGATAATGTCTTTATGTTTACTAGTTATCAACTAGATACTGTTTTCTAGTTTGCTCATATTTTGAAATCCTAAGATTTTAGCATCCTGCACTCTGTGCTGTTTCACAGCTTAAATGAGCATCACATTTAATTTGAAACTACTATCAGATGATTTTTCAGTTCCTGGAGTAATTGATTTCATGTCATTCTGCTCTCTACCTTTTTCATATACTACTGATGACTACAAAGACCTCAATCATACTCCTCCTCTTTTTCATCTCCAGTTTAAAGAACCATTCTTTCTTCACACTGAAGCAATTCCACCTGTTTGACCTCTATTAACATCCTTCCCTATTTTGCTTCCCTTTTTTGTTCTAACTTTCCTCTGATGTAAGAGGCAAAATGATGCTCATGATGAGGGATGTACATGGATGTTTACACAATTTTTTATTTTTAATTTTGGCTCTTGGTTCTGAAACATGTCTGATGTTTGACTTGACACTCAATTCTCAGTAGGAAACAGAGAAAACATTACCAAAGAAGCATTCCACAAAAATGTAAAGATCTCATTTTTGCAAGAAACTGCCAGGTGTCTTGGTTTGAACTGGTAAATAGAAATAATCCCAATGTGTGCCTCAAGAACATTTAACCTTGGGGAACCCACAACACCAGGCCAGGGTGTTCCCCTCTCTACAAAGTTTAAAGTATTTTTCTCCCTCCTGATGCATCACCTTGAAAGGTCCTTCTGCACCCCTTCTCAGCCAGCCCTTAAGCAGCCAGCAAACTTTGCCAGTGCCTTTCAGACACTGGGCAGCACAAACTCCTGCAGGGCTTTTGCAATGAACTCCATGTACTATAAAAAACAAATCCTTGTTCCTCATCTTCCGATTAGTTCATTGTTTGCTCGGGGACACATCATTCACTTAGCTGCTTTCAGCATCTTTGGTAAAAGAAAATTATTTCATGTCTTTTGGAAATCCCAAGAAGCTGTCTGAAACATCCTCCTCTTGTGTACACACCTCTAGACACTCACATGCTCACACAGTCACTGAGAGATGTCATGTTTGTAAGCACATGACAGCTAGAGAGAGATCAGATAATCCAAAAACAAAGCCCTTCAGCTGGGATACAACAGACAAATCTTCAATGTAAAGGTTTTGACTCGTTTGGATCTACTTCTCTTGATGGAATAATCTCCTCTCCCATCACCGGACTATCAATTCAACAACTGAATGACAGAACTCATTTGGTTTTCAGCTGTCTTGAGTAAACTGCTGGATCTAGAAGGAAAACTAACAAATTCACATTTAAGACAAGCCTGGTGGTGGGAGTGAAGTGAAATTCTGTATCACATACAAGATTAAAAAAACTTCCAGGAAAAAAAAACAAAAACAAAAAGGAGAACACAAACCAACAAAAATAGAAACAAAATAGCTCAGAATATAACAGAAAAACAGAAAAAAACCCAAACACTCTCCCACCTTAAAAAAGCCTCAGAAAAATCCTAAGAAAAGGACATTGCTAGCTTTTACTCCAACCAACAGAAATCTGGTTGAAATGGAAATACCAAGTAATATTTGCTAAGGAAACCAAACTATTATGTGTAATTAGGGGCAGATTTACTAAACAAAATTGTTGACATTCAAAGAGCATCAATATTAAAAAGAAGCCAAAAATAAATCACCTAGACTTTGAAATAAGGTATGTAACATAACAGAGCTGAACACTAAACATAAACAGGGCTTCTGAATTGTTTTGGTCTTTGAGGTCTGACAGCATCTCTAAAGCAAGGAGATAAAGCAGAGAAATGTTGGTAATAAAGTACCTATGCTCTTAACTTTAAAAGACATTACACATAGAGTGCTCAAAAATAATTGGCAGGTGCTGGCAAAGCTAAAGGAAAAGTTTAGAAAAGACAAGACAGTTTAGAAATATCACTTATTTACTATTTGTTGCTAAGACTACAGAATTAATGGGTGTGATTAAATCTAGTCTGCAGTTGATCAGAATTGTAATTCAACTCCTACACTTCAGAATCATTTCATGTGAAATTCCAGGGTTGATTCAGAACTACTTTAATGTATCATTAACATTTTTAGCATCCCCTTAAATAACTTAACAAACATCCTCCAAATATTTCACAAAATTATTTTCATTATTTCTAAATTCTCTATTTTGGGCCTGTAGCAAAAAAACAAACAAACAAAAAGAAAGTTCCTCCACAGGATAAAGAACCCTTTTTCAAGACTTCATTTTTACTTTCCCACTTTCTGAACAAAACAACCTCTAGAAATACACTACAATATTTAACTTCTTGTTCTTTACAAAACAAATTGTTTTGCAGAGAAACACTGAACAATAACCTAACCAACATTTTAGTCATACTTGGCTTACTGCTCATGCAGTTATCAGGCAGTGGTTCCACCGAGCCTCACGACTTGAGGTTGGTTAACAGGATTCTACAAGACATTTGTACCAGCTACCTGGGCATACTCTTAACTGACACGAGTTATGAATGGTTTAGATACCTAAGTGAAGTATAGCAAAAACAAAATAAGTTCTTCCAGAATTTGGTCAGTGCTGGTAAGCTGGGGAAATAAGCCCAAAGCACTGCAAACATCAAAGACACTTCCCCTCTTTTTGGAACCTACTGGCTACTTTCAGCTACAACTGACTAGACCTTGAGTCCTGAATAGATTTTATAAAGTGTACTCAAACCCCTTTCTGTTCCCATTAAAAAGGAAAAACAGCATTTATGGAGCCAGCCATGAGAGAAACAAAAAAAGAAAAATCACCATGGAGACTAGAAAGACCTCAAAAGCAGGAAAACTTTTAGATGTTTCTTATCTTCCAACACAAGAGAACTGGAAAAATTAAAGCTGCAAGGGAGCAGGTTGCATCAATCCCTCATTTCTTATTCCACTTTGTTACAGGCTACTGGCAGAGCCACTGCACAAAGGGAAGCATTTGGTTCTCTTTACCTTTCACAACAGGTTAGGCAATATTAGCATGAGCAGCTCAAGATAAATGAATATTTAAGAGATCAGATGTCCTTGTCCCAAAATGACTGGCTGACACTAAAGACTGCCATCACCATCTCAGCAAATACTGAACCATGAAATGGCAAAGGAAGAAAAATAACACCCAGAATAAATACCCTGTTCGAGCTTGTCACCAGTCAAGTTTCATACATGAGGGGCGAGAGTGAAAACAACCCCATCAGAAGACAGAACTCAAACTGCAACTTTGCTGCTGTTGTGACAATGGCCATGGAGTGTTATCTGCATACTTGTCATTAAGGAGAATGAGATAATAGCTTTGTTAAGCACAAAGCTGACCATTTCAGACCTTAAAGACAAAACTTATCTCACTGAGATTTCTCATTTTTTTATTTGGGACAAAAGAAGTTATCACAGTGAGCAAACCACTTTTCAAGTGATGAGCTGATATCAATACACTACATGTGAAAAAATGTGCAGAGGAAATGCATATGTGATTATTCAAACCAATCTCAGTTCAGGAGCAAAAATCTGATTGCAATGACACTGGAAGATAAAGGAGTACTACATAAACAAAAAGAAGGTATGACATGTACATTTCTGTAAGTCTGTCTCTTATTTATGTTGAGTTTATGTTTCTAGGAAACTACTATTTAGACTTAGTCTTTCCTGAAACTCAAAGAGCACTCAAGAAGCAACCACTAAGGTGGCCAGAGACTTTCATACAGTCCTATAAACATCTAGACTGAATATTTATATGGAGACCTCTGGAGATCATTCAGTCCAACATTCTGTTGTAAACAGAGTCAGATTAGGCTATCCAGGGTCTGGTCAGCCTAATGCAGTTCCCATACATGGAAGGATAACACTACATAAAGATTGTCCATATAAATATAGGACAACCTAAGTGGAAAAATATCTTGAGTATTGTTTTCAGCTGAACAACCTCAAACTCAGATGCAGTTTTGCTTTCTCTCCTTTCTTTGGGAAAGGAAATAAAACATCATCCTCTTCTCCTAGTTTTGCATGTATTAGATCAAACACCAAACGATGCTTCTGTCATACATGTAAGATAGGAGTATGACATTTAGAAACAAAACTGTTTCCAAAGTAGACAGTAGTATACTCCTTCCTATGAAAATGCACAGACACTGAAAAATTATTGCACCCTAAAAGAACACACTCGAGATCAAAAATAAGAAAAATGTCACTTGATTGACTGAAGAAACCTTCAGTATGTAAACAGCTTAAAAATGCTATTGAACAAATCAGGTTATTTCTAAATTGAAGCTAACATACTAAAAACTGTCAAGTATCACTATACTAAGGGAATCCACCATATTTGCACATCGGGCTACTTGATGACACCTGTTTTCTCAGAAGCATTTGGCAGAGTTCAGCACTGACATGCATTAAAGTGTGTCTTTACAAACCTATCTCATCCACCTGAACTACACTTAACTGCTTGCACTCATCTATAAGAATTACATTTTTGACTCAAGTCCCTCACCAGTTTTGTCTTCAATGCTGCCCATTTTTCAGTAACCATTTCAGAGATATTAGCAGTATCAGCATTACTACTGAGACAAAGCAACAACATTGATGATTGTTCTGGATAAAGGAAAACCCTGAAGCAAAAGTATTGCAGCCAGAGAAGTGCCTGTGAAGCAGCATAAACAGGAAATTTGTAAGTTTAAGTGTCTGGCCTTATTTGGCCAAACACAAAAGAATCTGAAAAACAAACTAGTCCTGCAAGTCCTTTTACAAGATTTGACTGTCATATTTCAGCAGTGGCATTAAAGTTCCATTTCTCAGTTGTCTCCCTTGCTTCCCAACTGAGCCAGTGCATGCTCCTATGAAATTTGCAATGAACACATTTCCAATCAGACACCACTCACCCAAAGGGTCTTCAGTGGAAGTTTACTTAAGACACACTGGACGCCAGCCAATGCAGCAGAGGGACTGGTGCTTATACTGGCTTCAGATACTTTGGAATCAACAGACTGCATCTCAAAAATTAAATGAAGGAGTTCTTCACACCTAAGAAACAGGAAGTTTCTTCTGCCTTCATTGGTGACCCAACAACCAGCAATCCAGCATGAACTGAACTTACTTGATTTCAAAGTAACAACAGGGAAAGGTAGTTCTTTCCCCTTCATGGGAAGTTACCAAGCAATTTCTGCCCCTCCATTTTATCTGGACATGCATGTCAATATCTGTTTTTCTGCTTATTTCTACTGGACAGCACTGCTTCATCAACTGTTCTGCTCTCCCAAGTAAAATTTCAAACTGCTTGTCAGGACAGTAGAAGAATGATCACCTTGGAAAAATGATGGATGATGATGATCCCGAAAAGCTCACAGACCTGTGCCAGGAGCTTAATCACTCCCTGAACT
Organism: Myrmophylax atrothorax; assembly: GCA_026770055.1. Classification (NCBI taxonomy): domain Eukaryota; kingdom Metazoa; phylum Chordata; class Aves; order Passeriformes; family Thamnophilidae; genus Myrmophylax; species Myrmophylax atrothorax. The sequence goes on from JAOXXN010000395.1 coordinate 79,941,116, forward strand.
ACCTGGAAACTTCTCCAATTAATTATGCAGTATGTAAACAGAATTGGTAATCACACCAGCTTGTTTCAAAAAAGAAAATACTAGGAAGCTTTAACAGCAACAGATTTGCCTAGAAGACAATTTGTTCAAACTACATTCAGTGCTCTTGACATTGACACCTCCTGCTTTTGAGGGTTGCGCTCAACACCTCGGAACAGCTTTCCAAGCTGAACTGAGGTGGAAGAAGTGCCCCAGAAAAAGCTGAGGACACCATGTAGACAAATTAATCCCTTTCAAAACTTCTTTAATATGAAAGAATACTTGCTGTTAAAAAAAAAGGTTCAAATCTATCAGGAGCAAGCAGAATTTAAAATTATAAACTAGTATGGTCTTACGTTATATCAACTGCAAAAGGAAAGCCATCAACCTAATCTAGAATAGTCATGGTCCGGAAGGTACAAGGGAAAAGGAGACATTTACAGTATTCTGGGCAGAATGGTTTAATTTCCCATTTCTGACTCAGTCATAGTCTTATCAAAAAAGCACATTTCTACTCCACAAAGTACAAGCTTTTTGTAAATTCAATGCAAAAAATCATGATCCCATTTCTGAACTGTAGATAGCAAGAAATTCTTCTGATTTAATGTGATTCCCAAAGGCACATCTTTGTCAAGGAACAGCCATAGAAAAATTCCCGCTTTTAAACATGTAAGTACAATACAAACTACTAAAGGAACAGTTAATCATTGGAAAGTACAGCCAAGTAACAGAAAGCCAGAAAAAGTGCTACAAAGCAGTTGTTTTCCAAGATTCAAAACTCCAACTGACATCCAAAATTCATACAACACATTGCCTCTTCACAACTGTGGCAAACGCTCTGAATGCCAACTTGTTTTGTACTAACAACTGCATGCCTACAAACTGGATTTTATTTTCGTGTAATTTTGAAGCTAAACTCCAGGGTATCTCTTCAAAAAAGCAGAGCTGTTAAAAAAAGAATAATCTAGACTAAGTTTGTATTTTAAAGTTTAACTCAAAATAGTTCTCCAGTTTTATTCTAAAAACAAATGTCAAAAGTTTCAGACTGTACACTAGCAAGTGAATACTCCATTGCAGACACTGTAATAACGATATATTGTTCTATTAGCTTCTCACTACCAAAACATCTCCTGTGCAGACAAGCTGGTTTTGCCAGTAAGGCTGAGCTGTAGGGGAAGGCAGGGACAGGAGGAAGGAGAGGAGGAATCCATAATCACTTTGAAGATTACAACCAAAAGCAGGTGATTGTTTCCCCTCTATTCAACACAGGTGAGGCCACACAGAGTGCTGGGCCCAGGACTGGGCTCCCCAGGAACCCAGAGAGATGGACACATGAGAGTGTCTCAAAGAAGGTCCATGAAGATAATTATGAGTTGAATCAAATAAAAAAGGCAAGGTCACTAAGTCAAAAATATCCTGGCCCTGGATTCCCAAGAACTCTGATAGAAAGACTCAGAGAACAAGAAAAACATTGTAAACATTGCATTAAACTTCATGTGAGGCATATTTGACTAATAGTTTGAATAATCAAGACTGAGGGAATTTTTTTGCAGGCAGATTGTTAAAACAACAATAAAAAAACCTGATGACTTTTATTTCCCTTGTACTATAATGGATACATTAGCCAAATACATTCACGTCCCACCACATTTATGCACACATTCAATTTTTTTGTAAAAAATCTTGTACAAATGCCCATAATTAGTTACCTATTCTCTATCTTTAAAATGTATTACAGAAAGTTGCAAGTGTAATCAGATCTGTTCTAATAATTCCAAACCAAGATAATTAAACAAGCCTAGAAAGGTCAGTACTACTACTTCAGAATCAAAAACTATCTTGTAGCTATACCATCTACACGAGGTTTCTAATACAAGAACAGGAACTTAAAGAGCCTAAAGATCTGCAAATATTCCACTAGCTGGGCACCAAGACTCTCAAATACAACTTAAGGAGTCACACATTGACACTCACTCTAACTTACTCCTGGCTCTGTTGTGGAAGGGCTCTCACATTCAGAGATGCATCTCAAACACCGAACCCGTTCCCACCCACTCTTCTCCCCACACTTCTGACACGGCAGGCTTAGCACAGGCTATATGAACGTTGTCTCCAGAGGTTTGTTCAGACTGACAGCACAGCGCAAATGATCTACACTTCTGATTAGATCACTTTCTCAGGAAAGAGTTGCTCCATTTAGTTGGCTCATACCTGATTACTGGCGGCCATTATCAAGGTTCCCGTAGGCGCAGATTGGGGTTTACCACTTGGCATAGGCAATGTGGGTGGTAAACTGGCCATAAGCTGAGTCGGTGCTTGAAGACTGAACTGGTAAACATTAGGAGCTGTGCAAGGTGGTGTATCTGATTCCTTTTGGCAGAGAAAAAGGGGAAAAGAAAAGCAACTTTACAGAAAGTACAGTATATACAGACTACGCATGTGAAAATGTACCCAAATATCAACTTACGTGAATTACTGTAAAATATAACTTTTTTTTCAATAGCAGAAAAATAAAATACTAGCCAGCACTGTGTTTATTTTACACATGTAGCAAAATTTAATTGAACCTACATTAAGGAGACAATGTCAACAGGTCTACAGCAATCAGAGGTCAGTTCCAGTCAGCACCATCTAAAGTCAAAGTTATCTCTACCAAAGGCAAATTAAAAGATGGGAACTAAGGCTAGGAAAAAAAAAACCAAACAGAACAAGAACAGCAATACTGTAAGTGACAAAAGTGCTAGAATTTTAGGTGTCATGACAATTCAATCCTCTGAACAGTGTTCTGGATTGTACTTATCTCTATGGTGAAGTTACTACTTCCATTCTACCCAGCAATAGCCAAGTTAGGGCTCCACCCACCAAGAAACAAGGAGATGGTCTGCCAGTCAAGACACGTGTATGTGCACCAGTCATGCACTCAACTGTTCATGAGGAGTAACGCTCCCCTCACTTTCCAGCTGAAATCTGGCTGATAAATCTTCAGGGGAAGCAAGATGCATGCAGGATTACAGAAAAGATACTGTAGTGTAACTGGTATCACTGATTATTCCTCCTCCTTCCAGCCTGATCACCAGCAATTTCAGACACACCATAATCAGACATAGTGGTGTTAAAATACTGTGTGCCTGGAGCCCTTAACAGATAACAAGCAAGGAGACAAGCATGGATTTAGGGGTTTAGAGGAATTACTGAAGTATGAAAACACCCCATTGCCTCAGGTCTTGAATGACCAATTATTTTCTAAGTTGAGGAAGTTGGAAAGCAAGCTACAACCTTTTGAAACAACTCTGAACACAGAACTTTCAAAACTTACTTTTCAGCTATAACATAATGGCAAAAGTAGCTTTCCCTACATTTTACTGCTGATTTTAACCACATTATTAACTCCAAAGCATTCTGAACTTAAACACAATGGGAAAAACTACTCTTTATCCCAAATCACTAGTGTTTTTTCCGTTCCCAGTCATCTGGTTAAAGTATAGGAAGAGACAGGGCTTGGCCAACTAGTAGTTTAGGAGTTACCATACTAAAAGACATTATTGGCTCGGGTCATCCCAGAACTTTACTATTACACTAATTACTGAAATATTCTATTGCTCTTTCTCTAAAGATTAATGGCATGGAAATAAAGACTCTCCACTTATTTCAACAGATCTCCGGCACTACTACTTGCCCTCACATGGCCTTGTTTTCTAAATTAGATTCTTCAGTTAGACAATAATAGGCTGTTCAAGAACAGAAACATGAAAGTATTTTAAAGCTTTTCTTGGGGAAGGAGAAGGTCATTTAAGAGAGACAGACAGCTGTGAATACTGAGTAGCCTAAGCAATGAACTACTAAAAAGCAAAACCTGCATCCCAGCTGAAATGAATACTCACAGTACAAACAGTACTCAATAAAACTCAACTGATAGAACAATCAGTCTTTTATTGGTCCATACAAAGGTGTGCTTCCTAAAAAATAAGTTCTAGAAAGAAAGGAGCTTCTCTTCTGCTAGTTCAACTAGTGGTGAAAGTTACCAAATGCCTTTGTGAACCAATTTCAGGTTACTGCATTGGGAATTCAGTATAGACAGATAATACTGGTAACAAGAACCTGTGCAGAGAATTAAGTCTTATTTATGAGATAGGATTTTCACTGTTCAGTAAATATGTTTATCATAGTGGGAAACTACGTGCTGTAGCACTGACCAAAAATGTAAGCTTGGTTATACACACACACCTGTATTACATGGCATGTTTCTCCTTTACCCAACCTTACACTATAAGAGCCAGGAACAGGCTAAGGTCTCTACAGCAATGAAGTTCCTTTGGACACTGTTGGTCATGGAATTATTAAAAACCTTATAAAAAGAGGAATAAATAACAAAAAGGTAGTCATGTCTGAACAGATGAGTTCTAAGCGTGCTCACAAGCAACCAGGTGCTAGCAGATGGGATGAAAAACAAAACTTACTATCTATCCAAACCAATACATTATCTTCCATAATGCAACCTTCACAAACCTGACCAAAGAACAACTTCAGTGTCTCCACTCAAAGACTTCTCTCTTCTGCTTAGACATAATTAGACCCCTGAAGGTTCACATACCAAACCCAGATGGGACAATTCTCATTTATGAGATTTCTAGGAGGCTTCTGTGCAACAAAAAGTTATCTCCAGCAGGGAATGAGGAGCAGATGGAAGAGAGAAGGGAGTCATATCATTTAATTGAGACTAGATAAATTTCACCACCAGGAAGCTCGTGTTGCTTTGTTTTAATTTTGGAATAGCTATGTTCTTCTGCCTCAATGTTACTTACTGATACACATCTCATACAAGCAGACTGTATCTCTCTCCTGAGGCGATCTTGGATTGTTAAGAGAACAAACGTATGGAGTTGATATCCTAAGTTCTCAACAGTATCTAAATCCTTTTCTGAAGAGCAGCATTACCCTTGTTAATTAAACTGAAAGGTTAACCTCAGTGATCAGAAAATGGAGCTCAATGTGAACAAATCTGATTTTCCATAAGCACTGCCTACACTGAGGGATAAAGTCTTTCTTGGTCTTCTGGACCAGCTTCTAAAGCTTAATGTGCAAACTCGAAGTATTACAGAAGTTCAGAAGATGTACAAATAAATATATATAGATATAGTTAATACTCTTCACACTAGGTACACATTTAGAAGGGAAAAGTTCTGACCATTACTAAGGTAAGGGCTACAGAGGTCACATTATAAAAAGATAAGGGGATACAACACCTCAATTGATTTTAGCAAGTAATCTAGAAATAAATCTACAATGACTGCACCAAGAGCCAAGATAAGTTCCTGATCTCTTGAACAGTACTACTCTGAATGCCTATCATTCAAAGTATCTCATGCTGCAAGGAACACATCTCCCAAAGAGATGCAAATACTGGTTTATCCTACTGGCATTTTTCCATTTTAAAACATATTCTTTAGACCAGTTTCAACTTTCTCAGTAAGAACTTAGTACCTGGAAGGAAGATTTCTACTATTTATAGCCCTGATTACTGAGGACTCTTTAATTTACTTTAATGTTGGGGGAAAAAAGTATGGAAGAGACCCAGAAGCTCAAGTGTTACTGATCATAGTAATGCATCTCTGCATAGACAGAAACAGTGAAACACTGCAGTCAAATGAAAGATGAAAAAACAGTCTTACAATCCAGACTTCTCTTCCTGATACAGAAGAGAACCAAAAAATCCTTTTCTGTTCTGCAAAACGCATCTCCCATTGTAAAACACCCCAGGACCTCATCAGCAAGAGAATATTTACTTGCCAAAAGCAACTTACTAACTAGGTCTGGCCATAAAAGCTTATTTCAGTTCCCTTAACTCAAGGCTTACGATACAAGGTAAACTATATTAGTACATTCATCCAACAAGACAAAAGTTCAGTTTCCAGGAATTTCATGTGCCAATTATATTCATAAGCTTCCTTCCCATGAGCTAAATGCATGATGAAAAAGTTGTGCCTTCTGCTTTGTTTCATGATGTAGTCAGTTTTAACTCAACTTAGAATAGCTACCATTTTAAAGCTTTCAGTTTCCAAAGCAGTATGCTTTTTTAGAAGCTGGAGTGGCCTAAGACGAACTCATGATACCAGTCTGTTTAAGTTTTGGCCCAGTGGCAAAATAGAGTCTAACCATCCTAGAAGTCAGTATTCAGAAATAAAAATTAAAACAATAGAATGCAAGTTTCTTGTTAATGTGATAGATTTGATTTTTTACACTCCTCTTTCCAGGAATGAACTCCAGAGGTCTTGGCAAAAAGATCCTTATTGTTTCCATTCTCAAAACTTCTTCCACTAATTAAGCAGTACTTTTTCTCTTTCCCATAACATCCACAGTCTGGAAGCTGTGAGAGAACAATGACCACTTCAATAAAAATTGTGTTCCATCTTTAAAAGCAAAGAACTGAAAACTGTGAGAAAATTGGTGTTTATAGTTAACACTCTACCCTACAGAGGTTTTTTCATAGGCTCCTCTCCTTTCTTGCAATTACAGTGATTTAACAGGTAACTGCTCCGTCTTATTCCTTTTGCCTCTTTTCTCACTCTGGTCTTCTCCATCATACCTGCATTATCATCTGACATGATTATGAGCCAATTCACAGAGATGCGTCATGGAAACAATAATCCCCTTCTTATTAGCTTCACCTTCTGAATCAGCTCACCACAGGTGAACACCAGTGCACAAAAGCAGGAGCAGCTAATGAAAGGAAGCATTGCTAACAAGCACATTTAACTACTAGACTGGCTTAGTAGAAGTGTCAAAAACCACACTCCTTTGAGCATAAAGCCACACCAGAAGACTTCAGAAATTTCCAAGTTTGGGGCCGTGGGAGGAAGCAGAACTTCAATGTATGCTCTCAGTTGAATGCGTTCAGTCCCAGAGTACTTAACTCTGCTTGATAAACCATCATGCTCCCAGGTGATTTTTATGATTATCCCCCTACTCTCATCTTGTCTCTTTCACATTCTGTGCCATTTCCCATCCTGGTAGAGGGAGGCACAACTTCAACTATGGTATAAATAACGTAGAATTGATATAAACAACATTTCTACTTTTATGGGAGGTCACAAGGTAGACAATTTGAATCATTACAGTTGCACCATTTCCACTGGCCAGCCTATAAATACAAATGTTTTGGGTTAAGATGAAACTGGTTGATTTTTCTGCCTCTCATTGCAAAAGAAAAATATCTTGGTCATTGTGATCTCTGAAGGGGAAAAGTGAAAGAAGAGATAAAGGATACACAAGTAAACTGAAAAATACATATCCTCAAAAAGCATTAATGTTCGTTTTACGTAACGACAACTGAAAACAATTTAATGAGCATTTACCTAGATGAAATACAAGCACAGTACCCTTCAACCTCACCACATTATATCCTGCCAGGCCTGACTGTAAGCTTATTCCATGTTTTATCAATACTCTCTGTATTTCAGATAAGTCATCTTAAATAAAAAAAGTCCCAGAAGTGTGTCATTTAAAATTTCCTTTCTTACCCAAATACTTTCATTTCAAAGGCTTTCAACTGTTTTTTATTGTTAGCAATACAGCAATATTTCAAGTTTGATTTGCAAGTTATGCACTAAGTTACAGGACTCACTATGCAAGCTGAACATACACCATACGAGATCCTAAATACTGAATTCAGATTTTGTTCCATCCTAAAATGGCTCAGGTGTCTCTGTGGGGTTTGTTCATGGGAGGGAATGTTAAGATATGGCAAGATTGCAACCAGCCTTTGGCATCAGAAACTAATCTGAGCTTGACCCTTACAAACTTACGTACTTCTCTCCTTATTTCAGTGACATAAGAGCAGTAAAATCCCATTTTACTTGCTGACTTACAAATTCCCTCTGTACCCTCTGCTGCTTAGAATAATTTGTCATTAATCAAAATTACCTCAAAATTTTATATTCACAATTGTCCCTCATGCAGCTTTGCAGAAATTTACTTCAAGTGGATATAGATAAAAGACTGCTCAAGGAACTGACACAGAAGAACTAATGGAGAGCATGAGAGTATAAAACAGCACATGGTCAGAGATGCAGGTTAAACACAAAAACAAATGTGGGACTGTATGGCGAAAAAGGAAAAGAAGCAAAAGAAGCACTGGGAAAAATTTGTTCCCTTTAGTCCACAGAAACTTATAGTAATCTGCACAGCAATAGTACACAAAGAGTAGAGTTTTAAATGTTGTGGGGCTTAAACTCTTAAATTCCTCAAATGAAATGTCAATCAAATGCTTTTCCCCAGTAATATCAGGCTGTCTGTGCCTGTACACTCAGGGTTGCCCACTGCTTCATGTGGAGGGAGACCAGCTGGCTGCAAGTCAGCACTTGCATCTTTCTTTGAAGGTTAAACACCAAGGGATCAGCTTTTTAAAGAACTTGCCTCTATTTGTTGAGGAAGCGGAAAAGAGTAAGACAAAATCTATGTAATAATGAAGATGATCAACTATCCATACACACTTGAATTGTTACTTTGGTTAGAACTTGAGACTATTCAGGCATGTAGGAGGAAAGGAGAAAATATGTGTAGCTTTTGCTCTCAGAAGAAGAGCAAAGAATTTTACTAGGTCACCTCCTTCTGGCCCCTCTCCTTATACATGCAATTTCAACTGCAACTCTACAAATTAATCGGTCATTAAGACAGGTTTAACAAGACGACATATTCTGAAGAGTCTGTACCTTTACTGCAGGTAAGCACAGACCTTACACTTGCCAACTTCATCACTTTAAGAACAGTGCAACATTTCTCTGGATAAGTCATATAATCTATCACCTCTCCTTGGGAATATGGAACTACAACATCTCCAGCTAATCAGCTGAAATTCAAGCTCTTTGGCTAATAAGAAGGAGGGTAAGGTGGTGGTAAGTGGTAACTTCATTAAGCATGTTGAGTTTAAGTACTAAGCCACAGTTACTGCAAAGCAATAAGAGTTCCACAGTCAGTGTGGCTCTTGCATGTATTCAGAAGAACTGTAAGAATAATTAGTCTTAGTCTTATCAGTCATATTTACATATTACTCTCAGAAGACACAGTGCTTGAATACAGTGAAAAGACACAAAAGAACACTGAAGGTACTGCTCAGCACACTTGTTAGCTGATGGGGCACAACAGTGGGGAGAGCAAGCACTGACATTCTGACGAAAGGTTTTTCTAAAGCATGAGCTGCAAGGTTTACAGCTAAAATTTCAAGAACAGTCTGAAAGAAAATAAAAATGATAAATGATAAAAAGTTAAAAAGAGGCAAGGATTGTGTCATCCCCAAAGCTAGATTACCTTGTTCACTGAAATTTCAACTACCTTGGCATGACTGCACTGTCTTAAGAACTCAGAACTCTTCACAAAATCATCTTATCATGGAAGCCCACAAAACATTATCACCAGAAACACTGAGACAAGGGTCTGAAATTTGTTAGATCCAAACATCTAACAGACAACTTGGAGATTCTGTGCTGGACTGGATATGAGATTATATATTCATCAGGTAACACAAAAGAGCTTTAAACTTTGCTACAAGCCATTACATCTATTACTGATATGCAGGTATCATTTTCACATAAAATGTCAAGCTTTATTTGGCATAACAGCATAAAATATTCAGAGCATACTTGGCACCAGGAACCAAAACAAACCAAAAGGAGACAGCAAAAACATACCTAGGATTATTTTTCACTTGGCACAGACTGTTGATCAGGCAGTAGCTACTCTCCAGTACTACTCTAGGGCTTCCTGAGCTAATAGAAAGCATTTTTCCACAATGCTTAAGCAACAAGGAATCCAGGTCACCAATCACAGAATGCAGGTCCACAATGAAAACCACCCCCACATTTTCAAGAGGAATTTGGTCACTGCTTAGGCTGTGAGACTGACATCTGTGGCTAGAACAACTAGAGAGCTGGGGGCGACTATCTCTCATTTCACCTGGTTTCAGATTCTCGTAACACTCACCTAACTGAGTATGAAGGTGAGATTTTCTAAGGCCAGACGCTTGTTTTCTGTTGTGGAACAGTTTAACTCTCACTCCCACAGAGTAAACACTCACACACTTTGCACTGTCCTTGATGGCAAAGACATTTACAAAGCACCTTCCATTATTTACTTCAACATTTGCTGGATCATGTAGCAATGGATCGTATTTTACAACTTACCTGATTGCAAGAGGAAGTAAAGAACAGACACTGCCTTTTTGCAGGGCAGCACAGGGTATTTTAAATACCTGCAGAGCAGAAGGCTTCACTGAGAGAAGACTTACAACTTAGGTCAGTTTGATAATAAACTGAATCCAGAAAAATGTATGAACAGTCTAATATGTTCTGGTGATCAGATTCCTTGTACCTATAAGGTTTTTTTCTCATGTGTTCCTCAGTTTGCTCCTTATTCTTCATAGGGCTGAGGTAACAAGGCAGAAATTTTAATAGTCAGTACCTTATAAAGAACCACATTAGAAGTGCTGGTGAGCGAGCCAGGGCTCTGTATTGACATGTACAATAAGACAGCCCCATAAACTGAACAGCTCTCTCACTAGTAGTAACAGCAGTACCAGAAGACAAGTTTCTCTTGCACAAGGTTTTTGATCCGAAATTTACTGGTCCATTGAATAGGTGTCTCTTTTGTGACCAAGACTTTGCAGTTGACTAGGACAGTTATGAAAGTTATGAAAGACAGCACAACTAGAATTTCACTGGCCACATAGTGCTAGCCTAAAGCATTTTGTAAATAGCTTTGCTGCCTTGAGAAATCCATAAAAGGATACTTCTTGTTCAGATTATGATTTGGTCTCATTAGATCCAGTTCTTAGTTTTGGGCTGTTTAGACAGTGTCCCAGAAGTGTGTTCTCTTGCAAGCTAGTCCTAGGTATGAAAATTCTTCCTGAATTTCAGGTGGTGTGCTGAGAAAAAGTACAAAAATCTAAAATACACAGGGAAAGAGAAGGCTGTCCTTGAAGAAGGCATTTCTCTTGTTCCTCAGTGGTACACCAGCTATCACCTTCAAAAGGTTGCCATCAGTGTGGTTCCCGAAGAAATGAAAGCAGTAATGGAAATGAAAAGAACTCAGAGTAATATCTGTAAGCTCTTGCATCCCTACACTTCCATTTTTTCTGCATACACACACACACACACACACGTGGAAAGGCTGACTTCTAAATGTTAGCTCTGGTTTATGCCAATCCAGTCTCCAGAAAAACCTGCTCCTTGTTATTGTTCCATTCTGAGACCTGTTCTCCTGCTGCTGGAATGTATCTATAACCACTGTTATATCTTAAAGGCCCTTAGGTCCAAGACACCAGAAGCCTTGTCTATTCAGCTGGTGAGTAATATTTATGGATTATAAGGTAAAACCAGTAATAGTGTCAGAACTTCAGGAAGCAAATCTCTTTAAAAACCACACAGCATGCTGTATTACAATCAACTACTAAACTATAGAGCTTAATAAAAACTCTAGGATCCCTACGTACAATACTGCACACGCAATATATAGTGACAATACTGCTTCCTGGACATGCTGACAAATACATGCAAGGCCTCCAGACTCGCTGCTGCTGTACAGTGATGCAATGATTCAGAATACACCTCCTTCTGGGCCACAATGGATGGCTTAGAGATGGGCAATAGGACCAACTAATGTCACAAGTAACAAAACCTGTTTCCTCAGAAAGGTCCAGATGCAGCTGATCTCTATTACCAGTGGGACTTTAGCAGTAAATGGAAAAGCAAATACACTATCTAGTCCCTCTAATTTAACAGCTAGGATCTTCCAGCTGATAAATATCAAAAGATACTCTGCAGTCATGGAAAATACACCTCCAGAAACAGTGTCTTAATGTAGACTTTGTGCTTAAGGATAACAATAGCAGAGAGATGGGTATCTTAGTATTAAAATAAAATCTTAATTATGGGGAAGAGATGAGCAAATTGTCACTATAGAGTCTCCTTGTCTCCTGCATTTCCTTTATAATCTGTACCTTGCTTTCAGTCTTGCAGTATCAGAGAAGTTCAGGTGATTTAACTTCAAATAAATATAGAATCCTTCCTGAAGAACAACCCTTCCACAAGATCAGGGGAAACACTACATACAACTCTGAAGTGATAAGATGCACCATATTCATATGCCCTCTTTCTGAAGCTGATACCAAAGCTCACTACACTATACCTATTTGTACTGCACCAGAAGTTTTGGCAGGAATAAAAAGTTGTCACACATGGCAGATGTTCCTCTCCTGCAATCTGGGCACAGAATTATGCCAGATCATGGCATGAATTGCCTGACTATAGCAGCACATGCTTCTTTTCCTCAGTCACGTGCAGCCCAGGACAGCTCAACCAGAACTTGCTCCTCCTCAAATGCCCAAGAAGTATGAGTAAGAACTCATCAGTTATTTGCCAGAAACCTACCATTCCATTACAAATTAAGATAATATTGTATTAAGGACACATGACCAGGCCTTAAAGTAGAGACTGCCACAAGGACGTGGACATAATGTTTTTTATTTTGCTAAAAAAGGTAGCATTTCATTTTACTTTGTCAGTGCTCAAGCAGAGTTCAGGTCTGTCTTATTGAGTGCTTCCTTTTCCCTTTTTGTTAATTTGTGTGGCATCAGACAATAAAGTTTCATCTTCAATTAAGCAAAATAGGACTAAGGGGAGTTCATAACCACTCACCATCCATTATGTTGGGAGGGCACAATATTAAGCCAATATTTGCATTTTCTCATAAAATTCATTACAGCAAAATCTTGCCTCCTGACACACTTAAACCAGGAGCATGGCTAATAGTATCACTGGCAAACATTACACTGTTCTTTCCCATTAGCCAGATGTGCAACTAAAGCACCTGCCATATTTACTGAAGGTGGTGTGAAAAGACAGTTCAACACAAAGAAAGTCAGTAGTATAAAATAATTACAGAAAGTAACTGGAACATATAAAGGCAGTGCTTGTCCCTCAAAAGTTATTAAAATGTTATTGAATACAATTCCCAACTTCTACTTTTGTATTTGACTAGTTTTTTAAAGCAGTCAAGAAACAGGTATTTGGACCTCTCTCAGCATCATGCAGTTATTCACTGTTGTAGTTGACTGCATATTACATTTTGTTCCATCAATGTCTCTAACTATGACAGAATGTTTCTGCCGATTTACAATGAGCACCTCACCCCTTGCAATGCTGTGCTTTAGAATCTGCACTACCCAATTCTGCAATGATTTAACTTCAGACAGAAAAAACCTCACCTTACACAATCTTAAGAGTCTGGGAACATACCTCAAGAGACTGGAGCCTTCTCTTCCAGGAAGTTACAATAAAGCCCAGCAATTACTTTCAAATAAGGAAGCTGACAACAAGACTTTACATGAGTGCTCTGTTACCATTAAAACAGGAACTGACTGCTTGGCTGAAAATAGTGAGGAATGTTATTCATCTTCGCAGCTCAATATGATGTTCATGTTCAATTTTGGGTGTGGAAAACAAGGATCAGAATTTGACAGTGGAAGATTTTGGTTAATACAAGGATTTATGAAAACATTCTTCTACTTAATCAGCTGCTGTTAAATTGGGTTGTTATATTTCATTACATCTAATTACTACCACAAAGGGTAGCAAAAATTTAGGATGGAATAAGACCTACTTAATTTAACGAAAAAAATATTTGATTTCAGTAATTATTCTGAGTAGGGGACATTATTGACTTGCTGCAGCAGCCTAGGGATAGTATCACACGAAGTGCTGTTGTATCAATTGAGGCTTTGAAGCATCTGATAAACTCTGCTTCTTATTACTTTAACCTATTAAAAGAAAAAGCTTACAATGTCACTGCCGGAGAGGGATGATACAGAAGATGCAGATGAGCCAGAGGATAACTGTTGTGTGCTGCCCAATGACAAAGCCAGGTGTTGATTGTAAGATGGTTCAGAGTCCCTGTTCTGTTGCTGTTCTCCATTGCAGAGAGCTATCTGGTCTCTTATTTTCAACCTATTATCTGTTAAGAGAAAACATAATTATCATTTAAGAGCACAGAATACAAACATATGGGCCTTGAGGTCTAAGAAGAGCTGCAGTTTAATAAGCTAATTGAAAAACAGGCTCAGAGAAAACTTAGTCTTGGGTTAGAAAGTTACAAGTTCCTTTTATTTTTTCCTATATATCTGAATGATTAATTTCAAGGCACGAGTATTTTGATTACATCAAATTCAAGAAAAAAAAAATTTAAGTTTGTTTCAAAGATTCCTGCTATACCTACCAAGTTCAGGTGATAAATTAATTTTGCTCCCCCACTTCTTTTTAATCCAGGCCCTGTAGTCAATCACTTCTTGGGTCACTTTGATGATTCTACCTAATGTGCTAAAAAAATTTTTCAATTAAGTATTAAACAAAGACTGTTGGTTACATATTTGCAAGCATTTTAACAAGCAACCAAATTATGCTAAAAGTCAGTTTAAGACACCCCTAACCAAAGAATCCTTTTGAACCTTCACGTTTTTAATGCACCATTTAATCCACTGAAGCACCACAGTTTTTATATTAGTATATTATTTTTCTTCTACTATTCCAACATGCAAGCACTGACACATAGGTAAGACTTTTACTCTGTATTTCTAAACGGAATGCATCTTAATTATCAGGAATGTACATGCTGATACCAGTGTACTCAATAAACACAATTTATAGTTCTTGCATTTCTCCATACAAAAAATTTTTCCACAGAATCTGGATTACAACAGGTATGGGATGCACAGAAGATACGAATATCCCAGCACTGCAACAGACTGTCTGGAGACAGATACCTTCAGCAATCCTTGCTTACAGATTTACAAGACTACTTGAAAGGTGTCAAGACCCTCACAATTACAACACAAGTACCATGGAACATGAGATAGCAGAAACAAGAAACAGATTGGCTGCAAAACTGGAGCAAGTTACAATTTTAGAAAATTTGTAACAGTAAAGGCTCAGAGAAAACGCTTATGGTGGTCCTGCTGAAGAGTGACCAGTTACCAAGGCACTGTTTTTCCAACATGGTTTCCCAACATTCACTTATTTGAATTATACTTCTTGAGCAGGAATTGTCTTCTTGTTTAAAAGCTAAATTTTCAAGCTTTCCTTTCATTAGAGACTAATGGCTGAAACACTGACTATAAACTCCATGCTCAAGATACATAAAGAAACTACTGTTGTACAAAAACATACTGTGAAAAGTTACCACCTTGGAGCAGGTGTTATCTTAGTTTTGAGATTCTTCAATATTTACACCAAAGTTTATTTTGTATTTCACATCACCAAGATACATTGCACCTGTACTGGAATTTTCTTTTGGTTTAGGTGTATAATGGGAAAGGTAGAATATACAAAGCTTTAGACTACCTTTATTACCTGTTCACAGTAACACTTAAAAAAGTATCACTAATCCTCCTATTGTCATAAGCATTACTATTTCATGCAAGACTAAATGCCACACATTCCATGTTAGTCTTCCAATTTTAAAGACAGATCACTCTTTACTAAAAAAGCCAGTCCAGTATTTTAAGCAAACATTGAACCTAATAGTATCATTTAAGTTACAAGTCCAACAGCTGCAGATGAGCCACCAGGACAGAATGCATGTCATCCACCGTTCTACTTATGTCATGTAGATAAAATGATGTATGATGTAAAATAAAATCTTGACTTTTACATGAGGAATTAAAGGTGTGATTGCAATTAAGGATCTGGGTTATAATAGGCAATTTTTTGGGAATCACAGTTCAATAGCTAAGTACAGCACACTAAGAAAAGAATAAGTAAACCAGAGGATTATATTTTGTTAATGTACATTCCCATACCGTAACAGCATTTGAAATACTCGATGCAGTTCTGGTTCCTCAGTCTCAAAAAAGAAGTTGAGCAAGAGGAAACAGAATGAAGACAAGGGATGACCCAAACTACACAGAATCTGCTATGGTCCTAAAGCTGCAGTTCCCAAGGTACCACTGTCAGCATGGGACTCAAACATGCACCTGATGCGTCTGTTCAGCACCAGGATAGGGAAGAAAATCTGCAGTTAAAAAGTTGCATCTGAGAATGCCTTCAGAAAGAGTTGAGACAGAAAATGAACACAGACTGAATAACACAAGCTTTTATGGTAAGGAGTTTGTCAAGCTGAAGCTTCTTGGAGTACTTTCCCAGAAGCAAATCAAAGCCTGAAGCATCTTGGCGTATTTTCCCAGAAGGAAAAATCAAGAGTCGTGACTTCATATACCAGGAGGAAAAATGGTGTTTTCAGGTGTACAGGCTGGTATTTTCATCAGACCCAGTGACTGATACACCAAAAATGCCTGCTATCAAATAGGGAGAATGGGAGAAACTACTGCCACACCAACAACTGTGACAGCATTGCACATACAGAACCAAGGAACATGTCCTCTCACCAGGCTCCTTTCAAAACTCAGAGATCAAATTCCTAAACTCTCATTTTTGGTAGAAAGAAGGAAATTCACTAAGTTATAAGGTCAAATTTGCTTGTACAGCAAAATCAAAAACATTCATTATGAGACATCAGAAACAGCAGTGACTGAGGCTATACTGCCATATACTTAAGGCAGAAGCAAAGAAAGAGGAAGCAAGTGTGATCAAATGACGTACTGATCTCAAAGAATTACTATTTCCTATGTCTGGGACTCAAGCATATCCATGGGTTCAAAGAATTATTTCTTAAAGTAAGCATTTAAAACTTATGCTTAGATCTGTTTTCAACACTGAAAACGCTCGGGAACAAAAAACCTGTAAATCTACCCTGCCTTTTTTATGAGAAAACATCACACTTTTGGTGCATTTTATTTGACTGAGGCCAGAATTTCTACGGATGTACGAGACACAACTCTTCAAAGATTCTTGTCTGGAAGCCGTGGAAAAACTGGTTAATAAAATTAGAGTGCTCTCTTGTGAAAGATGTCTCTAAGATTTTTTTCCCATATTACCATATAGCAAAACCAGGAATAAGCAGTTACATAACTGGTTTATTTTATAAGAACTCAGAAGTTCTTTTTACAGACTGCAAGACCTTGGTTCACAAGGACACTTTTTAGCTGCCATTACAGCACTACTGTGCAAATCAATCCTAAGATCACTCTTAAAAGGTTCAGATTGATAACATCAGATTCAGTAAAATCAAACAGTAAAGCTCCAGTCAAGCTCCACATGAACAATGAGTAGCAGTGCATGAAAAAACACCAAGTCTGTGAAAGAAGAGTCAAAGTAACTGAAATATCCCCAGGTATTAGAAGTGTAACATAATCTAAAGCACAATAAGGAGCACCCGAGAAGGATCTGCTCGAGCATCAGGATTAAAAAGTACACCCTCAAACCTTTACCCTGACAAATACCCTGCATAAGAAGAGCCAGCATGGCCGATACCTCTGAAGAGAAAGCTTGCATTCCAGTGACAACCACCACCATTCAAGATGTGAAGCAAAAGAAGGCCTGTTTCAGAAAACACATTTCTTCTCTCCGTGTCAGCAGATCTAACAGGCAAATTCAAGTTCCTTTTGACAGCTCCCAGAGCTCCCTGGACTATTTTGGCCAACCAGTGGCAACTTAAACCTAACACAGACTTGTCAGCAGTTAGATCAGTTGAACTGTATGCTAAGAAGTGACCAAACAACTTTCCAAGAAGAGAGATGGAAAGATAACTTTCTATATGGCTCAGACTATAGTTGTTTTCAAGACTATCACCTGCAAATGCTAACTACAAACATGCAGGAGCACACCCTGCCAAGGCTTTCTCAAACTCTGGCCTGTTGGCCTAACAGTCCCTTTCCCTCATCCACCTGCACCACATGTCTGGCATCAATAGAGAAAGCTTCCAAAGTCCTACTTATATAAGGGCACATGACAGCAGAAACAAGTCTTTCATTCTCATTTCATATGACCTCCTCTGCTTCCCAAATGTGACTACACAGCTCTTTAGGGACACAGTCTGAGCATACGTTCATGTCTGAACTATGCAACAGACCAGCGGGTCAGCCAACATCCTGATCTGCAGAACATACATATTAACCTAAGGATGCACCTTTGTCACATGCAAATTACCATAACTTATGGCTGTGTAATGCTACAATACCACTCTCTCCCTCTTGACCCAAACATGAACTCCTTCTGCTTCTCTTGCTTCTGATCTGCCCATCATCACTCACACGCGGGATCAACCTCTTGACATGACAGAAGTGTTGAGATTTGTTTTCAGTCAGACCAGAGTCCATCTGACTGACCTTCTGACTACAGGATTGCTAGATCTGATCCAAGGTAAGATTCAGACTGAGAGGGAAGGAAAAGCACAGCTGACAGGAGACAGTCCACAGATAGTTAGGCTAGACAAGGTATAATGTGAGATAACACCTTAATACAGAGACCATGGATGCGATGGTAGCAGATAGTCCACTGTTTCAAAGAAAACAAATGAATAAGCAAGAGCTTGTTGCCAAATATCTGCTAAAGTTTCCTGTGGTTTATCAAGAAACAGAATAAAACTGGAAAAATGGTCAGACTTGAAACTGTGTGTTCAAAGAAGGGCAACAAAGATGATGAAGGGGCTGGAGCAAAAGTCTTACAAGGAGTGGCTGAAAGAACTGGGACTGTTTAGCCTGGAAGAAAGGTGGCTCAGGGTAGACCTTACTGCTCTCTAGAACTACCTGGAAAGGGGTGGTACCCAGGTGGGGGGCAGTCTCTTCTCCCAGGTAACAAGTGAAAGGACAAGAGGAAATGGTCTCAAGCTGGACCAGGGGAGATTTCATCACCAAAGGGATTGTCAAGCACTGTAACAGGTTGTCCACAGAAGTGATGGAGTTATCATCCCTGGATGTATTTAGAAGTCATGTAAATGTGGCACTGAGGAACACGGTTTAGTGACGAACATAGTGGTGGCTGAGTTAATGGCTGAACCCAATGATCTCAGAGGTCTTCTCCAATCTAAATGATTCCATGACAATATCACTCCACAGACTAAAGAAGTTACCACACTTAAGATGACATGCTATTCTTGCCTAGAGACAGCCTATGGACAAAGACCACAGTATGTGCTTGGAACAGCTTTAGTGATACCACCCCTTAAGCAGGACCTATCCTGCACATAACAGTATTTTAAAGCTAGACTCATGCCTCTGTGGCCCTAAATATTAAGAAATCAATCATGATTTTCAATCACTCTGGATGATGTCAGAACACCAAACTTTACCTTGAGTACAAGTTATACAGATTCAAAATGGACCAGTCTCCTCACTTTCCTACCAGGAAACTCCTTCTTTCAAGATGACAGGAAGCTGTTTGCTCTCACACAATCAACCAAACTGTCTATCAAACTCTCCTGAGCTGTTCTTGAAAGGGGATGGGTGAGATTGACTGCGGACAAGTAAGTGTTAAGGTAATTTCTGTAGCTATAAGGATTACCTTCAGGACTCAGTTGATTACTGTTTCCACTCAGAAGAAAGCTTTTCCATGTCAGAAGGCAGCTTTCAACCCCCACTACACCCAATATGCTGTATTTGGAAGCTTGAATGAAGATGGTGGTAAGAGTGATTTCAATGCACCCTCTATCATTCTGTGGGACTTGTTACTACAGAACAGGGAGAGGAAAAAGGCCTGTGCCAAAGGACTAAAAGCTGATGTTTTTCCCCCCCACAGAGAAAATCAGAAGGAGCAGCTGGCTACAAAGCCTTAAATTAATTCAGATATTTGGTAATTTGACTTGGACAGACCCTAGGAAAGAGCAGTAAAAATCTTCAAGAAAGATTTGAAGTCTACTGACATTGGCATCTATACAATTGAACTCTGTACACAGAAACCCTCCCTGGGAAGAGCTGATATGAATTCAAACCCATCAGTCAGTTCAAGCACAAACCATTCCACCTAGAGAAAAGTTACCCCCAATTAGGACAAAAGTGAAAAAACTCAAGTGAGCCTGGGGAGTTCAGCCTCGTCCAACTTTTATCCTTTCAAGTACTCCTCATTTAGTCTCAATCCTTGTAGCAGAATATCATGTCATTGGTTTTAAAGAGAGCCCATTGTTTACAGTTATGTTACAATTCAACTTACCATTATCAAGTTTAGAAAAGGGAAAAAAATGGATCAGGACCAAGGGCTCCTGGAAGGTTAGGCTTCAGGTCAGGCCACCAGAAAAGTCTTTATACAGAGCATAGACCATTCTGCCTTACAGGTGGAGAGGGATCTGAAACACACCTAGATTACTCAAGCACATCAGGTTTAACTAAGAACCTCAGTTCCAAACATGGACTGTTGAGGTCCTGCCACAAACTTGTTACCAAACAGCTCATCATCCACCTACAGGTCCTTTGGCACTGAAAAAACTGGTGCTGAAGCAACTATTTGCATACAGGGCTTTGTTCCTCTTGTGACATCCCTGACAGAATGGCAAGCCAGGACAGGTTCTGAAACTCAGACATCGCTGGCACAGACAGCGCAGAATTCACAAACAGGTCATACACAGGACACCCGAACATGCTGCTTGGGACAGCTCCACAGGTTTGAAGTTGTGACAAAGTTCAAACATTTTCCCAGATTTAGTAAAAGTGCAAGTACGTGTGAAGTGCACATATTGATAACACCTGAGGCTTCCACTAAATGCATTACAAATATACTTTTAATGTCTTTAATAAATAGAAATATCTCATAAGAGAATTACTATATCATTCAGAGAAACAGAGAGAAGTTAATGGAGGCCAGGACCCAACACACAAGCAAAACTTCAGGAATCCCTAAATTGTTGTATATTTCGGTAAGAACAAAGTATCATTCAGCACCAACAATTGCCAGCCAATACACATTTAACATAGACCCTTAATCTATCTCAAATGTCTGTAACACTTTGCACCACTTCCCCCTTAGCTCCACCACAGTGCAGTCCCAACTGTCATGAATTTAACCACTGAAAACCTGGAGGATTCATGGGCACTAATAAAGTATTGACAGTTTGAAATCCACCGACTTTGATGTAAACTTACTACAGGAAAACTATTTCACCTTCCAGTGACATTAATGCTGGAAGTTTACATCATTACTAGAGTTTCTAGTTCTATCAAGATCATTTTCATGTTTTCCCTTCTACCCCTTACAAAAAACAGAGAAGTTGCAAAGGTGAGAACTGAGAAAATACCAGTTGTACAGCATTTCTATGAAAAACACTAAGAACTGCTTTAAAAATGGCATGTCTACAAATATGCTCCTTCTAATGGCAGTCCTGACATTACAATCAAACTGAACTGATTCTTTTAATATTTTTATTTTTTTATATATAATACTTCTAATTCTCCTTTTAATTCTTAAATACATATCAGGTCTTTTAAAAGAGCTTTTGGGAGCATGTTTTAAAGAACTAGAGAAATTCTTAGCCTTATGTCAATTTTTCTGTCTAAACAAGCCATTTGATCACACACATTTCTTTCCACCATATTACAGACATACATCATACCAAACATGAAACCAGCAAAGCCTTCCTTTGATATACTTAAAGCAGAATGTTTGAGGAAAGATCAATTATCTCGTGTCTCCCTTCCACAATAAGAGAATCTCACATTGGACTCATCTTGGGTTTTATCATACTCCCTTAATTTCAATGTTGCACATGGAGGCATTGCACTCTCATATCCCTGGGCAGCTTAAGTTTCTGCACAGATTTCAATAGAGCCACATTTAAACAACAAAGAACAATATTCCCTGTATTGATCTGGACCCAAACATTCTTAACTGATTACACAGACAAATGGATATTTAAAAAGTGAACGAATTACCTCTCAGAATCTCTGTTTGGATATGATCTTGCAAGTGGTGATACTGCATGGCTAAGAACAATGTAGGCATAATCAAAAACTTGTTTCACTTGCATGGCACCGTAAGAACTTCTGCCAACGTCGTTTCCTGAAATAATGGGACAGTCATCAGGTCATCTTTTTTAATAACGGTAAACATAAAATTGTTCATACTTAGGGCTCAGAAGCTTTAACAATACAGCTTTAACTCTGTTCAGACTGGTTATCCCATCCTACTCACATCAGGAACAACTAAGTGTGCCTATCTCAATAAAAAGTTAACCTTAGGAATGACACGTAACATTATGCATTCAATTGACCACTTTTAAAATAGTCATGTACCAGCACCTGAAAGAAACAGAGCAGAGATCAGCTTAAAGCTCTTATAGCTGTCTTCCAAGAGTGAACCTACCAAGCTTAAAGCATCATGTCTCACTTACCATCAGAGTTTCTGCAGACTTAAAATGACACTTGTACAACCACATTACCTTCATTGAGTCAGATATATGCACATCAACCACCACTTAACCTTATCAAAACTAGAGATTAATAAACCAGCTCATACAGTCTATTTATCTCCACAGGCTAAACCAGTTCGACAAATTCTATCACAGGCGAGTCCAGAAGTTTGTACAGCACTGTTTTTTGATCAAGTTAATGGCACTCTCAACTGCTCTTCTTTAGACTTGAGTGACATTCAAACCAGAATTCCTTCCAAATCCAGTGCCATGTGAGGAGCTGCAGAAGCTAAGAACATGGTACAGTCTCTGTATCAGTGAAAATGTACAAGGACTGGTCTCCCATTAATTACCTAGAAAGATTTTGCTATTACTAGCATGAAACACTTGGGGTTTTTTGTTGATGTATTTGGCAGCAGACACCAAAAGTTCACTGTCAGCATTCAATTTAAGAAACACAAATAAAACTTCCTTCAAATTGAAACAAAATACAGACTAGATCTTAAGCGGGTAGAAAACATCTTACAGTGAAAGGTTCCCTCCTTCAGAAAGATGTGTGAAATGCTGTGAGAACACTGGAGAGGGATGAACCACTGAACATGAATCTTTTAAGCTTGAAAATCAGATGAGGCCCCATGATTAAAAGAAATTAATGAAAAATCTGCTTTGAAAATTCATGGATAAAGGACAGAGGAGGACTGAATAAAATGAGGCTGAATTTGACTTTAGAGGAACTCTTCACTCTCCTAATTGTTTTGTACAGCAAGCCATTACAGACAAACATGCTGAGATCTATCATTCGGGGAGATAAAAACAAAACAGCCTTGACTTTACTACTTGACAACACATTCTAATCCTTCAAGATTCTCCAGCATTATGCCACTGTAACAGAAAAGCATAATCAATGACAATGAATCAACAACATAAAAGCATTTTGGGAAAACAGAACTTTTCCAGTAATTTACACGGTCAAATAAAAACTGATCAAGAAACACTTCCTGTTTACTGAAGTAACTGAGTATCTTGCTCTGAATGCACTGCTGGAGTATCCAGCAGCTACCAGGCTCAGAATTGCAGCAACCTCTCCAAATGGTTTATTTACTATTGGACTCCCTTCTGAAGTAGAAGCAGAGACCAATGTGGCCTTAGGACAGTGAATCTAGGAGTATTCTTCACAGAGGACTTCACAAAGGACTGAGTCCAAAGGCAGCTGAAAAGTGACCAAGGTATTTCAGTGGTCAAATCAGAACTAGAAAAGTAATCATTAATTCAGTATAGGTTTTTCAGAGGCAGAACACTTGCGTCCAGCAGCAGTTGCCACTCTCTCTACTGAAGCAGATTTGAGAACAGAGGCAGAATAGCTCATGTGTAGGTTCCTAGACTGCCTCACTCTGTTCCTAGACTACTCTCACCTGTATTTAATTCATATAAGTGTCCAAATAAACAAGTCTTAATCAATTATACAGTCTAGAGAGGTTCTGACTTGCACTGCAGCTGGAGGTGCTGTGAATTGCACCAGTCAAGTCAGTACAGAGATGGCCTTACCTAACCAAGAAAGCACCATATTATTCAAGTCAAAAGATCATATATTTGCATCTGCTGTACTGAATACATTTTCTTCTGAGAGGTCACTCTCACTACATGACCATGTCTTCCATAACTGAGGATCCTTCTTTCGTCACAATCTAGACTAATCACTTAAAGCATGTAACCCAAACGTGCTCCTTAAAAAAAAAAGGACATACTTCAATCCTCAGATGTGCATTAGCAGATAATGGTGTGTGATTTCATGTGTAATTCAATCCTTATTCTTTCAACAACACCTTCATCTCTAAAGGCGCATGCCCAAAGTTTTCATTATTCACTATCAGTACTACAATTCCATCAGGTAGCCTTCCTTTATCTAAAGTAGTTTTAAGAACACAGGTAAAGGTAAGACCATGATCTAGGGCTGAAGCAGATCCATTTATGTTAAGCTATTAACCTTTTTGCAAGATTCAGCATTAAAGAGGTTCTTTTAGATGCTTACTTCAATATATTTGTGTATTTTTATAAACATATGTTTTATACACACATATTTATTTGCAGGTTCTAATGACAAACAGCAGATATTGAAAAGCTGCAATCAATAATTTTGGGCAGCCACTAAGGCAAGAAGAGATAATTCCAACAGTTGTTGCCAAGCTAATTACTTCCTGTACTTGTGATCTACCAAGATGCAGAAGTAAGCAACATGAAACATAAGTCCTCCAAGTTGAAGAGTCTCTCTTCAAAGAAGACACATTGAATTTAAGGTTTAGAACTTTCATTAGTGCCCACAGCAATTCAAAATGAAGAACATGGAATGGGAGGGAAGGGAGCAGTGGAGGTGGAACTCCAAGTTTTAAACTCTATCTTAAAGAGTAGCAATTTAGCTACTCTTGCCAATGTCAATATGAAACAAGATCAAAATCGTTCCTATTCTGAGCATCAGAAATGACTGGAGGACCCTGATAATTACCTGATCCACAAAGGCATAACAAAGTCTCCCTAACAGTCTGCTGCTCAAGTGCCAAGCTTGTTTTACAACCACAGATTAAAAATTTGTCACCTGCAACCAAAGTTATGTCTTCCAAGTCAGGATACTGCTAGAACAACTCCACATAAACTTTTCCTAAGATAGTATCATTCACTCTGTTCCAACATATTCCTGCGAATAGACTTCCGAGTGCCTGGCTTTGCAGTTCCCCCAAATAAGTGCTTTCACCTTCTACACATCAAAAAAAAGGACAACTGCTTTGAGAAACTGAAATGATGCAGCTACAAGATGTTTAGAGAAATTCCCTCCTTTGGATGATGCTAAGGGAAAAATTTCCATCTCACTACTCTGTCCCAACACACTAACTCAAGACAAAACATCTTGGACTATATGCAAAGATCAAGTATAAACAACTACTTCAAAATGCATCACCAGCAGATTAGTCTGACAACTCAAGTCTATATTTCAACACACTTCCCATTTTAAGTGTGGATTCCTGACATCTTTGTTGGAATCTTGGTTCTCAAATAACAGAGGTTATAATTCTCTAGCACACAATAATCAGTCTTTGAGAATCTCCGAGGAAATCCTCGGCACCCGGGAGAATCTAAACAAAACCCATTACAACCAAAACCAGCAACACAATAGTTTGGTGCCTGTTCCTTCTAAATTCAGGAACTGAGCAGGTAGAACTGAAGTATCATATCCTTCTGATGACACCTTCCATCTGTTAGCCAGATATCACCATTTCACACTGAAGAAAACACAGTTCCTCCAGCTTAAAGGAACTAATCCCACTAAATGTATTCCTGTCCTCCACAAGACTGCTCAAAGCTATTCTTATGAGTTATACTCTTCAGTATCCCAATGCTGGACTAGTGCATAAACTCACAGAAGGGACTTTTGCACTACTTTGATAAACTTCGAGAAACTACAAGGCTTTTTTATCCCTATTTTTTTTGTCTCATTTTTGGATTAAGTTTTGATGTCTTCTTCCAAGGCTGAACTGGAACTTTAGAGATAGTTGTGATCAGGCTTAAAAAAAAAAAGATTGAAAAAAAATATTTAAGACTTGTGCATACAGGGCAAGCACAGGTTTGTCATGGCAAAGATTCACGTAAGTTGCTACAGAGCTAAGTCAAGAGACATGTGTCCACTCTACCACATTACTTGTTCCCATCTCCTTCACAGCACTGCTACCAGCCCTCAAGGAGTTAGACACCGAGTGGATCTGAACACAAACTAATCAGAGACAATGACTTGTCAACTGGGCAAGGTCCTGAACCCTTGGAAAAGCTTTTAGTACTAGGACAGAAGGAGGAACAGAACTAAACTGATCAACAGAATTCTAGACACTATCTACATACACTTGACAGGTAATTTTAGATACTGCAGGAACATGTGATTAAGTCTTGATCTAAGGATGCTGTACTCATGAGATCAGATTCAAAGAGCCATCCTGTATGTTCTATGTAATTCTCCTCCTAGCTCCATCAGGCAAGTTCTGAATGTACAGAAAATACCCTATGGGACACAGTGGTCAGATAACTTCAAGCTATTGTCAGCTTTCACTTCCATTGTCAAAACACTGCCTTCTGTAAGAACTACATTATCTCATCCCACATAAACTCCTCTAGAATTTAATTCTGATCAACTCTTTGATAGCATTCAACTAGATATCTTTCTTCTAAACTACAGTTCTTTGCTGCTGCAAGATTTATGGTAGGAGGAACAGTTCAGAACCCATATCGGACTTCAATTTTTTTTTTCTCCAAAGCACCATTAGCAGTGATTAAACATTGTGTAGCATACATAATTTCTTTTCCTTCAGTCCTCAGCAGATAGGAAAAAACAGAACTGGAGGGAAGTAGATGTTTTTGACTCTAAACAATTGCTGCTATTCAGATGGGTCCTTAGGCAAGTAAGTACAGAGCTCCTGAAGGGAATCTAAAGGACATAATGGCAGTTCTACAAAATCACACCTATGCCTGGCCAAGCATAAGAATCACAGTGGACACAAACTCAGAGCTACAAACATGTTAGACAACTATCATAGCCTGCAACCTGTTCTAAAGAACTATGAACATTCAGCATACTGAGTATTTAGAAATATGTCAGTCTTCAGCCCCTAATCCATGGTATTTGCTTTAAAAGTGCTGTACAGAGAAGCACAAATGTACATAAATGCACAAGATGTGACAGTATGGAGTCTGA
>JAOXXN010000395.1:79968542-79989101 GCA_026770055.1 Myrmophylax atrothorax
ATTTCCTTCCCACACGGTATAATTAATCTGAAGTGTGGCACCACAAACTGTGGCAGGAAAAGCTACACCTTCCATTGCAGTTCTCATAGTGAACAATGGAGAACTGTTTCTACTAACAACTCCCGCTCCTGGGATTTCCTAGACTTCTTCCTTTCACTGCCTCTCAGTGCTGTCAAAGAAGCTTCTTATATTCTCAGAGTTCTGAATCTCCAATGCATTACGCAACTGTACTGTTTGTGTGCAATCCAATTTACTCAGGCTATCGATCTTGGGAGACTTTGGGTCCATATTGCTTAGCCCTTCTCCATAACTGTACCTGTACACCAGCAACAGTTCTTTCTCAGTACAGCTTCTTAAACCATTTGAGAGACTAACAGAAGCTGTGAGAGCACAAGTTGAGCCAGAGTCCTGGAATACTGCAAGAAGTGTACAATCTTACCAGGCAGGAGAGGATCTTCAATACATAGCATAGATGGTCTGTATCCATTAGTCATGACTTTCATGATTTCTTCTTTGGCAATATAGGCACCTCCATTTTTTATTCTAATACCAGTTTTCAAGTAGTTAAAATTCCTCCCATAGAGTTCAAAAAATTCTATTAGAAGCATTCCAAGGTTTTCATCAGCTCTTCTGGCATCAATTCTTGGATGCAGCTGTGACAAAAAACAGTTTTTGATTACTAAAAAATTAACGTTTTCAGACCGTAACACAGGGCAACAAAAAGCTCTAAGTCATTCATTCTTCATGTACTTAAACTACTCTCCCATAACCGAGAGAGGGCAGCACTTCAGCAGTATCTGGAAGCCAAAGAATTCTCAACCTTTCTCTTGCGTTTTTTTTGAGGATTAGGGAATTATTTTCCCTAAGTCAAAAGTAATAAAGAAGTTACTGTAGACTAAATTACAGCTTAGCTCGTAACAAAGTAATCCCTGATTTTGCACTGAAAATCTATTCCTCAGTTTTCAGAAGGAGGGGGAATCTATCTGCCCGAACTGAAATACAGTTCTTGTCTCTATTTCCATATATTTGGTACATAAAATCCATGGTAATATTTCCATCATCATCATCTGCAGAAAATATATAGGTTTTTTCCATTATCACAGCTCTGCTGAGAGACACCAACTCTGTACTTTTTCATACCTGCAGGAAGCTTACTATCACAAAAACATATTAGAAGACATTGGAACTCATTTCTAATATTGTAACTCAGTTATTTCATCAGTTATGTGCTGCACCTGCCACTGTTAAGTATGTCAAAACCTAAACAACACATAATTAAAAAAAACAATCTGACTGTTGGATTTCATCATTTTAATAAACACTGAAAGCAACTACTCTGCACACTCAGTATCAGCAGTCCATGAAGCAACAAACTACACCCTGGCAGATTGACATAACACCATCAGGATGATTCAGGTACAGACCCCCCCATAGAAAGCAATGCACAGTCCCCATGATTTTCATAAGGCTCCTGTTGCTGTCTCACTTCACACAGGGAAGAGAAGTTCTTACATATCTGAGAGGTAGTCCATAGGAGAGGTCAACAGTCACTTAGAGCCATAACAATAATGCAGAGAGGGAGGGGGCCAGAAGAAACAATACAATTAAAGAGCATAGGTAAAACCCCCAAATATTTTAAAGAACATAGGAGCAAATAAGTAACAGACTTACCTGCAGGAAACTAATTGCCATTAAAATTAGGCTGTAAGAGCTAATTCCTCCAGTAAAAACTTCATTCAAATCCCTCTGAAGGAGGAACTGTTTTAACACTAAAATCAGGTAAGGCAGCAAAGAATATTTCTGCAAAGTAAAATAAGTCTTAGCAATGACAATGTCACATTCCCATACAAATATTTAACTACACAAGCTCAACACACAGAGTCATCTAATAAAAAATTATTTTCAGTGGTGTGCTCTAAAGTGTTTCCACAGGAAGAACTGAAACATGGGTTTTTTTTTATTTTAGAACCTGATGAATAGACTTCAACTCTCATTTGATCGAAGAGCTTAGATATCAAATTTATTTCCTACCCAAATATAAGATTTTTATATCCTTCTTGGAATGCCAGTGTCACTTATTATAGGCAAAGCTTTCAATCCGACTCTAACTACAAAGCATAAAAGGAAATTTAAGTATGTAGCTACAGAAGAATTGTTTTTTGAAAGTTTAGCAAGTTGGTATTCACAATCAAGGATCACAAATTCCAGATTTGCTTTAGCTGCAAAGTTAAGTACCCATCAGCAGATCTAAACATGACTGCAGAAGTCCTTTCAGTGTACAGGTTTATTCACACAAACACCTGGCACGTGCAGGGAACAGTGAATAGATACCAATAGAAAATAAATTAAAACATCCATGTTTAATTAATATTAATGAAAACAGTCTTCAGCAATAAATTCTCAAGCCATATCAGAACCCATTAGCTAAGCATCTAGTACATGCTTGGTAAGTAGTATAACGTGCACTATATGGCTGATACCTTCATGTATTCCTTGATAAATCGAGCTGCCTTCACACCAGTTTCAACATTAAAACTGATGTCAACTTTCACTTCTGTCTCCTGGTCAGTAAGTTTTATTATTGGCACCTGAAAACATCAAAACAACATTATGAATCTCCAGAAATACAACACCGGTGCTATTCTCTTGCTTACTCACTTAAGACACACAGATATTACCAGTTCAAATCAACCCAACTATCAAGTCTGTCTTTCTGAGAAGAAGCAACAATACTTTAACTCGAGTGACAAGTGAACACCTTTTAGTTTGGTGATGGAAAACACATGTATGTACAATCACATTAACTTAGAATCACTGTTACACTCTCCCATCTATTAGACATCTGCCTTCATAGCTGCAGTATCAGTGTTTTGTAAGACAACTAAATTTACTTAATTTAACAACTTGCCCCTGTTAATAGGTGTCCTAATCTCAGCCTGTGGGAACTGAACTCCTCTGACCCAGCACTGCACCATTCATTTGCTAAACTGACAGAAGACTAACCTAGCAGAAAGCAATGTCTGAGGGTTTATCAACCTGGACTGGTTCACTGTAGAAAGCCAGAAGAGATAAAGCAAAGTAGGAGTATCGATATGGCAGCAATAAATTATTACAAAATGACTGAATATGTAGTTCAGCCTCATACCACCACCTGGAAGGCAGTACCTTACAAAACCACCTTAAATCATAAACATCATCAGCTAAAGTTTAGGTTATTTTAAATTCAACTTCTTATATTTTTAATCTGAAATGGAAAATTATAAAGAGCAAAAGCATAGCATCATTTTATACCAAAAGCAGAAGGAATAAAATAAGAAAGGCTAGCAGAATTGCAAACCTAGCCTAGTGCCATTTTCCATCACTAACTGGTAACACAGATTCTGAAAAGCCCATTTGTTCTCAGGTAAACCAAAGACTTAACCAGAGCTCCTGTTATGTACTGCTACTCCAAGGGAAGCCACAAGAATATTCTGGGCCTAAGAGTTAGCCTGTTTTGGAGACCACAAAACATAGCAGCTTGCTAACAGAAGTTTGGAATATTCATAATATTCACTTGCTCAGAAGTATACAATTCTCATACATTAAGTTTTTAACATATTCAATGCAATTTGTTAGGCTTACAAGACAGATGCAAGCGATAATATGTATCAGTTTCCCAAATTAAATAAAGTTCTCAAGCAACATTATTTTGGAAAGGAAAAACAAGCCTTAGAAAACTTCACTATGCCACCTAAAACAAGACAACCTGAAAATCATGTTGCAGGATAGACTGCTCTATTTAGTGGCCCCTGGTTAAATGAATTACCCTCAAGGTCAGTGGAAAAACGTTACGCTAATAGTCAATTTATTTCACTGGATATTTTGCAAATACTGACTTTCAGATCTTTATTGACAACACAAGCATAAGGTATGGGCTTCCAGCAAACACAGTACACAGAATTACAACTGTCCATGTAAAAGACTACACACTATTGCTGAGCACATACACATTCTGCTGAAATCTTGCACAGAGAGCTTAAGACAATAAAATTTGCTTCATGAATTAAGAACACCATCACCGACATCTTAAGGGGTCTGAAAGTTTTTAGTTCAGCATTCCAAAGACTATTACTTACTGTAGCTTTATCAAGTACTTTAATGGAATACGGTTCAGCCACATTGTGTTTCCTTAATGCCTGCTCCAGCAGCTGTAAAGGAGGCCTTTCCCATTTCCCAAAAACAACCAGATCAATATCACTAGACAAAAAGAACACAGAACGAAATCCATTAAGTCTAATGCATAATACACCACCAACAAAAACAGTAAAATTGGTATTCTACATATTACAAGTCCTACAGGGTGATCATTTTGCAACTTGTAATCGAGGTTTCCAATAAGCTTCTTGTAGGAACATTAAGCAAGAACCTCTTCTTGTGCTTTAGGACCCAAAAGCACCATCCTAGTTTCTTGCTTCCAGTTCTCTGTTGAGTTCTTTGAGCTCCTCTCCCTTTTACCTTTCTTCCTCCCTCTCCTATGACTTCCACAGTCCAATTTTATCTCTCATCTATATACCTATGTTGACAAGCATGTTAATAGCCCCAACAATTTTTATCACTGATTGTTATTCATAGAAATGACATTTCCAGGGCTTTCCTACTGAAAATTTAATCAATGTCAAGACAACATAGTCTTTAAGACAGAGCTACACAGGTTTTCCACATCCATAAACTGAACCATCACACAATATGAAACACCAAATTAAATAAGACATTTTGCTCTCCAAAACAATGGGAATATACGATGGTGATGACTCGACTTTACACAGTAACTCTGTGGTAAGTGACACACACTCAGTAATTAATCTCATTTAACAAAACACAGTCTTTACACAGGAAATACTGAACATTCAGTTTCATTGTATGTTTAAAAGGGTCAATAAGTTAATAGAGCAATATGATGACACATCAAAATACCTATGGAAAATCTTGAAGTTCAAAAGCTCTTCCCTTTGTCCCATGAAATATTAGACAAAAGTTTTACTGATAGTTTGGCAGGTTTAGATTCCAGTCTAAACTCCTCTTTGAAATTTACCATTTCTCTAAAAGAAGAAAAACTTTTATATAAAAGTAAACTATTACTTACCTAGTTGGAAGATAAAGCCCTGTACTAAAGCTGCCAAATATCTGGACCTGAAAAAAAAAACATGCCACGGAAATATTTTGTAAATATCAATGATCACTTAATTTTACTTAAGAAGACTTAATTTTTTTTGCAACTTGTTAAGGAAATAGCCCAATAAAAAAGTACTATACACTCTGCTAAGCTTGTACAAATACACTTTCTTACAGATGCAACTTTAGAGGAAATTGGGCGCTTTTTTAACATGAAATAAATACCAATCCTGCTAGCAGAGCACAAATTTAAACATGTCCTTTTCATTGTTTATTTCCAGCTTGACAGACATATAAACTTTTATCAATTTCCGTCCTTCCTGCTCCCTTTCCTCACAGGACAGCTTTACTGAAATTGAAAGAGTTTAAGGGAATAATTTTTCCAAATTTTTAGGTTTAAAAACCATCAAGTGCATCTAAACAAACAATTCAGATTTTACTGTTAAGGACCACTACAAAGTAGCAGCAGGTGTCTGTGTGTGGAAAAGAAGGGATGCTGAAAACAGATAGATCCACAGTCCACATCAAATACTTTTAGTGTGCTTCCAATCTAAAGAATTGAGACCTTCACCCTCTGATAGAGCAGATTACAATTTACAAGTTCACTTCTTTCTTCCTATGAAAAGGCTGGGCAACACTGGGCCATTTCAGTGTTTATATCGATTTCCACTAGGCAGACAAATCTTACCATGAAGGAAAAACACAGGCGAGGATGAAGTAGATGAGCTTTACAGTATCTTTAGCTCAGTGCTGGCGGCTCAGAGGCCTCACTCTGGGACATGGAAGGCTACAAAATCACAGTGCTGTGATACATTTTTCTGCTTATAAATGACACTCTGGTAATCAAAAAGGTGATGCCAGAGATACAGTTTACAACACATTCTTTTTGGATGAGCAAACCTACTCACTGGGTAACAAAGTACTTGAAATTATACCAACTCTGGTTGCAAGGTATCTCAGGGAGCACAATTTTCCCACTAAAGCAGGGCTGAAGTAATCCCCCTGAATGTCAAACTCAGAGTACCAAAAAAACCACCTCCAAAACTGTGTTTAACTGCTCTTTTGTAAAATATTTTTATTTATAAATATCCACAGAGTCAGGATTCCTTGCAGAAATGGATACATAGGTAGTCAGTCTCGCTTTAATATTCAAAATTCAGTTACAAGACAATATATTTAAGAAGCTTTTACTTTAAGAAATGCACTACTTAAATTGGACAGTTCTTCATATTCCCAGTTCTCAAAATGAAAAAATAATCAGCAGCATCCATTAACCAAAAATCTAGGTCTGCAATTTCCCCCACTTTTTAAAATGAACTGCAAATACTGGAAAACCTGAGATATCAAGTCAATTGTTTGAAGTATTATCTGTTCGTTTCTAAACCAGAGAAAGATAACAGCAAGGTTAAGTGAACCAAGTTCTACAGTTTATTAGAGAAGCAAATCACAACTTAAATTACACTCACATCAGCTGTAGGCCAAAGATCTTTGATGACTGTTTCTATTCTTTTTACCACTTCTCTTCTCATAGCTGCTTCTTCAGGACGAGGGGACATGAAGTCATAGAAGTCAATTATTTCTTCATGTAGCCTAATGGAGGAAAGTAGGATCAGTTATAATGACAATTTAACTAAAACAATAAATTTTACCAGAAACAGGCCATAGCTTTTATTCAATAATACCCTTTAACCCAAAGACTCAGAGTGCTGACTCTAGTAGGCATTTACTAAATTTCTTACTGGCACAAAAGCAGAAGCCAAATTCAATTCCTGATTCTCAATGATTATTTTCTTTGAAAAACAAAGTCTTAAAAACTACACAATGATGCAAATGTGAAGCCACACTAAAAACAACTAAAATCTTCAAGCAGGTTTAATATGCCAGCAGTTCTTACTTCTGTGCACGTGGTAGCTTACACAGACTTGCAAACAGGCCACTGGCATTGATAAGTTCTTGTGGAGGGCAATAAAAGGACATTTGAGCATTTCTTGATGTGACAAATGGAGATTCCTTTGACACTTAAGCTCTTCATTAGCCATTAATTCATACAGGAATCAACCTTTCAACTGAACTCAGAGTGAGAAGTGTTACATCTATTCTCAAGTGTAAAGTACCAGTATTACATGGAGAGTTCTGACACTGGAACCTTATACACCTGGTTAAAGCCCTTTTGTTTCCCATCTCTCAATACTAAAGAACATTTGCTGCCAAATTTGCGTTTTCAGGTGAATGCCATGTTTGCTTTCAGTGGAAAAGCATCAAGCTATGGCAAACAAAGACATCTTTTGATGTTGATGTATTTCTGAGATTTCTAACGCAAGAAACTCAAGACACATCTAGTCAACAAATTAGCGAAATTCAAATACCATCCTAAAACCAAAAATCAAACTATAGTTTATATATTTAGCCTTTCAAAAGTAAAATTTAATACATCTCTAGTAGATCTCAACTCTTCACCTGAGACTTCTGCAACTCATTTGCATAGGTAATTCTCCCTCAAACAGATACACCTAATTTTTAAGTGTCTGGTTTCCTTTTAATATACAAAGGGATTTTAGCAGCAAAGCACAAAGGTATTTCCAAAGCACCTACATATTTAAAACTACCATTTACCCTTTCTCTCATCTTTAACTAAACCTGGATCCATAATTGAACATTTAAGTTCACTGCAGACTTAAGTAACATTTCAATCTGTTGATGAATCTACTTGGTTCCAAAACTTTTGAGCAAGACAGAAAATGCAAGCTAACATGATCCTGTTTTATTTTGTTTATAGAAAGTATGCTATTTTTATCCTTTGCAAGACAACAAGACCAAAGAATAAGATACTTGAATACACCTAACAGCAGTGGAGCCAAACTGAAGACTTCCTATTCTCCTGCCTATAAAAATCTGCACTAAGTAGATACAGGGTGAAAGCAAGGAGAGGTAAAGGGGCAGCCATCCTTGCAAGCCTCCAGTAACTGCATTTGGCATACTTTTGGGGTGGATCCCATCCATGATGCATATTAGCTCAAAGGACTTTTCTTCCATTGATTTTTCCAGGTCTCTTGGTCCATTTATGCTTTTGTCATACATGGCGTTCTGTGAGAATTTAAGTGTGCATTAGAATAATCTGCTTTATTTTAAACTGCTGCCTGGTGATGATTTTATCTGATGCTCTTTTTCTTTGGTCAAAAAAAGTTACTACTGGCAGTTCATCTCAAAAATAAAACACTTCTCAAGCTCTCAATTCATATCCATTTATCTCTATCAATCAGCAGTTTTCCAAGCTACCGATCCTCACTGGCTTCTCCTTCCTTAAACAAGAGCAAGTCCAAAGTTGGAGCACTGCTAATCATCTTCAGCTTGCTTTCAGTTTGCACATTTTCTGACAGGTGGGCAAAAACAGAGAGACTCAACGTAAAATTTTGCCAGCCAGTCCATGACACACAGGTTTTCATTTTATTGTCCCTACAAAGATTGCTGCTGTTACTTGAGGTTATCTGAGTATACAGCTGCTCTTTAGAAGAAACCATTATGAAGGAGCTTTAAGGTGTTTCCTGAACAAAACCACCAACATAAAGCCCACCCACTGAGTATATTCAGCCTGAATTATTTTTCTTCAGTGATGATTCTGTACTTAGTAGAATTCAACTTCACCAGCAAATTTATAATCTAATCAACAATGAACTCCCACTGGGACTGTCTGCAGTCAGTTCTAGCTTTCTATTATCCTTTCCATCCTTTTCGCATTCATTTCTTCCCTCCAAGTACTTGTGAAGATATCAAGCAACAGCACCCTGAGTAATTCTACTGGCAAACTTCCCTTATTTTAAAGAAAATAATTTATTCTTTCCTTTGGTTATTTCTAAGCAGCTAACCCACAAACCCAGGAAACTTCTAACTGCTCAGTTTTTACGAAGTCTTCAAAAAACAATCTCAGAAACATTCTTCTGAAAGAAAAATCCAGCAGTTCTGCGTTACCAGACTGAACACAAAAATACGGATTAACAATGAATCCTTCAAGAAAAAGAGACCTGTGAGACACAACTACCTTTATCAAAACATGTACTTGTTTATGTTTGGTCATGCAAGTAAATTCTGTTTTCTTACAGTATCTGCCCCATCCAACCACTATAGGAGATCCAGACATTCCTGGAAAAAAATGCATTTACAGTAGCTATCTTGTATTAGGGAAGGAGAATAAAAGGAGTCTCAGTTCCCCCATGCACTGCAACTTCTACCACACACAGCACAGCCTTTCACAATCAGTCATTAGTGTGTCAGCAAGCTCAGAAAAACAGCCAACACATCAGCCCCTTCACTTCGATGCCTCACTGAGCTTCTGTTCAGAAGATCAACACAGCCACAATTCTTAGTCATATCATGAAAGACTCAGAAGATCACCCATCACTACTCTTCATTTCCTTCCCTAATCTACTTTTTAATATGGAGTCAGCTTCACATTCTTGACTTTGCACTGGCAAGACAGTACTTTGTTTAATCCTTCAACTTGCACAGGACAACAGCAAAGGGCTGGATAACCAAAAATCATTTAGAGTTCAAACCATACCCATGGCTAATTCCTCTGAAATTCTTTGGCATACACCACAAGACATGTCTGTACAACTGGTATCATTCTGCTGAATGGAATTAAGCACTTTTACTGAAATGTAAAATGACAGTTGCCTGGAGTCAAAGCAAGTTCTCATGAGAAGTCTCTTACGTCCTTCTCTGACAGAAAGCAATACAATTAGTTCACTTGATTCTTACTACATGATCTGACGTTTCCCAGGTGCCCTTTCACATCTCTCTGTGAGCCCCAGTGACTTGGGCAAAGTTTCTTGCTTTTGATGTGCAAGGTTTTCAGGTTTTAATGCACTTAGCAAACCAGCTCTCAAACCCTCTGTCTTAACAGACTTATATTTTGTTTGCTCTTTCCAGTTTTCCTTAATTCAACAGTTTCTGATTGTTAGAGAACATCTTACTTGTCTAGGTACTTCTGGATAAGAATCAATGCTATCCTCACAGTCAGTATATGACAACACAACCACTTTAGCATTTTACCCTTTTGGTTTCCACCTGAAGAAGCTTCTCAAAACTAAGATTTTATGTTTTTCTAAACACCTTTGCTCAGAAGTCACAAAAAAGCAGCTCTGATATACATAAAACAAGATCCTGTATGCTGCTCAGGGCTAATCCCAGAGTACCTCATCTACCAGCTGAAGGAAAAATGTGGTGTCTGAAAAACAGGCAACAATGGGACATTCAGCCAGCCAATACAGGGATAGTTCTTACTTAAGTATTTTGTCCATGTAGCCTTTACAATTTTCATAAGCACCTCAAGTCAGAACCATGACAATATTTTAATCATTAGGTACACAATTTCCATTTGCAGCACATGATGTACATGCAGATATAAATAACATCCTAACTTTTTTTAAATAGAGCTTCCTTCAACATATAGATAGTCAATTTTCTTCTGGCTTCTTAAAGAATCCAGGCTCCCAGCAGCATCTCAGCACCCATCTTCTATAACATAAAGATGCTTATTGTGTTCTTTTTCTACCAAATGTAGGCCTTTTAATCAACTTTTTCACAAAGCACTTTTACTATATTGATAGAAACACTAGGAAAGAAACTTGATGAGCTGTAACTGTACTCTTAATGCAAGATGGAAAAGATGAAGAACAGGCTACTTCAACTTGCTGCACTACTCAGCTTGCTAATTTTAACAGCCTAGAGGAACCTGCCATTCACTGATGCTATCACTGCTAAGCACAGCAAGCACCTGCTGCTTACAGGCCCAACTATGCACAGAATTAACAACTCTCATTCATCAAAAAATTATCCCTTTTACTGTTTTAGCAGAGACACTTCCAGTCTCCAGGTTAAAGTAACACTCAGGTGACATTCTCAGGCTTTTGTAATGTTTTTCCTTAAAGGCAGGTTTCCAAAAAAAGAGATCATGTACTTCATTCATTTACTGTATCTGCAACTACTATTATACATAAGATTGACTTATGACTTCAAGGGCTAACTTCAGTGCACCAAAATGAAATTCTCAAACAGCATCAACAATCTAGAAGGTGAATGAAAAGCTACAGAGACTGTTCCCTCACATGAGGAGCCTGCTTCTTTTCAATGTGTTCTACCAAGCACATTCATTTACTCTAAAAGGACAGAAGGATGACTACATCCTTTATGTGGAACAACCAATTATTTGCAAAAACATATTCTTTACTTACTAGAATGAATATTTTTCTAACCAAAGAGTCTAACACATTATCCAAGAATCCATATAAAAATAGATGCCACAGTTAAAGCATGTGGGTGGAACTCTACAGGTGTGTAGGAAAGGGAGACAAAGAAATGAGAGGTATAGGCAGCATTTCCACAGAATCTTTGTTGAAACAAAGGTTGCAAAGTCATGGAATACGTCTCTTCAATGGAGCACAAACTCTGAGACACGTATAAGGACTTCAGCATTTTGAGGTTAAATGGTGAAAAGCACAGCAGTTACTGCACATATTTGGGAAATCTGCTGAAACTATGAAACCACTGTGTTACATTCAGACTGTACTGCTGCACCAAATCACTCATACTACCACATAAATCAGGCAGCAGTTATCTTTGACACTGAAATTTTATGGAAGGCAGCAAACTACAAAGACTGGCAGAATAAAAAAAATCTCAACTATATGGAACTTACACATCAGAGCTGCGAAATGTTTGATGGACAGGTACTCCAAATACCAAACTCTAGTGAGAATCAAGCTCACTTTGCAAGTTAGCTACTAAGGAGAGAACAGAAGAAAAAAGTACTTTTGTTCTCATCCACAGCACAGAGAGTAGTTTATACTGTACTTTTTCCACAGGAGATAATACTTCTCTTATTTCCTCTCTAAGCTTTCCCTTTGCATCACAGTCTTCCAAGTCAGAGCCCATCCTAATTTTACACCAAGTTTCTTGCAAATTAGATTTTACTTCTTAGGAACACTTCAATAGCTGATGTGCTCAAAAAACGAAGCTTGTTGAACCAATTTACACTTCAAGTTTCCACACTTAAGTAACAGAATTTGTCCACATTTTGAAAAAGAATCAAAAAGTAATGTATTTTCACAAAATATGTCAAACCAATGAAACTCAACCAATTACCTTATTAATGGCTGAATGTACTCTGAAAAATCTGTATTATGAAAAACGTAAAGCAGATGTACATCTCCAATTTAGTATATGGCAAAACAGATCACTACATAAGCTTCTGAAGTACATTACTCCTGACTTGGATTGCTGGACTTCACCACACCACCAAGAAAACATGACAATTATTTTGTTGCACCACTGAAGGAGAACACCATATGTTAAACCTTGGAACTAAATCAGCAAGCTTGCCATGCCAATAAATAGAATCGCTAAACCCCGAAATTCCTGTCTTAATACCATTCTTTTCCAAATGCCCAAAGATAGCAAGTGATGAACATGCCAGACAAGTCAGATTGCACCAGCAGAAACACATTAGTGATCAGAGACCAATTATGCCCATGTAGATCAGGTATGTGTTACACCAGGTCAGCCACTGCAACATTTAAAAGAAGCAACTCTTAACATAATCCCAAGGAGCAGAATCTAACTCAAAATGCATCCATCAAAGCACCACTAGCAATAAACCCTGCACATCCAAAGACAGCATCTCTGCAAGGCAACAAAAGCTAGAAAAGCCTTTTCTGGATTTAAGTACTGCTGCAGTTTACCATATAAAAGAGGAAGCTCCTTAAGTTAAGCATCATAACCAAAAGAAATAAGGTGTTTCATGACTATTAAAGATATCACACTAGTTGTTTAACAAAAGTGTACAACACTAATCAGGTTTCAGGGGGAAAAAAGACCTGCTACTACCTTGCCACAGGATTCCATCAGAAGATGTCTTCAGAAACCTGAAGTCATGTACAAAGCAGGAAAAGAGGATTGGAGGATTAAGGATATCAAAAACGATTATGAGGAACAACTTAATAAGATGCAAGCTATTCTTGAGAAAGGCTAAACTAGTTCAAGAGCCCAAAAACCTGCTTCTGCTAAGTGAATTAAGTGATTAGAGAGAGTGAAGTTACCCCAATGTATTACATGTAGAGAAACTAGTATTATTTTTTTTCATCTCTCAGGGGTTTCTCTGATCCATAGCTACCCAGGGACAACTTTTGCCAAACAAACATTTAGTAGAAAATACTCTACAACAGAATCTGGTAATTTGCTATTCACCAGAAGTCACACTCACTTGTTACTGCATTTGTGTCAGAACCACATTAAGTAGTTAATCTTTCTTTTCTTAGTTTAAAAGCATTAGTTTCAACATTCAAAATAGTCAAAGTAGCTAAAAGTAGAATCAATTCAACACATGAATAGTTATGACTGTATCAAGATGCTAACACAGCCATCATCAATGGAAGTAGTGTCTTAAAAAAACACATTAAGAGCTAGTTGGATGAATCAGTGAACCACAAAGGAAAATCACTTATCTATTTGGATTTCCAAATGGCATTTGACAATGGCCCCTCATGTCATTATGCAGGTTTATGAAGAAACTAAGCTGATATGGGATGATGGGGAAGACTTGATAAAAAATTGTTTGAAACAGAAAACAAGCAGCTAGAACTCTTAGTTTCCATATTAAAGAAAGATCTCTAGTGAAGCCTCAAAGAACAAAAACAGGCAAGTCCAATGTTAATAATCAGAAAACAAAGTACGGGATAGAACGGGATGCAGGAATACTGTGGCACTATCACACACAGGTCTGGTTCATGCAAGTCTGAAAGATACAACAGAAGTGCAAAGCATACAGAGGAGACAAACATCTAGAGGCAGAAAATGGTTTCAACAGCAGGAATGATTAAGCAGACTAGAAAACTGACAACTATCAGGTGATTCAACTATTCCCACTCCCTTTCTAAGTCAGCTGCAAAAAGCACTCATGGAGTGCCTCAGTGATGCAGAGATATGACCAGCAGCAACCACAACCCTAGTGACAGCCTCAGGGAAAAAAAAAGGGATCTTTACATAATGCGTAGCTTAACTGAGGAACATCCAGTAACATCTTCCAACAGGTCACTGCTGATCCCAGATCATACAAGCTGAAGACAAGACATTCATACACAAAATCCACCGTAGGTGTAACAATGCACTGCCTGTGGCCCCAGGAGTCCCAGAACCACAGATCATTTACAGCTGAGAGATGCTTCCAGGAAGTATCACCACAGGCTCATGTTGATAGATTCCTCTGCCAATATTTGGCATTGGCCTCTAATGGTCTCACCCTGTACAGCTGTTGATGTTCTTAGTGCCAATTATCTCCACTGCCAAAGCCTAACAACTGGCAAAAACATCATGAGGCTGATGCCAGGATGAAACTAATCCAAACATGTCCCATTCTCCTTTACACACAGATGCAAGCACTTGTCATGCAAAGCCTTGTCAGTTTTACCACTGTAGCTCAGGCTTTCTGACCTCTAGTACATCTAGCCACTCTCAAGTCTACTGCTGCCAAAATATTCCTTTCATTCCACTGCCAAAAGCATCAGTCTCTAACTGTACACTTCATCCACTTTGCAAGGAAACTTTGAGCTCTAGTTAACTTACTTGACCACAGAAAAAAAACAATGTTCTGTTCTTTTGACAATTTATCCAGCAGCTCCCCTTGAACTTGGCTGCATAGCAGCCTTAAGGCATGAAAACAATCCATTCAACTACACCCCAGTGCTCTTTCCAGAAATTTACTGTGACTAACAGGCAACTACTCCCACGCTCCACCTTGCATACTACAGTATGTACTGCCTAGTTCTGCCCTGATCCTGCAGTCAAACAAAACAAGAATTGAGTGTACCAGCACTACCTGCCTCCTACATTAAGGCCTCCACAACAGGTATCCACCTAACACTGGAGATAGCAGACACCAAGGATTACAGCAGCGTGGATGAAGCATAGCCTGCTGTGTTGATTCTTTGTTACAAGGTGTCGGAGCAAGACAGCACTGCTAAGTACAGGGACAAGTTAAGAACCACCACCCTTGGGAAACCTTTAAGGTCCTCACAAGAGCTGGATAATCCATGCAGTCAGTAAAGGCTTCACCATTTCCAAAGTCTACATTATTCCAGCTCAAAGTATGAGAAAACAAGATTTGCAAAAGAGGCTTACAGTGTGGCATCCCTACACATTAATTTATATCTGACAACCCTGACACCAGCCTATTAAGAAGCAAGGGCTGACAAACATGCAACTGGAGCTATGCAAGGTCCTGACTGCAATGCATTTTTAATAGTAAATTGCACAAATGCATAATTAAATTTATCTCGGTCAAAGTTCAGCAATGTATCAAAAAAGCAAAAACCCTGTAAGACTGAAATAAGAAACATTTCCTACAGGTGAACAAAATAAAGATAATGTAATACAGACTTAGCATACAGTAGCACCACCACACCTCTGGATATCATTTCTTGCACGC
Organism: Myrmophylax atrothorax; assembly: GCA_026770055.1. Taxonomy (NCBI): domain Eukaryota; kingdom Metazoa; phylum Chordata; class Aves; order Passeriformes; family Thamnophilidae; genus Myrmophylax; species Myrmophylax atrothorax. The sequence goes on from JAOXXN010000395.1 coordinate 79,984,171, forward strand.
AGTATCATTCAGCTGCAAACTGGTGAACAACTGAACCAAGTCTTCTGCAGAAGCACTGTCATAAGTTTACCTTGCTTACGAGATCTCTGCCCAGGTACCTGGTATGGTCATCAGTGAATGCTGGCCTGAACTCTCCTTCAGCCTAAGGAAATGCAGGTGTTTGCACTCTTGTGCTCTGCAGCAGAACTTCTGTGTCATTATCAAGAGACAACTAAAGACAACTGCTATGTAAGGGGAAAAAATGAATACAGTAAGTCATCAGACACTAGGAAACACTAATTAGTCCAGGCAGAGCATCATTCCAATGTACCATAACAGTTCTGATATCTAAACTAATCCTCACAAGACAGTTCTGATGTTTCTGCACAGCACTGTAATGTGCCAAGCAGATATGCCAGGTATTTCAGTCCTAATCTCATTGAACATCTACAATTAGTCTGAACACTTAGTGGAAGATATTAAGCAGAATGGGCTCATACTGCCAAAACACTGTAATTCTTTACTTAATTCATTAATTTCATATTAAGGAGCAAAATAATTAAATCTGGTATGATTTTATACTATTCATAAGCTATTCACCTTAACAGAGAGCACTTCATTAGCTCCTTGTCCAAACAACATCAGTAGAGTTTAGAATAGCCTGATGCCATATTTTGAAATAACAATTGAGCCTCTTTAAACTCTCTGGATGCTTAAGCCACTTGGGTATATTTAAGATACTAACTTTACAGAAACAGAGATATTTGCTGAACAAAGAATGTAGACCCTAAGATGCTAAGCATAGTTCTAAACCACACAAGAGAATACTTTACAGTACCAAGAAACATGTAGTTCTGAACATCAGTCACAACAGTATGAACTAACCTCATAATATTAAAGAATATTTGTCTACCTTGCATCTGAAACCAATCATTTTGTCATCTGTAGTCCTAAACTAAACCCAGGCATATAGGAATCCACACTGTTGCTATATTAATCACTCTGTTGAAGCTGTATTTATTCCAGTGCTTCAATTTCCTCATTATTTACCTTCCAAAACTCTGTAAAAAGATGACACAGAACAATCTAGGGCATCCAAAAGCATAGCCTTAGGATGAAATCTAAGCTACTCACACTTACGTTTTACGAGAAAATTTCCTTTACTAAGATTGTCATGCTGCTGTCAAAAAGTGGTGAAAGCATGAGTCCACTGGAAAAAAGGAATGCTGTATAAAAACAGAGCAAAACGGAGTCTTTATAACATACAGAGTTCCTAAACACCACCACACCTACCATCACAAAGCCACTGACTATGAGCAGTTTCAAAAAAAACGAGGATGACTTGCACTGCTACAGACTATCTCCAGCTCTGAATGCGAAAGCAGAGAGCACAGTTCTGTTTCGAAGCACGCAGGCAATTCATCAAAGGTACTGCTGCAGCCTAGGAGAGGGCAAACAGATTACCCTTCTTAGTCTGTTACCAAAAGACAATACAGTAACACTATGAGCTACTGTGTATTACTTGGAAATTTCAGCACGTTACAAAAAAGTATTTTTTCGAGAGCAGTATTTCCAGAAGAATAAACTCCACCATTCAGGAGCATCAGAGCATCTATGATGAGTCCTTCTTCCTATAATCTATGCCCAAACCAGACCGCAACTGAAGATTTAAAGGATCACATTTTTCGACAGTTGAGAACACCAGTCTGGAACAACTGAAGATGCTCTGTCAATAGTTACAAAGTGATGCTCCAGGACCAGGATGATGGTTCCAAGGAATAGCATGCAACTAAACAGGAACATAAAGGATCCACAAGTCCTGTATGGATCTGTTCCCACCTCAGCCTTCTCACTACAATTTTTATTTGCATCACCTACACCAGCCAGGCTTCAGGAAAATTAAGTTAAACTCACCAGTAGTCAGGAACTACTGCAGAAGATAGATACCTAAATCCACTCCATCAGTGACAGTATTCTGATTTCAATCATGCAAGTACTTCATAAAAAAATTACTAACACCACACAGAAAATTGTCTTAGAATACATATTTGTCCAAGATTCACCTCAGATAACCAAATTCAAAGCTTCTGCCTTAAACTTTTTCTCATATTTAGGTCTATGGTTTCAACATTCATGCTCTCCTTCAGCACTAGGTCCCTGCTACTTTAAGGAAAGCTCTGGAACTACAGGAGCACACATGCTGTAGCCACTGGTATCTCACTCCTATAATCAGGTCCCACTGCAGTAATACAGACACTTGACAGAAGATCAGGAAACACAGCTTCCACTTCCAAAGATATTTAGCAAAAATCTTGTCATCCACGAATCAGCAAAAGAACTACTGCATTACAGAACTGAGCAGTGCAACTGAATCTCAGCCATACAATCTTCTTGTGTATGGATTCTCTATAAACTTATACTTGAAGAGTGGCATTACCACTATTAAAGGAAAGCCAACACAAAAAAAAAAAGGCAAAAGATGAAAGATAAACCTAAGTGATTGGCATAGGTGGTGCTGCCTAACAACTAGAGGACAGAACCGGCAATGCCTGGATTTGATTTCCAGGTTTGCCATAAATGGGGTTGAGTGACCTCAGGCAGTCCCCTCCTCTGTCTGCCTGGAGATCTGCCTCACTGACACTGACTTGGCTTACATAGATAAATTAAAAAGTTACTCAGTGCTCTACTGCATCTCTCTGGAAATAAAACAAACAAAAAAACCCTCATGCTATTTTTAAGATACTATTGGAATTTTAGACATACATCTTATTAGTACAGGGCCCAAAGCACCAGTGTAAGACACCTCTTAAAGATTCAAATTCTACATTCCTGTAAACAAGTTGAATTTTAAAGTGTCAGTCTGGAATTCAAAAGCAGTCATCACAAGTCCTACTTTTTCCAGGAGAGGTTATGGTTTGCAAAAACACAACTTTAGAAACACCTTTTAATACTTCTGAATAACTTTTGTATACTCAACACCTGACAGTACCACACAAAAGAGAAAAGGAAGACACTGTCCTTAAGTTAAATCTCTCTTAAAAATCCACCGCTCTGAAAGGGCACCCTGTTATCTTTAGCTATTGCCCCTCTACAAACATGCAGTGCCTTTACTCCACAGGCATCCAAGGATTCTCCTGGATTTTAGGAGTTCCAAGAAACTATTTTTGAAATGACATCAGAAATCTGCTATGGTCAGTCAACACAGCTAGCACTTCTTCCAAGAATAAAATAACCTTAATGTTAGAAAGCGACACTTCCCCTTGACTGAATGAAGTTTGACAGGTGAAATACAGCAATCTCATTGAGCATCCCAGAGGTGCTTTGTTCAAGTTTAGTCCGTTCTCCTCGACAATCAGATCAAAATGAATACTCAGCCTTACTGAGTACCCATTTACATGAGAAAGACATGACATTTATATGAGAAAGGATAAGGTAAGCTTCATAAAAGTGTCCTCTTCCAAAAGAGAAAATTAAGTTCAGATATTGGCTGTCTCAACGCATCCTAGAGCACACTTGAGAGAAATGTTTTAAGACCACACTGACTCTCATGCTTATTTATTTCAGACAGAACTCAGCAACCCACCGTTCAAGTGATGTTCCTAACACTCCTCAAGCTAACCAGCTTGCTATAGCCTAAGCAGAGGCATTTAAAAACAAGCAAAAGGGGTTTCTTTCAGTTCCTCTGAACTGAAGCCTTCCACTTTCCCCTTACAATCTGAATTGACCCCTGGAAACTCTGGCAAGCAATCGCCACCCATCCCTGTTTTAATTATTGTAGGTGACCTCTGATACTGGCCTGACAAATTCACCTCCTAACCTACTACAAGGCAAGGCCTAACGCCCTGTATCGACGGCTTCCCCGGCCCTGCCTGAATCGCTGCTTCGCCCAGGAGCCACCCAGCCGGCACAGACCAAGGTGATTTACAAAAGAGGACTGGTTTGTGCCCCGCCGCTAGGTACCACCGGCCTGGCTGCCGCGCCCGCCTCCAGGGGAGTTCGTGTGATCCCAACCCAGCGCCCCCGTGGCTCGGAGGGGCCGCAGGAGAAGCGGCCGAGGCCCCCTTTTCCTCCGGGGCTGCAGCAGCCCCAGGGGCCCGGGCTGCTCACCCCTGCACGCCCGGGCTGTATTTCCTGGTCTTCCAGGGAGTGCCGGGGCTCTGCAGCGCTGGCTGAGGCTGCTGCCGCTGCTGGTGGGGGGAGGTGTTGACGGCCACGCCGCGGCTGCCGGAGAGCAGGTAATTCATCCCATAGGTGCTGGCTTTATTCTCCCGTTTCCTGCGGCCCGGGTGGTACTGGTGCTGCTGGGGAGACGCCGGCGGCGGGTGGGGGCTGCGCGCCGGGTGCGGCGGCTGGTGGTGCCCGTTCACAGCGCTCACTTTGTTCTCGTGGAAGTTAAAAAACTCCCCGGGTCCGGCGCCGCTGCCCAGCAGCCCGGGAGGAGCCACCGCCACCGCCCGGGGGCCGCAGGAGGAAGAGGAGGAGCCGCCGCCGCCGCCCGATCCCGAAGAGGAGAAGCCGGGGCTCTCGGTGCCGGACTCCACCGACGAGCAGGAGGACGAGGAAGACACGGAAGGAGACTTCTGCAGCCGCCGCCCTCCCTCGCCGCTGCCGCCGTTCACCGCCGCGGGCCCGGCGGGGGCGGCGGGCACCAGTCCGGTCAGCAGGGCCGGCGGGGACGGCGAAGGCGAAGGCGGCGAGGATGAGGAGCAGCAGTCGGCGGGCGCCCCGAGCCGCACGCAGCCGTGCCCGCGGGGCGGAGAGGCGGCGGAGTCCAGCGCCGGGGAGTTGAGGCAGAGGTAGTGCGGAAAGCTGGCGCCGCCCCGGCCCCCCACGCCCTGTGAGGTCTCCCAGATCTGCATCCACAGTGCATTCGCGGGTCCTTTCTGCTCGGGCTGGATCCAGGCCACGCGGGGATCCATCCACGCCCGCCCGCTGCCGCCGCCGCCGCCCCT
>JAOXXN010000395.1:79989201-80004580 GCA_026770055.1 Myrmophylax atrothorax
AGAACTGGCCCCACCCTTTAACTCCTAAGGTTCATCTGCCACGGCCGAGCGAGCTTGGACAGTGACAGTGAAGTCCTGAGGACTAGAGCCTACAGCCCCCAGTATTCCCAGGAGGTCTCCCATCGAAGTACTAACCGGTGCTGACCCTGCTTAGCTTCTGAGATCAGGCATCAGGGTGGCATTTAACCACCTTAAGGCATAAAAATAACACCTAAGGAAAGAAAGAAAAAGAGGGTGGAAAGATATATATAGACACCACCCACTTGATCCAGCAGTGAAACTCGGTAGTTGCAGCTTCTGTGTCTATTGCTTGAAGGGCTGATCGCACTCCTGTCGAAGTAATGATCTTTATCTGCTGGGTCTGAGGGAAGCCCCCCACAAAACACAAACACTTTATGAGTTATAATACACTTCAAGCTCAGGTGGGAATCCCTTGTACCTCCCCTAGGGTTGGGAATTTTACAATGGAGAGTGTCACAGGACATGGTATGAGTCTCTGACACCTCCAAAGACTCAGCATTGATCATGGTCCATCCAGCTAATCCAGAATTTGAGATGAACAGCCCAGGCCAGATGTGAAATATCTTTGAGGTTCACCAGAGGGATTTTTACAGCAGAGTTATCATGTAAGGGAGGACATTAGCATCATGAGAAGGATTATCCCACCTCACAGGATTTGCCTCTTAAAAGCCTCTTCCCTTATCTGGAAATCTGTTTGTAGCTTCAGGTATGCATACCCTTCTGCACCTGGGACAGCTGGACAGTGGCACCCAGCTATCTGATCCGAAGGTCCTTTTGCAGTAGGCCTATTCAGGGAGGGGTAGGCTTTGCTGAGTGAATAGCTGTTTCTTTACAGTCTGCTACAGTGGACAAAAGTCTTGGTGATCTTAGAATGTTTAAGGCATTAACTGTTTCAGTCTCTGACAAGCAGCTGGAACACGTGGGTTCACTAGTGCTCTCTCTTCAGATGCAGCCACCTGTGTCCTCTCAGAAACCAAAGAGAAGAGGCTGGAAATATTAAGGAGAAGCGACAAACACCACCATTGAGAGGGTCTTGATAGCACACTGGTAATACATAATCTTCAGAGAAGTTTTGCACCAAATGTGGTACCAATTGTTACATAGGTTTTGTTCCATTTCTACAAACAAATAACCTACTGCTTCCACTATCTACTTGTACACAACAAAGCATCATGTATTGGCTTTGAGTTTTAAGCAAACATAGTAAACCAAGCAAGGGATGTACAAACCACATTCCTTCAAGAAGCTTAAAAGCAAGTTTCAGTTGTGCAACTTTCCCAGATGCAACCCGTTTTAGGCTTTACCTTCGGTTGTTCTGCAACACGAATTTCCATAATTACTTGTGTACATGTATTTCATGTTTTTTTGTGTGGGCACGTAAATGATGACAGATCACTGCAACAAGTGGTGCAATTTTACCCAGCAGTCTGCTGTCTTCACAAAACTGATGTATGAAAGGCTTCCCCAACAACTGCAACTGTTGTTGGCAAAACTTAATAGCATAGAACAGGTTGGGACAGTCTCATAATAAAATTATTAATATATTTCAATCACAAACAGGTGCTTATTAGGGGTGTTTCACAAATAGGCTATAAAAACTCTGTGGTAGGCACTTGGGATTTCCTGGCTGGTGGTAGAATACAAGTTTATAAGGCAAGTCATTTATACACTATCTTTGCTACTTAAAAAGATAATATGATGCTGAACTACAATTAAAATAGTTGAAACAGCAGGTGCTACAGCTGTTTCAAGTGACCAAGAAGCAGGAGAGGAATCCAAACAAGTAGCCTCTGCTTGTGTTAATCTTTGCTCTAACTGCAGCTGTAGAGCATCTCAGCTACACACTTTGCTTTAGATAATAAAGAATGCATCACTAGACAAATTTATTTTGTGACTTTTAATAATTGCTTTGAGTGCATCTTGTATAGTTCACATGGGGATTCTATCCAACATTATTATTACAGTGCCCAAGATCTCAACTGGGATAATGAAACTGCTGGTACAAAAACCTTGCTCAACCTCCACAAGTTAGAGCATGGATTACTAACAAGAAAAAAAAGTATTCTAGCAAGACACCACAAATCATATTTTATTAGTAGGGGATTTGGGGGAAAGATGTAGGCAATCTGACTGCAAGTATCTCTTAAAAAAAAAATCTACAGATATTATACCCAATAGCAAGCATGCGTGTTTTCTCCCTCTGGAATGGGCTAAACAGAATTCACTTTCACACTACATATTCTCAAGAAAATTTTTTCATTGTTAGGTATTTTCCAACAGAAAAACTCTGTCAAAGCTGCTGAAAAGAGAAGGGATTATAAGTGAAGTATAACAAATAAGTGGGATATTGTTTAAACAAAAGGCAGTTCTAGCATTTGACCAAGTTGATCATATGCTTTCACCAATGTACCTGGGTCTTGAAATGCAAGAATCAGAGTCATTAGGTTGGAAAAGACCCCTAAGATCATTGAGTCACATTTTTAACCCAGCACTGCCAAGTCCACCACTGAATCTAAATCATATCCCTAAATTGTCACAACTACATGTCTTTTAAATACCTCTAGGAATGGTGACTTGACCACTTCCCTGAGTAGCCTGTTCGAATGTTTGACAACCTTTTCAGTGAGAAAATTTTTCCTAATATCCAATCTAAACCTCCCCTGGCACAACAAGAAGCCATTTCATCTCATTCTGTTGTTACCAGGAAGAAGAGCCCAACCCCCATCTTGCTACAACCTCCTTTCATGTAGCTGTAGAGAGAACCAAAATTCTCCCTCCCCATCCCCTTCCCCTTTCCTCCCTGAGCATCCTTTTCTCCAGGCTAAACAATCCCAGCTCACTCAGCTGCTCCTCATAAGATTTGGGCTCTAATAAACTGCCTCAAATAAAACCTGTACTTTACTTAGTGAAGGTTTTAGAAGTATAGTGAGAATAATAATCACACAAAGTAGAAAACATTCTGGTTTGGGTTTTTTTCTTGTTGTTAATCCAATTAGCTAGAATTCCTAAACACGCTGACATACACATCCCACAGACCTTAGCTTTTCCTCTTCTTACAGAAGAGAAAAAACATTGATAAACTGTCAGACCATCACACTTGAGAACTCCATCCCACTATGGGCAAACTGCAAATTAACATTATATGAGCAAATCAGCTGAACTTTTAGCCAAGTATTTAGCAGCATAGTAGCAGAACAAAACTGAGGCATCAGTACAAGTTTTCTGTGAACTATGATAAAAGACTACTGACTACAGGGCTAGAGTGTTTGAATGTAAGGAGACACACTGAACACAAAGACCTTAAACTCCTTACTATTAAAAGAATCTTTGCCTTTTCATAAAAGGAAAAAAAAAGATATATTAAAGTGCTGTAGCCTGATTGTTTTTACTGGTTGGTTGTCTCATTAGCGATTTTTAAACAAGTATCCCTGAAGATACAAGATACTAATTCACCATAAACTATGCAAGAATTTAAACTCTTCGAGTAGATACTGGTCTTTAAATACTGTATTTTTTTCCCCTACTAAAACACATTTTGGTAGCTGAATGATTTAGACAGCAAAATTTTAAAAACCTGCTACAGATGTGACTGTGTTTAGAAATATCCCGATATAGAAGACTAGGTTTCTAAACTTCTCTTCAGAATATGCTTCCAGTGATCCTATTGAACTTTTATTGTCCACTAACTCCATTTTAGAATTGAGGAGTAAATCATCCCCTTCACCATCCTCTCTCTGTCTGCAGAGAACATCATGACTGAGTGTTCATCAAAACATCTATGATCATAGCATTAAATTATAGTGTGATAACAAAAACAAACAGGGGAAGCCTCAAACTTCCTGTAAAACACTAAAGAAACATGCAAACACTAAAGGAATTAAACAGTTTGAGAATCAAGTAATGACAATGGCATCAAGAAATGGGTATTCCTATGTTCTCCAAAAGATGGACTTTTTGCATGTTGGCTGAGAGCAGGACAATTATTCTCCCAGTCAACATGACAAGGAGCCACTGGCAGTCCAAGGGCTCAGCTGTAGGTAGGTTAGAAAACTAACATCTAAAATTTAAAAGGTAAATTTCATCAGATCCTTTACTTTGATTACTACAGCAGTATAATTCCACAGCAAAGAAAGAATTTTGAGCTTTAGACAAATCTTACAGCAGTACCACACTGGAAAACCTGGCATCTGGCAAACGTACATTACCAACTTGTTTTGAAGAATATAATCCAAAATAAGGTGCAAACAGATCAGAAGACACATGGTGGAAGTTTGATTTATTTCCGAATCACATTAGCAGCAGAATTTTTGGATTATGTGGAAGTTTTTTTTTCTTGTTGTTAATTTGTTTGTTTGGGTCTTTTTATTATTATAACTTGTTTGTTGTGTTTTGTTTTCTTTTTTGCTGTTTTTTTTTTTAATTAGCTTCTGTAGAGTTTCTTAGGAATTCTAAAAAAAATATTTATTATCACAAGCATGCAAAGGACACAGATGTGCCTGAAACTTGAAAGTCTGTATGCTTGGAATCCCATCACATTCTTGAAACCATTCTGGAGTCCTTCATGAGTAAAATGTTGGGGTATGAGCACTGACACTAACATGACAAGCAGCACAAAATATTTCAGAATATAAAGTCATCTAGAATGTTATCAACAGAAGAAGTAAAACACTTGATTTTTTAAACAATGCAGTAAGAAAATTTTGTAAAAATCCTAAGTTTTTTTATAAAGTTAGAAAACATTACACAATTTTTAATAGTACTAGACTGGCCTAAGTATCCTAAGTAAAGAATGCCTTCCAAAAACAGTTTAGAGTGAGAAGACATACACTGCATACTGAGATGACTATCAATTTTAAGAGGTAGATGACAATATTATCTATTACTTGGGGAAGACAGCACTACAACTTTTATGTAAATAGCATTAACTATTATCTATACAGTATCCCTCCATATGTAAGAGGGCAAAGAGGAGGAAGAACACTGGCTCTCACCTAACAGAAACTGTATTCACTTAATTCCTTGGTCTACATTATCACCTTTCCTGAAAATGCAGGTAAGGGGGAAGAAAGGATTAGAAACGCAAGGAAAAAAAATAAAATCAACCCTATTTGTGTATGCAGGCAAATAATAGGCAGGACACACCATCCAGACTGCAGTGAGGGTGACTGAGCTCACAGCACAATCCTCAGGACAGTGTGACTAGGCTGAGTGGAAACAGCAGAAGCCTGCACAGGCAGTCAGACTCATTGCCTAAGGTATTTATGAAGGTGCTTCACTGCTGGAAAAGCATTTCAGTTCATATTCACCATGTTCATCAGATTCTGGGTTACCATTAAGAGGAAAAAGCAGAAAGTAATAGCAGCACTGATGGAAAGGCTTTGTCACAGTGAGGATCAGAGCATGTTTTTGACTTGCCACCACCTGTAAAATGTTAGCTGTCACTAAAAGCATTCATCTCAGATAATGTTAAAAGTACAGCTCAATATAAAAATGGGATCACAATTTTTCTGTCCTTCGGGTAGTCTTCAAATTTCTCAAGGTACCATCTGAAAAACAAAGACAGAAAGCTGATGAGCATTGAGTCTTTCAAATGCTGTTGAGGAAATTAAGTAATTGTACAATGTCTTCAATTTAATCCATATGTTTTCTGTCTACAAACAAAAAAGTGCCTTTAAAACCTACTCTGGATACAAAATTGGCATATACAGCACTCATCCTATCAACATCTAATCACCAGCTACAATAAAACTAAGTTACTGCTGCCAGCAATGGGAAATCAAACTCACAGATGTGAGAGCAGTCAGGGAAGGAATAACCTGTTCTTTCAAAATGTATGTTGTTATGCATTCTGAGTATTTGCATTTTAGAAGTAGAGGGGGAAGAAATTAAACTAAAACCATGTAATTGCACAATGACCTCACATAGAAGCAAGGGATACTTCACATACTGGCATGAGAGCCCCATCCTGCACAGAAACATCTTCAGTTTCAGTCAGGATTAGGATAATCAAACTGAGTATGACAAACATTACACTAGCCTTACTGCTAATACCTCTCAAAGATCATCAGTATTTTCAAATCCCGACCAATAACAAAGAACACATACATAGCAGTATCAAATGTTATTTTTCACCTTATAACAAACACATTTACTCCCATTTTCGAATACTTATTCTTCTGCTTCTCTGAAGTAAAAGCATTAACTTCACCTTGGTTCCTCAGAGTTGCAGACATTCATATTATCATAGCTAACTGCAAGATCAAGGCTGGAATAAGCAGAGGACAAAACACGCAATGCACAATAAGCTGCAGGTGGGGAATACCATCATTACACTGTAATTTAGTCTAAGTTTTTTAAACTAAACAGACTACACTAAAACGTTTCTTCACTTACATGGATTTGATATTTTTGTTTGGGTTTTTTTTCTTGTACCCCTCTTCCATTTTTTTTATTTTTCCTTTAATGCAAATTATTTTCTTTAACAACATTTAGCTTTTCCTAATGTTCTGAAAGAGTGGCATCAAGGCTTAGGATTGATGGAGACCAGTGATGGAACTTGAACCTAAAGAATGTAATATACAAGGAGAGACAGAGGAGCCTGCTTAGCTTGGCAAAGAGGAGACAAAGGGGACCTGTTACTGCCTGCAGGTCATGGAAGGGGAGTTACTCAAGACAATGGAGCAAAATTATGACTGAAACGCCAACTCTTGCAGCTGGAATGCAATGTCCCCATGCAAAAGTGCAGGGTGGAGGCTGACTGGCTAGATAGCAGTTTTGCACAAAAGGATATGAACATCCTGGTGGACAAGTTAAGGATGAGTCAATAATGGATCCCTGCAATGATGAAGCCCAAGGCCTGCCTTAACAAGTATAGAGCCACTAAGTCAAAGGCTCTTCACAATGTAGCAGTTGAGAGCATGTATCTGCATTACTGCCTCCAGTTTTTGGCTTCCTGTGCAACAGAGGTGTACACAAACTGGAGAAGAATCCAGCAGACGGTCAGTAAGACAACTACATGGCAGGAATATATACAAGGAGACATTGAGAGAACTAGGTTTGTTCAGACTAGGAAAAAAAAAAGTGAAGAGACACATCTAATTACAGTCTTCCAACATCTGTTGACCTATTGTGATATTAAAGAGAAGGCAGAGCTATACCTTTCCTGGCGGCACAGAGCAACTGTGCCAGCAGGTAAGAGTTGCAACATGGAATATTCCAACAGCTCTTAAGGAAAAAAACCCTCTTCTCCATGAGAATGAGGAAAATCCTGTTTCAGTGCTTTGTCAGAGATGTGCTGAAGTCTCCAACCTTGAAGACAATCAGATCTCAATTGGATGAGGCCCTGGGCAAAAGGGTGGTTGCGTGTAACCTTCAGATACTCCTCCTAATCCAAGATACTCTGCAATTCTACTCACTAATAGCAGGTGATAAAGAAAACGATGGTCATAGGCAACAGGCCAGGAAGGTTAAGGTTGAACAGTAGGAAAAACTTGTTCACTGGGAGGGTAATACAGACCTAGAACACCCAATAAACAAGGTGCACAAAAACCTCTCTTTCTCGAGGTTTTCAGAACTCCACTAGATATACCCATGGCTGCCCTAACAGACAGTCAGCAATGGCATTTTTTCCAACCCATGTCCCTCCATAAATTCATGTTTATTTCCTGTTATACCACTAAGTTTCAGCATGACAACCAAAGCAGGAAGCTGAAAATAACCAAAATAAGATTAATATGTTCAAATTTCTTTAAGGATGCTATTTCTTAAAGAGAATAAAGAAACTACTCTTCACAAACTACAGTCTTTCTGCTAGCAGGAAAACCACATTATGAATACAGTACATTAGCAGTCAAACTGTTTAAGTAGAGCAGAGACTTTATTAAATATCCCCTACCAGAACTGTCCATTGTCAATTCACTTGATTATAGAGAGTATGATAGGGACTTGACTATAAAGTGTGCCTGCTAAAGACTACTTTAGCATGACTTTGAAAATTTTAATATTTAGAAACCAGTTCAAGTAGCAAAGGAAAATATAACATACAATAATTAATACAATAGTGCCAAACTTGTCTATAATCTTTATAGATCCAGGATGAGCGACCTTCATTTAAACATTGGTTTGATCACCTCATTGTATATTGTGTGTGTTTATCTCAGTACTATCTGGGTGAAATTCTGCAGTGCTTCATCTTCTCAGAGTGTTCTCTATCATATTCTCCCCTAGAGCGGCACTCTTCACAAGACCTGCTTTGCAACATCCCTGTGTGATGAGGCATAATTTGTAAAATGTAAATGCAGTGTGGCAGAGACAACAAAAATTATAAGACAAAAATACTTACTGATGGTGTTGCCTTGCCCTTGAACCCAAGATGAAAAGAGTACACAATGCAAATGCAAGGCTTTCAATGGTGCAGCAGGCAAGCGCAAACCCAAACCATTCCAGGATCTCTCCAAAAAAGTTGGCTCCACTGACATATTCAAACATTCCTCCTGAAAGCAGAACAGTTATTTCAAAAGCACCATAATTAGGGTGTCCAATGCTATCTTTTACTGTACATCAAATAAGGGTTACATCACCACTGCCTTTATATAACTTTTAAAGGTGGTGGAAGCAGTGGTTTTTCAGCTCAAGCTGCACCATGACTTCACCATCACTTCAGGCCTCTTTCTAAGACAGACTTTCTCTAGCTCCATTTTTCCTCTTCAAATAATGAAACAAAAGCAGATTTACTAGTATCAGAAGCAAGTACATGCCTTCGTAAATAATTATTTAACAATATATCAAACTATCTCTTTGATCATAAACTAAACCATTTTTATAATATGTAAAAATAGAAGACATGCTCCCCTTGAGTCCCAGAAAATACTCAAAGCGTTATTAGCCTACAATGTTTCATTTCTTTAAGTACTTCAGAAAGTAAGTTAATTATGAACAAGATTATTATTATGAGGTAAAGTCCCAACTTTAGTTTCTAGCTTAAAATGTGTTGCCCTTTTTTCCCATTCTTCATCAGGTCTACTGCTCCAGCCTTGACACTCACTGAAAAAAGGAATTGGCAGTCTGTGTTAAATCTGTTGTACAGATAATTATGTATAAACAATGAGTACTAATTCCAAAGTCAGTGTACAAACTGATAACATCTCAATATATGCTTTACTAGTGGGACTAAACAAACAAGTATTTGAAAAGTGTAATAAAGGACATGTTTTGACCTTGCTTTAATTACTCTACTTTTTTGACAAAAGAGAGGTGAAATTCTAGCACTTAAACTGGGTAAGCAACATCAAAAAGACCAGGTCCTCCTGATCTTGCAAATAATAACATCTTATTTCCTTCAGAATATTTTTGTATGCTGAACAGAGTATAGTATGTTTATATTAATTTTTCATACGAGCACTTGGATTTACATCTTTAATAGATGTAAACTTTAATAGTTTTAAGTTACCTTCTAGGTGAATAATTACAGTCTACTGCCTTATCTATCTTAGTTCTTCCAGTTTTATTAAAAAAATCCAACAAACTAGTAACAGAGAGAAAGTGACAACTAAGAGAAAGAACAGAGAAACAGCAGAATTCAGAGGTAGTATTATTTTTCTTCTCTCAGTGACTATAATGTACCTGAAAGAGTCTAATGTTTCCAAAAGCATCGATAAACCTTAACACTTCAATAGGCTCCATAAGAAAACCTTTCATGTTGTCCATTTTCCCATGAAGGCCAGAGTTTATAATGCCCTAATTCATTTGGATTTCTGGTCTCTTTTTCCTGTGCCTCCCTTTCCACAGTAGTTGCTGTTCTCTGATTACCTGAGGTACCTCCCTCTTCATACACAGGACATTAGATGGGCCAGTCACTGAGTATTTTCTGTGTTCCTCTCATGCCCCTGCACTGGGTTGATAATTTAGGACTTTCTCCACTCTCCTGCTGCTTCTCAGAAAAATTGTGCAATACTGTGACATTTTTACCCCTTTTTAAAGGAAATCCAAAGAATTGCACAAGACAAGTGGTGCCACGAAACAGAGTCCTTACAATACTTGGCTTAAGAAGCAAAAATTAAGTGAGCCTTTTCTCCAGTCCCAGCTCTCTCTACCACTTCTCATATGAGAGAATATTTGTTGTATGAATCTCTATACCATTTTTCACTTACCTCTTGGTATCTTGTAACCAGTTTCCCCTGGTTTTCTCAGATTTCTGAGAATATGATCAGAATGAATATTGATTGCCATGCCAAGCAACCACCCTATAAAACCTGAAAAGAAATATTCAAAGTACTATCTTTAGTGCACTGAGTGAAAGCACCTGTTCAGAAGGCAAACTGCAGTCATGTATCACATGTTAGGCATATTGTCTCAAAGCAGTAGTAATGTAAGCAGTATAAATAAGTCTGGTGGCAGCCAGTCCCAGCAGAGCTCACAGTAATCAACAGCTCCCTAGACAGGAAATAGTACTGCAAGTATGAAGCTTATTCTTACGTTGCTAGACTTGTATAAATGTATGCATGGGCACATATGCAGATGTAACGTGTGTACTTCCCTAACTACCACAACAGAAAAACAAATACACTAAAATTTTGAACACTGAAAGAAATAGCCATTCTCATTCTTCCCAGAGGAACATATTTTAGCCCCACACTCCTTTTCCTTTTTTACTGGTAGCATACCAGAATTTCCACAATAGACTTTTGTGCAACAAAAGGAACAGAACCATGAAGGAGTTAATGTACCATTTACTTGTGTCATTCAGCAAAATGGTTTAGCTGTGTACACCAGGCTCCCATAGAAACTGAGATTGTTCTCTCATTTTGCATCCTTATGGCTTGTTGCTGTAACTATGGGGTAAACCAAAAGGAATTTCAGATTGAAATTCCTTGTTTTCATCCTTCAGCAACTTGTTACCTATGCTGTCTTTCTTTGAAAGAAGCACTTCTTGCTATTAGGAGCAGACAAGATTTAGGTTTTGAGGATAGAGCTGTTGTTTTGAATCCACCTCCAAAGTTACCAGTTTTACTTAAATTACCAAGAATATGTCAGTGATGTTCTTCTAGGACAAAGTCACTTCACATGCCAGATAAAGAAACTTTTGCTTTTTTCCACCCATAACTTGAGCCTTTCAGATGCCTCTTTTTCAACACAGAGAAATCCACTAGTGTGACCACATCAGCAAAGGCACTAACTGTACATCCAGGTGTATAAGGCCACATTGTGAGACCAGTAGGTTGTCAGAACACACTTTACCAAGACTCAAGCTACCTTTCTTAGTGAAGCTACAGATGTAAGTGGACCTTGCTTCTCAAACAAGATGTTAACAGCTTTCTTCTCTCAAGCCCTTGTGGGCTGCATTTCCTTAAAGGACCTAGATGTCTGCTTCCACATGTATTGGGAGAAAATGTCTGCTCTGAAAAAAAAATTAGGTGTCTGCTTGAAGGCTCTCTCCATTATTTACCCACATAAATTAAAAAATGTTGATTGCTTAACTTGTTACTATCTACTTACATTCTAAAGCTTGTAGCAAAATTTAGTCCTGTGAATAAGCATGTTAGTTAAGCTTTTGTTCATACAGCATAGCAAGTTTTCATTAGCAATTAAGGTGTGCAGATGCCACATGTAAAGTGCCTTTTGAAGTAAGATTTTACCATAATCCTTTCAACTATGTAGTCAATGGAAATATATCATCATGAGATAGATCAGATATACTATATTTTATTACCAGATATACTGTAATTTGCACTATATACCTATATTACTATAAACTATTATGTATTAGATATACTGTAATTTTGGTGCACGTTTCTCCATTTTTAGCACACAAGCAGTACTCCTCCTAATATTGGCAAGAGAACTTACTTTGATTTAAATTTATTCAATCTTACATAGTCATGACAGCATTTAGCACAGTGGTCCTCTATTGTCATCCACAATAACACTGTAATAAAGACAAAAACTTCTTTTTCTTGCTAGGAAAGACTTGAAAAATCCTGGGGAAACACTAACGTCTTTTGGTTACAGAATGACAACAAGAGAGTACCAGTTCAGGTCAAGGATCTACACAGCCCAGTACTCTGCCTTTGACTGACAAGGCAAAATATTCTGATTTATTTTCAGATGAAAAAGATCTTTCCGTTAAGATTTCTTTAGAAAATGATACTATGATTTTGATAGTCAACCAAAATAGATTCCTAAGAAACAAAAAAATAGTGTGACAGTACTTCCTCATTAAGCATCTTAGCTTTGTCATATCCATATGACTTCAAGCATAAATGTACCCTCCCTTCCGGATTGGAAGAGAATGCTCAACCCCTCCACCCACTTCCTTGCGGGCCAGTTTTGTCCTTTGACAAAGTTCACCCCTATTACGAGGGTGGGTGTGTTGGGGCAGGTGTGTATCACATGTAAATATCCTGACACCAGGATCTTGTGGCATTAGCAGTGGTATCTCGGTAATTAGCAGTTATCCTTCCGAGATTTTTACTCTATGAGTTCGTTTACTTCAGTTCAATTTACATGTCGCACAGAAAACCTGCTTTGTTTGTTCTAAACACGCATCCTGCTGGTTCCACACAAGGCTTCAAGTTCCTACATTGAAAAAAATACATGACCTGTATTTACTTTGGTGTTAAAGAGTAAAGATGTCAGTCAGCTCACCTAGCACGTCGTGGAAAGAAATGTCAGTTCACAGTTCTAAAGTAAAAAAAGGTTAAAAGGCTTCCAGCTACACCAATAAGAGAAATAACTATGAGAAGACTTATAAAATGGCATTAAATACCGTATAAAATGACAATAAAAAGCTGTGAAGACAAAGGAAAATTACACCTGGTGTTCTCGTAACATTTAGTGACTCACCTGCAATGAAACATGGATGTTTCAACCAGCCCGGAGGGTACATTGCGTAGTTGCTTAAGCTTCGGCCTTGCAAGTACCCATTGAAAACACAGAACAGAAGTGCTAACACAAACGTGAAAAATGGGGTTGGTTTTCCTTCACGGATCAGAAGAGGAAATATGAGTGCCCTATAGCAAACAAGGAAAGAAAATTGATTATATTAACAAACAAAAAAAAGAGTTTTGAAGACCTGTGATCCATAGTCCACGCTATCCTACTTTTCAAATTCTCAGCATTAGAGTTTTTGGTCCCTGTTCTAAAGGGCAGTTGCACTTGCTTTAACACCTAAACATTTATTTTGTAATTTGAATCAGGCAACAAGACCAGTCCTCTCTCCCTTTATGACAGACATTTTGAACTTTGTATCCAAGGCAATTACTTTGGTGAGAGTAAAGACAATTGACGTTAAGCACAGCCTATTTTTATGCTCCTTTGTTCTTAAATCCTCAGTATCATCAAGCTTTCTGAAATGAGCCAAGTCTCACAATCCCTACACCAAATCCCCCAGCACTTCTGGGGGGAAAGTCAATGCCCTCAAAATGAAGCTAATTGAGTTCAGTTTCCTCCCTACCTTAAAAGTCACTTTAAAACATTAATTGCTTCACCTCAACAATTTTGGTCTACCCTATGACACCTGCTGAAGAAATGGCAAACCCACAATTGCCATCCCATTTGGGAAAGGAATCTTGATTGCTTCTCCTGGGGGATCATGGGAATAAACAAACAAGCTCTAAACAAGAGCATGTGAATGTTCTCATGCTCTTTCTGGTGCAACTAGCCAACTCCCTATTGCCTATTGATTTAATTACAATCTGTAGCGATACTGGAGCAGGATTACTGAAACCTGAGCATTCTTCATGCACTTTTCACCTTCCCAAGGACTACTGCTTCAAAAGTAGCCCTTCCAAAGGAAGCAAAAGCATTAACAGCTTTCAAGAAAGAGTAACAGATTTGTTAACAGGATTATTTAAAGCATGCTGCATCACAGCAAAAGGAACTGGATAACAGAGGTTTCTTCCAGTCTACCTTTACCTATGGAAGCCTCCCTCAGTCTGGCAATAGCAACAAACAATTGGAAAAAACAAACTGCAGCTGAGCTCTGCTTTCTCTACAAACCTTTGCCTCACATTCCTAGCTATTTCCAGACATCGAGGATGAGTTAAGATCCCATGCCAAAGCTAATATCTTTACCTTTAAGAGTAGAAAAAAGAGTAAATACACAGTCCTGGGTTTTCAAAACCAGCCACCAGACCAACCAATGTTGCATCCTTCTCCATCCAGAGGATATGGGATACTTTCAGTCAAAAGCACCAGCTTATCCTCATTAAGCAGTGGAAATCAACAGTCTATATCAGCCACACAGAGAGCTTAACCAGAACCTGACAAATCTATTGCTCTTGTATTAGTATGGCAGCAAAATTACTTATGGAGTATGACCAGTAGATACCGTCCCCAACTTGAAGGGAACAGCAAAATTTTACCGGACTCCCATTTCCTAACAGAAAAGAACATAATTGTAAATGCTACCTTAAAATACTGAACAAGACGAAAAATTCAGGGACTTCCTTAGCCAACTCTGTCAGGAAATTAAGCTTTCTGGTAAAACAGCAGCACTCATCAACAGCAGAATCCTTCAAGGACCCAGAACAGGAACAGGCACTTCTAACAGCTAGAAATTGCATTGCATATCAGATAGACACTATATTTGTTTAGATTTCTAGAGGAGTAAAGTGGATCATGACAATTTTCATTAAAACAAGATTGCTAAAACCAAATTGCCATTTCAGAAGACAGATTTTGTGTTGTCTACTGCAATTGTGCAGGCTTCTTTTCTTGCTTCTGCACCAGTTCAAGGTCTCTAGACAAATTCCACTCTTACCTTAGCAGCTGGCACCCGCAAATTTGCCTTAGGTTTGCTAGCCTGAAAATGTATGAATCCCAACACCTGAGCTCCAGCTAAGCTGCCTTCTCCAAGTACTTTTAAGAAATAGCCAGGTTGAGTACACAGCAGCACAGGGCACTTGGCCTCAGATTTCCTCGTATTTTAACGAATCACTGAATATTCTGAGCTGGAGAAAACCCTCACAGTCCAACTCCTTCAATGAACGCTGTCGGGAGACACTGTTGAAAGGCAGAACTCAGTTTCACAACATTAAAATTATATCGGTACTACAGAGTGCTGGACTTCCCCTGTTGGAACACTCTATCCCTTAGGGCGGCCTGATGGGGCCACTGCTGACAGGGGAGTCGGGCCCGGAGGTGCCGCAGCAGCCGAGGGAGCCCCACGGGGCCCGCACAACGCAGCGCCCCCGCACCGCCGGCCCCGCACCCGTCCCGCGGCAACACACGGCAGCGCCAAGGGCTCCACTGGCTATTCCATTAAGTAACAAACGCTCCTTAACACGAGAACCTCAACCGCTTCGCTCGGCAAGCAGCACCAGCAGCACCCAGGCGTTCCCAGGAAGACCGGCCCCTCCTC
>JAOXXN010000395.1:80009770-80051973 GCA_026770055.1 Myrmophylax atrothorax
CCCTGACCAGTTTTGCACTTGCACTTCATTGATTTGCATCACATTATTCATGAAATTCAGTAATAAGAGGTTTTATCTGTGACCTGTGACATAAAATCTTTCTCCTTATTCATAATCAATTATTTGAGGAACCTTTAAAGTATTCCATTATTTATTACTTGTTTCCTTATTTGAATTGTGTACCAAAAAAAAGTAAAAAAAAAAAAGTTTAATTTTTAACAGGAAAAGCATAATAAATTTGTCCTGACTCACAAAATACATCCTAAATATAAGTCATTCTATGCTGACAAAATTGAAACTGTAATCAATAAAATGTATTCATTTATTAACTAATACATTGCTGTGGGAATACAGTTCCATTAAGAGTTCTCATTTTCACAGCCCAGATATTCTGCCCAGTTTTCTCAAAGCATTATTGTATAAGAGATATAAATGTTTATTAAATTTCAGCAAATAGTTAAAAAAATAGACCTTATGAATGTTTTAATTAAATAATGTCCCCTTGACATGAACACTAATTTAGCGTAAGTGAAAAACTTACACTTTTGTGAGTTAACTTTTTAATTGACTGTTTCTAGGACTTTATCACA
This sequence comes from Myrmophylax atrothorax, assembly GCA_026770055.1. Taxonomy (NCBI): domain Eukaryota; kingdom Metazoa; phylum Chordata; class Aves; order Passeriformes; family Thamnophilidae; genus Myrmophylax; species Myrmophylax atrothorax. The sequence goes on from JAOXXN010000395.1 coordinate 80,010,361, forward strand.
AATATTAAATGCCATGATTGAATGATAAATAAGAATTAGGAGAGTAGGAAAAAAAATCTATTGATGTAAGGAAAAGACACCTGTTTATGCTCCATATTTCAGCATAAACGTAGACACAAAACTTTGCAAGTCAGGTACATTGTTTATATCTCTTATCCCAGTTTTGTGAGGATTTCTTTCTTCTCCAGAGATGTAGATATATTTTTCATGCATCAAACCATAGCGAGTTCTTTTTATTTGTTCTGTTCTATTGCCACCTTCACAGAAACTGTTATCCTTTTTACTTTTGTCTGATTTTTTGATGATAAACTGGAAAAAAAATTTACAAGTCATTTCAATTTAAGGAAGCAAAATATACTACATGCTACCAAACATTGCTGTAACTTTTAGGAAATACTGTAACAATGAAATAGATTGTGTGCTGATGTGTTTTAAGAAAATAGCTTCTTATGACTGAAATGTGTTCTATAGCTAAATGATTTTAAAAGCGGTGTAGTACTTGCTGAACCACTACTATCTCTTTCTTTGTTCCACAATATATCCAGTTCCTTTTATTTTTCTTTGATGCTTTTAAGGTTGCATTTTAGTAATTATTTTATGTGGAAATTGCCCTATATACAAAAATAAAACATTTATTTCCAAAGTCTTTAAACATCATGATTCATGCTACAGAAAATGTAGACTACATTGAGTAGGTGCTCAAGTAGCAGAAAGAGAAATAAGAATTCAAAAACTGTATTTATCATCACCTTCTCTTCTCCCAGGTGGGGGTTGATCTCTTCTCCCAGGCACTCAGCAATAGGACAAGTGGACATGGGCTTAAACTCTGCCAGGGGACATTTAAGTTGGATATCAGAAAAAAATTTAGAGAGAGAGTAATCAGGCATTAGAATGGGCTGCCCAGAGAGGGGGTGGATTCACTACCCCTGGAGGTTTTTAAACTGAGATTGGACATGGCATTGAGTGCCATCATCTAGTAAATGGACTGGAGTTGGACCAAGGGTTGGACTTGATGATCTCGGAGGTCTTTTCCAACCCAATCGGTTCTATGATTCCATACTTGTAAGTGATTATATACTCTGTAAGGGCTCCTCTATTCATGATCAGTCTTTTAAGTAAAAATCGCTCATGAAAGGTTTACACAACTTTGAACATAAGGTAATAAACTATGTAAAATTACTTAGATGTTGAGTAGTAAAACATCTTCCCACTGTTTTGTGTTCCCAGAGGGTTTTGTAATTGCTAATGATGTCGACAACAAGCGCTGCTATTTGCTGGTTCATCAGGCTAAGAGATTAAACAGTCCATGCATCATGGTGGTAAATCATGACGCCTCCAGCATTCCTAACCTACAAATAGATGTTGATGGAAGAAAAGAGATCCTCTTCTATGACAGGATTTTATGTGATGTCCCCTGCAGGTATCTTATCTTGCGTGTAAACTGGAATACGTGGATTTTACGGCACTGAGTGCAGGACTCAATCTTTTTGTTTTACAAATCATGCTTTTTGAGTTGCTTAGTGAGTTATGATTTATAGTAACTTCCGAAAGAGATGATGCCTTAAATTGTCTTAGGTGTGGGGATACTGAATCTAAGTGAACATTTTTCATTCCAAGTGGTCCTAAAATTTGGTCAGTTAAAGGGCTTCAAATTTTGACCCCACACTCAGGATACTGAAGTACAAAGACAGTGAGGAAACTAACAGTACAGTGTAGGAAAATGAGTTAATATGGGAGGATTGTAATTTTTTTTCTGCTGTAAGTGACTTGGATATGAAATGAGTTTTGCACACAAATAATACAAACCTATTCAACCTCTCTTGCAGTGGAGATGGAACCATGAGGAAAAACATTGACGTATGGAAGAAGTGGACAACACAAAACAGTTTGCAGCTCCATGGGTAAAGATGCTTATTACACATTTGGTCTTCTTTCATTTCTCTCTCCTCTTGCCTAATCTTTAACATCTGCATGCATTCACATGTTAATATATGACAAAGCTGCGACTAAGAAGAGTCACTTTTCTCTCAAGTCAGGAGCTCATGTGCTGTTCAGAGGACATGTAGGGCTTCAAATGCGAGGAGGGGAGCATGTGAATCTCGAGTACTTGTATTCTTATGAGTATCTAACATGTTAGTGTTCATTGAATTGATTTAGACAGACTAGCTAATAAAACAGAACAAATCACTTGGTTTGGATTGTTAGTGTTCCAAATACTGTTGGAAAATACAGTAACTTGTAAAATTTAATAATAATATTTTTAAGTCTTTAGGATATTAGAGTTCACTGTTACTGTCACAGAGTTACCTGATACTGATTCATGTTAGCTAATGGTGAATGAGTACTTAGCCTAATGCAGGCACATGATAAAATGCAGATTGAAACACAGATGAGAAAACTTAAAACATTTTACTATGTATTTGTGACAAGCTGGGGATGCCATTGATTACTGTGACTCGGCTGGCCTATGACTGCTTGATAACTCACTCACACTTGCAGGTTTTAATTTAGTTGCAGTATGCAGGTGGGGTCTAAACTGGTGGTCCAGCTCATTGATACCTTTCTTAGAAGGCTATTGCTAGCTAAGCTGTGTTGCCCGTAATATTTGTAATAGTCAGATTACTCCTTGTTTTAACTCTGAATTTCTGAGAGTAGTCATGTTTTGGGGTGTTACATTTCTGGTGTTGAGTACTTTGTAATAAACTTGATGGGGCACTAGAAGGAACAAAATACAGGAATGTTACGTTTAAAGCTACCCTGCCTCAGTGCTAATGTTTGACCTAATTGCTGTTTCAATTTAATAGGTGTAATTGTGAGTCTGCAGTATAGACTTCACTAAGCTGATTTAGTTTAAAACTGACGTTAGTTTGTATCCTGGTGGCAGCTGGGGAACTCCCTAAGTGCTGGCTTAGTCCATGGATAGTTGTGTGTGTGCAATATAGCTTCTTTTGGGTTCCTGAATGACAGCTGGCTAGACTAAGAGTGTTCTCTTAGATTGCAGCTGAGAATTGCAACCCGTGGTGTTGAACAGCTGGCAGAAGGCGGGAGAATGGTGTATTCTACGTGTTCATTGAATCCTATCGAAAATGAAGCTGTGATCGCATCTCTGCTGGAAAAGAGTCAAGGTGAGAATGTAAGCTTGGATAGAATGGGGAACTCTTTTCCTCAGTCCAAAAAAAGGTATGTGTATGGTGGTACTACTGTTAGGATTAGTGTGGGTAATGTGCTTCTAGTTGGCAGAATTACAGAAATGTTTTGGTATGAGTGGGATTTCATTAATGTTGCTATAAGCATCTTCTTAAATGAGCCTAAACTGGCTGCAAATGTAAAGCCTTAGGAGTTGTGTTAAATGACACACGAGACTTCTAGAGATCAGTGGAATTCAGTCCCTGTTACCTGGCTTCTGCTAACTGATGCCATTGGTTGGAGTCCATGTCTGACATTCCTAATTCCTTTGAAAAACCTAGCATGGAGCATTGCTGCTGTATGCCATTGGAGTAAAAAGCTCTGTGTGTAGTTAAGCAGTTAGAAGGTGATTATTGGGCATCAGTAGGTGAGACACTGATACCTTTAGCATCCTTTGACCGACATTTTGACATGTTTGAAATCGTAGTATCTTTAAACTCATGGGATTTTTTACGTTTTTGGCTTGCATATGAAGGCTGATGTAAGAAAAGGTGGAAAAATTGAGATGAGCCAGGAAGCTGTACGAGCATCACTTTGCAGCAGTAGGGTTTAGTAGCCCATTGAGTAGCTGGTGGATACTGGTTTTTCTGAATCAGTAACCTGAAATTTGGACATGTCTAATGGGATTTGGCATGAAAAGTTCCACAGACTTTGTTAAATTGAGCCTTTTACAGAGCAGAAGCAGCTGTATTGCTCGGGGCGCTGCACTTCTTCTGCAAGTTGGTAGCCTGTTTTGCATAATGTTTTCTTAGGGCCCATCACTGTTCTGGCCTCCAATGAAATTTCATTGTCTCAGAAACAACAGTTTAGCTAAAGTGCTTGCAGGGTAATTAGGAATTGACTATTTAATTTCCATTCAAAGGACATTTTTATTTAGAGGGAGTTTCTGTGGTAGGCACAGACATGTTTACAGTAAATTATATTATGCTTGGCTTATTGAAGGCTGCAGTAAGCCAGGGTTAAATTTAACAATGACTGATTTGGGTGGGGGCGTGAAGCAGTATGGATGTTAATAGAGACCAGCAATTGCACCATCTGGGGCAAAATCAGTATTTGGAAGGAGGATCTTTACTGGCTGTGACATTCAGATTTAGTTTCTGCTCGGTGCAGGTATTTTGAGGTGTACTTGGAGGCAATGATGTGTCCCAGCAAGTGATTGTTATTCTTGGAACTTGAACATAGGTGTAGCTGAAGAAGGGCGAGGTAGCACAGTGGTTTGCAAGGGGCTTGGACCTCATGAATTCACTCTGATCAGTCCAGAAGATTATTGGTACTTTCTAGCACAGTGTTACTCTGCTAACTTGTGGAGCTTTCCCCTTAAGGCTGAAGGAGTAAGGAAAGGGTGCTTTTTTTATCCCATGGAAACTAATGGAAATTGTAGTACTTCTGATGGAATCTTTAGCGCCATATCAATCTGATGTAGCCTTGAGACATAAGCTGAAATCATGCTGTAGGGAGGCAGGAATATTCAAAGGATGGATGCAAACATCAAACTTAATCACATCTGAAATGTCTTCTTTGAATTGTTCTATGAATTCATGTATCACTTTCATTTATTTAAAAGGCTTGCTTAAACTGTCACTGTCAGAATAAATGGTTAGTCATGTAGAACTAGCTGATAAATTGTGTACAACATGAGTAAAAGCCTACCTGACTGTTAAATAACTTAAGAATTCAGAATCACAAAACAGAAATGTTAAAAGTTAGTGTTCTCTGGAGAGATCACCTATTTAAACCATAAATTTTTGTATCATTCTTTCTGGCCTTGGGACAGTTTAAAGCTTTAATTTAGTACATTAAGTTATGCTCTGTTGATGTTTCTTGTAATTTGACATGTTTTAGGCACATAGTATTTTTGTCCTGTTAGTTTGATAGTACTTACCTTACTGTCAAACAGTTTGAAGTTTCCTTTCCATTTAAAATATAATAAATTTGCTTTCTTCTCACACTGGAATATATTGAGATTGTATGTCCATAAAATGAGAATATAGCAAGCCTTTTAGAAGGCTTTGTTATCCCAAAAGTTATTCCCTGAAAAATATTTAATCAGTGTACTAAATCCAAATACTAAGTAGATGAGAATAAAAACTTAAATGATTGCATTACCTGGAACACTGAAGGCTGTAGTAAGCCTTCAGTTTAATGATGTTTAATGATACAGGTCATAGAGCATTGCTCTGTGTAGCTGCTACAAAAAATACTGAACCATTAGATTTTGGTTAATTTACAGGTTGCAAACTTAAGTAGTTATTATTAACAGTTCTTACCATCTTCATTAATTTACATGGTAGTAGTTGTGTAGCATTTTGTTTCTTTAATTTTTTTTTAAAAGCAGTGTTCTTAAAATGGTCCTAAAACTTGGAGAAAACTATTGTTAGAAGAGTTAATTATTAGCAAGACAACTCTTAAGTTCCATTTTTGAGACTTTATATTCTTCGGTTTTCAGGTGCCTTAGAACTTGCTGATGTCTCTTCCGAGTTACCAGGTTTGAAGAGGATGCCAGGAATTACAAAATGGAAGGTAGTTAACCTGATATTTATTTGAAGTTCTTGATCTGTGGTGGAGTGCTAAATTAGGGACATTTTGAAGTGTAACATTTTACTGCATTAGGTTGAGCTGGATTAATGGCAGTGATTTGATGTTCAGGGGAGAGAACTAAAAGTCTTTCTGATGGTAAGTTCTTGTCTCCTAATCTGCTCTCTTACCTCTAGCTTTGTTTGCTCTCTCCTCTACTTTCGTAGTGTAATTCCCTTTCCTGTTGTGTTCATGTGGCCTGTAGATGGCAATATAATTTCAGCCACTTTTAAAGTTATCCATCCTGCTCAGTCTTTAGAGTCTGTGAATGCTATATTCTGCAGTTCTTCAGCTGGTCATCTGAATCATTTGGAAGTAAAACCTGTGAAACCCTTTTTGGATACAACCTATAAAACCTGTAGTGATGTTAGTAATCCTAGAGTATTAATAGAATCCTGTATTTTGTTCCAGGCCTTATGTGATTTCAGTTCTGGAAACAAGCTAGTTAGTAGGTTAAAAAAAAAGCTGCTTCATCTTGCTGTTAAGAGTTTCAAGAAGAGTAGAAGGCCATCCTGGTAGTAGAGAAAGAAACTCTAATTAAATTTTAGTTACAATTGTGTGCCTTTGCAGTGCCTTTGGTTGTTCTGTCTTACCATCTCACTAGTCTCTTGCAATGGCAGTCTGCAGGTTTAGCCTGTGTGCAGGCTAATAGAATGTGTGCAATAAAGATGTGCTTATGTTCTACCATTGGAAATCCAGCTTAGAAACCAGCTGGTTTCCTTCTTACAAATTTACCAAAATTTAAGCTGTATGCTTGTACCTGAAGAGTAAATGTGGCTCTGTGATCTGAATTTTACCTTTTTTTTTTGTTTTTTTTGGTTCTGTATAAAGCCTATATATATGTATATATATAAAAAACTGCAATGATCACTAAGGGTGTATTGCATTCCTCATTGCATTTATTTCTCCATTTGCAACACTTCTAGTCTTCATTTGACTGTAGCAGGTGGTTGGTCAAATGTGCAGTAGGGAAGAGTTCAGCATGTTCTTTGGTGCTTTGTCATTCTGCCAGTAACACCAGTCTACCAGTTAGGCTGGTAAACCAAAACTGAACTGCACAGGGCTGTTGGGCAGTTATTCTGGTAAATCCAAAATAGTTCTAGACTTGTGTGGACTTCTGTTATTTATCAGTCCCATTGTTTGTTTTTTTCAAGCTTGAATGGTGACTTCCAAAGCAGAGTAGTTCGGAAGTACAGTCTGTCGTGTCTCCATCTAGCACTATGACATGCAGCATATTTTGACTTGAAATAAAAATTCTACAAGTATGGCAATATCTATTTCAGGAATGTGCAAACGCACAATATTTTAGGTGTGATCTGATCAGGTGCTGAGACATGCCAGACTTCATGATGCTAAGTACATTTCCATTTCCAGTAGAACAGTTAATTAAACTTTCGAGACAATCACAGTGAGATGTATGAAACCACTTCACTGTACTTGCCAGTCCTGAGGTCACCATCACTGCAACTTCTTTATTTTGTTGCCTTAATGACAAAAATGAGCCTTTTTTCAGATACTAATTTTATGCATTTGCCCTGCATGTCCCTGGATGTGACCTTTTTAACAGCCCTAGCATCCAGTACAAAACCAAGCATCTAGAGCTCCAAAGTCAGATTTTCCCTGACTTAATTTTTCACTTTGGTATTCTTGCTCAAAGAGCATTCAGAATGCCTTCCTACAAGAGTTATGGCTCTAACCTTCTGCTTCTGTCTTAAAAGTTCATTGAATGCTTTGACCTTTAGCCAGAATGAGGTGATGTTAGGCCTATACAGTGTCTTAGAGTGGATTTATAGATGTGTTCTGGGTGAAGGTACTGACACTAGAAAATTCGTGTGGGACATGGTTCTTCAGTAGCTTTCCTTGAAAATGTCTCTGTTCATGGCTTATGTATGCCTGTGTCACGGGGCTCCATGTTTACCAAGCTGTTGTGTTGCACTTTCACCTTTTTTCTGTAATGAAATTGGGATTCCTCAGTTGTAAACTACAGGACAGTAGTAGGCCTTTTCTATGCCAGAAAATATTTTCTCTTTTTGTCATCTGAACCTTGTTTGCAAGTATTTTAACTGAAACTTGTAAAATGATGACCTATATTCTTCACAGCATTTGTATTTACTCCTTTGAAGGTAATGCTGAAAGATGGACAGTGGTTTGAAGAGTGGAAAGATGTCCCTTCAAATAGACAAACGCAAATACGTCCCACAATGTTTCCAGTAAAAGATGAAGAGAAGCTGAAGGCAATGAATCTAGAGCGTTGGTAAGTTTTCTCAGAGTAGATCTTATAAGGATCATGATTCCATCATTAACATGTATGATGCTGGAAAAATTATAATCCAGTCAGATTAAGAATGTGGTGCAGTATAGACCTGTTTGAATAGATCTGAGTATATTTTGTTTGCTTCATATGTAATGGCAATACACACTATTTAAAGTACAGTGAATACTGAGAAATTATTGCAAGTTGCTAATGAGAGATAAGTACTCTCACAAAAAGTCAAATTCTTTGCATCCAGTAGAGATACATAGCCAAAATGACTGGAAAAGTACGTAAAATTTCAACATTTGAACAGTGTGACTTACTTGCTATGAAAGGCTTTCCATAGCTATCTAAAAATATTGTTTAGAAATGAGTCATTAAAGCTCAGATGTGAATGGTGAAATGAATGTGTTGCACTGATGCAAGTACTTTTGCCACAGTGCTCTGCTTTAGATCCTGTTTCTAGCTTGATAAATTACATCTGCACAGTCCTACTAGGAATACTTGGCTTATCCTGAAAATGAATATAAATGTGACACTTGTAGTATTTTGTAAGGGCCTGAATGCAGATACGAATACACTGCAACACTTTTTTTCTGTAGTCTTAGGATATTGCCACATCACCAGAACACGGGAGGTTTCTTTGTGGCTGTGTTAATAAAAAAATCTCCAATGCCATGGAATAAACGTCAGCCTAAGGTAACGTCTTTTCATATATCTGAAATGGTAATTAATAATAATGTTTCAGGATTTTTTTTAATTGACACATAATAGAAAACATGCTGCAACTGTCTTGTATCTCCTCTTCAGTTACAGCTCAGTGTGTCAAGTAAAAATAAATTCCTAAATCTCTTAAGTACTTAAAAAAATGGACAACTTCTAAAATAGAAAAAAAAAAGGACAGGGGATTTTAAAATGATAGTAAAATAGCAAGATAAAGCTTGAACCTAAAATTAAGGCTTTGAAAGAATTAGAAAAGGAGATTATATTACATTGGGTAGCTGAAGCTGTCAATTCCTTCGGCTGTGCGTAGTCCCCCTGCTGAAGGCTTTTTCTGCTGTGTTGTGAGCTAATTCTGATGTCAGTTTATCTTACTCTGTGGCTGGTTGGTCAGAGGTGATTCACTGGCAGATTAATCTGACAGATCAGCAGCAGGGGGAGTGGGTGTAAAACTGTTAGGAGCAGCAGCTTCAGCCGTCTGACTTAATCCATTTGTTGTCAATTGTCTTTTAAATCCTGTCAACAGGATTTTAAATTGATGTGATTTATTTGATCTCTTTCTCATGTCCATGAGAAAAACACCTTGTGTGAGTGCCTTTTAGGTGTTTCTGTTTATTTTATTTGCTTTATCAGAACAACTCAGCAGTAAAATGTATGTGGCAATAGGGAAGAAGCATTTATTCAGAAGCAACCCTCATCTAAGTAGTTTATGCTGTTCGAAGTTGAATGTTGTAGCACTTTTATGGAAGGTGTGCAGCAGCAGGATGCATGTGCCACTTGGAGTGCTGGAGGAAAATAACAGCTGCTGTCTTAAATAGTCTTCTCTGAGAGCTTGAACAGGATTTTGTAAATGGTACAACAAAGCTTTCTTGGACAGTTGGTGTGAAACTGTCCGGATCAGTACTAGTGGTAAATGCAATTTATAGTGGTATCTTGATCTAGTAATCAGATTAACTCTGTGAATGGCTCTGTTTAAGCACTTGCATACAAGTTGACAAGAATTAAGCACATGCAAGAGAAAACATAGGTGCCTTCTGTTACAAGTTAGATACCACTTTTCCTTTGTTGAAAATAACACAGTAATTTGAAACAGGTTCATCAGAAGTTACCACAAGGAACAGGAGATACTGAAGTGACAGCAGCTAATTCAGATAATGGTTCTGACTCTGTTACTGAAGAACCAATACCTGCTGAAAATGAGGAGTCTAAGAAAATGCAAGAACTGCAGAATTTGGACACTGAGCAAAACAAAAAGGAAGGAGTATGTGGGTGAGTATTTGTGCTGTGACAGCTTTGTAATTGCTGAGTATTCTATAGTTCTTTTGTTACTGGACTCATTTAGAAGTCGATCAAGAAGAATTAATGAATTCATTCAGTTGTCCTTCATTTCCATGTTTTCTGTCTTGTATTTCAACTAGTTTGGAAACTAAGCAATTTTCTTACTAGCTTTTGCAAAGTCTGTTAGTACTTTCTTTGTTAAGGAAAAAAAATACTTGCAGAAGTTAATATTTGGAAGATCTTTATTGCCTTCATAATGACTCCATCAGAAATCTGTTTACTTGTTTTTGTGCTTTCTGCTTTGAAGCACTTCTTTCACTTCCTCATTTTAAGAAGTTCTCTTGTGGGCAGTGTTTTCTTAGTGAAGCACAGGAAAATGCCGGTATTCTCTTTGGCATACTGTTGTTACCATAAAGCAAGTATTGACTATATGAACTGAATATACTGATTTTAAGTTAAGCACTTTTACTAAAATTGACAGTGCAATGTTATTTTCTTTTTAGACCACCACCATCTAAAAAAATGAAGTTGTTTGGTTTTAAAGAAGACCCTTTTGTGTTTCTCCCTGAAGATGATCCATTATTCCTTCCTATCCAGTAAGAAAAAAGTGTTTCTGCTTTGGCAGTAAGATTCCTAGTAGTTTGGGAATATTAGTCATTCAGTTCATCACAAAAGATGGGGCTAGTTGATCATCCATTGAAGCTCTTTGCCAAATTTTGCATCAGGGGCCCCTCTCCTTAAATGAAAATAGTCAGCTAGTTTGCAGTGGAAATTTTCAAGTGCCTCTTAGTGTCTACAACAGCTTGTCTTTTCTGATGCCATGCAGTTTAGACAGTCTAATCTCTGTGTTCTGCAGCCAAAGTGCTAAGTGTTTGCAGAGAAAGCCAGAGGAAATGGTTTAATCCATGCATTTTGAGTATGTGATTTTATTGCCTAGTTAGTCAAAACAAGTATTATTGCCACAGGAAGTTTTATGCATTGGACCCATCATTTCCCAAGATGAATTTACTGACTCGAACTCAAGAAGGAAAGAAGAGACAGCTATACATGGTTTCTAAGGAGCTAAGGAATGTGCTTCTGAACAACAGTGAGAAGATGAAGGTATGATTCATCTTAAGGTTTTCACAAGGGAGGCTGTAACCATCAGTGGGTATCTCCTTGAACTTTGTTACCAAGCTTGCTGTTAATACAGAGGATTAGCCTTCTGACAGGCTTTTTTTTCTTTCAGTGTAGATTAATGTTTTTCTCTCAAGCCCTCCTCTGTTAGAGGTGAAGAGTAGACTCCAAGAGGTAAATGACAGCCTTCAGGATTAAAATTGGAAAATTTTTGGTGGATGAAAGAGAACTTAAAAGTAGAGGGTGGGAATATGTAACTGCTGTGTGTGTACCAGCATTTTTTGCAGTGTTCAGGTAACTTCACAAGTTGACATTGATGGTGTTGTATTTATGAGCCCCTTCATTATAAAATTATTAAGAGCTTTAAAAGGCTATCAAAAATAACAGGTATCTTCAGCTGAATTATTAGCTGGCTGCATTACATGGGGCTGTTGCTTTAAAGTAATTTCAGCAACTGAACATTTTGAAATTTGTTAAGCTGAATGATAATGGAATAATAAGTAGTTTCTGTGAATTACAGGGAAAAATGTTTGTATATGATTCCCTATGGTAAACATCTTGCAAATGCTAAAGATTTGTCATAAAAATCATTGAGTAGTTTTAAGTTGGAATGATGTCATCTAGTTCAGCTTCCTTGCTGCATCAAAGAGAACTGACTTTAAAGGTAGATCAGATACAGTCTGGTTCCAGTCAAATCTTGACAATTTGAGGATATTCAGTACTTATTTACAACAGATTGTGGAGATGGATAAATTACTATTCTTTCATCCACCATGCAGGAAATGGCTACATAATTGACAAAATTTTAAGAAATTGGTGTATTATATTATGAAGTGAGACTTTGAGTACCACAAAGAATATAGTGTCCTAATATTAATCACTTGGACATTTTGATTGTCCTTGCTTGACTTTCCCAGAATTGCACAGAAAATTCTTACTCAAACTAAAATTAAAATTAGATACTAATAGTTCATTGCCCTAATTTTAAAACTGCCACTTATTCACACTGCTCTGTTTTCAATATGGAAAGGAGTAAAAGGCATTTTATGTTGAGAGGGCACTCACTACATTTTTATAGTGGGAGTTCCTTTTTCTCTTGGATGAATTTTCACATTAATTCAGTGTCCAGTGTGAATGAACAAATGTTATAGCAGAATTATCCTTTCTTCCTCCTTCTAGTCAAAAAGTTGAGTAAAAACAAAGTTCAGAGTGGTAATTTAGAATTTATGCTCCTTAATGACACTTAATGGCTTTGCTGTTTGCAGGTTATTAACACAGGGATAAAAGTCTGGTCTCGCAACAGTGACGGTGAACAGTTTGGATGTGCATTCAGATTAGCACAAGAGGTAATTACATAGCCTTGTATTTTCAAAGGAGATGCTTTGGCTTCCTCTAGAGCCCGTAACACAGCTGGCATTAACTTTGTCACATGAGTGACAATTTGCATTTTCAATATAGTTTAAAATGTGAAAATTGTTTCCTGGCATTAGGTAAAGGACACAGTTTTAAACATCTTTCCTACACAAAGGAAAAGTTGCATTTTGGAATAATTGTGTTTATTTATTAAACAGGGAATTTATACTCTGTACCCATTCATTCATGCAAGGATTGTAAATGTCTGCATAGAAGATGTTAAAATTCTGCTAACCCAGGAAAATCCATTCTTAAGTAAATTTAGCAGTGAAACACAGAAGAAAGTCAAAGACATGGGTAAGCCTTCTAATTTGTGCTGTGACAAAATTATTTTTAAACATTACACAGAGGACTATGAAAATCCTGTGACATAACCTGTGTTTGCTAAAAATTTTGACTAAATTTATCTTGAATATACTTGTTAGCTGAAAGTAAGCATTACTGAAACTCAGTGTTCTGTTAGAAATTGTAGTCCTTTCTGGTTACAGCCTCTAAGGTGTATGAGCTTCAGAGAACAGAAGAATTGCCAAACTTGTGGCTTTTGTGAAGCAGTGCTATGAGGCAGCATTTAAAATATCTGATGAACAAAAATTTTATATAAGCTTCTGCTCTATATGCCTGTTAGTGCTCCAGCTGAAACTGTTTGTCATCTGAAATTGCTTGTCATGATCTTACTTATCAAATGTAGTTATTCAGATTTGATTTTCTCAAATTCGGGGAGCAATGTCTACTCACATTAAATTTTTATTTCCTCTCTGCTGAGTGCTTGAAGAAATGAAGGTTGGTTTTCAGCCTTTTGTTTATGTTGTTTAGTTTCCAACTCACTGCTCATCCTTGCACTTTAGTGTTTGATGAGACGAAATGGGAAGAAAAACTTTTCTAAGTTTGGGCTGGCATACTCTTCTGTTCATTTTAATTAAGAGTTTCTTACTAGGCTCACTGAGTAAATTAATCCACCGTGTGGGTTTTGTATTTTAATTTGTTTGTTTGTTTGGCATTTTGGAGGAGGCAGGGAGTGTTGGCAGTTGCTTCTGTAACTGTAGAAGTACTTTGGTCTGAAAAAGAAGGGAATAAGAACTGGAATTGTCTGTAGTTCAGTGTACTGATGTAGATAACCACTAACCATCTCATGCTGTGCAATTGTCTGAAAACTTGTTTTCTTGAACATTTTCAGATTACAATCACTTTAACATTGTACCAAGTAACACATCTGTTTTGTTTTTTGTTCTCCCCACCCCCCTTCCCTGCAGCAATGGGAAGTATAGTTCTGAAGTACGACCCAGACCCCGAGTAAGTAGATATGTTGCTTTCCATTTATGTACTTCTAAGACCTGGACAAGAATTTATTTTCACTCAGCAAAACAGAAGTAGAGGCACTAAGATGCAGTGAGGTCAACAGTGAAGCCAGAGAGGGTAGAGAGAACCATGAGAGGGAAAGAATCTGTCTTGCCTATATTTTCTTCACACAAGTGTAGGATTTAGCCTTATAAAGGTGAGCTGGTAGTTCTGCCAGAGATCCACAGTTCACTGCATGTAATTTATTTGTTTGTTTCCCTGTAAGGTCCAGCACTGAAATGGAAAAAGTTACTTTTCATTGTTCCTTTTTGTGGACAAAGTAGTTTTTGTGGACAGAACTCTTGATAACTTCTAAATGTAAACTTTCTCATCTTGTTGTTCCTGCTATTAGTTTTGAAACCAGAGCCAGGAAAGTATTTTGCTTGTGGAGAAATTTAATAGCATTGAGCTTGTGCACTTATTTATTGGGGTGGGGTATGGGTATAAAATGAAGTTTTGAAAATTAACTTTCTCAGAGCTGACTGAAGGTAACTGCTTGTTTGTAGAAAACCTGATGATCTTCAGTGTCCAATAGTTCTGTGTGGTTGGCAAGGAAAGACGTCGCTCCGTGCCTTTGTGCCCAAGAATGAGAGACTTCATTACCTGAGGATGATGGGAGTTGAAGTGTTCAAAGCAAAGAGGAAAGAGGAGGAATTGGAAAACAAAACTGAGGAAGAAGTTCAACATCGGCTGGCACAAACAGAGGAAGGAATGGATGTGGAAGACAAAGAACATGATTTAGTCACAAAAATGGAAGCAGAAATAGGTGAAGAATCTTCTCAGAGTCCTGTGGAAAGCAGTGCTATGGAAATAGAAAATAAAATTGAGGATTTAGATCAATCTAGTAAAAATGCCAACACTCATGTAAGCAAGGAAAGCAAAGACACGGATGAAAGTAACATCAAAGATTAGGTTTCTTTTTGTATTGCTTGGCAGCTTCCATGAGGCTCACATCTAGACTTTTGCTTTTAGCATGAAACTGTATTTTAAAATTTCACTTGGAGTGGGATGTTCCTCTTTTAAAATTTCACCTATTTTATATTTTAAATGAAAAGCTATAAAGACATTTCTTTTCCAGTGTGTCTTCTTTTTACCATTTTAAGTTCCCTATTAGTGGTAGGTTTGCTTGTCTCTTGCTGGCAAAGGACCAGGCACCAGTAAAATCTAAAGCTTGTATTTTAAATGGAACAAATGGACTGCCTGTGTAACTGATTAAGAATTCCTGCGGAAGAAAAACCTAGAATTTCATTCAAAGCACATAAGTTGAAAAAAAAAATCTTCCCCCACTTACCACCCAATCTGATTACTACGTCCACAGGCTCCTTTTAATGGAAGAGAGTCGGTGTGAGTGTGTGTACAAATTGCATATAGGATATCTGGCCACCAACATGGTTAACAGTTATTCAAAGCAAAACCATGTACAGCATCCTGGCTAAACAAAGGAAGAATACATTTTATCAGAGACTGATGTCTGAGATTCTTCAGAGCGATTAATTGCTTGACAGACACAGCTAGTAAATGTCATTAACTAGATCTTGAGGTGTGCTGAGCATGCCTCAGACTACTGTCTTGAAAGGTGCCTTGTAAGAGTTCCATGGCTGCCCCTCAAACCTGTTGGGGTTATCTGCTTCTCTGTCAGTTCTTCAGGTGGGAGGCATACCTACTTTTTTCGAGATACTTGTTTATATCTGAAATAATAGTTAAAAAAAAAGTGCTGGTATGTATGTTGTTACATAGTAGATGTTTAAAAGAGATTATTTAGGTCCAAAAGCATAATTTACTTAAACTGACTTGAAAAAAAAAGTTGGCTACCTCAGAAACTTTTAATATAAATTCCATCTTTTATGGCTTATTTTTAGCAGTACTCTCTGCTTGTATCAAGTTGACTTGAAAGGGAAGTGACCAGTGGTACAAGGTACTATCCTGCTCTAGGACCATGGTGATACAACTACTTGTTTTACTTGTCAAACTGAATTTTACCGTGTGTATTCGTATCAGTGGAGTCCTACTATGGCTTAGATCCATTTGCTGTACCTTGCTACAACAGACTTCTGATGCCTGCCCTTGAACTACTTCATCAAAGGGAGTATTCTTGAGGGACAGACATAAAAATGAAATAATGCCATGTCCTCTGATGAGATATTAGTCTCATGCAGTGAAGAACCATTGACAGGACTCAGTTTCCTCATGAGAGTCCATAAAATAGGTTAATAAAAAATCAGTTCTTGCCATTGTATTTTGCTAAGGTTTGAGTTTCTTCTTTGAGTCGAGAACTGCGATGGGCCAGGTTCTTTTTTTGGTAGCTCCTTAGGCTGAAGAGCAGCATAGCAGAATTTCCTTTTGAATGGATGTGTATGCAAAATATAATTTTTAATTCTTAAAGTAAATGAGGAAAAAAATTCCAGCAAGTTTAACTTCAAGCATGAAACTTAACATTGGTTTTCATATCTTTGCATTTATTCTGACATATTGGGCATTTGAAATGGAAGAAAAGTGGAAAACTGGTGTCATTTTTAAGTCCTCATTGTAGTCTACAGGACTGAGCCCTAAGGATAATTTGAATCCATCTAATCTTTATGCTCTGATGATCTGCATAAATCATCAAAAGGTCAAGTGTTAAAACTTAAGTGAAGAAACTAAAATTTGTTTTGAATTTTGCCTGCTATTTCTGTATTACCTGGTGTTGCTGATCAGCAGTTTAAACCTCCTTTCAGTCATTGACTTGGCTAAAACTACCAGTTTATGACAATTTAAGCTGGTAAGAATACTTGTTTATACAGACAATCCAGACAAATTAGCGGAAAGCAAATTAGAAAATTAACATTCCTGATTATTTTTCTTGACTGAGCTTACCACTGGCAGACTAAAATGAGAATAGGAATCTTTTATCTGGTTGCTGAGGAAAAGTAGGTTCTTGGTTCATAAAGTGAATGAAATTGGGTATAAACTTAAACTTGTAATAGGGAAGAGCTCACAACTGCATTATTTTAAATCCTCTGAGCAGTCCATTTTCCTGCATTACCTATGAAATTTTGTTTTGCTCTTGGCTTTTTGGAGGTGCTTTTTCCTGTCAAGTGCAAGTGGGAGATTTCAGCCAAGAAACTCAGGGTCTTATTTTCTTGTGCTGATCAGCAGTTTTATGCCGTAGTTCCAACCAAATCCAGAGGTTGCAGATTTATTGTTTGGGGGTTTTTTTAATGCTGTGAGTTTGCTTACACCAGTTGCTCTGTCCTAGTTACCCTTACCCTGATAGCCAGAAAGAAAGATGCCTAAAACTCTCTGAATAGTGACTGAAAACACTGTCAAAGCTTCCCAGGCTGGGAGCCTGAAGAAATGGAGTGTGTTTTGTTTGTCTGTCATTGCGGAGCTCTGTGCTACTGCTATTCTGCTGCTCAGGTGCCTGAATCTCTGCCTGGGAGGTTTTGAATGTGGATTGCTGCAAATAATTTAAAAGGAAGACAGAAGTGATACGCAATTGGGGTACGTTTGAAAATGCAGAAGTCTTAGGTTTGAAGTTGGCAAGTGATGCAGTCCATCCTCGTAAGCAGTCCCTGTTAAATGTGAGATTTCTCTAGTTAGCATTGCTGGCTTTTAGAAACATTTGACTGTAGATGATTGCACTGATGGTAGGGGATTTTACGTGTGATAGAGGGGAAAATAGACAAAATTCTGTGCATCTAAATGAGTAGTGTGATGGTGTTCTGCATGGAGATGTCCTCAGGAGCTACTGCTGGATCCTTAGGAAAATCTGTTGACTGAGTAACTTAGAAAGATAAAGAGGGAATGGACCACATGGGATGCTTTTCTTCAACATTTACCTAATATTAGTCATTTGTTACTTTTGGAAATGTGTTAGAATTTCCTTACATTAGTTGCTGCAGAATTCATATGCCACAGCCGAATGCTACTGGGGTGATTTTTTTTTTGAATGTCTGAATCCTATTAAATGTCAGTGAAGCTTCTCAAAGTATACAGACCTCTTGAAAAATTCCTGCCTATGAATTTCAAATTTATATTTGGCATTAAAAGAAAGCTTGTATAACAACCCCTTTTTGAGGCTGTAGCAAAGGGAAATCGATGCGTTTCTTTCTTGCAGCAGGAAACCTCCAGCCTGGAAAACAGTCAGTGGTGTGCTCATGCTGCATTGCTGCCAGAGCTGAACTCGGCACTCTGTCTCTCCCTGCTCTCCCTCCAGGACAAGTCTTGTAAACAACCCTCAGCAAAGCAGCATGGATACAACAGCAGTTCTGTTATTCCCAACAAATGTCCCAATAAAGTTGGCTGGCGTGCTCGTGGCGCCGCATGTCCTTGCCACTCGGCTTTGCAGCTGCACTCGGAAAGGTCGGTCGGCAGTGGGGTGGGGGGATCTGCAGCCACACAGAGATGGGGAGGCTGCCCATGCCCAGTACGGGCCTGTTTCAGAGGGACCCAGCCTGCATGTACCCTGCTGCTCACCTGGGTATGTACCGTGTCTGCACCTTTTTCCTTCCATGTGGATTTTCCACACCTACCACTCCTGCATGTACCAAATACCTAGTTGTAAATACCAGGGTGATCTCAAAACTAAGCAGGGTCAGCCCTGGTTAGTACTTGGATGGGAGACCTCCTGGGAATATCGGGTGCTGTAGGTTCTAGTCCTGAGGATTTCACTGTCACTGTCTCAGCTCACTTGGCAGATGAACCTTCGGAGTTTAACAGTGGGGCCAGTTCTACACACTGTGCCTCACCTAAAAAATCCACTGCAGAGGCTCAAAGGACACACCCACATGGGTAGAGCCCTTCCCAAATCTTCATGCATGAAGCCTAGCCATGATGATGATTTAATTATTATTTAATTTGCTGCTTTATGTTCCTTAAACAAACCTGAGTACTGTTTTTTGGCTAAAATCCAGTTTTCTTCATGGGGCATGGGTGCTTGAATAATAAGTTTTTTCTGCACTACGTATTTCTATTCAGTTAAGGTTTAAGCAGGCTGTTGGCTACAGAGGTGTTTGGCTGTGTAGCCAGTTTTCCTTCAATGAGTTTCCATGTGTGGCTTTGGCAGGATGGGTAATTCTAAACACTTTGTCACCAAACCATCACTTGGGACTGTGCCTGTATGTTCCTGCCTCACCTGAGTCCCTACATGTGTTTCTGATGTTTTGTCTCTTCCCATTTTCTGTTTGTCATCCCTTGAAAATACAGATTTCTCCCTAGTTCTCTTTATGTGTAGCTGAAAGGCTTTCAGGTGTGTTAGCAATGGACTTTTGCCTGTTGGGGAAACCTGATAGGAACAGTGGCCAAAACAATGGGCAACTTTATATAAGAATGGGGTGATTGTAAAATCATCCCTACCCAGAATATTCTTCCAGACCTCAGGCGTTTCTTGGACTACTTTGGGCTTAACGGTCATTTGTGAACTTCTACTCCATTAATTTTCTTCCTGAAACAAAGAGAACTTTTAGAACTCATAACATCCTATCACAGGGATCCTCAAAATTTTACCTGTTGTATGAAGTATTATTTTAGCTCCGAGTAGTATTGTTCAGTGATCCCCGTTTCTTGCATTTAAAGTGACAACAAGTAACTCATTGCTGGCTAGTTTGTTCACGACACTGGTGATTTTATTGTCTTCTTTTTTCCAAGCTGAAGAGTCCTAGCTTACTTACTTGTTACCTGTATGGAGACTACTCCAAACCTTTCATGATCTTTATCAAATATTTCTGAGCTTTCTCAGTTTTCATGTCCTTTTCCAGGGGGAAGAAACTGCACATGATTCTTAGGATGTGGCATTTGTGGAAGCGTGTGCCACTGTTCTATCCTCAAAGTCCACTGGTTGGTGGTTTTTAATGCCACTAAATATCAAGCTGATGTTTCAGTGGAATTGGCTGCCATAACCTCATTATTATGTTCTGAGTGACAATTGAGAACCTGTTCTTTTACATACAATGGCAGCAATATTTTTCTCCCACATAAATAACTTTTACCTGCATTGAGTTTCACTTGCTGTTTTATCACCCAGTTGCTCAGTCTTGTAAGGTCCTTCTGCAGTTCTTTGTAACTGAACCTAAGCCAGTAGGCACTGATTGAATTGTATCCCACACAGGTTAGTTTTTTAGGAGTCTGGGAGTCCTTGGCTGCCCTGAAGGGATCCTGGGCTAGTTGTTTCGTTATGACTAGGTCATGGCAGAGGAATTTCAGATCAAAATGCTGATGAGCAGGATGACTGAGCACTGAAGAGAGTATACTACATTATTTCTAGTATTTAAATAACGAAATATCTGTCCACAAAATGCTCTTATAGAATGCCTGTCATCTGGAAAATACCAACTTACGCAAGGGAAAAAAAGTATCCTTGGGAACACAGCAATCAGACTTCTGGCGGCCTCCTCTGAATCCTTTTCAGGGCTTACCAACCTAGAAATCTATCAAGGAGGCTCTTGAGAACAACCCCCCTATTTTCTGTGGCTTCTCATGCTTAAAATTTACCGACTAACTCATTGTGCAACAAGGTGATACCCTGAACACTGTGTTACTGGGATTTCTTGCCCTTGTAGGTTTGAATGTCTCCCTGGCCAGCTGTTAGTCTGATACACTGTCCAGCTGTGTGCCCATATTGTCAGCTGGATACTTTAGGGCAGTGAAGACAGAGTTAGAAACAACCTGAAATACTAAAAATGTCTGTTTCAGTTGTTCCAAGTGATTTTAAAGCCATTTTACCCCTCTAGGAAACTTTGCATTTTCAACTCTTCATTCTCCATCACCTGAATTTTTACAAATGCAGATCTCCTGGAGAATGAAATTCCAGGTTCTGCATGGTAGCAAACAGCACCATGAACTTAACACTGTTGTAACATGGTAGTAAGAAATACAAATGTAATGATAACCAGCATAATTAAAGCTTCCTAACGTTTCTTTTGAAACCCACTTGTTAATTATCAGTATTTGGTAAGTTTCTTCACCCAAAGACAAAGAAGTAAGGGAGGACAGAGCAGAAGCTGCTCAGTAACAGCCCTGGTGCTGGATGCAGATACATGGGATGTGAAGCTGTGTGGTGGGTAATCAAACGATTCCAGGTGAGCTAACTGAAGGATGGTGCTCAGCATCTGTTTTTGAAATGTGACAGGAATGTAGGTTTAATTAGGCAGCCTCGTAGGTTCCACACGCTTGCCATGGAGAAGTGAGGCAGTCTGGGCTTGTAGCTAAAGACCCTACAAGAGAGAGTAGCTGAGGACAGACAGCGCATTAGGAGACAGTCACTGAGAGTTTTTCTGATTATAAAATCACAGAAACCAGAAGGATTTAGGTTGGAAGGGGCCTCTGGAGGTCATGTGATCCAAACTCCTCAGGGCAGGGCTAACTTCAAGTCAGGGCCAGTTTGTTCTAAACTTTGTCCAGACCAGCCTTGATATCATCTTTTGAGAATAGCACCCCCGCCCACAAGAAGCTCTTCTAATCCTTAACCATTCTCATGGGGAAGAAGTTTTTCCACCTGTGCAGATGGAGTATTCCCTGCTGTAACTCCTGCCAGTTGCCTCTTGCCCTATCACTGTGTACCCTTGAGAATAGTTTGGCTCCATCTTCTCTGCAACCACCTTTTGAGGTGTTGAAGAGAGCAGATGAAACCCCCCATAGCAGTCTTTTCTCTCAGACACACAAACACAGCTCTCTCCTCCCCTCCTCCCTGGTTGTACACTGGGCCTCCAAACCACCTTAGTGGGCCTTCGCTGGTGGGCTTCTCCAGTTTGTTGGCAGATCTTCTAAGGGGGACCCATACTGCCCTCAATACTGCCTCACAAGTGATAAGTGGAAGGGAATAACCACTACCCGCAACCTTCTGGCTGCTTCGTGCCTGTTTTGAATTTCAGGAAGTTTATGCTGCTGTATTTATTCTAGAATATTCTTGGTGGGCTTCTGTGCCTCGTAACTTAATTTTCATACTCTTAATTTTTCAAATTGCTTTCCTCTTGATGTTTAAAAAAAATAAAATCTGTGCAGAATGTGCAGATCTACCGAACAACAAGAAGATACAACTAGCTTTGTGCAAAGATCCCTTGAATTCAAAAAGAAAATAAAATGCAAAGATTTTTCAGTAATCATTAGTTAGGGGCTTTTTATTTGGTAACACAGTCATGGTGGTAATGTGAACTACTTTGAGTGATGATTTTAAAAGCACCATGTTTTAGGTGTGGATAATCTTTAATGCAGAAATAAATACCTTCTTTTTGGACCAAAACTATGTACTACTTCATGTGGAAGAGACTGCAACTTCTGGGAATGCCTCATGATCTCAACTCTGTGAACCAATACGTACATTTTTGTAGATATTTGGGCTATGGAGGTAGAAAACATGTTTCTCAGCTCTGCTAGCAGTACAGAAGGGACCCAAAGGGCAGAAACTGCATCATGGTATAAAAAGGAAGAACCTGAAGCTCCCAGCTTTGTCCACTGCCTACGCACATATGTCCTGCAGGGAAAGAGTGTTTGAGTGCACTGAGTCCTGCTGTCTGGGTTGGTGTGTAATGGATCCACTCTTGGGGACAATCTCAGAGCACTGGTGACACAGCAGTGCAGCCTGATGCTCGTTCCCACCTCTGAGGGCCTGTCTGGGTTTCTGGTTGGGAATTCTCTGCCATAGCTTGAAATCCTCTTAAACCTGCAGCTTAGGTTTTAGGTAATGGAGTGTCTGATTCAAAGGAGAGCTGAATCCAACCTAGAAAAAGAAATATTAATTGAAAGGATAACTATGACAAGAGGGCTGGATGAAGATACTATATTTGCTTAGGTTTGGGCTGTTGATAAGAGGCCTCTAAATTGCCAGGGAGGCCAGAGTTTGAGCACCATTTAGTGTAAGACCCTCATAATGCTAAGGGGTCTCTCCATTTTCAGCAGGATACCTATTACAATGATGATAAACCTCTGTAAACTGTGGAGAAAGAGGAGATATTTGAGCTGTTACCTTCTCTCAGAATTGCATGTTACTGGCCCATAATCAGATTCCACTTTTTTTGAAGAAACCTCTTTTCTGTAATGTGACCAGCAGGTTCAGGGAGGTGATTCTTCTATTCTGCTTTCATGAGACCCCACCTGGCGTTCTGCATCCAGCTCTGGGGTCCCCAGCACAAGAAGGGCACGAACTTGTTGGAGTGAGTCCGGAGGAGGTCCATGAAGATGATCAGAGGGCTGGAGCACCTTTCCTATGAACACAGAGAGAGTTGGGATTGTCCAGCCTGGAAAAGAGAAAGCTTCTGGGAGACCTTATAGCACCTTCCAGTACCTAAAGAGAGATTTTTTACAAGGACAGGGGGGAATGGCTTTACACTGAGAGGTGGTTCGTTGAGATTGGATACCAGAAATTCCTTACTGTTAGGCTGATGAGGCACAGAAACAGGTTTCCCAGAGAAGTTGTGGATTCCCCGTCTCTGGAAGTGTTCAAGGCCAGGTTCGACAGGGCTTTGATCTGCCTGGTCTCGTGGACGGTGTCCCTGCTCTTGGAAAAGGGGTTGGAACTGGATGATGACTAGGTTCCTTCCAACCCAAATCGTTCTGTGATTCTTAGTGCTTTTAGAATTTAAGCAAGCATCTCCCGGAACAATGAGTTGACACCTTCCCGAATGACTGTTTACAAGAACAAAGAGAAAGCACTTTTCAAAAGGGTTGGACACTGCAACTTCTCTTCTGTAGCTTTAATTGCTTCTATGGATGGTTTAACACCACCCTGAGTTTTACAGTTTCGGTCAGTCTGTTCTCTGTTTTCAAACTTGTCGTTTGCAAAGACACAGACCTTGAGGAGTTTAAAGTAAGCTTATCTTCTATGTATGTTTTTGTATCATATAATTTCCTAGCTTTGAATCTGAGTGTAGAGAGCCAAGTGCACTCAGCTGATCTGAAACAGTCTTCACCTTAGAAGTATTACTCTTTTAAACCTTAGTAATATATTTCATGTCAGGGTTCTGGGGAGTTTAAATTGATTTCTGCAAAATCATCTTAGGTTATCTGGATTTATTTTTTTATTGGTAAAAATAATTTAGAGCTTGTGAAAGGTGGCAGATTGACAGCCTTGAAGTTAAGCTGATTTTCCCATTATTTCCCAGCATCTCTCAGCCTTTTAAAGATGTATGCTCTTTTCTAATCTGCCATAACTCGTTTTTTCAGATGACTGCTAAGTCTTTTGAGACAGTGAAAGCCACTTTTCCAGGTATTCTTAGAAGATGCTTATGAGACTTGTCTAATTTGAAGATTTTATTTTGTTAGGTGTAACTTACTTCATTACTCTCTATCTTGTTCTTCCTCTGGTCCCTGAGACCTTTAATTGGTATTATGTGCATGAACAGCCTCTATTGTTTAAAGGGCAAGGTCATTGTTTTAGATACATTAATTACTACATTGAGAACACAAGTTCAAAAGAAGTAACAGGCAATTCAGCTTAAAATCATCTATGGATTCTTTTTTCTTGAATATATTTGTTTTCTTTGGGCCATTCAACAAGGTGCAGAGAATATCTTGTTATGCTGAGATTCTCTTGCTAAGTTGAATCTCATTTTGCACATATTTCTTCCTTATATCTATGTATTTTTTTACATTCACTTTAGCAAACAGAAAAAATTTATACTGTTTTTATGAGTCCTTTTGTTGCTTAAAAGTCCACCAGTGAAGGATCACTGATGTGCTAGGAAGCTGGACCACATGCCCTGCAAGAAGAGGTTGGGAGAGACGGGTGTGCTCAGCCTGGAGAAGAAATGATAAGTGAGATCTATTACTCTATTCCAGTAAATAACAGGTGGCTTAGAAAAGGCAAAGCCACTTTTCAGGGCAAAGTGATGGGACTCACAGCAAAGGATACAAAGATCCAACAGCAGAGACACTCCAGTGGGACATAAAGAAAAAAATTATTCCCCACAAAAAGAGCTGAGCTCTGGGCCAAGTGGCCTAGAGAAATATGGATCTCTGTCCTTGGAGATCTCCTTCAAAACTTGTCTGAGTAAGGCCCTGAGCAAGCCTATCTAGGCAGGCAGCTCTGCTTTGAGGAGGGGGTTGGAGCAGCTCACCTCCAGAGCTGATTCAAACTTCAGTCTTTCTCTGATTCTGGGATCACTTCCTGGGTGAATGCCTTCAGTGATGTACAGACAGCCACAGCCCCCTGAGACTGTTGCTTAGTACACCTTCACCAACCCTCTGGCTATTCAGACAGGGAAATACTGCATTTAGCTATTAGAGAAGCACATGCACATGTCTAACTGGTGTTAAACCAGCCCACAATGGATCTCCTACTGACTATGGACAGTAGGTGAATATTGCTGGTGCTTTTTGTTTTCTGTAATTCAAGTGAATTTAGTAGGATCTGCCAAAATGCAGTCAGAATAACTTCACTGTTGATCCAACTGTATCATAAATCAGAGGATAAAAGAATTGAAACTGCTGATGAAATTGTTAATGTTAGGTTGCTGTAGTAGAAACGAGCTTGTACCACTACCCCGTACTGTTACTTAAGGAACACTGCAGAAGCTGCAAGGCTGGTGAACTGTGTGCTGTGTCTCAAAATGCTGCATTCCCTCCCAGCTGAAAGGAGCTGTGGTACATGAGTAATGTGAGGCGTCTACAGATCTGAATTGTTCCTGTTTTCATTAAGTCATAGGTTCAGCTGTAAATGTTACATTGCCTCTGGAGGCAGAGGATGAATTGTACCTAATGACTGTGAATTTCATATAGAAAGGGCAGATCTGAGCAGCTTTAGAACATTTTCATTTCCTAAAAGAAAAATGAAAAAAAAAAATTAGGGCAGGATTATCTGGTTACTGCATAGCACAGGAAACCCCATGTTCCCTTTTACCTTTGGCTAAGAGATTGCCACCCACCCAAACAAGCACCAGCCGGGGGGTGTGTAAGATATTGCCACTTGGTATGTGGAAAAATCACAGAATGCAGGAGTTTCAAGTTCTCCATTTTCTCAAAAAGGAAGTGACAGTATGAAAGGAATGATAGGTGTGAGATGCTCGTCTTGGTGGTACTATTGTATGTTCCAAGGATGTTGGGAAGTTCCTCTCTAGAGAAGAAATACTGGTGGAAAGTGTTGATAGCAGGCAAGTAGTTCACTTTGTTCTAGATGGGTCATGAGACTGTCTCAAAAAGAAATGGTCTGTGGAGAGAAGTAACACATGTGTGCTCATGGGCCTCCAGTAGGTTCCACAGAAAGTCATCCAGTCCCATGGAGATACTTTCAATGCTCTAGAACATCTTAAAGACAGTTGGAGACAGCATTTAGGCAACTGAACCTTACTTTACTGTGGGTGGGATTTCAATGTTTAACTGAATGGTTTCCGATATTAGCTAATCTGGGTTTTCGTTCTGATAAAAATATTGTTTATTGGTTTGGTTTTGTTTTGTTTTAAATCAAAGCCTTTTCAAGCAACACTGAAAAAAAAAAGATGAGATTAAAAAAAACCTAGGGAAAATGTGTCAAATAACAAAAGCAGTCATCACAACTGATGAACAATTTATTTGCTTCCTAGGGAGAATCCAGTTATTCTGCTTTTCACATCCAAATAGGATTTGAATCTGCATCTGGTGTTTGAGAAAACTCACAGAATACCTCACTCAAAACCCCCAAGTAAGAACTAACTCTTTAATGTTTTCCTGTGACAAGTGGGAACAGGTCATGGAAGTGACATGCTTTGTTAGGAACTGATGTAATACAAAAGGGTTTGCAGGGTTAAAATAATACAAAACCTCTGATCATGCTATTACAGAGACTGTGCTGTTCCCTTGGAGAAGAAATAGGAGGGGTAATGTAATACAAATGGTGAGTCTGAGCACAGGGAATAACATTAACATTTTGTACTCCAGGTTGCCTTGGTACAGTGCTGCGATAACAGGGTAATGCTGTTGACCTCTGTGAACTATATTGAAAGGAGAGCCAAACTCAGCCCAATTCTTTCCTGAAGTTTATAGAAAAGTACATTAAATCAGATTTAATCTGAGAAGGTAAACATAATGAAACAGGGTATTTCCCTGATATATTATTTGTAGCATGCAAGCTGTCTACAAAAAATGACGTCATTTTCTGTCTCTCTAGATGAATTTCCAGGCTGTGCTCTGAGGCAAACAAGGCTGTGTTTCAAATCAGCTCTGTCCACTAAACCAATGTGTAGGACCACAGAAACAGTGGAACAGATTGGGTTGGAAGGGACTTGGGGAGGTTGTGCAGTAAGCCCCCCCTGCACCTGGTTGTTCAGGGTCCTGGTGAGTCTTGGGAATGTCCCAGGGACGAGAGTCCACTGTCTTATTGGGCAGCTACTCCAGTGCTTAGCTGCTCATGCAGGGAGGGCATTCAGCAAAATGTGGTGGATAACAAAGGCAGCTGGCCCTTTCATGCAATCAATCTCCTCCCTCGACCAGCTGGTGATGCTGTGCCTGATGCCCCCCAGGACACGGCTGGCCCTCCTGGCTGCCAGGGCACTGCTGACCCATATTCAACTTGCCATCGACCAGGACTCCCAGGTCCTCTTCCATAGCACTGCTTTCCAGCATCTCATTCCCCAGTCCACATGTACATCCAGGGTTGCCCCATTCCAGGTGCAGAATCTGGCACTTTGCCTTGCTGAACTTCATATGGTTGGTGATTGCCCAGTCCTCTAATTTGTCCAGGTCTCTCTGCAGGGCCTCCCTGCCTTCGAGGGAGTCAACAGCTCCTCCCGTTTTGTGTCATCTGCAAACTTGCTCAGTTTCCCTTCCAGTCCTGCATGCAAGTCATTTATGAAGTTGAAGAGCACAGGGCCTAAGATGGAGCCCTGAGGAACCCCACTAGTGACAGGTCACCAGACTAGTGTCACCCCATTTGCTATTACCCTCTGTGCTCAACCCATGAGCCAATTGCTCACCCACCACATGATGTGTTTATCCAGTTGTGTGCTGGGCATTTTGTCCAGCAGGATCCTGTGAGAGACAGTATTGAAAGCTTTGCTGAAATCCAAAAATATTACATTAACTGGCTTCCCTTGATCAACCAGGAGGGTTACCTTGTCACAGAAGGAGATCAGGTTTGATAAGCAGGACTTTCCTCTCATGAAGCTGTGCTGGCTGTGACCAATGACTGTGCTGTCTTTCAGTTTTTTCAATACTTCTCAGAATAATCTTCTCCATAACTTTACCAGGCACTGAAGTGAGACCGAAAGGCCTGTATTTTCCGAAGTCCTCTTTCTTGCCCTTCTTGAAAATTGGGACAGTGTTTGTCAGCCTCCAGCCAGCTGGGACCTCTCCAGATTCCCAAGACCACTCCAAAATCATCAAGAGAGGTTTTGCAATGACATCAGCCAGCAATCTGAGGATTCTGAACCTTCCCTGGAACAACTTGAGGCCATTTCCTCCTGTCCTATTGCTTGCTACTTAAGAGAAGAGACCGACCTCCATCTGGTTACAACCTCCTTTCAGGTAATTGTAGAGAGTGATAAGGACTCCCTTGAGTCTCCTTTTCACCAGGCTAAACAACCCCAGCTCCCTCAGCCATTCCTCGTAAGACTTGCACTCTATTGCTTTTCCATCAGCTTCATTACCTTTCTCTGGATGTGCTCCAGCACCTTCTTGTAGTGAGAGTCCCAGAACTGAACACAGCACTGGAAGTGTGGCCTTACCCATGCTAAGTAAAGAGGGATGATCACTGCCCTGGTCCTGCTGGCCACACTATTTCTGGTACAGGCCAGGATGCCTTTGGCCACCTGGGCACGCTGCTGGCTCATGTTCAGCAAGCTGCTGATAAACACCCCCAGGTCCTTTTTCACTGGGCCACTTTCCAGCCACTCTCCTCCAAGCCTGGAGTGCTGGGTGGAGTAATGCTATACGCAGCTGTACTGACGTAGTGTATTTTCCTGAAATACAGTATATGTGTTTAACACACAAAAAAAGAGGAATGACAGCCTATGGGATAACAGAGAGGTTAGGAGATGAGTGATTATCAACAAATTACCATTGATTTACAGAGACAATGTAGAGAGAAGTATACAGATGATAACTTTTATCAGGCTAACTGCTGAAACTGCTAATGGAAGAGCTTTACTGTGCAAGAATGAACAGCAGATGCTGATCATAAAAAGATTATAAAAATTCTCGAACAGCTGGTAAGGACAACACATGAGTTTATGGCTGGTTGCACCAAGCAAAGATGCCAACTATTGTTTCTAAGCAAAATCTGATAATAGGAATCTAAAGAATATATCATGATTACTGGAAATCACTGTATTTGCCTCCAGACCCCTGACTGGGCTCAAAGAGCACTGATTCTGGCTCTGGTGCTGCTCACCCCCTTAGGCCTGGAAGGTGTGTGCTACCAGCAACAAATTGCTCTCATGTATGGCACAGGTAAGGGATGCCCAGAAACAACCTGTCAAAAGAAGCAGAAGCAAATGCAGCTTGTGATAGCAGTCTCACAAGCTCTTGTTATAGGGCAGTGTTCTTCAGAAAGGGGTGACTTTGTTCAATATAATATTCAAAACCTCTGTCTCCTGCACCCCTGAAGGATATAGGATGGGTTGGTAGGAGCCCAGGATACTGAGAACAATGTGCCTGAGCAAAACTTCCTCAAAGGTAGACAAGCAGAACCATTGCAAATGCCACATAAAGCCACTCCTTCCAATAAGCGCTGTGTCCCTGCAGTGCTTTCCTGGTGCAGGAGAAAAGCTTGTGGGGCCTGGCTGTGGATAGGCTCTTAAATGCTGCACGCCTGCTTCTTCCTGTAAGGTCACAAAGGTCTCTGTTCTTCCAAGCAGAGGATTGAAATGAGAGTGAGTCCTTGGGGAGGCTGTGAGGCAGGGGAAGCTTTAGGGAGAAGGGATGAATGGAAAGGGGGAGGCCAAAGGAGATAAGTACTAGGAGAAACTTGGGAAGCTGGGAAAGACTGCTGAGGCAGAGGAATCCTGCAACGCTTGGAATAATAAGCAAATTAAGATATTGCAGCTGGCTGTGGGTGAGAGGGATATTAGAAGGATTTTGAATGTCAAATATCTGATGTTAAAAGGAAAAGATGTCCCTGGGGCACTGTGTGTATGTACAGCGCTGGAACTGCAGCTTTCCAGGAGTGAGCAACACGATTAAGCACTGATGCACTTACTGGTTCCAGCTCCTGAGGGAAATGGGTGCATGCAAGAGCAGCTCTCTCTAGTGCTTGGAGGGAGCAATTAAGGCCATTGCTAGGAAGCGATGTTAGTTCCTAGCAGCACCCGCCTCTGCAGACAATATTGAAGACATGCCAGTTCTGGGCCTGGGAATGATGACAAAGTCTTGTGAGGACAGGAAGTACCAGAACAAACTGGTGAACAAAATAGTAGGTACCAAACCAAAATGGCACATAGAAGATTAGGCCCAGTTGGTTTGTGCTCAAGAGTTTGCAAGGGGCACAAGCCTGACACTGAAGGGTTGCAAACAAAGTTATGTAATAGTATATAACACATGGTAAATATTAATGCATACCCTATATTCAATGTTTATTAAATATACATACTCAGATTACTTTTATCAGTTTAAATTTATGATAAATGTTTATGTTTAATTTATACTTTATTATTTTTAAATTTTACTGAATATTGGTAAGTTATATGTATTTTATATTACACATTATATGACATTCACTATATGTTCTATATTTAGGTTGTTATAAATTTATATAATGTAAAGCACATAAAATATGCATATGCCAATATATGTTAATATATTACATACTATTAAATTGCATAATAACATGTCACATATTATTTCATAGAATCATGGAATGGCCTGGGTTGGAAGGGACCCCAAAGACCATCTAGTTTCAACTCCCCTGCCATGGGAAAGGACACCTTTCGCTAGATTGAGTTGCTCAGAGCTCCACCCAATCTGGCCTTCAACACTTCCAGGGATGTGGCATCCCCAGGTTCTCTGGGCAACCTGTTCCAGTGCCTCACCACCCTCACGGTAAAGAATTTTTTCCTAATGTCTAACCTAAACCTAATCTCTCTTTCAGTTTGAAGCCATGTCACCCTGTCCTGCCTTCCGTCTTTCATGTAAGTTCCCTTCATGCACTGGAAGGCCACAGCTAGGCCACCCTGAAGCCTTTTTGTATTTTTATGGTTTATTATATACACACAATGTAAACAGTTTTCCTGTTTATATTATAGGTTGTATAAAATATGTGTATAATATTGCATTATACAGTCTATCTGTAGAAATAATATTAGATAATTTATAAAGTATCTATTACATATTAAAATTAATTTCTCACTGAACGTTGATTTTGTGCTAGAGGGTTAAAGAGATACAAAATGCTGGGGTTTAGCTCTGTTCTGGTTGCCTCTTTCTTTCAGATTTAAAAAAAAAGCTTTCTGAGTGATCCTCAGAATCGAGAGCCTGAAAACCTTATGCCTGCAGCTGGCAAGTAGGTTTAACTGATCATTTGAAATAAATAAAAAAAAAAGTTAAAAAAAAAGATAAAAAGAAAAACACAATGTAATTAATCATTCAAAAACATTGAGGAAGTCCTTTCTTAGTAGCTATGAAAATGCAGAATCTTCTTATGGCTACAAATCTGACCATGGTAGAGCAAACAGAGTAGGACAGAGAAATCAGTTTCAGGGTGGCAGGAGATTAGAAATGTCAAAATGTTTAAAAACATTAAACTTCAACAGTTGATCTGTGTAACATATGAAATACTTGGACAGTTGGAATAGGGATGTGAACACTGTATTAACAAAATTTGTGGCGACTACAAGGTTATTTGTTTTAGTTAAAAACCTGAGACTATTGCAAGGCAAGCTGAACAAGGGAAAACCTAATGAGAGACAAGTAAATGGAGGATACCATGACAAGTGGCCCTCCATAGTCAATACAAAGGAAAGAGAACTGGAGGGAAAAGATAAAACTCTTCAAACACTTGAATTTTGGATGGAGACTACCAACATGGTGGTGAGATTTGGGTGCTGCTGTAGGCAGCTTATGGGAGACCTCTGCTTGGTGGATGGTTCCGGGAGGATTAAACACTGAGATGTCACCTTGAGAGGGTAATGGGGAAAATGTAACAATTCTTTTCTCTCTTTCTGAACTGGTTGTGTTTGCTTCTCACAAATGCAGGCCTCTCTCAGAGGTTCTCAGGGAAAAACACAAGAGCCAGCAGCCATGCTTCCAGTTGGACAGCAAAAAGGGTGTAACCCTCAGAGGGTGACTAAGCACTGGAACAGAGAGGTGATGATGTGTCCACCTTATGAGATATCTGAGATTCAGGCGGACAAAGCCCTGAACAATATGATCTAATGTCCCAGTTGGTCTTTTTGGAGCAAGGGGTTGAATGAGATCACCTCTATTCCAGCGTGAATCATTCTGATCCCCAGGACAAGATTCTGACTCTCCCCTCTGAGCCATCAGGATACAGAATTAGATGACTTTCCCATCTGGACGGACAATGCATTTGTACCGATCTCAATATTTCTATATTATATCAAAAATACAAACCAGATGCTTGGTTCACATCTTGCCTAGCACAACATAACCCAGTTTGTTTTATTGCACATCATGAACACAGACTGGAATTTGCAAGTAATATTGAAAGATTACGAGATATAAATATTGTCAGGCATTCTTTAGGAAAAGCCTGTTTGTTGTAGAGCATGCTGTGAGTCTTCAAATATCCTGGCAATAAAGTTACCAAGTAGCCAAAGCTGTCCCACATGTAACAATATGAAAACTAAGGTTCTGTTTTGATCGGCTTTGAGCAGATGCAGTGACAGACAAAATCAAAGCTCTAACTGTAAACAGAGGTTTTGACGAATGTAAAACTGGACATGACCCAGCAATATGCACTTGCAGCCCAGAAAGCCAATTGTGTCCTGGGCTGCATCAAAAGCAGTGTGGCCAGCAGGGCAAGGGAGGGGATTCTGCCCCTCTGTTCTGTTCTGGTAAGGCCCCACCTGGAGTGCCGCACCCAGCTCTGGGGTCCTCAGCACAAGAAAGTTGTGGACCTGTTGGAGTGAGTCTGGAGGAGGGCAACCAAGAGGATCGGAGGGCTGGAGCACCTCTTGTTGTGGGAGGAAAAACTGAGAGAGCTGGGGTTGTTCAGCCTGGAGAAGAGGACACTCCAGGGAGACCTTAGAATAGCTTTCCAGTGCCTGAAGGGGATCAATAAGAAAGGTGAAGAGGGACTTTTCACTAGAGCATGAGGTGATAGGACAAGAGGGAAATGGCTTCAAACTGAAAGAGGGTTGATTCAGACTAGATATAAGGAAGAAATTTTTTTATGATGAAGGTGCTGAAACACTGGCGCAGGTTGCCCAGAGAAGCTTTGGATGCCCTATCCCTGGAAACACTCAAGGTCAGGTTGGACTTTGAATAACCTGATCAAGTTGAAGATGACCCTGTTCATTGCAGGGAGCTTGGAAAACTGACCTTTAAAGGTCCCTTCTAAGCCACACTGTTCTGCAATTCTATGGTTACTATCCTTTTCAGTTGTTCCCTAAGGGTACACACAGCTCTGAGGCAGTGCTGGTGCCTTCTGGCATCCTTCAATGCAACACCCAGTGCTGTAGCATCCAGAGCAACCTGGAGAAGCCATCACATCCTCCGAATGACACATGGATCATACTGAAGTTGCTATTGACTCTTACTGATTTCCACGAGGCCACTTTCCACTTTCTGAAATTCTTGGGTCCCTTTACACTAAGATAAAGTTATTTTTATTTGAGTAAAAGCACACTTCTGACTAGTGTTGATAAAATAGATGGGGCTTTGTTTGTTTTTTTTTTTTTTTAATTACCTTTGTCTCTGAAAAGGTGAAACTTCCTTTTAAGTGATTTCTCAGTTTCAGTGCAAAGTGTTACCTTGCTCCGGAAGGAAGGAACTGATGCATGAAGGGAGGGCAAGGTATTTCCTAGGAACCAAGATTTAATTGTGTGAGTCCATTTTCTGGATGTTTGCCTTACTGATAGAGTGACAAAAAGTGAGAGTACAGAAGGAGTGACATGAGGGTGGGTGTCTGTCTCAGCTGAATTTGTTTTCTTGTAGCTGAGCCTCTGAATTTGCTCCCTTTGGCTAGCTTGGTAACATCTTTGCAGGTTGCTGGATGTTAACTTGGCTTTCCTTTCCTCTTCCCTTGCCCTGCCCTACTCTTCTCCCTTCATTTGTACCTCACCACAAGGAATCTGGTAGATTTATCCATAGGAACCAGCAGATGATTCCGTTAAAGGAGATACCTAAATGTTTCTTTTCTGGATTGAAAGAAATTAATTTAATTGAAATAGTTGACTACAAAGTATTACATTTTGACTAGTTGCTTGAATCAGTGGGGATAATCTCTTTACATTACTGATACTGACTAAACTTTCCCAGTGTTGTCATCTACTGAGCAATGGTATTCCTGATTTGGCAGTCTGTCAGGGAACCAGGGGCAGGACAGGTCTGTGGAGCTGGAAGCAATGCACAGTGGCAGACTGGTCTGTTTAAAATAGACTGTTTGCCCTTAGTGTGAACCTAGCCTTCTTAAGAAGTTAAGGACATTCCTAAGGATCCTTCGGAGACATTTTTTTTAATTGGAAACAGGGAGGTCCTATCCTTTTACTAGTTTCTACTTATGTAGAGAAAAATCTGGCCAAATGTTTAAAAACCCTTTTGTGCTTTGCCCATGTAGTTTAAGCTGGATATGCCAGCTGTTTACTTTCATGAGTTAATGAGTATTTTTAAGCTTTCATAATTTGTTTAACAGCATCAGCATTAGAGGACAAAGGGATGTAGGTATTGAGAAACAAAATGCTGTTTCAATCTCTCAATTACTTTAGAGCTCTTGTTACATGTCATGTGGCAAAATTCAGATCACTTGAAAAAGTGTTCTGAAGAGAGAATCTGTTTATTGAAATTAATTTCAGTGACAGAGATGAGATGACCTTGTTATAAACTGGGGCTGTCTACTGTCCCATTTATACATTAGCTCTCCACTATCGCCCTGATCCAGCAGACCATAACTTCAAACCACACAGAGGCTGCAGTGTGTTCATCTGTGGCCATTAAGCTAAACACACACTTAAAACACTTCAATTTACTTGTTAAAGACAACTTCTCACTCTCATTCCAGGTGGTACATTGCACAAAACCCTCTTAAAAACACATCAAAGCAAGTATTGCTCTGCAGTTAAAGATGCCTGCTACCTGAGGAGGTACTAACATTTGTGAGTGCTCTCCCTCC
Organism: Myrmophylax atrothorax; assembly: GCA_026770055.1. Lineage (NCBI taxonomy): Eukaryota > Metazoa > Chordata > Aves > Passeriformes > Thamnophilidae > Myrmophylax > Myrmophylax atrothorax. The sequence goes on from JAOXXN010000395.1 coordinate 80,045,403, forward strand.
TATCAGCAACTTGCACTTTTACATTTAAAAGGAGTCTGTACTGGCCTATGATGGTGTCAGTGACAAGACCCTTTTGGTATGATCCACATGTACTTCAAATCACTTGAAAAAACACTGGGAAGGTGGAAAAGCTTATTTAACTGAATAGCTGCTCAAGGCATGCAAAGTAAGTTAGCAGAAAGTGGTATAAAGAAGAATTTTCTGGTAGTCTTTCAAACTTCTTGGCAACCTTTGACTTCTCATCCATCCCTATTTGGCTTTGTTTACCAGCAGGAATTAATGTTCTTCTCTTTCAAAAGAAGATTTCACAAGAAATCAACAGCATAAACTGAAGCTTCTCCTTCAGGAGGCTGCAATAACTTCTGGTTCTTTTCCTTCCAAAGCTCTTCCAGGAACACAGCAGGTATACTGTTGGAGACTACTTTTGACACCTTCACCATGGTGGTTCCTCATCACTCATACCCTGGTTTGCCTAGTTACATTTATGCTTTTCCCATAAAGAATTTACCATGTGTATTAAGGGCAGCATCCAGCTGTCACTTTCTGAGAGCTGGTGCATGAATTGCAGATAGCTCCAACTAGAAATGAATGGATCATGTCACCTGCCAGTGAAATTCATGTCAAGAAATACATGGACTCTTCAGGTCATTTCCAATGGGCAGGGACCTTTACATTTATTACTGCCAGTACAGAAGGAAGAGCAGAAACTGCCTTGAGATAAAGTTGTTATTTATACCCCCAAGTCCTGAAGAAGATGTCTTTGTAGTTGTGCTCCAGCTTTTGGAAACCTTATGGGTGTTATGGTAGAAAGAATACTAGAACAGTCTGTTTCAGCCTTAGTTTTAATTTGAGTCCAAATTTCCCCTGTATCCCTGTATGTCTGTGTGTGTATGTATGTATATGTGTGTATAGATATATAATGTATAAAATTTTAATATATATTATATATATACACATTTAAATATAAAATAAAAATACATATACAATTAAAAATACATCAGAAATAAATAAGTGCCTATAGAGTAACTGTTCAGAAGGTCAGGATGAGGGTCAGTTTTTCTTTGGATTAGTAATGGAGGAGAGAGGAGAAGCAACTCAACCCAGATACACCTTATTTTCAGGCCCCCTCTAAAGGCTGGGCACCACTATTATTCACTGACAGCAGCAGAACTGCTCTTGCAATGCTTAACATTCAAACCGAGGACACTTCCAGTAAGACTCCATTTTGCACTAGGCAAAGGATAAGGGAGCTGAATCACAGCACTATTCACTGTGGCGTTACCAGCTGTGCTCTAGGGCTACTCTCTTGGAATACATGAGTCCTTTGTTCCATCCCTTTGTTTTTCCAAGTGCTCTGACTGCCCTTGTGAGGGAGGGATACTTGAAAACACAACTTTATCTGAGAAATGGGGTCAAAATAAGTGCAATCAGAGAAGGCTTGCCTATTCAGATGCAGTGATGTAAAGCATACCAGGGAGCAGGGAAGAAAAGGCAAATCTGGGTCCTCATACTGCCTGTAAAGTCTTTAACCCTACAAGGTGGACAGGGGAAGTACGTGTATTGACCAAATTGGGATCTGTTGTGCAGCAGAATATGGACTTCAAATGCAGAGCAGACCTGTACTGTGACATATTCCTGGGGAAAGTCTCTGTTAGAAATGTCACCAAAATTCTTTTCTCCTCAGATGTTAATTTGTGGAATGTTTAGAGGATGTAAAACCAGGGCAAGATTGAGAACAGGAGCTTTGGCCCTAAGAACTCAGGGACAGCTCACCTCAGCAATTATGAAAGCCCTGCAATATGAGACAACTTCAATTGCAGTGACTTGCTTTCCATAATTTAGAGATCTTTCTTGCAGAAGATCCCCTCTGTAAGCTCCATGCTTGCTTTAATGGTTTTCTTTCTTTCCTCTCTAATGAGAGAAGTGTTTTTCAATCTTGCATTGCAGGGAAACATGCAGCCAACATGACAAACCTGTTAAGCTTAAAGGTCATCAGAGAAAGCAGAATTAAAAGTTCTCTCAAAACACCTATTTACGTGGAAAACATTTGTAACAATGGAGTGGCAGTCGATGTAGGTAAGCAGGAATTTTAGTGGGATATGTTAATTAGTGACACCTTCTACAGGTGTTCGCACAACTTCATACACTGAGATCCATGCACTGAAGTTACGTGCACAGGCTGCTTGGAAGGGGATACTTTACACTAAGATCAGTTGGCCCTTCCTGAAGGTTAAGCAGCTTTATGGATCAGGCGTATTTCTGGCCATAAAGTTTGTTTCCCCAATACCACTGAATAGCACAATTTATAATACATATAACAGAATTACAGAAACAATTAGTTTGAAAAAGACCTGTGGAGATCTCTAGTTAAAACTCCAGCCTCAAGCAGGATTAACTTCAAAGCTGGATCAGGTTATTCAGGGCATTATCAAGCTGTGTCCAAAAAATATACACAGTGGAGATTACATTATTTCTGGGCAACTTACTATAATGAGTGTTTGCCTGATTGGGAGGAAGAGGTTCTTCCCTTCATCCAGCTGGGACCTTGCTTCCTGTAGCTTGTGTCTGCTGCCTCATGCTCTTTGGCTGTTAGCCCAAGAAAAGTGTATGGCTTCATCCATCTTCTCTGTAATCCCTTTCTAGGTAGTGGAAGACTGTTGTTAGCCCCCTCTCAGCCTTGTCTTTCCATGCTAAGCAGAAGCTGCTCTCTCAGTCTCTTTCTGCACATGACAGGCTCCAGACACAGAACTCTCTTGGTGCCCCTCCAATTTGTCAAAAAGGGCCACCTTCTGGAGAGCCAAAACTGGACACAGTTCTCCAGGTGCCAACTCACAAGTGATGAATAGAGGAAAAGAATCATGCTCCTTGACCAGCTGGCAATGCCTTTGCCAGTGAGTGCCCTCCCAGGCCTCCAAGTCCTATCCTGCAGCACTGCCAGACAGCCCCAGCCTGCCCTGGGGAACTGGGTGGCTCCATTTTAAGTACAGGGTCTAATGCCTTTCACTGTCAAAACTTTTATAGAGTTCCTGTTGGCCTATTCCTTCAGCTTCTCCAGGTCCCTCTGAATGCGAGCCCTGCCTTTCAGGATATCAATTGCTCCTCCCAATTTGGTGGGTTTATCCTAAATTCTATTAATACATTATAAAAGTATATTTATGCAATAATTAAATAATAAAAATTTCATTCAGTGTAAGGCATTACCTGTGTTTGTATTGGTCCCATGCATTTTCAGAACTAAATGATGCTGGTATAAATGAAGAAATGGTTTACATTTCTCATAAAGATGGTCTGTTTTCATTCCCAAGACACATCCTAAACCATGCCAGCATGAATTTTGTGCTGAATTTGAAGACTTTGCTTTGCTGAGGAACTTCAGAAGGGGAATATTTAGTAAAATTCTCTGGATCTCAATACAAATGGCAAGTGGAGAAATCCTCTACATCACCCAATCAACCAGATTTGGTTCAGTTACAATTCACTGATTTTGCCAAGAGGACCTGCAAAATACTTTACATATCTCTGTTAGTAAACCACAAATAATTTAAAACACAGAAGGTCACTGAATAAGAAAATAATATAAGAATATCTGACAGCGCAAGATAATGAATGCTATGCATGGTGGCAAATGCTAAGTATAAAATGCAAAGTTTTCAGAGTGTGAGGAGTTATCTCTGAATTCCTGTTTGGTGAAACACAACTGCAATGAATACTTATTCCCACCTTATTTAGCAGCATGAACAAAAGGAACTGTTATAAATAAACAACACTATGACGGTTTCACTGCTGTGAGCTTGACATTTTTGTCTGCAGTCAGTCAAACCGGAAGACAAAGCAATCAGGCAAAAGATTAAGTCAAACATCCAAATTACACAGTTTCTATTTTTGCGTTAACTACCGTCATCACTGATTTGTCCAAGATTTCTGTGAGGAAGCTGCTGGTGAAATTTGACAGGTGTCAGCATGGCATTTGCATGCTTCCAGATTGAAATAAGGGCTTTAAACGTAAATATACATGACTTGTTTAATGTTTCCTTAGCATATCACTAAAACTCTGAAGTGATATAAAGGGGGTTAAATTTACAAAGTAGAGCAATGTACATTTAAAAGGATGCAATTAAGTAGTCAGTAATATGGGACACACACATACACACACACAACAGAGGCAGGCTGTCTTTATAACTTCATGCAATGACCTGGTGGCTCTCACTGCAGTACCTCACCTCTATCCTCTGATGTAAGGATGAAACCACCTCTCCAGTTCAACTGTTCTGATAATAGCAGGTGACTCACTTCAACCTACTTGTCCTCAGGCCTAGTTTGACAGCCACTTTATTCTTTAGAGCCAGCAAAACAAAACTTTAAATGTGTCACTAACTTACATGAAACCCCACAGTGCGTATTTAGTAACCCATCTGCTCTGCAAACAGGAACTCAGGTCAGAGGTGTACTGAACCCTTTGATTTAATCCAAGTAATATGTATGTTTGGTAAGCATTTGCAAGGTCAGTATTTGAAAACAAGACAGGATGCACATTGCCTAGGTAAGCCCAGAGGCTTGTTGCCCCCATCTTCCCACAGCTGGCACTTCGCAGGGCAGTGCTTGCTTTCAGTGCATGTGCACAGCCCTCTCCATCTCTCTCCTTCACTTTAGATCAGGGCTTAATCTTCCCCTCAGGAATGCACTGGGAAGGCTGGAGGAGATAGAAATCCAGGAGTTTTACTTCAGCATTGCTACTGATCATGGTTGTCTGAAATGAGATGTCTGTAGCAGACTATTTAATACAGGTTGGTGCTTGAAAGGGAGGGAAAACATAACTGGAAAATTATATTGTACCAGCAGGCTGGCCCGCTTCATTCTATTGTACAGATCATAGTACAATTTGAGAGGAATCTTCTTCACCAGAAGTTACCCGCATAGAAGAGACTCTCTGCAGATGTTTCCCCAAGTAATTTCAGCTAAGCTTTGGGATGCCTATGCATCACATCTGCCTGTGTAACACTAACAAGTAAATCCACAGTACATCTGCCAAACTCCACACTCGGTCATTCAAATGGAAGACAATTAACCTCTAAAAACTTTGACAAGAAGTGTGTTCATAATAGACCACCTCACTGGAGTCATGTAAATAACCGTGCTGGTCATACTGCCAGCAGAGAATGAAGACACTGAGGCGCCATGTGGGTGCCCGAAAATCTTGGGGAAAAAAATAAATGTGGTGAAGAAAACATTGAGATTTAAATCCCAAAGCTATTGAGTTCTATGATATTTTTCTCTGTACAATCAGACTACCAAGTTCCTATTCCTATTCCTGTGTCTATTTCAAGTTCCTGTGGAATGGAAAGTGCAAGCACATCAGAGCACTGACCATCACAGCTGTGATTCTGAATGTCTTTCTGAAAGTTTTCTAAAAGTATATATTGTCATATCACATGTATTTGTTATACTGGAAAGGCTTTGTCCCAACCCTGGTATTATGCAAAACCTTTGTTTTAGGATCTCAGTACTGCTTTGGACAAGCATAATGAACCAAGCTGTTTTTTTAAATATAATACACTGTCATAGCACCAAATAAACAGCCCATACTTATGATCTGGGCTCAGGGCTGAAGTTTAGACTGGAATGAAGGAGACACACTCTGTTTGGGGGAGAAAACAATGCAAGTTCAAGAGGTCTTTGCTGAGTTTTTGATTGTTGAACTTTAAGGACCAATGTCTAATGACACAGAAATATATCCCCATATAAATCATCAGTTCTGTTCTTTGTGGAAATTTTTCAGCATTTAGGTATTCAGAGACAGTTTTCATTCTTTATCATAAACTTTCTTTGTTCAATGCCTACATTCAGTCAAATAGCTTTTTCAGATTCAAAGGTCTTCCAAAAGGATATATTCCAAAGAAGCCTGGAAGTAAGTTCCCAATACAGCCTCACACCTCCCCAGATGCTAGTTTCAAATTAATCATCTGTTCTGGGGACAGCAGATGGAAAATAACGTTCCTGATAAAAGTGGTCTAATGAGAGCTGGAGGACCTGTGCTGACTGCTAATTTTACAAGAAGTCCTAAAGAGATTTTTGATTGGATAAATGGGGAATATTGAGGTTTACTGTCTGCAAAAAAAAAAAAATCCTCCCACTTCTCTGATATTGAGGAACTTTGACCAAGCAGATGACTGTCCAATCTGTTTTCATTTTGGTCTTCTTGAATTTAGGATCTGGGAACGACACTTGGCTTAATTTCTCAGTCACAGAAGTGAGGTGATGACATCATTTGAGTTCCACACCACAGCTCCAAATCCTAGCATCCATCTTCTCAGCTGCCAGAAGGAGGACAGAATAAGGAGGAAGTACTTCTCACTTTCTGGGATATAAACAAAAATGATGTTCTGGGATCTTTTTTTCTGTATCTCCCTCAACAGAAAGGCACCTGGAGCAGCTCTGCTATCAGTTTCTGCAGTAGGTCCTAGCTAAATTGCTTTTTCTGGTGCTGTGCTGTTCTGCTTTGATCCTTCATTTTATACCCTTCCATCATCAGGCTTTTTTTATCCCGTTTTTCCTGCCCAGTTGTACCCTCTCC
>JAOXXN010000395.1:80052073-80063179 GCA_026770055.1 Myrmophylax atrothorax
CCAGCCCATACTTCTCTCTCTCTCCCAGGTCTTCCTGTCTTCCTTCCTCTCAAACACCTTTCCTTTCCCAGTTTTCTCCTTCACTTTTTTTAAGGCTTGTCTGTTGCAGAGAAAGTAGAACCTGTCTAGCATACAATTAGACAGAAGCCATAAACTAATTTTCCCTAAAACAGATCAACCCTCTTTATAGATCTCTTAATTAACCACATTCCTAGACATCTCCCTCTCTTCTCAGAAGTACAATGCTTCTGCACTCCCTGCTGTCCCCTTTTTCCTGCATCCCCCCGGCACAGGCTGCTCCTGCCATAAGTGATCGTCTTTTCAGTAAGAGCGGTATTATTTTTGGTGCAGCAGGAACTTCATCCTGCCCTAGTTCATGCACTGTACTTTTGCCTTCTTTCTTCCTTGCACGATTTGTTGCCGCAGCTTATCATCGCATACACTCTGCTCCCCTTCTCCTACAGCTTCAAAGTACTCCAGATTTTTTGATTTGCCTCTCCTACTGCTCCAAGACGCTGAGTGATGCAGAGAACCTCCTACAGCCAGAAAGTAACTGTGATTTTTAGCGATGATGTTTGCTCTAACTATTTAAAGCACACTTAAGAAGACACATAATAAGTAGGTTTGAGGGAAGTGGTAGCAATCCACCCACTACGTTCCTTTTAGCTAACCCTTTAATTAAATATTAAAGATATGGTTCTCAGGAAGATTTAAAATAACCCACTGACGGAAAAAAGAGACAGGTTAAAAAACAGCAGAAAAAGAAATAATCACCCCCGAAGACTTACCACACCTTCATGCTGTTTTTAACATAATTTTACTGTGCTGATGAGAAAAGAGCTTTTCCAAAGGCAAGTAACAAACCTTTATGCTTTCCAGCGCTAGATCACTCTCTATGTTCTCAGGGAGTCACACTATGAATTGCAAATTATTTGATGCTTAAGCAAACATAATAGTTTTCTCTTTCATAAGGGATAGCAAAAAAAAAGGTTATAAAAATTGAGTAAGTAAATTACATGAAATTTTGAAATGTTATTCCTCACTCAAAAGACACTCTGCTGCTGGATGCACAGAACTGATACGCAGTTTGAGGGGAAAAGTATATATATATATATATATATACACACACACACATACACACTGATGATAGCAATGTCTCCCAGTATAAAGCAGGGTGAGATAAATGACAACAAGATGTGGGCAAGTTTGTGGAACAAAGCATTTCCCTTTATAACTGAGTGAAAGCACACCAGGTGGGTACCACAAATGATTACTGGAGAATGAGAAGAGACTACTGATGAAGATTAGAAGGGCAAGAAACCATGTATCTCCACAGAACTGAGTGGCTCCGACCTGCATATTCATTTCAGTGAAGGCTTTGATTATTTTTCTCTGTATCTAGCTGACAAAGCATCAGTAGGTTAACTGAGCAAAGACTTTCACTAGTACTGCAAGAATACTTCTGCTTCTTGTGTTCAAACACCATCGGCCTTTGCAACTCTTTTGTTCTTCTATGCTGTGTGTAGTTTGAAATCAAACTCCAGACCCACAAACTCTCTGCATAGTCTCCACTGTTGCTGTAATACAAACAGAAACTGGTCAACCATTTTGATTTGTTCTTGTGTTAGCCATACAAGGGAAAGTGTTTCCAAACACACACTGCTTTTCCCCTCCAAATCAGCTTTACAATCCATACTGTCCTAGTTTCAACTAAAATATCACAACACATACATCTATATGGTGCTTAGAATCTCAAACCAGCAAACTACTACTTTGAATACAAGAGCAGGCCAAAATGACTGAATTCCTGAGGCAACAGAAACGATACCGGTGATTTTATTCAGCACGTGTCCAATACGATTTTCCATTCGGAATCCACATTTTTTAATACTTCTCTGTACCATTCTTAACATTACCTTCAGCTTTTATGGAGTCCCTTAGAAAGTTTTTTTCTCAATTTGTTTACCAGAAAACTTAAATTTTAATGATTAAATAATAGGACATTTATATACATCAGTGGTTTTTCTCAGATACTGGGCTCTAAGTACATACAATGTCTATTGAGTGAAAATAAAAAAGTTCCAGTCATGCAAATCATCTTACAAACCATGTTCCATTTGACTTGAAAATTTTTACTCCGTTACTGGCATATCATTTCAAAATTAAATTTCAAGGTTGCTTTGTCCATTTCCATTCATTTGTTTTGCTGTTTTGAAGAACTGACAGGCCACATGCTACTGCAGAAGGTACCAGCAGGGTAATAATTGTTCTGCTACCATCAACCAACCCCTTTGAGCCCTGGTGTGGATGTGTTTAAAAAACCACCTAACCTTCAGCTAACTGCACTGGTTTATTTCTGAACAGCACATCACAATATCAGCACAGAGAGCACATTGTAACCGGTTGGGTGATTCCACTTAATAATTTTTCAACACTAGGACCTTTCAGCATTTTAATTCTGGTTTCATTTATGAATTAAAGGTCATATATAGAGCACAAATGAGGTCTAAATTTAGTCACAGCAGACCACAGTTCCACATAAAGACAAATCTTCAAGTTATGTTGACCTGCTAGGAGACAAAGATAAACAGCACAGCAAACATGTACCTGCAATGCACTGCTTCCCTATTAAATATTGACGGTTTCATTTACATTTAAATGAACTGAGCAGTAATGGATAGACTTTCCAGTACTGCTGTTTGGTGCTGCTGTCATGGAAAGAAGCTGAAGACAATGTGGGCTGTATGGGGGTAAATGACGCAATCTCAGCATCCGCTCAAGTGACTTCAATGATGACCATTCTCCAGTCTTGAAACATAATCCTACACACTTTTTTTTCCTCCCCCTCTGTAAACACATCTGTTCATAAATAACTTAGATGTCTCCTTGACATTCATGGTATGTAACTGAAGCTGAAGTAGAAAAGGATGGGCGGTGTACAGCACTGAGGAGATGTCACAGTACTTTTTTTCAGCATTTTTGTCAAGTGCAGGTTGCTAACATCAGCCATCAGAGACGGGCGGGGTGACCCACCCATATTTTTCATGGGTCTTCACCAAACTCTTAAATGTTGCTTCAGCTTCCTTTCGACTGAATGACTTTTTTGACTTGCCAGCTTTTCTGCAGATACGGCCCTGCGCCAAACAAAAAAGAAAACCTTCATTAAAAGATGTGAACATGCATCTGGAAATCACAGCTCAACTTTTCAATGCATCAGCCCAAGAGGCATTCACTTACGGGTACCAGAAAGCAGAGTTCCCAAACTTGAGCAGATAAATGCATTATTAGAGATGATTAAAAATGATACTCAGTGAAGGGGAAAAAAAAAAGATTAAAATAAAGAGACATCTGCTGGGCTATTTCTCCCCGGCGAGCCCCTACGCTGGCATGCTGCCCTGCATGCAGCAACCAGCGGCTGCCGCTGTGGCCATGCCACAGGGCTCACCTCCCTCTTCGCTGCACTGGGACCTCTGCCATTAAGTATTTGGCATGAGGAGCCTCATGCCCACCCCGCACAGCCAGCGGGGCAGCCCTGTGCACACAGGGACTGAGAGACACACGCTGATGTGCCACTGAATCGGTGCCTCAGCACGGCAGCATCTCAGGGCTGCCCGTATCTCCCCCCTCGCTGCCAACGCACAGTTGTCACTAAAAATTACATCCATCCCACGAAACACACTTCATGATTCTTCCTCCAATCTGACCCGTGAGAAATGAACAGCTCCAGCCTTTTTTAAAAGCAGGAGCGCCTTAAACCAACTTGCTTCCAACTTACATCAAAAATTCTAATTTGTTTATTACCCCTTCATGACAAGTTTGATAATAAATGAAAGCATACACATTCACACATACTGCATTTTTATTACTCTGCAATTAGATATTACCTCTAAATGCACAGCAGTGTAAAATTTCAAATCCTTGTTTGGCAATAGAGACTTTTACTGAGTTATCAATAGTTTACCTTATTTTTCACATTGGTCTATGCCAATTACCAAGTGAGACACAAGAAACAAGTATAGCTGCAGATTAATAGCACTCTATAACAATAAATACCTTTAAAGAAAATAAATAAAATTAAATAAATACCTTTAAAGTATTTGTGCCTACTGGATTTGTCACAAAATAGAACTTTATTAAACTCATCGGTCTAATAATTTTAGTAATTGTTTGACAGACTGCACTGAATGCCTCTTTTAACAGTAAATGGTGTTGTGGATGAGTAGATATCATATTGCTGTGCTACAATTATTAAGAGCCAAATTAGTATGTTCTCATTATTTCTATTCTTTAGTTCAAAATGATGCATTAAGGGACATATTTTGCCTCCTTGATTTTCCTTTCAAATTGCAATTTATACTAAAAATTGTCATTTGCAATCACATGCAAAAAATACTGAGAAAATAATCAGGAATATGGAAGGGGGGAAAAGGAGGAAAACGGGAAAAAGAAAGCAAAATCTGTCCTCAGAGTATAAAAGTTACTCTTACAGACTAAGATGAGTAAGGTAAGTCTGCAGTGTGGACAAATTAACTTCTTTCTAGAAAGCTGTCACAATATTGCAGAGGCTCTTTTGTGCTCAATGTTACTTCTATTATAACAAAACTACGGACACATGACAGAAAAAAGGTGTTTCCTACTCCTGTTTTAACACGGCATTTTTCAGTGCAGTTTGAGTTCTCCTCAGAACCTACCTTAACCAAAGATTAGGAACAGCCTCTAATTCCCACCTCAACTGATTGACTCACAGTCAACTTTTATTTATTTTTACCTGTCAATGCTTTTTCTCGCCTTTCTCCCTAGTTGTCATTTAAAGACTAGAAATGTATTTCCTCTTTAAATACCCTTTAATAGACTACACAGTGCAGCACCTTCTCCATCTCTACACTAATCTAGCAATTAATATGTCCCAAATAAGGATAATCTGAATGGTTCCAAATTTAACCCTGATCATAAATTTTCTTAGAAAATGCTCACACTTATTACTTGTGACAAATGGAATAATTAAATAAAACTGAGTAACATACTTTTAAATCTTACTGAATAATTTTAATACATAGTTATATAATGTGTAATTATCGATCATAAGTATCTTGCAGGAGTACTTTCATTGTTACCAAACACATTTTGTATTTTCTTCCTAATCTGAGGTTTTGCAGGAGCACACTTAGAGAAACATAGGAAGAGATAACAGCAAAGTGTAACAGAAGATTAAATCACCACAGCAAATGCTGTCCTCAAAATCTCACCAATGAAATATTTCTGAAAGCAAACATAAACTTACTGTACTAAATTTCTGGATTAGATCCATGTGCCATGTCCCGTGTTGTACACATTGTTTTCTAATATTTAAGGCTTTGATACCTTTCTGCATTATGTGCATAGCACCTGGGACAGTGTGATCCACGTCTTCCCCAGCTATAACAAAGTATTAATATTGAGCTATATGTAGAAATGGGATCTTTGCACTGCTCATGTTTGGTGTCAGCCCCGTGTGGCTTTCAAAGCAGGAAAGCAAGAATTCTCTGGTGTTGCAAAAATGTGTGAATATCATCACATCATCTAAAATGTTACTGGAGCCATGGCAGATGAAATGAGCATTGTTCCATGAGTTTATTCTGATACTTTTTTGTCACAATGGATCATTAAATCCACTTCCATCCTGGTACCATATGCAGGTTGTATGTAAACTGCACCATAAAAGACCAGCTAATTCTACCATGCTTTAGTCCATGTATTTCTATGTTTATACAGAAACTATGGGTGGCATGGTCAGCACTGTCTCTTATTAACCAATATCCTGCCAGCTGTTTATAATTTGGATAAAATTTAACCTCCTGGACCCAAAGTTTCCCTATTTGGTGCCTCAAGTAAAGAAAGAAGTATGGAATTTCAGCTGACAGAGTTGAGATGCTTTTGAGTCTATACTCGGGTGGTACCTACTGTCTTTTGGATTTTTAGCTTTTTGCCATTGCCACAAATCTCTTCCCAAGTTTAAGTAAAAAATGTAATTTTGGATGCAATTATAAAAGAAAGTGTCAAATGTTTTAACAGGCACCGTTACCAGCTCTGACTACAGTTTATTTTCAGACTGCTACTTAAACATGCAGTCATTTTAACTCTGTTCAGGAGCCTGTGAGCTGCTGCATTCTGCAAACATGATAACGATGGTAAATACAGTATGTAAACATGCTGCTGGCCACAGCTCTGTTGAACACAACTGCATTTTGACCAGTATCCACACCTCATGTGCCACTATTGCTGGGGTCAGGAACACACATCATTTGCACAGCCAATGTTTTGATGTGTCCAGCACCACATCAAGGAAAGGTATCAAACTGATATCTGAACAAGATCAAAACATTCCACAAGAGATTAAAAACAACAGAGAAAAACCCAAGAAAGCCTTTCATAAAGATATCAATGTCGACTTCAGCTCTGAGAAGTCACACCAGGAGCTTATTTAAATACTTGCAATACTTTCAGGCACTCACAGAGTGCCTTTCATAAAGGAATAACTGAAAACCTAATTAAAGAGTTAGAGAGAACATTTCAGATTTTGCCATCTGCTGTGACTTCGTGTACTTATCAAGATATAATTTTAACAAGCTAGAAACATATGAAAGGTGAAAGCAATGCCACAGCATCCAACTGGTTTACGCAGCCATGCTGAAACCCAGGGGGACGTGTGCTGTGCTCAGCCTCCTCCCTCGCTCGTGCTCCTGCTGCGCCCAGTCTGCATGGCATGGTGGGCAATTGCATGCCACTCATTCGGGCTTTGCCCAAACTAATGAGCTTGAACAAATAGCTGATAAGGATCCAATCTATAACCCTGATAACAGCAGGCAGAAAGACCTCCTGGAACACAGTCTGCCGCGGGTAGCCTTCTCAGGATCCCGGCCGTACTGAGGACCAACCGCTCCCTCCTGCCATGTTCAGCAAACACCCAAAGTGAATCTCATGTATGATTTGTCCCTCTGTCCTGGTTTCAGTTGCAATACAGTTCATTTTCTTTCTAGCAGAACTAGTGGTTTGGATTTGTATGAGAATAATGTTGATAACACACCCATGTTTTAGCTGGTACTAAGCAGTGCTTGCATTAAGTCAAGGGCATTTCAGTGCCTTGTGCCCTATCCGTGAGCAGGTGCACAAGAAGGTGGGAGGGAGCATGGCCAGGAGAGCTGACACAAACTGGCCAAAGGGATATTCCATACCATAGAATGTCATGCCCACTATATAAACTGGTGGGAGTAGCCTGGGAGGGGCCAATCACTGCTCGGGGACAGGGCTGGGCATCAGTCAGTGGGTGTATCTCTCTCTCATTACAATTATTATTGTTATTATTATAATTATTAGTAGTATATTTTACTTAGTTTCAATAATCAAACTTCTTATCTCAACCCACAACTTTTTACTTTTTTTCCCTGATTCTCCTCCCCAGCCAGGTGGGAGATGGGGTGAGCCAGTGGCAGCTTGATTCCCAGCTGACGTTAAACTATGACACATCCACATATGTGGACCACTGTGGGCAAATCTGGGAGCTTTTCTTCTTCCAAGTGATGCTGCAGTAGTCTCAGCATTCTTCCACAATCGTGAACACTTCTCCCCTTCAGAACACCACGTGACACTGAAGTGTATCCGCAAAAGTATTCAACTCCACATCTAGTAGCTCTCTAAGGTATGTCAGTACCATTATCAGCAATATGCCATGTTGATTCTTCCCCAACACCACCAGGTCACAAAGTGGCCTGAAAAGAGAGTTATGTCCTGTGCAGAGATACCAAATACGAAACATGAAACTCTTGAGCACTGTAATCCCACTGGGACCATGTATCTGCCCACGTCTGGCCTGCATGTCATGAAAAACAGTCCTGGCATTTCTACTGGTCTTTACAGAGCCAGGATGGCCTGAGGAGGATTTCTTTGGCAGAAACAAAGCGCTTTCTCTCTCTTGTCAAACCAATGATGGTAGCTTCCAGCCCAATCTCCACCATTTCTAGTGGAGCACACAGTACCAGGTGTGCTTCCACGTGTGTCCTGTTGGCACCACCTGGAAGGACAGGACTATGTACTGGCCATCAGCCTTTCACAGGATCATACAATAACTGAAGTCCTGGCTGGAAGTGACCTATGGTGGTCGGTAAGTCCAGCTTAGACACTTGGAGCTGAACTGCCAGCACAGGTCCTGAAACCTTCAAAACTGTGCTCAGTTCTCTCCTGATGACATATCCCAGGTCCCACATTTTCAGAGATTTATTGTATGTAGCCATCAGACCTGTAAAGGCTGATGTTACTGTGGAAAAAATGTAAGTCCTTGTGCTGCATGTCTCTGAGATGTCACAGCAAACCCTTCAGGCACATCTAGACTTTTTTTCCTGGACCAGTTAACAAAAAGCTGTATACATTTCAAGTGCACAGCTAAGAGACCCTGGGGCAGGCAAGCCTTCATGTTGTTAGCACAGCTCTTAACGCAAACTCTTCAGCTCTGCACATTTCACTAATCCTGGCAATGCAAATAACTCAAGGTTGGTCTCCCAAAGGAAAATCATACCTGGGCACGTGGGGCTAAACTTCACCCATCTTGTAAACCAGCATAAGGATGCATGGACAGTTTCCATTTTCTGCTTCTCTCACTTAGCAGATCTCTTTAGCAGGCTCTACTGACCCCCCTCTGGGTAAATGTCAGGTGATGGAAAACAAGCAAAGGTTGAGAGAAGCATACAAAAGACTGCACAAAGTTACTATGCCACACATAACATCTGTGGTGATCCCTCCAAGGACAGGAAGAAGATCCACAGAAACATGGCCATTTTCCAAGTCTGTTGTCTCCATGGATGATGCAAAAACTGTGAATTTCCTATGTACTGAAGCATGTTATGAGTTTCTGGTATGGAACATGTTCCATATTGTGCCAGCAACTAATGGCTTTGGGCCCCAACCATTCAAAGCCACATACTATGCAAACATACTCAAATATTTTCTGATAAGGAACAGAGCTTCAGTGCTTAAGCCTGAACTGGTCTTATCCTAGAATTTTTAAACAAGTTTACAGAGAAAAATATTTCCACTGGCTTTAGAGAGACATTCAAAAGTAGAACGATGCTGAAGTGAGCTACTGTCATGCTCTCAGTGCAAAGATTGCAATGTGTCACAACACCATTGTTAGAGTGCAATATACACAGTCTCTCCCCCCAATTACATGGTTTATAATCTTTTTTCCTTCCCGTACTGTGATGAGGCACAGTTAATCGTGTCTCAAAAACTGCATATAATTTATATTGCACTATATATAATTATTAGCTATAGCTAAAACAAAGCAGTACAGAAACTGATACAGACAAGTACTGTTGATGCCACAGCATAAGAGAATTAAAAATGTGATGTTTTCCTGCAAATGTGTAATTTCTGAAACAGTATTTCCATGCTTTTTTTGTTCTCCTTTTTAAGGATAATCCATACAAAGAAGTGAAAACATAGCAAGTTCCGGCTTTTAAGCATCCTATGAACTGCGCCTTCTGGGAGTGTAACTGTTCTTTGTCCAGGAAAAAGAAATCCGAGTTCCAGCTGAGCAATTACAAATGCTCATTTATCTTTGTGCAGCCTGATGCCGATAGCTCTTGATCGATACAAACACTTACAGCTCCAGTCTCTGTTTGACAGCTACAGAGCACTGCGCTGCTCTTCCTCACCTTTCCCAAGTCAGCACAGAGCTGGCAGCCTGATTTCAGCACAGATAAGGGTTAAGAAACTCCCTTCCTGCATTGTATGGGTGGGACAAACTCTGTGTTGTCAAAAGAATAAGAAAATCTGGGTAGCTGGCTACATTCTCAGAAGGTGCCTCAAGCATCTCCAGGGCCGAATGTCTTACAATAGTGGGCTTTTGTCAAAATAGATAGTTCCTGTCCCCCGCTGCCAGATGTGTACCTGCTAGTCTAGGTGACAGAGGGATACCTTTCTGTGGAATCAGGTACCAGCAGAGTTCCTGAAGGCCAGTCCACGTGAGAAGGTTAGGAACATGACATCAACTCTTTCCATAAGCACACGGGTCCTCCACATCAGGAACCTGAAGTTACCCAAGTTAAACACAGTCATGGGTGTAAACCCAACCAAAGCAAAGCAAACCATCCTTTATGACAGGCTGAAAAGACAAAGGCTCCACAGTCCAGACAACAATGTCTATCTCCACATTCCTCAAAGTTTTGCAATGCTAAAACAAAAAAAGAGCAAAACAGTAGTAAAAAGCAGGCTGCCTCTGGGAACATTTAATCGAGTTAAACGCAAATTTAGTAAGATCAGAGTCACAAGCTGACATGCCTTCCCTCTGCTATTTATACAAACGTGTCAATCTCTTGACTGCGGTATGTTTCATGCTGATGCACACGGACATCTACTCATAGAGCCCCCACTTCTACGTGCTTTAAGTACATATCCTCAAATGACCTTTGGGAAGAGAGTTATCTGCACTTTACAGGTGGGAAAGAGGAATATAGTGAAGTTATATGACTTGACCATGGCTGCACCCAAAGCCAATGACAAAACCTGGAAACTAAACTCGGATAACCTCTTCTCAGGCTAAGTGCTCTAAATAACCTCCTTCCCCAAATAATTACAGAATAATAGATATATTTTAATTGACATAATCTTGTCAAATTTAAAGAAAATTTGACATTTATAGAAATTCACAGAAAATCTGAAAGACTAGTAACGTCAATTTCCTCCATTTTGCGATGCTTTAGGTATTTTTATGTGCACATATCATGGAAACAAGCCCTACACTTCTTACTGCTAGAGGATTGTTAGCATTTGTAACAAACCTAGAAACAGGAGAAATACGTAGTCATTCCACAGCTCATAAAGCCTGACTATGACAAGCATCTGAGCTCCAGGCCATTTCATAATGCAGGCTTACATCTTCCTTCCTCGGGTTTATTTTCACTCGTCTTTGAGTGAAGGTTTGGGATTGTAACTGACTTGTAACTCTGTCAAGGAGTCACTGCAGAAGTTCCATGGGTTTTGGAGAGCCTGTGCAGAAGAGAATTAAATCAATGAGGATCATTGATTTTAACAACACACACAAAATCGTGAAGTAAATTAAAACAGACATTTTCC
>JAOXXN010000395.1:80072329-80087270 GCA_026770055.1 Myrmophylax atrothorax
GTCCGCCCCGCCCCGCCCCGTGCTGCGGCAGCGGCCCCGCCGGCCGGGCGGGGAGGGGCGCCCGGAGAGACCCGCGGGTGCGTGGGCAGGTGTTGCACAAGTATGTGTGTGTGTTTGTGTGCGTGTGTGCGTGTGTGTTTGTGTGCGTGTGTGCGTGTTTGTGTGTGTGCGTATGTGTGTGTGCCTGTCGTCGCCCACACACCCGGGAAACGACACCACGGCAGCTCAGTGCACGTGTAGGCACACGGATGGAGCCCGCACGCAATGCTGAGGCAGGACAGCTCTATGGTCATGTGTAAGGACGTGATGGCATTTAAGTGCGTCTGCATATGCATATTTACACCTACACACCTACATGCATCTATTCACATCTATAAAGCACCTAGCTATAAAAATGGGAACTTACCTATAAAAGGGAACTTAGAGGAAAGACAGACTGAGACCATTTACAAGAGCATATAGTGACAGAATGAGAGAGAATGGCTTCAAATTGAAAGAGAATAGGTTTAGATTAGGTATTAGGAAAAAACTACATTCTGTGAAGGCGATGAGGCACTGGAACTGGTTAGCCAGGGAAGTTGTGGGTGTCCCATCACTGGAGGTGTTCAAGGCCAGGTTGGATGGGGCTCTGAGCAACCTGTACCAGTTGATGATGTTCCTGGCTGTGCCAGGGGGATTGGAATTAGGTGATCTTCAACGTTCCCTTCAAACCCAAATAATTCTATAGTTCTATGATGATTCTATTAAAAATTAATATATAAACACAGTTGAAAAATAGTTGTAAGTACAGGAAATGTGCGTGTATATATATGTGTGTGTTGACATTTTGGTATTTGTTGTGTTGGGAATGATGACAATCTGGCTTTCCTCAGTACAGAAGATATACATTCCCCATCCCTCTCACACCTGCTTGCCTCCAGTCTGAAAAAGTCTGTCCTCCTGGGACTCTGTGTAGTACAGGAAGGAATAGCTGATTCCCAAAATCTCTGTCCCCACCACCTTCTCTACATTCAGAGAATGGAAGAGAGAAAAAAAGGTACAATAAATGCTTTGAATTGGAGAATACTGAAAGCAGGACCCAAAATGTGATTACGTCTGTTGTGCAGAGGAGGTAAACCAATAGGCAGTGTATGCATACAGCAGCATTATATTCCATAACACCTTTTCCATTGGGGGATCTGGAGGTGGAGGCCCCCACAAGACTCCACAGAGCAAGGTCAGGAGGCACTGGCAGCGTTGACCTACGTGCTTCTCCATTAGCCTGGTTTGACTAGGGAGAAGATGAAGAGCTGCTAGCTGTCAGTAATGGCCCTGGGAGGCCCAGGTGCCACAACATGTCCTTGTTTCCTCCTGCTCTCCATGCTGTTGACCTGCCCGGTCCAAGTGCCTGTCAGTGTGATAACCCTTGGGGTTCCTTTGATCCTTCCGGGTGTGCAGATACCCAGGTCTGTTGCAGGAGGCATTTGCTAAATTCCCTACCCTGAGAAGATCTGCATGTGAAATACTGTTGATAGAGTGTTTCCCAAGAGGTCAGATGTCCTGGGGAATGTGAAGAGGGTGGGGGCTGAAGGGTCAGGAAATGTTCCGTCCATCCCATGTTCGTCTCCTACCTCCTACATTTGCCTGAGCAGTCGAGAAACCTCCAGTTTATAGGATATTGGAAAGTCTATCCAAGCCTTCCCCTAGTAGCCTTCTGAAGTGACAGATACACTGAACTATTCCCTTGAACTATTGATGGCCCATTCATGGAGCTGGGAAATTTCAGGAAACTGCACCCAGACATTCTGTGGTGTGTGATACTTCGAGGAAACAAAGTAATCTGTGCTTCACTGAGAGAATGACTCCAGCAAGACTTGCAGCGGGAGAAGCTAAGCTTAGCACACAAGGAAATTTCTCCTTAGCAAATGGGACTTGGGAGGCTATTCCTGCTCTGGTGCAGAAGCTGGAAGTCACAGAAACTTCACCTGCAGCTTCAGTCCTACAGACAGTCAAATAGAACAAGGTGCTCAGTGATCATCCCTGGATGAATATCTAGCATAAGGTAGGGTGGTGGGGCATGCATGCTGAACTGAACCAGAATGCCAGTGAGCAACTCGAGCCTTTGTGTTGGCTACATTAATGTTCTAAACTGAAAGGTCTCTGCATGGTGCTCCTGTGGCAGGTGGCACGAGGAGCTGAGATCATTAATTTAACATTATGGAAGTTATTTACCTGTCTCATATAACTGAGGTACCAATGGTACCCAGTGGTGAAGCCATAAAAAAAGAGCAGGGTCTCTGCCAAGGGAGACCAGAGCCAAGCAGCCCCTCTGTGGTCTTGCACCGTTGCTCTGTGAAATGGTACAAGATTAATGACGGAAGTTATGAGAAAGCTGTTTTAGCAACGTTGAAGGTGTTCTGCTGTGACAGGGGACTGCTCCGGTGGTGCTGGAAGTAGTGAAATCCAGCACAACCTGTGTCCATGCTGTCTGCAGAGTTGAAAAGCTGAAGTGATGTAGTCAACTCTTCTTTTTCATTCCTCATCAAGGAATTTAGTTGGTTAGGCCAGGGTACTCTGGATGACTGGAAGACAAGCCTTGGAGTAAAATAGCTTGCAGAGGAGACTTCTATATCTAGCATGTCCTTATCCATGTATTCCCTGACTGACAAAAAAATTCTGAATACATTTATATAGAAACATATTTATCGACTTTTTTCATTATTACACATTCTTACCAGTTTGCCCAGTACAGGAGTCAAACTGAACTCACCTGCCATCTCCCAGACAGGGCCCTCCTGCTCTTGTCTTGGAGCAGGACTGGTTGATCCACTTACAGTGCATAAAGACATCCTAGAATGATGCAATGACTTTCAAATCAGGAAGGCATCTGAGTATGAAAAACAGACTGACCTCTTACAGATATTTCTCCTATGTATTCAGCCGGGAAGCTGCTTTCACAGTCACCCACTTATTAGTGACACAGGACAGCATTCAAAGCTCAGGTCCAGTAGAACCCCTGAGCTCCACATGGAGCAGGATGCACCTGATGAAGGGTATTTTAGACCCTTCTTGTGGTAGAGAAGCATCTGCCACTAGCTGGAGATCAGAACTCTGCACTCCTATTGCAGTACCAATTTGGTGTTGTTTGGGGCTACCAGGCAGGTGTTTTACTTTGTGGTTTGTTTGTTTTTTGTTTTTTTGTTTTTTTTTTCTAGAGGGATACTGTTGGCTCATGATTTTCTTGTTTTCACTGAGTTTGCAAAAAAGAGTTTTCTGAGGCTCAGCAAAAAGTTCATATGTGCATTGTTTACTTACACTTAAATGCTTCAGAATTTTAAGGCCTGAGTCTGGTAGGAAATATTACTTAAATTGAACAAGTGCAAAGAAGCATTTCTAGTACGGTTAGAGGAACAAAAGTCATATCTTCATAGGAGAATTAGAAGATCTTGTTTAGTATAGCTCAGAAAAGACTGAACAGGGCTGTGATAACACTTTATAAATATATTTGAGAAGTAAATGTCAGAGAGGGATATTGACTTCATCACATGGTCAAATGGTAGTACAGTGAGTAATCCTGAATACATCTACACTGGAAATCTAAAGACTTCCAGCTATATGATCAATGAAGGCCTCAAATACTCTCCCAAGCACTGGAAGGGGTAACTTGCAATCTTTGTAGGATGGAGCCTGAGAAGTTTATGAAGATAATTGTACAATACAATAGAATAGGAAAATGCCTGAAGATAGAAAATTAAGCTTATATTATGAATCCCATGGCATCTGATGTGTCAGTATCCCCAAATGTGTGAGAAAATAGATTAGATCACTGTCAATTTGCATTATACTTATAACAATTCCATGCCTCAGGGCTTTCACTGGAGTTGGGAAAGATTTTATTTTATTCTTCCTGATGCATGACTTGTCCTCTACTGCTCTTTTTCGCCTTCCTCTGCAGATCTGAAGATAGGTCATTATAGGTAGCATTAAAATCTTAGGGTTTTTACACCCTGCTGATATACTCAGGAATAGGCCAGCCTCTAGGCCTGGAACACTTTAAAGAAAGTTATTGGCCTGGGTCAGCTTGTCAAGCTCCATTGATTTCATTGATAGCATGGGACACAGACTCCTTCCTAGAATCAAATGGAATGTTATTTAGCTGATTCTTTGCAAACCTGCAAACACACCCTTTTCCAGCAAGTTGTTTATTAATCTTTCCCTTCTTTGCCTGTCTTAGTTGTCCCAATGCTTACTAGTATCTCCCTGGGCACCTTTAATTATTCATTTTTTCTCTGCCTCCTTTTGTCCTCCGAAGTGACAATATCACTTATTTTTAAAAGAGTATTCTGAGGTAAGGCATTTTCAGCAACAAACAGCAAACATGAAGAAAGACACAAAAGTGTTCATTCCTGCAATGGTCAAGCCTGTAGAGGTGCACATGCTATTCCTATGTTCCTGTTGACACATCCTCCACAGTTGCCTTCTTCTCGGTGCTGAAATTCCATCTGGCAATTCTAATCTCTTTCACTGACTTAGATAAACAAAATTCTTGCAGTGACCTCTGCTCAGCAGACATGCTAAACCCATGTAAATATGAAGGATACCTGGGTAAATGAATAAATGGGGTAAATGAATAAATGAGGTAAGCGAATAGTCATATCACAGTGATAGCTTTTGGGAATGAGCAAGGTAAACAATATCCCTGGAGAATATTGCTGTCTGTCTGAGTGGTACTGCCAGTAGGTTTGGAACTTTCAGCTGCCACTCTATCCAGTGAGCCGCTGCCACCTTTTCCAGGACCTTCACTAACTCAGGTGCTACATAACTTGGGTGATTTTATCTGCTTCTTTTCCTTTCAATCAAACTCTCCATTGCATGTTATTAACGTTCTTTTTCTTTTCTTTTGACTGAGTAACTCCTTTTGTGTAACTGCAGCAGCAGTCAGAGTTGCTGCAGCACTGGGTGTGAGCAACCTGGTCTAGTGGGAGGTGTCCCTGCCCATGGCAGGGGATTAGAAGTAGGTGATCTTCAAGGTTCCTTCCAACCTTAACCATTCTGTGATTCTGTGATTTTTAAGTTTGTGCATCATTGGAAATGTTCTGGAGAAGCTTTTTATGAAAGGAAACTTTTTTATAAAGAAAGAAATTTTTATGTTGTTTACCATCTTGTACTGCTACTTACTGACTAAAAGAGATTTGCATTCAGGAATTCTGAATCATGAAACTCTGTGTCAGAGATAACCATCTCATATACACAAAGGCATTTTTAAAATGCAAGACGGGGCCAGTACTGCAAAGAGCAGAAATCAGTCATAAATTTCTCCCAAAATAAAGTTACAATGCATCCTTTACCTTGTTCCACTTTCAGCCTTGACGTCTTCTGTCCACATCTTTGTCCTACAATATCACCTTTAAAGTCATTCTGTAGCTGCTCAGTGAGGAAGCTATCCCATGGGATGGCTGGAGGAATGGCAACTAGATGATAGTTCTCGCACATAACAAGAGAGCCAGGGCTGTTTTTGAGGCCTTACAGCTGTCCTGCTTTTATCTGGGGGCAAAAATATGCATCTGAGCCCTAGGTACCCCCTTTTTTGCAAAGTGTCCTGCTCATGACAGATGGCTCTTTTACCCCAAGGAGAGTCTGAGGGGTGTCCTGCCTCAGCTGCAGTCCACCCCATGTGAAGCTTGTCAGTGCCCAGCAGCTGAGCTTGAAAGTAGCACTCTGTGTAACCCTGTACCCTGGTGCACAGCACCAAAGAGACACACAAATGTCTGTTATTACCCATTTGGAGTGCCAGATTAACCCCTGGCTTGGCAAAGGCACTGTAGGTCATCTAACTGACAGATAGATGTTGGTGTGAACCACACAAAATTAATGCAGAGAGACCAACTTTAGTTTAAAGGCAGAATGCTGGCATTTCAGTGACTTAGTCTCAAATGTCTTATGGTGCCATCAAATAATTTTTGCCTTCTGAAGTTTTAAAACTGCATCACAGATTTCTTGGTCACTTGAAGTGACAGGAACAGGATAAAGTTTAATAGTACAAAGTCCAAAGTAATATGCTGTGGGGCCAATGACAGGGAGTTTTTACATAAATATGGAGAAGCAGATGAAGAAAGAAGATATAAAGAAAGAAGAATGTGTTGGTAAAAGGGATAAAAACCATATGCTGTCAGAATGAGGGGCTTTAAAAGAACAGTCTGAGGCGACTGAAGAGGGCACTAAATGAGGTACCTTTAGTAAAGATGGGAACCTTTAAAGATTAGAACCTTTTGTATAAGATGATAAGATCACATTTGTATTCCTGAACAAGACATACTCATCTTGATGTCTGCTTAACATTTTATCTTTGACTCTGGTCAATCCTTTACCTTCATGTTCCCTTAAATCTCACATTTTCCTCTTTACAGCACACAGCGATAAGAAGGGTTCGATTGCAATACATTTATGGCAAGGAACTCTTCCTTCTCTATCCTAAGATCTTAACATCAGCCTTGTCATCACAACAGTAACAGACATGCTTTAGCTTCCTGTTCCACGATGCCAAGTATAAATCCCAAACTACTATGCAAAAAATTCAAAAGGGGTGACAAAGGATTAGAGAAGCTAAATTCTTTTTAAAAATAGATTAGTTGAAATACTACTAACAATGGCTCAGTTTCTTAAAAGTGAGGAGTGTGTATTTGCCAGTGTCACCAGGAACTGAGATCAAGTCCTCACAACCTGATCTTGGAGGAGCTACTGCTGCCACCAGCTGGTAGTTCCCTGGTCCTTGGCTGGAGAGATGGATACATGGCTTACTCAAAGAAGTCAAAGACTGGTGGGCCTGAAGGAGGTCACATCTAGAGAAAGTTACAGAAACATTGCTCCAGTTCAAAGTACCTTTTGGAATATGAAAATAAAAAATGTATTATGTGTAGATGTGTCACTTAGGAACATGGTTTAGTGGTTGGTTAATGGTTGGACTCAATTACCTTAGAGTGATCTTTTCCAACCTAAATGGTTCTATG
Source organism: Myrmophylax atrothorax (assembly GCA_026770055.1). Taxonomy (NCBI): domain Eukaryota; kingdom Metazoa; phylum Chordata; class Aves; order Passeriformes; family Thamnophilidae; genus Myrmophylax; species Myrmophylax atrothorax. Next base: position 80,079,316 of record JAOXXN010000395.1, read on the forward strand.
GTTCTACATTAACTAACTGATAATAACATTGGTAGTCAACATTTATCCACTGGCATGGCTCCAATAGCAACCCTACTAAATTCACGGCATCAGACATACAATACTAGTTCTTTTAATGATTAGATGACATCATATGCTTCACCACTTAGGTTCGAGAAATAAATTTTTTGGGCAGCAGCTCCATTTCAAGTAGAAATGACAGTTCCTTTCATGCTTTACTGCTGCTTCTGCAGAGCCAGTGTAAGGGGGATCTAGGGAGCACTGTTATACATCATGTGAAGAACAGATAGTTTGTCACCCTGGGGCTGCAGTCATAGCTGTTGTAAGAGAAGGGCTTTTGGCACACCTGTGGGATCAGTGCATGTCAGTGGTCCTTGGTACGCATGGAGATGCACTCAGAGATGGTGGATTATCAGAAGCTGCACATATAGTAATAGATCAGCTGCTGGCTTTGTCGTTAGCCAGCTAAAAGATGGAGTCTTCTCTCTGTTAAGTTTAGCAACAAGAGGCACTTCCTCCTGCAAATTCATCTACAAGAAGAACAAGCCTGTGCTTGAGTCCTGGAAGTATCAGAAGGTACCACAGTTGCTGGGCTACCATCCACCTCTCAAAGTGTTTGCTGGGGCTGGGATGTCTGTACTGTAGAGCAAACCTCAGCTGGCTGTTTCATACCTGGTTGTTCTTGTGAAAACTAGTTTGTTGCTATTAATTATATTAGAAGAAATCAGTAACTTCTTTGGTTTCTAAAAAATACTGCTATATCTAGATGTCTGAGACAGAAGATGACACTGGACATCCTTGTTTCCAGAGTTACATCTATGTAAGTATCATACACATCAAATTACAGCTATGTAACTATATATATACATCTATTTATGGCTATGTATCTATATTTATATAGATATATATACATCTATGCTATATATGTAGTATGTACATCTATATGCTATATATATATATATACATCTATGTATATATCTATGCTGTACTAGGTGTTGCTTACCCACTTCAGTTGTTTCCAGATACACCAGTAGACTGATCTCTGAACATCTGCAATCCCTGTGGTATATTCAGTGCCCGGCCATTTGTGAGCTGGTGATGACCAGCAAGCACCCAATTTATGCTTTCTATTCCCATTGCACCTTACAAAAATGCTGGTTAACCATTTGAAGGTTTGATGTTTGTTTGTTTTGATTGGTTGGTTTGTGTTTTGTTTCGTTTTTTTTTTTTTTTTGGTAACACCAAGCTTGGCACTACCACCACTAGGGTTGCCAGATCCAGAGAGGCCACACAAGCACAGCTGATGCTGAACCAATGCTGAGCTGCATAGCAGCAATAATCCTGCATAGGATTGGCCTCCCTTTTCTCTACTCATGACTGTCTCCACACCTCTCTGACATCAATCACAGACAAGATTTATCCTTTGTGAACCCTCATAAAACCAGTACCTTTCCTACATAAGACAGATAGTCTCTTGAACACTGTCACTATAATTTCTGGCTTTTACCTGCTTTCACGCAACCCAGACAACATTTTGCCTCAACTTCCCATGCCAGCCTCTGAGAGATTTTCACCTACGACCCACACAGCAGGATCTGAAAGTTAATGGCTAGTATGAGGCTTGGCTCAATAGGAAATCTGGGAGGGACATGGCAAGTCCAGCACCCTTGAGAATGCATTGGTGAGCTCGATGCTCAAATGTCATTCTCACTGGAACCACAGGAGGTCAGGGGAAGGAGAAGGCAGGGGCTGCACTCTGAAGATCCCTTCTTTCCTTCTCCAAGGCTGAACATCTCTACCAACTTCCCAGCTTGGTCTCCTCTCACCTGCTGCCCAACATGGAAAGATGTTTTACAGTGGGGAGAGTTACCAAGTGCAGGGTGTTTATTCTGCCTTCATGGCATATAGTCAGTCACAGGTAGATAGTGGTTTGAACTGGGTCTTCATCTACCTGCACCCACCCTTAAAAATCTTGGCACAAGATTAATATATATTTTTGGACTATGAGCCAGTGGTGACATTTGTATATGAAATGCAAAAGCAGAGAACTGGAAGCAGAGGATGTATCCTAGGTAGGGTGCATTTATTTTCAGAAGTGCCTCATGAAGCTTGGCCAAGGACTCATCCCTTTACCTGTGGTACTTATCCAAGGAGGCTGCAAGCAGGTCTGACGCTGGTTCTGCTGGCAAATGGAAGACAGAGAGTGGAAGGGCTGCTGTCAACTCAGTAGCACCAGAGCCTTGAGCAGGCAAGGGACCAAACATTTCCTGAATCACTTTATCTTACTTGATTTCCTCCTGTTCTGAGAACAGATGGTCCCTTCCTCTTCCATTAGCCTCTTCCTGGCATCCCAGCAGGTTGTTCCCTACCTGTGCATGATCAGTCTTCTCTGCCATGGCCCCTAGGACACCCAGTGTCTTCTGTTTCTCCACCCTCTGGCAAACAGTATAAGCCTGCCCAGGTGAGAATCAGGGAAGACAGATGGCTCCCCAGCCACAACACACCATGGTGAACTGTTGCTCATATGGATTTCTTGCCAACACCTCCATCTCACATTTTTTTTCCAGAGGTGTTTTACCTGAACTTAGGGAAACCACATCCCACAAGAACTGCTGGGGCAGGAGGGCCAACTGTCGTTCCCCACAGTGGTGCTCTGAGGTTTTGTCTGAAGACCTGGGCTGGGAAGCAGAAGGAGGCAGTAGGTATAGAGAAGAGCCAAGCCATGCGGTCTGTGAGGTGATTGTTGAGAGAGAGGGCTTTTGCTGTTCTAGCTTTTCATCCTTCATAGTACAGAAAGGAGGAGCCTGTGCTACTAATTCTTTTGGAAAGTCAGGGACACTGAAGGACCATTAAAATAGTAGGTTTATGATATGATGATAAGGATGTACATGGTATAGCCCAGACCAGGGCTTGTGGAGATGTACAGGGACACAATGCCTGCTGAGATAGCATCGGACTAGTGGCCTGAGCAAGGAAAATCTCACACAAACTCATCCATACCGTTTGTGAAAAGAGGACCCTGGGGCTATCCCTTATGCTAGATTTCACCTGGAATTTGCCTCATATCAGGCTGGTCCAATCACTCCAAAATAAGTTTTGGGAGCAATGTGGCAGACCAAGTGATCTTCTCCCAGGCAGGACTTTATTTGGCAATATTGCCAGTAGCGTGTCCAGGGGACTGCTACTGCCATAATTTAATAGTTGTATTGATGATCAGGAGGTAAGTAAAAAAATTGCAAATGAAAAAAGAGGATAAAGAAAAGCCAGAAAAGCAATAAATAGTGTGGAGGCAGACTAAACTGAAAAGTTCTATTTGTGAAATAAATGCATTTTAATAAAAACAAATTGCAAAGTCATCTTACTAGGAGCAAATTATGCAAATTCATGTAACTGCAGACTATATTTCCTGTAGAGGGAAACTCTAAAGGAAATTAGTGGTCACAGTGTATCAGATCATCACAATCTTCCCATAGAATCTTCTCAGGTAGAAGAATTTTGCAGTCCTGCAGTGCACGAAAGAGGAAGAGCAGCACAAGGCATGGGAGAACAGGGACCTCTGCAGAGACCAATACCAGATTGGGATGTGCGTGTCACCTTCCCTTTTCTGATGATACTGGTAAAATAGAAACACTGAAAAAGCTGAAATTCATTAAAGAAACTGGTGTAAAGGATTTGGTGTGTTTAATTTATCTTACAGAAGTTGGAGAGATGATTCAATTATTTGATTAAAGCACAGAATAGACATCTGAGAACAACACTAGACAATAAAGCAATTCTTCATCAGGTAGACAGAGGTGTGGAAAGAATCGATAGATAGAGAGTCTTCCTCAGGTGACTTCTGTAAATAAAACCTCTTTAAAGACTGGGTGCTGGACATGAACAGTAAAGTATCTTTCTCAGTGATGCAGGCAGATTGTAAAGGGAGTGGGATATCAACACATGAGTGTGAAGAATAAGTTTAAAATTGAAGAGTTACTTGAACTCCTCCCACCAATAACAGTAGAAAGACAGTCTTAAGCTCACTGACTGCCTTTCAGGAAGGAATGACTATTGATGTGATAAGGTATGCTAGAGAGCTAACTAGCTAGAACTGTGTCCAAAGAGTCCACGTGACACGATGGACTTACGGAGCCATACACTCAAGTCTTTTGCCCCACTGTGTTCTGAAGTCGCCCAGAGCCTACAGTTTCCCACTCATTCATACACCATTGTTGGTTTGAACCTATGCAGTTCAGAAATAGTTTGGAAGACCTGGTAGTCCCAGTTTGATCTGGAGGTAGCTTGCAGGCAGTTCTGACACTTTGTGTTGATCAGGTTGAACCCTGCAGTGCTTGCTGATTCCAGCTTCTATAGGAAATCCACAGAAGACCCAGGTCTATAAAAAAGAGGGAGAGCAAAATTTTTACACAGGCAGATAGTGACAGGACAAGGGGGAATGGTTTTAACTAAAAGAGGAGAGATTTGAATCAGATATTAGGAAGAAATTCTTCACTGTGAGCATGGTGAGACACTGGAACAAGTTACTCAGAGAAGCTGTGAATGCCCCATCCCTGGAGGTGTTCAAGGCCATGCTGGATGGGGCTTTGAGCATCTTGTTTTAGTGAAAGGTGTCCCTGTCCATGGCAGGGGAGCTGGAACTAAATGGTCCTGAAAGTCTCTTCCAACCCAAACCATCCTATACTTCTATATACTACCCTTCTATGATACTTTAGCCCCAAGAAGGCAGTGCCAGTAACTCCATACCAACTGTGACTATGGCTCTGCACGACTTGCTTATGTAAATGCTTTTCAGAGGCATAACCCTGAATGCTAAGTAATTTTTCTGATTTTTCCAGATTTGAGCCCGTGTGGACATTACTTCCTTTTTCTTGTACACCATGAGTAACAGATCTACCTTAGAAAAATGAGAAGTGACAGGGAAGGACACAAACACAGGAGCACAGGTATCCATACTGCTTAACAGTGACAAAGGTACCCAGCCTGATTTTTGATCCAGACCACCCATATTCTTCCAGAATTGCTCTTGGTAAATCTTACTGCCCAGGATATTCTTATGCCTTCTTTTCTGCATTTTTGGTAATAAAAACGCATCAGTTTTAAATACAGGGCCATAGTTATTCCAAGTAACAGGGAAAAAACCCCAAACAAACAAAAAAATGCAGCAATAGGCAAATCAGGCTCACTTGTTAATATTGTATAATCAAAAGAGTATTTTTCTAAAAGTGTGAGATATATATATATATATATGTATTTCTTACACCTGTGAAAAAAATCACATGAAGCTACTTGATAAATATTAAAAGCAACTCTGCATTTCAGAAGAATAGATCTTAATTTTGCTGATTTTTCAGTATAGTTTTGAAAAACAAAATTAATTTTTATGGGATATTAAAGGTACTATGAAATAAAAGTTTTCAGTATTGCAGATCTAGATGAATTATCATTACACTAGGGAAATAGTATTTCTGTCCTGAAACATATGTGTATATCCTTTGCTGTGTCTTGCTGACCTTCTTGGAGCCAGTGTTGTGAGAACAGACTGTCATCCAATGTCCGTTACCATGAACAGAAAGAATCTCACGGGTCTTGGTTATCTTTGGACCAGGTCCAAGAACATCCCCAAATCTGCAGGACTTGGAAGACCAAAAATTATCTTCTGAACAAAATCCTGATAGATAAATAAATTTAGAGGAGTTCAGTAAGACTGAGATCAGACATGATGCATAAGTGCATCATCTTGCTAATTTGTGGTAAGATGTATTATTTCAAGCCATTAATAGGCATATTATTAAAAACTGAATCTGTATGGAAACCATCATTACAGCTCTTATTCAGCTGCATAATTGATTTAAAAAAATTGTTTATTTTATTGTATCACATTATTTTTATGCAGGAATATATGAAACTACCACATGCTTCTGAGTCTGTCAGAAAGCATCATGAACAAAAATGCCATCAGCCTCACATATCAAGAGCAGGTAAATAGTATCCTCTGTGCTCTTCACATCTATCTCCCCTGTTCCTCTTCTGCTTATTGCCTGTTTTAATTAAGACAGTGAAGTGTAGACGGCTCTCAAAATGGAATTCTTAGGCAGGTGATACTCCCAGTTAATGACCTAAACCTCCATTTCTTGGTCTGCAGAATGAGAAAGAAGTGATTGGTGTATTAGATAAAATCATGCAGAAGAAAATCGAGAAATACAGAAGGAGAGAAAACATGAGTCACTGGAACTTGGTGTGTTTTACTTTCTTTATTCATTGTCCTCCACTTTACTGACTGGGAGTAGAAAACAGGAGCTGAGAGGAGAGTCACAATTCCACAGATGGACAAACATGAATTTTTTGTCACTTTTTGTATTTCTGAGAAGTTGAGTGTATCAGCATTTTCAGAAATGAATCTTAAACACCATATTGTGCCATATTATATTGGAGAAGTCATTTATCTGGAGTATATATACCACTAAACAAGAAAACAGTGAATTGATCTTTTTCCAGACCTGAAGGCTGTATGCACAGTGCCAAAGCAACCTTTTCATGCTCTGCTTGGTAAGAAACTACCAGGCAGTCTGCCTGCATCCTACACAGCACAGGCCATCTTTTGATGTCCCAGGCAGGCAGGACCTCATGGCAGTAACCCCCAGATTCAGATGAAGGCTGCATCTGGGCTAACATCCTGTGCTCAGAAGTAACCAGAAGCAAATGCTGAAAAGTGAGGACAGAAAAACATCTATGAGACTTCTGACTACCCTCCTGGCCTTGGGCTATCTTTGGTTCATGTGATTTCCTGAGCCAGGTGTGATTTACCTACTGTTACGGTCAATAAGATACGGACTCCATCCCAGGGAAGAACGAAGATATTTATTGCAAAAACTTTGAGTCTGATATAGGGCTAGCAAGATTGAGAGGCAGGGTTATGCTAAACATGGGAGGGTTTATGTAAACTAAGGAATTATCGTATGTTAATCATGGGGAGAGCAGGTATTTAGAGCTAACCCATTATTCATGAACACAAGGAAAGGGGAACAATAGATGTTGCAACACAGGTTTCGATACAGAGCAGGGAAGACAAAGAAAACTGCAGATCTTGTCAAATGCAAAGACAAGAGATGGGCCGATGTCTGCAAACCGAATTAAGTCTTATCATCTGGGGATCCTGCTGAGCCCTGATGTTCTTCAGTTTTGAATCCCAACAACCTACCTCTCTTTGACTCTGTCTACCAAGCTTTTGTCCCATTTTCCTTTCAACCCAGCTAAACTTTTGCTGTCCATAGCATCCATTGGCAAATACACCTAAAAGGCAGATGAATTTTGTGTCACTGCTTTTTGCATGTTTTGAAGTTGTCTCTTCTTGGCCTTCAGTTTTTTTGCTGAAGTACAGTCTAGGCTCCAGATCACTCATGGGTTTGCAGATGCAGTGAAATATTGCCCATAGGCCTCATCAGTGGGCTCTCTCTCTCAAGCTGAAGAGTCCCTGCCTATTCGTGCTTTCCTATTACAGAAGCCATTTCATATTTACAGTCATCGTGGCTGCCCTGCTCTGACTTCTTTCCAGGTCTACTCCACGGAACCAGAACTGCTTGCAGTATTCAAGGTTGGGGTGAACTGCTGATTTATGCGGTAGCACAATGACATTTTCTGCTTTGTTCTCACATTCCTTTCCTAACAATTCCTAACTCTCCACATGACTTCTGATCACTGCCGAGCTCTGATCTGATGTTTTCACAGAACTTTCTATTGTGATCCTCAGGTCTTGCTCCTGTGTGGTAAGAGTCAAGAGATCATGAATCTTCATGTGAAACAAGGGGGTTTTTTTGCTTGCTATGTGCATCACTTTACACAATCTGTCTTGAAGTCTTTTTAGGTCCTTCTACAATTTCCTACAACCTGTATTCATCTTTAGTCTGCCAAAGAACTTTCTCAGAATTCAATTTTCTCATTGTACAGTTTGATCTTTT
>JAOXXN010000395.1:80091143-80101862 GCA_026770055.1 Myrmophylax atrothorax
AAGCAGAGCAGAGCGGGGCGGGGCGGGGCGGGATCGGGCGCGGCCATGGCGATGGCGGAGAAGTTCGACTCCCTGGAGGAGCACCTGGAGAAGTTCGTGGAGAACATCCGCCAGCTCGGCATCATCGTCAGCGACTTCCAGCCCAGCAGCCAAACGGGGCTCAATCAGAAATTGTGAGGGGCCGCTGCCGGGCGGGGCCGCGACTCCTTTCCCCGCCACGGCCCGGGCTTTTGCTGGCTGCGTGTCGTGTCTCTGGCTCGCACCCGCGGCCAGCGGCAGCGCAGCATGCCGTAACAACGACCCGTTTTTCTTCCCAACAGGAATTTCATGGTGACGGGCTTACAGGATATCGACAAATGCCGGCAGCAGCTTCACGATATCAGCGTGCCCTTGGAAGTCTTTGAGTAAGTCCCTGCGGGCCTGGAAGGGGAGCTGCTGCAGTCGGGTGACCCCGAGGTAGTCTGGGTGTCTTCCCTGAGAGCTGCTTGTCTGTTAAACCAGATCCTTCTGAATGCCTTGCGGGAACGTGAGCAGGCAGAAAAAAGTAAGAGGAGTGATAAAGTGGGCAGTTGTTTTCATAGAATCTCAGGGCGGATTGGGTTGGAAGGGACTTTAAAGCTCCATCCAGTTCCAACCTCCCCCACCCACCACCCCCGGCAGCGATGCCACCTGCTTGGTAAGTTGCTCAGGGCCCCATCCAGCCTGGCCTTCCCGATCTTCGGGGTTTTTTCCTCATTTTATGCTGACTTACATCTGTGGGCAGTAAAACCGATTCTGCAGAATGTAGTGATTTCATAGCATCACAGAATGGTTTGGGTGGGAAGGCACCTTCAACAACATCTAGTTCTAAGCCCCCTATTATGGGCAGAGACACTGAAAGTAAGCTTTCATTTTGGAAATACACTTTTGCACTGGAAATAGAGTCCGGATTTGAAGTTGCAGGTGAAAATAAAGTAAGCCAGTGCTCAGGTGTTTAGTTTCAGGAGTGGCAGAGAATTAAAACATTAAAAGGAAGATCATGAATGTAGAGGAAGAGCTGTACAAGAGAAATTTTGTGATGCAGCTGACAGTTTTAAGTCCTGCTGTGACTGGTTAGCTGTATTCTAGTGTGATACTGGCTATACAGCACTTTTTCAGTCGGGCTTTCACTCCAGCTGTAAATCTGTGATGGCAGTCTTAAATGTTCTTTTCTTTATTCAGTGATGGAATTTCCCTTTGCCAGGCACTTGTATTGCAAAACAAAAAGACACACAGGTTTGCTGATACAGTTGTGTTGGTTTTTACTCTTTACTAACAGTGTTTGAAGTTCCTCCTCATCCTTGACTTGCTGGTTGCCGTATTCCTGTGTGCTTATTGCTCACTGTGTCCTGACTAGGCTACTTCATGGTTAGTGCCCTTTCAGTTGCTTTGAAGAGGAACATCCTTCTTCATTCATCTGTGCTTATTGCCTGTGAGGGGCTGATAGATACATATTTTTTGTTTGCTTGTAGTACTTTCTTCAGAGCTGTCCAGGCTTTCTGGAAACAGGTTTAAAGCAGCTGTTTGCTGGCCATGGCCTGGTCCTCCTTGAGCTGTCTTTTAATAGTGGCTGAGGTAAACTGTGGTTTTTAAATGTACTTTTCAGGTAATAGTAAAAAGAAAAAGCCAGCAAGGTGAATAATTCCGTACATTGGAGAGCATGCCAGTAGGAATTTGATGATTTAGGCAGTATCTTTTCTCTTTAAAGATACATAGATCAAGGCCGCAACCCTCAGCTTTACACTAAAGAGTGTCTGGAGCGAGCGTTGGCGAAAAATGAGCAAGTTAAAGGGAAAATTGACACCATGAAGGTAAGCAAGAATTAATGAAAGTATTAATGCAATAACGTATTTGATAAGGTTTTACTTTTCTGTAAATATGTAGGTATTTTTCACTTGTGCAGTTATTAAATTCTGTTATTATGTGACTTGTATTAGAAATTGCTCTGCATCCCTGAATCTTAGTTGATGCTAATATTTAGCCTGTTCAGGAAAGGAGACTTGTAGTTCATCCCACAGCTGGGGGTGCAGATGTCACTATGTTTTTGGTTTGGTTAAAGTTGTACAAAGCAGTACAGAACTTTATTTCGGTTTTTTACACGTCTGTAATTCTGATGTATGTAGGATTCAAAATAAGCAAAAGAAAATGGGTATTTTTCCAGTCCTGAATGGATCTTGGGGTGTTAAAATGTAAAACATGCACTATAAGCATGAATTAGTCTTGGTAAAAGTAAAGAAAATGCATTCTAGTGTGTAGGATTTGCTGAACTTGTACTTTCATCTTAACTTATCAACTTACAACTTAACTTTGATACTGTTTAACTGCTGGAAGTACTGCAGAAAAAACACAGGTAGGAAGGAAGCTTAGTGTGTTTTGAGAAAGGGCTGTTTGTGTTTCTGGCTGTTCTTTGGTTGAACTTAATTAGTATGGAGTGTGACAGGTTGTACTGCACAATGTAGACGTATCTCCATATGTCTGAAGTTTCTCTTTTGATATGCTCTGTGCTTGTAAAAGAATTATGTATTTCTAAGCCAGATGTGAGTTTCTTTTTGAAGGTGGAGTGGATTCCATATCAGATCAAGAGGACATGTCCTTTATCAGCTTTCCTTAATAAGTTCGGGCAGGTATTCTTGCACCAGAGTTTGCTAGAGAGGTCCAGGTGCTTAGTATTTCTTGGAGAAAATGCTAGTTAGTTTCTGTGAATTTAAAAAGCATTAGAGTCTGCTTAGTGCATTGCTAATGGATTTTACTGGAGCATTTTCTGTGGATTTTGTAAACATAACTTTCTGTGTTTATGTGATTTTGGTTTTTTTTTGGTACCATTGTCTTAGGTCACTGAAACATAAAGCTGTATTGTATAAAAACATTTCTGTTCATCAGATAACATTGCTTGATGAAATCTAAATAAATTGTTCAGATGATGTATGTACATTTTTTTCTCATTCCAGAAATTTAAAAGCCTTTTAATTCAAGAGCTGACAAAGGTGTTTCCAGAAGACATGGCAAAGTACAAAGCTATTCGAGGAGAAGATCCTCCTCCTTAAGTTGGCCTTTGATAGTTCCAAAAATGTCCCATAAAGTGACATCATCTTATAAAAAGAGTGATTGGAGAGAGAGAGGGAATCCAAGCCCTCATAACAACTGTACTAAAAATGGCAGTGGTGGACTGTAAAGGAGCTTGATGATTGTTGATGGTTCTGGTCTGAAGATCCTTTATCTTTTTGAAGAATTCTACTCAGAGACTGTAGTTGAAGCTTCCTGTGGTAATCTGCTTTTCTGTCCTGAAAGGTTTTGGAGATGTAAATGCCTACAGGTCATCAATACAGAGCATTTCCCACAAAGTGCATTTCCAGAGCAAAAAAACATGTTTTTTTGCCCTCTGAAAACTGTGCCTCAGGATTGTGTGCTCATCTGTTTCTAAGAGAAAGGCATTTATTGCACTTGATTATTCTTCATTTGTAAGCTTTAGAGATTTTTAATTGCAGCACAAACAGTTGACTGCTTTCATCTGGCCAAATTCTGTTGAGCAGGAGCCTGTCAAAGGCTGCAGTTCTCATGTGTCATAATTAGTTGCAGCCAGGAAAACCTTCAGATGTTTTTGTTGTTTTGTGAGCTACAGTGCAGATGGCTGAGCATGGAGCAAGTGAGCATACCTGGGGAGTAGCTCCTCAACAACTTTAATATTTTGTACAGTATTTAATGTAAGCTTTTGTTTATTCATTTTCTGCAAGCAGGTTGTTGAATAAAAATTTGAAAAAACCCCGAATTCATGATGTTTTTCAGTTGTATGCTGCTCTTTAAAGTGGGAACTGAAAGCTGTGAAAAAAATATCGTATTTCTCAGTTCCACAGTGATAGAAATAAAATGTGTATCAAAGCTTGGCTGTTAAAATTTTATATGTGAAGGTAATGTGGTATTTTGGTTTTGTGGTGAAAAATTCCATCTTAGGAGATTTTGGGGATCAGCAATTGTCACCTGAAGTCCTTCTGGTTATCTGCAAGCTCATCTGTGGGATCTGTCCATGTGTAAGGTGGTCACGATATGGAACAGCATGCTCAGCTCCTCACCCAGGGGTTTGTTGTGTGTGCAGAGCGCTGGGTTTGCAGTGGGAGCAAGAGGAGCTCTTTTAGTCTTGGTGATTTGTGAAGCTGGAAGCATTTGTGCTTACATTTTTTTCTTTCAGATCTATTTTTTTTTTTTTTTTTTGCAACAGCAAATTATTTTATTACTTTAACTTTCTTGTTGTTGCTAAACAGAGTGGGTTTGGGCAGGAGCTCCAAAATAGCACCATGTGCCTGTGCTCCATAGCAGACCTACCTAGTCTGCTAAAGATCTTAACAGGTATTTAGGTATGTTTTGAGTTGTTGGTGCCATATTTTGCACACCTGAGGCACTGTCTGTGCTCAGTTACGTGCCTGAAGCAAAGCCCATCGGTGATGCCAAGCACTACTGTGCCTGTCCAAACTTCGACAAAGCAAAAGGAAAACCAGAAAACTAGGTATTCCTTTTAAAACTTCTTACCTGACAGTCTAAAATAATTTAATTGCTGCCTGTTAATATCCTGCTCTGGTCTGCACACTTGCTTTTTTCTTGGTATTTTTTCCACCACAAATGACTTTTTCCTTCACAATTTTCCTGTACAAACTTAGAACAGTGGCAAAGAAAAGGTGCACCACATTTGCTTTTTGCTTGGCCTGGATTGCCCTGGGTCCCTGTGAGCTGTTGAGCCTAGGCCTGGGACTGGCAGGTGGGATGTATACAGGACACAAGAGGGTAAAGAGTATTTTTCCTGTATGTAATAATGGGAGGAAAAGCTTGAGAGCAAACCTGCCAATAGCAGGCAGGTCAAACTTTACATTGTAGTTCAGAGAGAACATTTAGTGGGCAAGAGGCTTGTAGATACTGGTCTGGATACTGGAGTATTCTGGCTTCTAGCACTGACACCAGTTTGTGTCAGATTTGGTGAAGTAAGACACTCAAAAACTTCCAAGTCTTTATCTCATAGATTCATAGAATCACAGAACAGCTTACCTTGGAAGGAATCTAATAGATACCTAGTTTCAGTCTCCCTGCCATGGGGGAGTTACTCAAAGCTCGCTCCAACCTGGCCTTGAACACTTCCAGGGATGGATCATCTGCACTTTCTCAGGACAACCTGTGCCAATGCCTCACCACCCTCAGTGAAGAATTTCTTCCTAATATTCAATCTAAACCTGCCCTCTTTTGGTTTGAAGCCATGACCTCTTGTCTTGCCATCAGCCTGGACTCAGAGAGAAGTGGAGGGGCAGCATCTCCTCAGCCCTGAGGCCCTGAAAATAATTTGTTATTTTTGTTAGTTAATAAGTACCCAGTGCTGGCCACGGTGACAATGGGTATCCCCATAATACTGACATCCGTACTTGCTGATGGAAGGAAGGTCTGAGGCTTTCCCAGCTCAGAGAGATGATTTACAGCCAATGCATGGAACACATACTTTCCCTGGATATCTAAGTGGTCATGGTAAACATGGTAACTGGGATAGTTAGTGGAGGTGGAGGATTAGGGAATAACATTTCTTATACGTCCCATCATCGTGAGATCCCAGCAGCAGGTGTTTTGTGAGGAGTCTGTCTGTGTAAGAGAACATTTTTTTGGATTGAGGATGGATACATACATCAGGAATAAAAATAAATCCCCCCAAAAAACCCCACCAAACAAACCAGAAAAAAACTCTGCTAAATCATCAGGTTTCGTGTTCTGCTCAGCTTCAGTTCCAACTTTTTGACACTTTCTTATTCTATTTTACGCATGCTTCACTTAATGTTTCTGAGCTAGCCATGCAAAATACTGCTATTGCTACAACTGCCCAGATTTAGCATAATATAGAAGTAACTGTTGTAATTTATGTGTGTTTCAGAGCAGAAAAGGTGGCCAGAATAAGTACCCTTGAGTTTATAGCGTAGTATGAGAATTGCTAGAAGCAATGTTGTTTTCCATTTCCAGTTGATATGGAACAGAAAAATCCAACCTAATTTTTCTTTAATTTGTTATCTGGTTCTCTGAAAAGGAGCATATGTGTGAGTTACCCTGATGAAAAACTTCAAGTGATTTGTTGAAGGAGACTGTTACATCCTTTCTCTTTTTCACTCTGCTACCTGGATTGCATGATTGGAGGTGATCTGGAGTTTTATTTAAAGGTAACATCAAAATAACACCAGCCAGGCAACAAAGCATCTAAAATAATGAAAGGGCAATACAAATCTATCTCAAAGGAAAGTATGAAACCATTCAAGTTTCAAGTGTGTCCTTGAATTCTTAGTAAGATTTTGGAAATATTAGAGAATATTTAATTTAAAGTAATTGCTTATATCCTTATTATGTACACTGTGAAATGAGGAGATACTTGATAATACTGCTGGATACACAGTTTTTTAAGATGGAGTATGTGCCCCTGTGCTCCATTTAGGATAAACTAAGTCAGTATAAAATTCTTTTTCTCAGGCATGGAAAGAAATAGATCAAGACGGTGTGAAGGATTTTACTGCAACTTGTTAAGCCTCAGCATCCTCTCTGTCTCTTTTCCTACTGGAAGGAGAAGCAGTTGGATGCTCAGCCTTCCCCTGTCCTTGAAATCTCTTTTTTTCTCTTTTTGCTTAAACCTTCCCAGGAAGAACACCTAATGCAGAGCTGTGAAGTCTGACAGGCACAGACGTATCTGTTACAGGAGTTGGATGCTGCGGCTGCTCAGCTGTTGGTGTATCAAACCTCGGCAGGTTTTTTTCATGCAGATCAAGGCACTGTCGTTGTTAGCAGTTCTCAGCATAAGATGAAGCGCCAGTGTGCCTGAGGCAATCTGTTACTCTTACACCATTCAGAGGAGAGTTTCTTGACCCAAAAAGTCATTCTAGGCAGAGCAGGTTGGGTTTCGCTGATTGACCTTTTCTAATTCAGTTGCATGAACTGCAAAGTGGTGGAAATGATTTGATGATTCCCCAAATATTTCATATTGTCATGTTTTTATAACTTGTTCTGTTCAATGAGTGCAGTTCCCAAGTGATTGAAAGCGCTTGTTGTATGATTCCAGTAGTTAACCTAGCTGCTCTGTTACCTGGTTTCTGACTCTCCTCTGATCATAGAAACAGCAGATAAACCCTGCAATCCGCGTCTTTCTGCCCTAAAGTGACCTTTGAGATTTTAACTAGATCAGTTAGAAACTACTAACTGAGCTTGCAGTTTTGCTGAAACCTCTCTAAACCAATGTATTTAAAAGGTGAATTATATAAACAAAGCCTAAAAAAATATGTGAGAAGTGTTCCAAATACTCAGCTTAACAGCGAGTTCATAATAGAGAAATATGCCTGCCAAGAATATTTCTGGATACTTGTGTTTCAACACAAAGTAATTTCTTACTCTACTATGATTAATAGCAGCAGTGTTTCTGGGCAGGTGCCAGATGTCCTCCAGCTCTCCAAAGCAGAGAGCCAAGGTGACACGAATGTCTGCCCTGCTCAGAGAAAACTGTGCTTGCTGCATGTATTTCAATTACGTCCATATGCTGAAGATCCTTCTGTATATTTTCTTAATTAAAATAATGGAGGAGCACACATTACAGGATGCTTCTGGAACAGCTCTTGTAATGCTGTTAATTCCAAACAGGAATCTGTATTTTCTGTATTGTGATGTATTTCATACTGAGAACTAGATTGTATTTAGTCTCAACAAGATGTAATGCAGACAGTAAAAAAGAAACTTATTTCTGCACTGTATGAAAAATTTCAAAACAACTCCTCTTCTTCTGAAAGCAAACTCCCTTTATGTGCTAAGAAATGGCACTTAAAATTTCCATTTGTAAAGATCTGACCTGAATCTACTTCAGGTGCTGCTGGCAATTTGGTCATGACATTAAAAAACTTTATCCAAATATTCCTTGAAGGAAGACGAGGCTACTTTTATGTATATTCTGGAAAATGGTAATTTGAAATTAGTGCCAAGCTGCATTATTTAACAAGCTATTTAGGTCATATTTATATCATTTCTGATGCAAAAAATAGCATTTGCTCTTCATGTTAACTGTTGGCATTCATTATTTTTATTTGATTCTGTAAGTGTAAAGATATATACCAAGCCACTTCTCTATCGTCATGGAAATTTTCGGTCCTCATCAGTAAACAAAGTCAGTGATTTCAGTCTGTGACTGAAATCACCAGTAGGTGCCATTTTTGTAGGGAAGATATTTTACCTTTAGGCACCTTAGAAATGCACTGCTGAAATAAGAGATTATAATTTAAATATATGAGAAATTCCATCCTCAAGCTAATTATTTGTTTCAAAGTATTACTACCTTTTCTATGACAGACTATTATCTATTATTTTATTACATTTGACCTATAGTGTTTTGAAAGATTCTCTTATATGGTCAAAGCTCAAGACCCACAAAGTTCCAGCAGATAAAAATGGCTATGAATAGATCTCTAATCAAACATTAGATGTCACTTAGTCTAGGACTATTTAATATAATTACAATGCTTACATGAATAATTGAATGGGCATCTGGTACTCAATAAAACAAAAATGGACTCAGTGATACAGCAAATCTTATTTAAGAGAAGTATGTTAAAAAACTCCAACCTTTCTTCTTTCTGCAATCTTAAGCATAAATTATATGACAGCTGTTTTATTGCTTCTTACTCAGCCTGGGCATTTCTGTTCTTATGCAACACACTGCAGAAGATGCATAGCTTCATAGATGCACTTTTTCCGTGGACAGACTTCCTGCTTTTTTATATAAAGGCACTTTCTGAGGTTATTCCATGTACATGTGGCCTCTGCAAGAAAAGTCTAAGTTGCTGCTGAGGAGTGATGCTCTATTTTGATCGTGTGGAGAGGAAAGAACCTTTAGGAGCATATGTTGGCACTCACTGAGATTATGGTGAAAGCAGAAGGAAGGAAACCCTCTTCTTGTTGTTTTTGGCTCCAAAATTCACCATAGAATCAGTTACAAAGCTTGCCGTGGAAGTGTTGCTGTTATCTTCCTTTATCATTATATCAGGAACACAAGCAGCATGAGGAAACATGATAGATGTGTGAAGAGAGGATTCACAGGAAGAGGAAATTGTGCCTCAACAATGTAGCAGTACCCAGGTGACTGTCTGGGTATACTTCCCTAGTCTCCTCTGATTTAGGATGTGTAGATGTGGCACTTTGGGACATGGTTTAGTGGTGGACCTTGCGGTGCTCGATTGTGGTTGGACTCGATGATCTTGATCTTTTCAAACCTTAACAATTCTATGATTCAATGACATCCTCATCCTGATGGATATTAGCTTTGAGCTTTTTTAAATGGAATTTTTTTCCTCCATGAATTTGTTGGGCTGCCCTCTGAGCCCCTTTAAATGGTATCATCTATAAAATTTCATAGGGAGCAGTTCCACAGTTTATATTTGCATTGTGTGAAGAAGTCTTTGCTTCCATTTGTTTTGAATCATCCACTAATTTAATTCTTAGTGCTTGCATTAGAAGATTCATGGAGGAGGCATCTCCTTCTCTCCATTTCCCTTGTGGTTGTATAGAATACTGCAATATTCCCTTCCCAATCATGTTTTCCAGGCTGTGGGGTAGTCTGTTTTGTGTACTTCAGATCATACTTGCCACTCTTCTGTGAACTGTTGTCAATCTTCATTTCTCTCTTTTTAAAACCTGAGATGCTCTACAATTTTTTGCAAGGGATCTTGTTGAAGTCCATCAGGTAATCCAAACAGTGCATCTTTGATTTCCAAAACTCACACACACTTTTAGAGAGCTCCAACAGACCTCCCTGTATGTATGTAAAGCTTTCCCTGCACCAAAAGCTGTGTTAGCTTTTCCCTAATACATACTTTCCCTGATGTATAGTCTTTTGCTGTTGTTGGATGATGGAAGTGTTAATTTCTCTTCCCTGCAGGATTACAAATGTAGCTGGGCAAGTCAGATTTCTGGCCTACAAAGATACCTGTACACACTGTTTATCCAGAACCATGCCATCTAAGGAAAAGACAGTGTACACAGCTTTTAAGCAAACAATTGCATAAAGTATATGTCAGTTTAGGTTAAAATATAAAATCCTCTGGTACTTTTTCAGAGGATTTGTCAACATTGATAGAATATTTGAAATCCTCTTTTCTAAAATAACGGCAAAGGACAAGAACCTTAGCAACATGTACATTTGCTGCATCAGGTACATGTGCTTTTTAAGAGTAAATATTAAACTGAGAGTTATAGAGACATTCTCCTTTGCACAAGGATCCTCCAGCATAAAATCACATTACTTTGTCTAAGTCCTCTTACCACTGATATAAAATTAGGTTTACTTTCAAAACAGCTTAATAGACTGAGTTCTAATATTGTAGCATATACTCTCACCCCTGTAAACCATCTGGGAACTAGATCAAATGCATTTTGGAAATATAGAAAAAGGAATTTCTATCTCACAGCTTTGGCATTTCCTTTTCTTATCTCCTTAATCTCCACTCTTTGGCTAGTCAAGTAAACACATGTTTAAATGAATATGTAAAAGTTTAAACTGTCATAGCCTGCAGTTGTATGATCATTTAAATAACCACAGATGCCTGTTAGAAATTATAAGTAAATACATATAAAAATGGTATTTAAATGTACAGGTATGCAGTCATCCAGCTCTACACAACCAGGAACTGTGCATCGTTCAGGATCTGATGAATTGGTCAC
>JAOXXN010000395.1:80102973-80127647 GCA_026770055.1 Myrmophylax atrothorax
AAGATAAAGAAGCTTAAGAAAATGCTTATGTATAAAGGTAGAAGAGAGAAGATCATCTTACCAGCCCTCCTACATTCCTGAGAAATTCTTAATATTGGAGACCATAAAGTTTCACTCAAGCATTCTTTGACTAAGTTATAAAAGCTGAGCTAGGTTAATATATTCCACTAAAAACTGGACAAAGTCCAAAAGAAGGTCTTAGATATGATGGTTCTGATGTAAAGTATACCTTGAGAACCTCAAACTTATGAGCAAGCTCTAGCAGTTACATGCCTGATCTGTGCTATCAAAGTGATGATTCTCTATATCCCTTGTTTTTCTCTCTGCTGATCCAAATTGCCCAGGGTAGACAGGAACCAAGCCAAAACTGTAAGAGAATAGATCTTGTTAATGGCATGCTGGGAATAGCCTGTGAGGGACAGAGATCCATCCTGATGTCCTTGTCAGCATCCTGGGTAAACACTATCACAGAATTGTTT
Organism: Myrmophylax atrothorax; assembly: GCA_026770055.1. Taxonomy (NCBI): domain Eukaryota; kingdom Metazoa; phylum Chordata; class Aves; order Passeriformes; family Thamnophilidae; genus Myrmophylax; species Myrmophylax atrothorax. Next base: position 80,103,453 of record JAOXXN010000395.1, read on the forward strand.
AGGTTGGAAAAGATGTCCTAGACCATAGAGTCAAACCATTAACCCAGCACTGCCAAGCCCATCACTAAACCATGTCTTTAAGTGCCACATCTATACATCTTTTAAACACCCCCAGGGCTGCAAATATTCAGCAACAAAAGCCTCTTTTTGCAGAGGTGCACAGGCAGAGCTGAGGTGCACTGTGGAGGTACATTAGGCAGTAAATTACCTGAGGGGCCCTGCAGTGCTTGTACAATCCTATCTGCAGGTCCATGTGCCCCCAATATCCATAGCCTCTATCAGGAATCGGCCCTGGTATGGTCTGAGTATACCATATACACACCCTGTATGTTTTTTTAAGACTGAAGGTCTCCTTGGTGCTCATTTATGTGAAGCAGCATTTCAAAACAATCCTACTGTGTAAATAAACTACCATCAGACTGTCATCGAGAAAATAACAGGGAGGCTGAGGCATTTCCAAAGAGCAATGCAAATAGTAATTTTCACAATATTCCAGTGGCAAGTATGGTTCAAGTGGCAGAAATACAAAGTGAATGAGAACCATAAACACAGGCCACAGGCAGAGGAGATGTAGGAACCAGTCTCCAGCTGCCTCTGGACCTGTTCCTCAGGTAGACTAGAATTGCTTTACATTTGCAGTACAGATAATCAGAAAACATGTCGGCCTTAAACTGAAAGAGTGATGGACTTAAAAATACGACAAAATATTTTGAAGCAGCATTAGCTTGCAGAGATGCTCAAATCCATTTTATTCAGGCTGTGTTAATTTTAATGCATTTTAGCAAGTGTGCCAAAAGAATTCTGAGGCGAGAAGTCCATTAATACAGATCACTCACCAGACCCAGACTGAATGGTTTTACAGCCTGTCTCATAAAAACAACTTTTGTCTATTTAGCAAGGTGCCCCAGGAACCAATTTTCTGGAGCCATTGCAATTGGTCGCCATGAAAATTGCAGGTTGTGTTCAAGAAAGGGTAAACACCAGCAGAACCTTTGTGCATTTGCTCCACTTTCTGCCAAGCAGCTTTGGCTGCAGCTTTCTGAGCATTGTATCTCATTTACAAGGTGACCCAGAGCACAAAACCTTGTAATTAGCCTGAAAACCCAACCTGCTTTCTATCCCTGCCTGCCAGCCCCCTCGCCTTCTGCTGCCCTTGGTTGCGATGGCAGCACTCTCCCAACAAAGGGGGGTCTCGTGCAGAGGAAGAACAGCAGAGCCAAGATGCTCAGAGCTTTTGATGTGGCCAGATAAATATTCATGATGCAACTGTGTGCCTAAGAGCTGCTTTTTGAATTAAGTTCTAGGGTTATTGTTCACCCTCAAATAACACCCAGAAGAAACCTTTCATTATTACAAAATAAACAAATTCCCGGACAGACTGCAAATGTGAAATTACCTTCCTTCCCCAAACAGCAGTTGTAAACTACCAAATGAGGAGGTTGCTGTATGAAGAAGAGTGAATCAGGTGCTTGACCAGTGTAAATCGGGCTGTTGAGATCTGTAAAACTTCCCCAGTTTTCACAAGGTGACAGTTATCATTTGGGACATTGTATTCATGGTACAATCAAAAGCAGAATCATTTTAACTGATGTGAAGTTATGCAATGGTCTGTGTATTGCTTTTAAGTATGTGGTACAGATTTCTTGAACTATACAAATCACAAAAGGTCATAAATAAATACTTACCTCCGCAAGTGTATTAAGCGGTTGATCTTTAAAATAATTTCTCCTCTTGTTCTCTGTCTCTTTCTCTATGGCATCTCTTTTCATGTGACTGAATTTTTTTGTTTGCCTTGAGGTGGTAGAACAACCAAAATGTCTGAACACGTTTTGCCACCTATTCTAGTGCTACAAGCTGGAAATTGTAAATTATTTTAATGTGTTGTAAAAAAAAATAGTCTGGGATGATTTCAACAGCATTTCTTGCACTAGTTAACGTATATGCTGATCAGGACTTATTTTAGCTCGTAAATCTCGTAAGCATCCAACAAGATACCATACCTTCAGCTGAACACTGATTACCATAATATGTCTTGCTGTCATTTACTGACAGAGATGCAGATTCAAGAAAACAGAAAGACTTGAATGGTAGAGATCAGCTTTAGGTTTGGTGATATTAAAACATCTCAGGGAGAGGGGAAAAACTGAGGAAGGAAGGCTGCTTCTATCTTGGTATCCAAATTTGGATTAAGGATTTTATATATTTTAATCAGTGTATCAATGCATTAGGGACAGGCTGCTGTAAGGTGAAAGACTGAGAAGAATTGTATCACTACAGAGTAAATTTTGGTTTCCTCTAAATAATACAGAGTAGACCGTAATTCATTTTTGAAATAAAAGAATTTACTTCATCTTGAAATTAATAGCTACTATATAGTTGCTTAGCAACTCAGACAATACTAACATCCTTAGCCAGGTAGAATTGAGTTCCTTTTCTGAATTTCTGACAGTATCTTTCCATTCATTTAAAGCTTTGGCATAGCTTCCCTGCCTCTAATGCTCTAAACCCAAAGCTCTCTCCTTCCTTTTCTCTGCACAAGAGGTAGCCTGTATTTAGGAGAAGTGATTCCACAGACTTGAAAGCTGTGATGTATTTGATATATCTATATGGCCCTATAGTCTCTTAGAGGTATTTATGAGGAAATGAGGCTGAATTTTGTTTTCATTAAGTAATTTGGCTAATTTTCAGTAATTTTTTTTTTTACCTGGTCTTTGTGAAACATACACCTTACTGATGTGTCTGGCATAAAGGGAAAAGCAGACTTCATAGGGTACAGGGCCAAACTTCCCTTTTATGGAGGGTTCCAGGAAGACCTGAAGGCACTCAGACTGAGCCTGGTGGAGAGCCACCAGGATGGTCATGAGGCTGGGGCTGGCCAGAGGGATGGACCTGGCTTATCCTGGTTAAAATTAGGCTAAGGAGGAGTCTAACTGCTGTCTTAGACTAACTATATCTGATGTCTAGAGAACTTTGCACCAGACTCTGGTTGGATGTGCACAGTGAAATGACAGGAGGAAACTTTTCCAGCAAGGCACAACAAGAGAAATGCCAGCCAAGTGTCCGAAAGGAATTCTTCCATGGAGAAAGCAGATAAGCACTGAAACAGATTGCCCAAAGAGATAGTGAATTTCCTTCCTCAGCAGTTCTCAAGACTCACCCAGAGGGCTTCCATTTGTGTTTTCTATGATTCCATCTAAAGGATATGTTATTTGTATTTTATGGTGATTTCTGCACTGGGGCACATTATGGATTACATTCCTCATTGAAATACACAGGAAGATGACTAGGCCCCATCATGAGGCTTAGATAACAGAACAGACTGAGAAAATAGTGAATATAACAAGAGAAACTGCCTAACATAACAAATGGCAGAGTGAGTAGGGGGCAAACATTACAGTGTAACACCATGACTAATAGCTGGATTTTGCAGCTGATTATGGGGAACTATGTGGAAGGACAAGCTCCACAGGTAACTGTAAGAGAGAACCATATGCAAGAGAAACCTTGTGGAGATTTGGATTGGATATCAGGAAAAACTTTGCAGAAAGGGTTGTGAAGCATTGGAACAGGCTGCCCAGGGAAGTGATATTTAAAAAATGTCTAAGTGTGGCACCTGGGGACATGATTTAGTGGGGCACTCGGCAGTGCTGGCTTAACAGCTGGACTTGATGATTTTAGAGGTCTTTTCAAACCTAAATGATTCTGTGTCCTATAAGGCTGAGATATTACAGGTTACAGTATCAGAAATGCCTAATGTGGTTATGGATGTAGCAAATCCAAAAACAATGGGGAAAAAATAGCTAATGAAATTGTTTATTTAGGAGGAGACAAGGATGGGAAAAGAGAGGGATCAAGGTTGGGGGTGGGAATTATAAGCTTGGGAAAGTGGATAGAAGTGGGGATAAAAGAGGACAGTTGTAAGTAAGCTGCTGGTTGATATGGCTGGCTGATCAAGTCCTGCCTCAATGGCAATCTCTCTTATCTTCTTGCTAAATCTCATTCTTCACTATTTTTTCCTGTGCAATTTCACTCTTTAACCTGTGATTGTATGGAGAGATCTAAGTGTTAGCAACCAGAGAAGAGGCTATGGGTCATCAGGATCCACAGTGCCAACAACAGGACAGCATAGGATGAAAAGATCCCTCTGCAGTGAGGGAAAGGAGCTTAGGGCTGGGGCCTATGAGCTGCCAGTGTGAAGTGGAAGACTTGGCAGAACTGCTTCTGGGAAGAGCTGTTAGCTGATACATGCTTATTACAGCACTCACTCCTCGTTTCAGCTGGGACAGAACTTTGAAGGGATGGAGACAAAGTGTTTTGTCCTGTTCGGTAACCTGACTCTTTTTAACCCTGACATTTCTGATCCAGACATCCTTGTATATATTGCTAGCAAACAACAGAAAATCAGGACAAGGGCTGAGGGAGAGAAGTGTACAGCAGTAGATGGTTGCTTATTCTTTTCTAAATTGCTTCGCTGCCATGGAGATAAGCATAGTGTGGATACCAAGAGGAACTACTGTTATTCCTGCACATTCCATCCTATAGCACTGTGTGTATTTATTAAGCCTTAAAAATAAAGTATTTCAGGAGAGATCAAATTTAGGAATTCTGAATTCTCACATCTACAAACTGTATTGTCTTCCAAGACAAAAAGAAAACTTCAAAAAGCACAAGACTAGAGACCAAGGGGTGTCTCTCCATATCTGAGGTTTTGAAATGAGGCTTGGAGAACAGGAATTTTGTCTGTATGTTGTTACATAATAATTTACTTAATTCTATGGCATTTCTTCTGTGTTTTTTTTCTTCTATTTAAGTAAGGCGTAAGCAGCTGAGCAAAAAGGGGGAGGTGGTAATATATTAATGACATTTTATTTGGTATTTGATTCTTCTTTCCATAGAACACTCTTCCGGAAAGAGAATATCTACACTTGACATCTCTGCTCTGGTTCCACAGCTGGGAAGAGTATATCTGCATGTATAGACTGCTGTTTTTGTTTGAATCAGTGCCTATGGAAGGCTTAATAGGAATATACTCCTTTTGGAGACTGGCACTATCATGGCTTCATAGAACCACAGATGCTTCTGTTCCCTTCATGCATTCTGATCCATAGAGATGAGAGAAAAAAGCCCAGAACCTTGAGAGACTCTCCAGCTCATAAGAAATGTTGAGGAGAGGCATGTGCTTTAAGCCCTGTTCTTAAAGTCTGTTATAACTTCACCCAGGCTGGAGGAGTTCATCTAACCCGCAGTCAAGATTCCTAACCTTTCCGGCCAAGCTTTGCTTAGGATATACAAAATTACCTCTGGGGTGTATAGGACCTAATCTGGCTTTCCTTGTCTTCTTGAGAAAATCTGAACACCATGCCAAACCTATACTATACCATAAGAATATCAGCTACTCTGAGTGCTGGAAAAAGTTTACATCCCTTTTTGATAGCAGTGCTCCCCTTCACACTGAAATGGAAGCTGATGAGTTGGTGAACTCAACATTCATTGGCTGAGAAAGATACCCGGTTTGGCAGAGTGTTGCAGTTAGAGCACTCTGCTGTGATACAGGACATGGCGAGGATTTGTAACAGAAATACACAGACAGAAATGATGGCATGAACAGAAACGATTTACATGAAAGGATCCCAAGAAGCCCTACAGCACAGGTTGGAAGAATGGCTGCCATCAATAGCCAATGACGTATGTGACTAAATAAAATCAGTAGCAACTAAGGAAGGTGCTGCTTGCACCAAGGCAGCTGTACAACTAACTCAACAGCAGAAGACCTGAATTCTGACATCAGTTGGAATGGCTGCTGCATAGCTACAGCACGTGAGTTGTACCCCTCTCATCTTGATATTTGTATACATACAAAGTAGAACAGGTTGAGATGCTCAGAATACCTGCTATCTAGACTGTTCCACCCTTTTATTTGAGGGAAGTGAGGTCTGGAAAACTAAGAGAAGGCGAATATGCACATACAAAGGGTTGGACTGAGGGAGCAAGGAATGAGTAGTGGTACTTCAGTTCTACTTCCTCTACTCTCACTGCAAAAGTCTAAAATAATCTCTGGCCCTTTCCTCATTCACACACATTTATCACATCCTGTAAAGTGTTTGGTGCAGAGAGAGTCTCCTGCTATCAGCAGGATACTTGTTGGTTGCTTGCAGTTCAAATTAGGCCATGAGCTGCCACTTGAAAAACTGCAATGTAGTTTCATGGTGAGGGTGTTCAAAAAGAGCTTTACATCCAGGCAGAGAAACACCATCTCTGCAGCATTGTCTCTCATGTCAACCCCAGGGTTCTTTTACAAAAGAGATGAAAGCACTGTTTTCTCTAACTCGTGTTCTCCTTCCTCAGCTCATGTCTGTGTACTAGGTGAGACTGTACTCTGCAGGATATCTTCCCTGTATCTGCAGCATGGCAAAGCCATAAGTTGACACATATAACTGTTTGTGTGGTTTCTTTTTCCACTTCAGGTCCTTGGGGTCAGAAGCTGCTGAGAATCCAGGTGTGAACTGGTAGAAATACTAAAGAACTTTATTGGATGTAATTCTTTTTTTTTAAGTAAAGAGAAGGAAGAATGTTTTATAAAGGGCTGACAAGTGCTAAAGGCAAGGTCATAATCATCCACTGCACTCCCTTTAACCACAAATCCAGCCGTTTTATCATAAACAGCAATTGGATTGTTCAGATGTGACTGACTTTTGGTAAATCCATGCTGATTTTTCCAGTCACTGTCCTCTGCATGGGCCCAGAAATGTGCCCCAAGGGTCCTTGGTCCAGAGTTTTTGCAGGCTGGTCAGCCTGTAGTTCCTGATCCTTGCTCTCAGATTCTTGTAGTCACTCTTGACCCCACTGGTCTCCCCTAGCAGTGTCACTGTGGATGTCCATGTGTATAAGCAGCAGGGAGTGATAGCCTGAGAACCTTGGCGGTTCCTCTACAGCATCTTGGATCTGAGCCGCTGGCAAGCCATGAATCAATCCAGATAGTAAGCCAAGGAAACAGATGGGGGTTTCTGTCCACCACAAACAGAAACCTACCACTGCTGCCCCTGCCTTTGCATCCTGTCAATAGTATGTGGTTTATGCTTGGACAACTCCAATGCTTCCACAGGTACAACATTCTGCTTCTCCCCTGCCACCAGGGCACCGAACCTGTTCTGCAAATGTAGACCTGTGAGTGGAGAAGGAGCCACCTTCTGCGTGCCAGAAGTCAGATTAGGTGAATCCATTATATTTAATTCAGTAAAGGTTATTTCTTAATTATCTTTTCCTTTCGTGTTTCATAATTACAAGGACTAAACTCATGCATTTATGCCTCACTGCTTCCAAAAAATGCATGTGAATCCTTGAATAACTGAATGTTTTTCTGTCTCCAGCATTAGAATGGTGGTGGTGGAGGAGGAAAATTATTCCAGCTAATACAGGGTCTAAGGCTGATGGTTAGTTTTATCCTGCAGTAAGAAGGCTCTGAATACTCGTCAGAATGAAAGGAATAATCTTAAAGACTAGTAAACCAAAGATGCTAAGGATACTGCATAGCATGCTTCAAACCTGGTTGCTCTTGCAACCTTACTTTTCCATTAAAATCAGTTTGTGAAGTTTGAGTATTATTTTTCTTGTTTGCTTGTTTCTAATTTAGTTGCTATAAATGAACTGCATAATATTCTCCACATTGAAATATTTGTGTGTTATTGCATTCATTTTCTTTTATGCCTGCTTTTAGTGGCTTTTAACATATACAAGTTCTTTGCTAAATGAATAAGATGGGAAGATTTTAATTTGGATCCCAGGATGTAGGGCATGACATCAATAAGTCTTCCAAGAAAATATTTTGAAACTGAAAAAACATGGGAGAAAGTTAACAGCAAGTAGATTGTATCTTGAGACTTTTTGGCTTGTTAGGCAAATCTTATATTCCTGTTTTGTAATACCACATGAACAAAAAACCCCAACCCCATTCTGATATCTTACATAGAGCGTTTTACTATTTTTAAAAACACAAGACCAGATTTATGGACCTTAAACATAACTAATGCCTGGCAGTGAAAGCAAAGCATATGAAACCCCAAATAGTTCTCTCCCCACTGGGGCAGGCTTGCTGTTCTATGGGGGAAGTGGGGCTGGGTGCAGTCATGCCCTGTGCACAGCAGCTCTGCTCCTGTCAACCTGCAGATTTCCAAGAGACCTGAGATAACGAACAATGAATTAGGTTTTGGGATAAAGACATGCGCAGTGCCTCACCAACACAATCCATCCTGTCTTCCCATGAAACTCGATTTCTAACTCATTTCCTGGGTGTGAGGCTCCCTGTTCTGTGTGCAGCATCTGGAGTGCAGCCATGGGTCACAGGGGCCCTCCATGTGTGTGGGGCAGCAACCAGAGCAAGTGAGAGCAGGTGCCATAGTGCTGCCTTCCCAGCTGCCCTCCAGGCAGTCTGCAACTCCACTTCAAACAGTGCCTGTTTCCAAAAGGTAAAGGGGGGATGTGGCACTTCTAGTCCAAACCTTTCCTCCTTGAGCCTCTCTCTCAGCTATGTCAGAAACAGCATGTGGCCTAATGATTAGGTAACATTCACAGGAGACAAGAAGCTTCAGTCCCCATTCTTGCAGTCTCAGGCAGAGTGCTGAATTATGAGGGAAATTTTCTACAGACTGCTCCGGAAGGATGATGGAATACTTTTCAGTGTCTTGAGATCTCTCCTGGAACCCTCTAGAAAAGTATCTGAAAAGACTCAGACTTAAGAGTCGTATGTGTACTGAATATTCTCTACCTTCTTTAGGCAGACCTCCAGGTATTCCAGGTAGGTTTCATTTGACTAAAAGAAGAGATTTACGATTTACGTATTTAAATCGGAGTTAAACACATCAGAGAGAGATGGGTTCATGTTAGTGTGAAGCAAATATTCACAACAGGTTATCTGTCTGAGCTGACTCTTTATAGAGTTACGTTTGGATGGACTTTAACTCTCCTCATTTTCTCCATAGAGAGACCAGACAGCTCACACCATGCTCCTCGGCTCCATATTGGAAATTAGATACTTCTATAAGACCTGCACAGCTACTTTGGGGAATTTACCCATGCCTTTGTGTTCTGAAAGCAGGCTGGTGTCACTCATGCTCTGTTTGGGAAGATGGAATGTGTGAAAATATTCAAGGCTGTGAGAAACTCAAATGTTGTTTTGAATAGCAGAACAGAGAATCACTCTTTGGCCTGTAAAGTTCGAGTGATTCTTGTCTAACTAGAAAAAACATTGTATCATGCTGCTGCAACGATTCCTCGTCCATCTCCTCTTTCCCTATTCCCTCCTCACCCTGTCCACCCCCAGAATAATTCAGTTCCTAACTGTCTTTGTTCTCCAGTGTTGAAGGAGTTGAATGGAGCCAATCTATATATGTCTATGCTGTTTTCTGGTATATATGTAGTTGTGGAGGAAGTTGTTCTGCTGCTTCTTGAAAAAAGTCCTTGTCTTTGCAATTTATGCATTTCTACATTGGAAGACAAGAAAGCAGCTTTGGTTTTTTAACTAAGGTTTCAAAATATTATGCCATAAGATTGTTTGCAACAGAGCAGGTTATTGGGCTAGGAGACTTTATATCTTTAATCTTGTGTTTCAAGAGAATGTAATGATTCAGAAGTATGGAGAAAATGTAAATATGAAGAATATGAACAACTTCAAACTTCTAAAAACAGAAATGGAACAGAGGCAGTGGCTGAGAAGGTTATACCTAAAATCATAATGAAGTATAAAATTGGCTTCTTCCCACAGAGTTCAGGTTCCTGTCTTCTTGCAGCTATCTCCGTCTCTACTGTGGTTGCACATTGCTGTAACTTTCACACTCTGCAAATTCTGTAAGCTTTTCCAAGGAGATGTCACCCCCAATTGCTTAAGCAATAAAACTGCTTAAATAATGCTGCTCTGCTAAAGCAGATTTGCATTTCTGGAGAAAGCTAATTCTGCAGTGGATTAATTCTTTTTTGAATTGCTGCTGAGAGGAAATGGACCTGCAGAGAGACAGCTGAGTTGTAAATTTCTTGTCTAAGGTTACTCAAGGTCTCAATGTTTGTGTCATGCAGATCACTTGTATTGAACAGATCAATATTTACTTAACTGAGCATACACTAAGCTGAGTTAATATAATTTTAATAAAATGGCAATGCATTAATAAGCAAAATAACCAAATTCAGGTTAAAATTTAAATATAATCCATAAATCAGCAGTTTCAGTTAATCAAACACCATACAAATGCAGCAAACTATTGACTTAACCTCTGAACCACAGAGATTGCAGTGTGCAGATCTTGTCTTGGGTAATTGCAGATAGATTTCTTTCACTATCAAGATATGGTGTCTTGGTTGCTTTATGTTGGAAAATAGCTGAACTACTTTCAGAAGTGTTTAGCTCATTTTTCTCTACTTCTGAAATCATGCTGGGTATACAATTTAGTTATAGAACAGAATCATAGAATGGGTTAGGTTGGAAGGGACCTTTAAAGCTCAACCAGTTCAACGTTCCTGCAGTGAGCAGGGATACCTTTCACTACAGCAGGTTGCTCAGAGCCCCATCCAATCTGGCCTTGGCTGTTTCCAGGTATGGGACATCTACCAGCTCTCTGGGCAACCTATTCCAGCGCCTCATTACTCTTACTGTAAAATATTTCTAAATCTACCCCAAATCTTTTATAGAATCATAGAATATGCTGAGTTGGAAGGAACCCATCATGATCATTGAGTCCAACTCCTTGAACCCTTCAAATTTAAGATGTTCAGGTTGAAATCTGAGTGAGAAACACTTAAGTTTGAAAAATGTTCAGATTTGCAACTGATCCAAATCCAAAATTTAGTTTAAAAACATTACTCCTTGTTCTATTGCAACATGCCCTTGTAAAAAGTCTATCCCCATCTTTCTAAGTACTGAAAGCTGCTCTAAGGTCTCCATGGAGTCTTCTTTTCAGGCTAACTCTCTCAGCCTGTCTTCATAGGAGAGGTGCTCCAGTCCTCTGATCATCTCTGATTGTGTTCTTATCATCATAGCCCCACATTTTTAGCACTAACCTTCAAAAAATTACTAGTTTCTGCACATGTAACTTGGGCATAATCTACTGAAACAGTTTTCAAACAAAACTGCTTTTGAATCAATGGCTGTATTGACTTTTTAAGCATCAAATTTACCTGTAGAAAATTGCTAAATTCTATGCCATTCATCTACTTTTAACTTATTACTTTCAACAAGTGGAAAGTGCTTCACCATAGACTGTAAGGGAGTCAGGGTGCTCTGCCTTTGAGCTTCTCATGGTTGAAGTGGGTCTCTCCAATAAATTGAGTCTTTCATCTCATCATTCTTTGGCAGACTTTCACAGGGAAAGATTGGGGCTTCATAGGTCTGTGAGGAAGAAGGAGAAAACTACTTTTCTTCAGCAGAATATTTGTTTCTTCTTTGAGTGCCAATGTTTATTTTCATAAAGTAGTGATACTCCTGTGCAAATGGTGTTAGAAATGTAACTTTTCACTTCAGTGCTGCTGTATACCAGCTCACCTTCTTAACCTTCAGAAATGGGTTTAGAGTGCTCTTACCTCTCAACACTTCTTTTTAGTTTGAGCTCTATTCGTTGCAGACTGCCTTGTCTCAGAATTTTAAATCATATTCTATGTTCTCTCTTGATGCCTTTGCAATCAATCTCTATCTCAGTTTTAAGATAGTGTTTTAACTTGTGATTGTGCTGATATGGCTTCAGCCTTCCCAGCTGCTTTCAGACTGCTTACAACTAGATCACCTGGCGCAGCTTGGATAGGAAACCCATTTGGGCTGGGGTAGCGTTAATTTTCTTCACAGTGTCTGGTATGGGGCTGTGCTTTGGTATTGTGTTGAACACAGCGTTGATAATACGGAGATGTTTTTGTTGTTGCTGATCAGGGCTTACACAGAGCCAAGGCCTTTTCTGCTTTTCATACTGCCATGCTGGTGAGGAGATGGGGGATACTGCTGGGCTGGGTGGAGGTGCATCCAGAACAGCTGACCCCAACTGGCCAAAGGGATATTCCATGCTTAGTATATAAAGTCGGTGGAAGAAGGAGGAATGGGGAATTGTTTGTTTGGAGTGATGGCATTTGTCTTCCCAAGTTACTGTTTATGTGTTTGCGCCCTGCTTTCCTGGGGATGGCTGAACACCTGCCTGCCCATGGGAAGGGCTGAATGAATTTCTTGTTTTGCTTTACCTGTGCATGTGGTTTTTCCTTTATCTTTTAAACTGTCTTTTTCTCAGCCCATGATTTTTTTCTCTTTTGCCTTTCCAATTCTCTTCCCAGTCTCACTGGTGGGGAAGTGAGCAAATGGATGTGTGATACTTGGTTGCTGGTTGGGGTTAGAAGCACCATACCATCCTAAAGCTATAAAAAATGTTGTTTGTAAGGGAATTCTTGGGGTCTCTACTCCAACCTTCTGGCTGAAATGGCTGTGGCTGAAACAGATTAATCATGTTCATGTTTAAGAAGTCTTGAAAACCTCCAAAATCATAGATTCCAGCTGCCTCATGAATAACCCGTTTCTGTGCTGTACTACCCTCTTGGTGAGTGTTATCTTTTTCTAATATCCACCTTAAGCCTCCCAAGCTGCAACTCAAGTCCATCACCATCTTCTGTAAAGATGAGTGAGGCCCATCAGCTTTGAACTGAAGTTCACACTGCTGTAGGCTGATGCTAGATCACCTGTTTGCAAGATCAGCTTCTCTGATCACCTCTTCACAAGACCAAAATGCAGCTCCTCACGTATGTTCCAAGTCCCAAACCATCTTAGCTGTTGTCTGCAGGACCTGCTCCAGGTTCTTCATGATCCTATTTAATTTAAGGACCCTATCTGCACATAGATGGAGATTCATCAGTAATGCTGAGTGAAGGAAGCTAAGAACTTCCCTCAGACTGCTCGCCATGATCTTAACATGGCAATGTCCATAATCTGCTTTATTTATAGTAGTACCACACTGTCAGCTTGTATTCAGCCTGCCATTCCCTGTTGTCTTTGTGCTCTCTTCAGCAGGTCTGCTGTTCATGCAGTCAGTTTAAATGTGATTCAGTATTTTGCACTTCTTATTGAACTTCCCGTCTCTCTTCTCTCTAATGATTCGTTCAGTGTTGAATTGCTAGACGTTTGTCACAGTCAGCAAAAATCACCTTTTATAAAAATATCTAGTGGCTTGCTGAACACATTCACTTTATTATGCCCTCTTTCATGACATGCATACAAGCATTCTTCAGCTTTCTAGACTCCTAGCAATAAAGATTTTGGGATGCTAATAGAAATTCATGACTTGTCCTTTTGGCTTGCACTTAAAACACCCTGGACAACTATACTTCTGTATTCTGTCAGAATAAAACCTGGATACAATCACATAGCTATTTGTCTTGAGCTAGCTCAAATCTGTGTTCCAGACTGAGGAGTCTCTTCCCTAGTTTATTTTGCTGGCATGAAACACAATGTTCCCGCTCAACTCAAAGACCAGTGGACTAAGCAGAAAAAAATGTGTTGTACTGTACCTGTATTGATAAATTTCCAAAGAATCAACTAAACAGCTCCCTGTGGACCCTTGTAGACAGCAACAGTTTTCTGATGGTTACCAGACTTTCTGTCCTTAGTTCAAAGTGTGTCCTCATGGCACAACTGCATTTTAAACACGTCAAGTTTATTTTAAGCCCCATCTGCTACTTGGTTAGTTGTGTCTGTAGGGGCCACAGAAGTGGCTCCCTGTGACAATTTAGGAAAATCATCTCTGTTCTGTGTAGCAGATGGTCATGTTAATGTTAAAAGTTTTCCTAAAGTAATGTAACATAAGCTACTCAGTTCATCATAGTGAACTGTTATGAAAGTTTTCATTTAGTAGAGATGCACAAACCCTGCTCTTCAGAAGTCCAGCACTGATGCAAGAGTTCTGGTTTGTAAAACCAGTTGTGAGTGTAAATACATTTTCCGATTGTGACTATTTAATGAATTGCAAATATTTAGCGCAGGCATAAACAGAGAACAGGTGTTCTCTGCTGCTTAGACTTCATTTCCCACTTTCCTGATTTCTGTTTTATTTGCTTTATGCTTATTATAATGGCTGCCACCAACCGCTGCCACTTGAGTGTGCTAACCGTGACTCACAGAAGTGCCTCATAAATTACATCAATGGGAAAGCAGATGAGCACATGAAGAGGAGGTGCAAAACTCATTAGTCATGCAGACTCCTTTTTTGGGGACTGAATTGCCTGACAGAAAAGCATTGTGAGTGCCTCGTGCATCTGTCAAGTCCACCAGATGCCAATCTTACTCTTGCAGTTTCTGTGAAAGCTATGAATCAATATGCATTATTCAGTATTGTAAAACAGGACCTTAATTAACAGCCAACTAAAGCAGAAGGAAAAAGGTAATCACCCAACACACAGTGAGTTTCTTCAAAGGGAATAACTTGGATTTTTCCACTTGAAGCAATATCTAGATAACAGTCCCTTTATTTCTTTCTCATACTTTATCTTGCACAGTGATTCAGTTGAGGACAGGTATTTGAAACAGGAGAGCGAAATGGAGAATCTGTGAGCTAGACACTGATTTTGATCAATCTGCATGAAATGAAGTGCATCAGTGTACTAGATCAAAATCAGAAAAGGACACAGTATTGCACCCTGTCTGCGTTGTTGGGGATGAGCCAGCATCTTTATTATAATCTGTGTGATTTCAGGGATTTATAGCATACCTAAGGCTGAAACTTTGTAAGACCTTCATATAGCCTTCCAGGATTTTTTTTTTTGGTTTATTTTCACAGAAGGGACCACAGTACATTTACACAGGAGCACAGCACATGAAAGAAAAAGGACAGGTTTTTATCTTAGCAGCTGTGAAGATGTCTTCTGTGTGAGTCTCACTTAAACTTGACAGCAGAAGGGACTACAACCATTCTCATAAACTGATCTGTCAGTCAGATCAGGCTACCATTTAGTGAACAAGTAAAAATGAACCTTGAAGACTTTACCAACACTACCAACAGTAGCAAGTGTCAAAGTGAAACTAGACTATCCCTTAGCCAGGAAAAAAGAACGTAGGAGACCATTTGTAAGAGCCTGAACAAATAAAATCATGACCATGAAGGCTTTAAGGGAACAGTAGATGGAGAACAGAAAAAAACCTCATGAGCTGACCCCCATGAGAAGGTGTGACACAGGTTTGTCTACCCTAAAGATAGCTCTCTGAACAGAGTGCAGTGCATGTTTTTGATCCCTGAAAAAGAGTTTTTCTGTATAAGGATGAAGTGAGTCAGAATCACGTCTATTATGTCCAAATGCTCTTACATTGTAACCCAGTACAAACTGGCCTCTCCTTCTCCCAGTGCTTGTCTGAGTTCAGGACAAATGGAAATATAAACCAGCCAAATCAGGTGGCAGCAGCAGGTCCCTGCAGCAGCTTCAGAAGTTCTCTGGTTCCAATTTATCCAGATATCTGACTCTGTTTTGTAGCTTACAAGTTTGTCTTGTTTACAGTTAGTTAGGAGGGATATGTCAGTATGTCTTGGCATTGCAGTGTAAGGACCCAAAAGGACAAAGCCATTTGAGTCCACTTTTAAGCACACATTGTTCAGGTGAAGCTCTGACAAGCTCAAATGGACTGCAGCACTTAGGCAGCACAAGAAAAAAGTGAAATAATCAGTAAATGATGTTTGCTTCTTGGTATCTTTTGATTCTTCAGTCTTCACTTTGTTATTGTCTCTTGTGCACTAATACACTCTTAAATTTATTTCTGTAACTCAAGAACAGTGTGCACGGAAATTTTTGCAGGTCAAGATGTCCCTGTATAAACCAGTCTTCTCTTGAATTCATTCCAATTTTTTTCCAATGAAGAGGGCAATTTATCTCCAAAAATTTGTCATGGTTCTACTCCTCATTGTAAGAAATGTCATATAAAAAAATTCAGAAGCTGAACTGCACACATCTGGTTGTACATTTAGGAACACTCAAGAGAAATGCACCAGTAAAATAGAGCATTGCACAAGGCAATCTTACTATCACAATAATAATGATAATATCAAAAATCCTGTCAATGAGCAAAGGAGTTCCTTATTAATGCTCAGCAAAGAATACGCATATTCTACATGTCTTATGAGAATGCTTTTGCCAAATTAGTATGTTGACTGCTTTGTATGCTACAACAACTTATAATATACAGATTTACAGCTGCCATCTTTAGGAGCTAAAAATGTACACTAAACTTAGCTGCTAGCTAAAATGTACTCTTGGTAGGTGAGGTGTGTTGCTGTGAAAATGTTCACATTTATATGTTTTTTACAGCCCTTGTATGAGAAATTCTCTTCCTTGTGGTAACTGAAACTTGTAAGGAATTTTCAGTGACTAAGGCAGGTGGCAGAAGGAACATTTCTGTGAATGGATAAATCCCTGCCTTCAGAACATTAACAATAGGAAAGCTTGATGAATACACAGTTTAGAAGGGCTCAAATCTGTTGCAGTGTGTAGGAGCTGGGACCTGCTAAGTCCAACAGCACCCTGGGGTGCTTTAAAAGCAGCATCACCAGCAGGTAAAGAAAGATGATCCTTCCTCTCTACTTGGCACTGGTGAGATACATCTGGACTGCTGTGTCCAGCTCTGGACTCCCCAGGACAAAAAAGATGTGAAATTACTAGAACAAATCCAGCAAAGGTCACAAAGATGATGAAGCATGTTCAGCATGAGGAAAGGCGGAGAGAGCTGTTCAGCCTGGAGAAGAGAAGGCTCTGCTTCAATGACTTTATCCACAACATTGTCCTTCATGTGTCCTTCAAATGCCGATCTACCTATCTGACTTGTGTCAGTGGAACTGAGAAAGGCTGGTTCCATGCAGCTGAAAGTAAGTGAACTGGTTGCATGCACTCTGCACAGCCTTTGTAGGCCAAGGAAGACTTGAGCCTTATTGGCACCAAGTACAGTTCATAGATATTGTGGGTTTTTCACTCAAAGTCTTTGGGTAGTTGTAATTTCTGATAAACAATCTTTCAATGGCTGATGTATAGAGAGAAAGAGCAAAGTAAATGTTTAAATGCACTTGAGAAGTCAGCCCCTTTTTATACCAAATGTGAAAGAAAAAAGCCTTGATTCCACGATCCAGAGGTATCAGCAGTTCACACAGAGGCAATCATTGACAGTAACCAATGTAGTAAACAAATGTATTCCATGAGTATGTTTATAAGATAATTCTGGATACCTGTAGTGGCCCCAGCTATTTTGCCGTCTGAGCATTAGCTCTCCATCAGCAAAGTTACATAAGGGAGAACAAAGTAAGCTTAGCTTGGAAGGTGACATCCAAGTAGGTGATTGTGTGCTGGTTATGCTTTACCAGTTCAGTTTTCATTCACTGCACAAAAAGCAAGACATTCACTGTACTTACAACACTAAATTAAGGAGATAATCATTCCAAGCTGTTACAATGTTGGAAATGAAAAACAAATTCATGGTACCAGCTAACCTACCCTGACACCCCCAAGTTCATAGTCCCTGAGTAACTTTCACTCTTTGCAGAAGTCTGAGATCCTTAGTGTTCCTGGAAACCAGAAAGGTTCAGATTCATTTTACTAAAATGAAAAAGAACATCATATGTATGTATATGTATATATATATACACACATACATATATATGTGTGTGTGTGTGTGTGTATATGTATGTGTGTGCCTATATCTATCTATCTATCTATCTATCTATCTATCTATCTATCTATCTATCTATCTATCTATCTATGAGGGTATATACAAAGCATGAACCACTGTTTCTCTCCTGTGTCCTACCTTGCAGTCTAACCACTGCTGTTCCCATTTTGTGGCTGATTGTTAGAGGCTTCAAGTGTTTTCCAGGTTCATCTTAAGCATTTTAGCCCAGCTTTAAATCAGGATGCAAAACATATGTATTTCCTTTTCAGCTTGTGGCTTCCTATCACAACCAAGAAAGAGCATGTGAAATACAGAATCCCACCAGAAGTCATGAAAAAAAGTAGTATTTCCATCCATGGCTTTCATGTGCTTAATTACAGGCAAGTAATCTGTACAAACACCTCAGGGAGGGTGAAGGGAAGGTACTTACACACTAAAGTGTTAAAGCATCTTGACAGCCTCCAGTGCTTGACTGAAGAGAGCCACTAAAGGCAGTGAGCAAATGTAGTTTTCATTTGCAGGGTAGATACAGACTATATTTCAAGTTCTAGTACTTGAACAATTATAGATAATTAGTATCAAAAGAGAGAAGAAAATGATGGTTGATTTCTGAAAAAGCTTTATTATGCAGGTAAGACAAAACACTGAGATATTTATAGTTTATGATACAGTGAAGTTGTGGAAATAAAGTAAATCAACAACACTGTTTTGATAAACTCAGACTGAATTGCTAGAATGTGTTTCACAGTGGACCCATCTCATACTCTCCATGTTTATTGAATCTTTTCTTTGGGATAATGCCAACCTTAACCAGTTCCCATTCATTGATGACATTTGCTGTCAGAAAGGTCCTGGGGATTCTCATGGACACATGTTGGGTCAACACCTGTGCACCCCTGTGATAAAGGAGCACAAAGAACACTGAAAATGCACAAGCAAAAGTGAAGCCAGCAGGTAGAGAAGTGGTTTTCCTTCCTCTGTTCAGCACTGCTTAAATTGTATCAAAAGAATGTGTCCAGTTTTGCCACTTCACTACTATATATGTTGCCTCAAGGAGGGAAGAATAAGAGAAGGATCTTGTTGCTTTCTTCAACTACTTAAAGCGAAGGTTTAGAAAAGATGGAGACAGATGCTTCTTAGAGCTAGAAATGATAGGGTGAGAGGAAATTGACAGACATTACAAAGTGTGAAATTCTAGTTAATTGTTAGAGTTAAAAATTACAATTAATGAGACTGCTGAGAGACTTCATTACATTTCAAGCTTCAGAATTATATAAAAATTAGCTGGTTAATGCCCTGAATGTGTTTTAAGTTGGCTCTTCTTTGAGGTGGGGTTTGAGCCAAATCATCCTTATGGGTCCCTTTCAACCTATAAAATTCCATATTCTTACGATCCTGCTGATACCTGCAGAAAAAAAAAATAAAATCCTTTTTCACTTTAATAGGGGCGGACTATTTAGAGATCAAATATTTTAAAAAATAGTAGGTTAAATTCTCCAGTGATATGGCTTCATCAAAAAACAGAATTGTTTTGAATGTTCCTGAATTTCTGTAAATCAAGTATTAATTTTAAAAGTGGATCAATATTATGTTGGAAGAATATCTGTTCAAGTATATCTGTCAATATATCTGTCAAGTATACCATGACATGGTTCCTTGTTTAAAGGCAGTGTTTAAGCCCTAGATGTATTTACTTGGTTTTTTTTGGACAACCAAGGTTTAAATATTATTGGCAAAGTTGTGTTTAACCTGCTTTCAAATATAATTTCTTGTGTAATTTCAAGAAGTCTGGATTGTGATACCTCAGAAAATCCTTTCGGAATTCAGGATGTAGGGAAATCTAATCCTCAACTCAGCCTGAAGCTCTGAAACAATAATATGCCCATTTTTGTCTCAATTGTTCTTCCATAATTTATAGTGAATGTAATTGGACTGAGACTCTCATAGTAATGCGAACAGATGTCTTGACTTGCAATATGTTGTTCCATATTAGATGCCTTTTTTATTACTATTGAAATGGGTCTTTATTGCACATTTCCTTTCTGTAAAGTATGAAACAATTTGGAAGTCCAAGAACAGGGTCTGACAGATAAAACAGCTACAGACAGTAAACAAAAAAAGTTTTGTATTGCCCTTCAGAGAGAAAAGCCATAACTGTATGAGTGAAGTGTGTTGCACTGGAGAGTGAAGATATGGATTCAACATTTCTTGGACTTTCCTATTACAAAACTAAAAGCACATTATGAGATAATAATAAGGGTTATCATTGTCAACTGGATTTTTCCCATGAACAATTTTTGTGTTGACAAAAAATCCATTGTCTGGCATAGAAGCTTCGGTGAAAAGGACCAGGCAAACAGTCATTTAAAATTTTTTATAAGACTTGAACACATACCTAAACAAATTCAATATTTCTTGTATCAAGGAGAGGAATACCTTAGTCTGTTTTAGAAGGTCTTGGCAGAAGAGATGAGGAAATAAGTAACTTCAGACTCTGCCTCCTATAATGATGCATAGATTTCCCTAAGCCAGTCAGGATTTGGTACCTGTTCCCCTCTAGATAACTTCAGAATTGCAGTTCATCTCAGCGTAATTAATGCTTCCACTTCACAGGTCCACAGAGACATTCTGTAGGCGTTCTATATGAGGTAAAATGAGAACTGTGGATGCAGATGTATCACAGAATCACAGAATAGAATATGCTGAGTTGTAGCACAGTAGAACTAGGTAAAGGTTTGTGTCCTGCTGCAGCAGCTCGGGTGAATCAGAACTGTCAATCTCCCTGCTCTCCATTGCTGTACCTACTATCCATCCCCAAAGGCGTCACAGCAAATCAACCTTGAAGAGACTGGGGCAATCTGGAAGGAGATTGAGAGGGCTAGGAGAATGACTGTGTGGGCAAGGCACCAGAACTACTGCAAGCAATGGTACTGAAAAGTGCTGATCCTGAAAAGCACCCTGAGGGTGCATGTGGAGGGCCACTACCAGAGCTCTGGACAGGTAAAACACCCACCAGGAATGACAGACCTTCTGCCTCTTCTCACTCTACCTCAAATCTGGAAAAATGTTAGTACTTCTTGGTGCAGAAGCAGGTTAATCACAAATAAATCACAAGTATGTGATTCATATGGATGTTTTGAAAATGTGTTAACTAGAGTTTGGTCAGTGCTTTGAATCAGGGCAGTCAACAATTTCTCTTTGATCCATTAATACTACAATTTAGTGGAAACAAGGAAGAAACATCTTGAGTAGTGTTG
This sequence comes from Myrmophylax atrothorax, assembly GCA_026770055.1. Taxonomy (NCBI): domain Eukaryota; kingdom Metazoa; phylum Chordata; class Aves; order Passeriformes; family Thamnophilidae; genus Myrmophylax; species Myrmophylax atrothorax. Next base: position 80,124,357 of record JAOXXN010000395.1, read on the forward strand.
CCTGAGAGCTGGCAGAAGCACTCATGGGTATTTATCAACAGATGGCAAGCTCAATAAATAATATTAAAGCCAATTCAAGAGAATGGAGTATTTTTAGGACAAGGATGTTAAGCTTCCCTGCACTTTTCCCAACTTTACTTTTTTGACTTTCTCTTCCTTACTTTGCTTTCATTTTCCATCCCTCATGCTAATTTTATTTGCTCAGTTGTTATATTTTTCTCTCCTCTTTTTCTTTTGCATAATTTCCTTATGGAGACAGGGGGAGGATGGTACTTGTTATAAATAAGGGAAGGAGCCAACAAGGGCAGTGACTAATAACACATGCTTATAGAATACTCTTGTCTGTCCTCAAATGAGAGTTGCCTATTTAAAAAACTTTTAGAATGCTACCTGAGTGGTGAATAAAAATGATAGCAAGGCACTGTGGCTGTTCAAAAAACCTGCTATTCACATTTTGGCACACCAGGAGTCTTTCCATGTTGCCCCTGCAGATTGTTATTTTCCCCTGACCTGCATCGTAACTAGTGCCAAGGAGGTGAGCTCCTGTCTGCTCTAAAGATTGATGCATACTAAGGAAAATGGATTTTTTTTAGATATTCTGTATCTCCACTGTTACAGTGCCAGTTGCAACACACTCTCATGAACTGGACCTATAAATTTCCCTTAACAATTTTGTTGCCACGTGTCATTTTTGGATCTGTTGTGCTACACATACTTAAGGATGCAGTTTTATCAGCACAAAATGCTCAGATGAACAGAGACTAGTCACCTAAGCTTTAATTTCTAAACTGGTCTATAACAACAATCATTTGGTATAGACCATCAAGACTGCAACTGATACCCTGTCACATGTAAGATCTTTGGTAGGACTACTACTGGCAAGCTATGAACTAGTTGGAGGAGGCTCAGTAAAAAGTGTGATGCAAAGTACAAAAGGAGAAACAGAAATACTGCCATCTCCTGTAAGTTCTCTGGGGTCAGAGAAATTTTGGTTGGAGCTGATACCAGTTTTGTGTGGAAAAAAAAAAAAATCGGTCTTTAACAGAGGTCAGCCCTGATTTGCAGTTTTCTTTTAGCAGAGCTTTCTTTCTCCCATGAGCGGGGAACACTCAGACTTTTGCTTGTGGAAAGGAAGGTAATAAAAGATACAACAATCTGAACTCAGGATACTCCTGGGCTTTAGAACAAGTTTTTTTTCATAGAAAACTTTTTGTCTAAGAAATTGTTTCTCTGCTCATTATTTTACTCAGACCAACTCAGCTATCTTATTTTAAGACATATACCCAAATATTCATGAGACAGAGGAGGGCTTGACAGAACAGAAAAGTGGTGAGATCAAATGAAAAGGAATGGGAATCTTTCACAGCTGTATAACATTGGTGGTTTGCACTACACAGTAATACTACAACAAGTAAAGCTGCTAAAGTGGTAGTGTCTTGATTCCTATACACACACATTGACTCTACTAGTGGATATATTATAAAGAAATACAAATTAAAAATATTTATATACTCTTCTAAATTTTAAGAAAAGGAAAACTATAAAAAGAATATAAAAACTAATAGAATTACATCTTATGTTTCTACATTTTGTTTCTCAGTGTGTGCCTCTGTGTTGTCAGCTATCAAGGGGCCCTTCTAACAGTCTGAAAAGGGAAACAGTTTTATCATTTACATGATTGCAAAGTTATTCTGACCTGAGGATTTTGTGCAGTCTTCCCCTACCTAAGGGGTTGGCATGGAGTATGGAGCTAGGTTCTTCCTAGGGTGCCCACAGACACATTATCAGTCACAAATAGCCAGAGTATTTGGATTGGACATAGGGAAGAAAAGAGGGAGTCCAGCTTAGCCTGGGATGAGATTATCCATAACTCTATCTTCATTCTTGGATGTATTCCAAACTTGCTAACAGAAGCTGAACAACCCAATTTAGCTTAGACGTTTGCTCTGCTTGTAAGTCCCTCCCCATCCAAACTTTTGTGCAACACTATTTAACACAAGTGAGGTTTAAATTGACTTTGCCCAGTTATTCTTGTCTTTTAGCAATACAAAGTCTGAAAGAGGCTAGAGAATGATAATAAACTGGAAAACACGCAGCATAGTTTGCCAAGTTTTTTTGGCACATGAAAAGGAATGACATCTCACACCAGGAAGAGAATAGGCACTCCAAGTGATTGTTAAGCAACAAAATACTCTATGTGCTATCTTCTTTGGCTGTTCTTGTTACCAAGTATTGACCTCCTGGAGAGATTTGAAAGCAGAAAACTCAAAATTATCTCAATTCTGGGAAGATAACATGACAAAATAAAGCAATAAGAGCCTGTATCTTTTATTTAAAAGCCATGCCTTTATTCTGCAAGTAGTTGAAACCAATTAATGCACACAAAAGAGAAACCTTAACAAGGAGAAGGAAGATGAAATCACAATAAGTGAAATTTAGTTTGCAGTGTAGAAAACCTTTCCAGCAGTAAGATGTAGTATTGGCTGCCATATTTTATCTCTGACAGAATTTGAATAAATATATAACCGGAGCTGATTTTTTGTTGGAAGGGGCCTAGAGTCATTTAACTACTTTCTAAAACTAGATTCAATTAGCCAAATTGATTTTTAGGGCACTCTGTTTAAGCAATGAACTGCAAAATTCTCAATATTCCATCTCCTTTAATAGGGGTCTGTGTACACTCTTCTGCTTTTTCAAAAATAACAGAATTACTTTTAGGAAAGAGAATGCCTGAGCTTAGTCCCATTATTAATTTTTTTCTCATAAAGCAAAATAAAGACAATTAGAATAATAAACAAAAAAGGGAAATACAATCTGGATTTTCTGTGTTCATATTTAAATGCTGAAAATTATTAATAAGGATGGGTAACTAGTGATAGAATCACCTACCATATATGGGGAAGTTACTTAGTACTATTTCAAGCTGAACATTTCTGCCAGAAATATTTGGGTATATCATTAAAAATCCACCAAACCCCTCACCTGATTTTTATTTAATTTGGCAATGATATTGTGCAGGTTTAAAGGTAAACCAGCAGGAGAAATGAACGCAACACAAAAGAGATTATAAGTCAGAGTTACAATTTAATAACAATTTTACAATAAATGCAATGGCACAAAGAGAAAAATTGGTTTTAATCCACAAACCCCCAGAAGTATAACCTAGCACCCTGGGGCACAAGCACAAAGGGGTTTGTTAACTCCTGTGCTCAACCCCACATGGTTCCCCCATGTCCAAAATAAAAGTCCAAAGTGGAAAACCTGTTGGTGCAGCTGACAGTTGCAGTCTGG
>JAOXXN010000395.1:80151002-80173191 GCA_026770055.1 Myrmophylax atrothorax
CCGCGCCGGCTCTTCCAGCATCGAGCCCGCACTCCCGCCCTGCGCCAGCCTGGCCCTTCTCTCCCTCCTCCCTCCTGTGCCTTGCAGCTGCACAGGCCTGGGCTTTTTTTGGGGAAAATATACCTAAATGCATTATTTTAGCAGAAAGACACAGTTTTCAGAGGAAAAATGCACCAAGCCTACAACCTAGCACAACACAGACTACAGCAGAAGACTTGCACACTGACAGCAGGATGACTGCACTGTTACAGCACACGGGTTGTGTCTTTCATCATCCTCATATTCCAACAGGAAGACAGACTCCAGCTACAAGACACCCAAAATGAGGAAATAAAAGAAAATAGGCAGCCTAAGATTTACAGAGGATGAAGCAGGCTTTGTTAGGAGGTGAAAGACAATGCCCAGGAGTCAAATAAATATTGATTCCTGCAAGGTGTGAAAGACATTTTGGCACAGGCCTCAAAAAGTACTGGAAAGAATTTCAGCTGTCCTGACTATGCCTGCTTTTCTGTAGCTGACAGCTCTGCATGGTGGGTTTGAAGAGCATTGGTTAACACACACTTGGTGTTCAGACCTGGTGGTGTCTTTCCTTGGTGGAAGAAGACTTTGGCTGTCTGCATGACATCAAGATTCCTGTGATCCTCAGATTCTGTTCTTTCCACACTTACAGCTTTTCATCTTCTTCCCATTTGCTAGCAGAGCGTATCAAATTATTTAAAAATAAACTTATTTTCTAGTATCTGGAAATTACCCAAAATATATCCTTCCACAGGAAAAAAAAAGAACAAGAAGCTCCTAAGCAATCCTTTATACAGAAGTTGCAAGCAATTACAACATTGTACAGTATTTTTGAGCAGAGCAGCACAGCAGACCATGGTTTTTTTTTTTTAGGTTCACTCTTACCATCACTCACTTTTTGAGTTTTAAAAGTGAAACAGAGAACAAGTGTTTCTACTGTATATCTGTTTTCCAAATCAGGTGGGGAGAAATCCTTTTCTGTGGTAACCAACCTTTCTGGTTAGGTATTTAAGAGCTATTCTTCTCATTTCCCTCTGGTTTTTGCTTCTGCATTGTTGATACACTTGGTGCCTTTCTTTTTCCTTTACTTATGACAAATCTCAAGGTTTCGGCTGCAAGATATCTGTCCATCACTGTATCAGTGGGACTGGATATCTCCCTGACTGTAACAGCTGCTGTAAGGGAGAAATCCTGTGCCTTGTGCCTTAATAACACAAACCTCAATAGAGCCATGCATCTGGCACGGTTACTGTCTGGAAAACACCTGTACACCATTTTTCTCTCTCAGTTCTATTCCCTCTTTCTGACAGTGGGCAGCTCTGCTATCTTTTTCCCATAGTGAGTTCACGTTGACCTTAAAATTTAAGCATCTCACCAACAATAAGCATAAACATTTCTTCTGAAGGGTAAAATCTTATCCGTGTTCTGATGGTTTTTATTTAAAATTCCAGCTTGTCCTTGGACTTCATTCCATCAATGTCTTCTGGGAAGGTCAACAAAATGCATTTTTTAAAGCACAATTTAAAAAAGGAAAAGTCATCAGAGCACGTAAACACCATAGCCTGGTGGAGTTTATTAAATCTCATGGTAAACAAAAATGCAAAGAAGCTGTTAATCCATATTTTGAAACAAATCAGATCCTGAGTGACCCGATTAATCTTTTCCTTCAGCAGCTGCTTGTTATAAAATAGCCTTTTCAGTGTGTGAAAAAGTTTCCTGCATTCCCACATTTTGTTCCATAGGTCTCTTAGCAGGCTTTTCTTTAGTCTTAAATTCTTAAGATTTCTTCAGCTCCCGACTCACCCCAGAACTGCATTTGGTTATATGCCTTCCTGTCCCCAACATGTATGCAGAATCTTTGCAAAAGTTATTTTCTTGAGTCTTCCAGGTCTGTAATTTGGAGACTGACACACAAATGATATTCATGCCAAAGAGCAGAAAATAACAGTCATTACAGTGCTTTATTTTGCCATTGTGATTCCTCCCATCTCAGAGTGGCACTAGCACACACACCGTGATTTAAATTGGCACTCACCATAGTTCTTCCTGATCCACAGCTGCCTGTCTGTTTTAGTGCTTTTCTGAACAAATATACTACAATTAGGCCAATTTAAAGACCACTCACGCGAAGTCATCTGCACATATTGCACTCAAACACACAGAGACCAGCAAGAGGGCTATGACCACCTGATGCCTTGCTAGAAATTTCCCTCTCTGGCAAGATATTTACATCCAGAACACTATGACAATGCCAACCTGTAGCACGGCAAAGTACAGCAGAATACATTGGAGTGTCATCCATCTTGACCAAACCCCAGACTCCTTTTCACTGCCTGAAAGCCCCTGAGTAACAACCTGCAAAAGTTTTTCAGAAACTATTTGGTCAGACCATCTCATACCTGGGGTTTTGACTCAGCTAATACTTTTGCATCTGTGCAGTTCCCAGTGGGCATGAAGTCAACTGTAGAACAGGTTATTGCCTACATTGTCCTCACCTAAAATTGTAACTCTGCACACCCACAGCCTGTGTACCTTAACCACATGCCTGCTGTATCTGTGTGTGTTTGCTATAGGAACCAGAGAGGGAAAAAATGGATTCTGAACAAGAAAGATGGAGAGGGACTTTTTACAAGGGAATGTAGTAATAGGACAAGGGATAAGGGCTTTAAATGGAAAGAGAATGGGTTTAGATTAGATATTAGGAAGAAATTATGCACTGTAAGTATGATGAGACACTGGAACATGTTGCCCAGAGAGGCTGTGGATGATCCATCCCTGGAAGTGTTCAAGGCCAAGTTGGATGGGCTTGGAGTAACCTGGTCTAGTGATAGGTGTCCCTGCCCATGGCAAGGGGGTTGGAACTAGATGATCTTAAGATCCTTTCCAACCCAAACCATTCTGTGATTCTGTGATATGGGATGCAGGACAATCCTCCTTCCTGGCTTGTGAGGGCAGGGACCCTGGGAGTTCCTCCAGCTCCAGGTGGTGGTGCCAGACTGGGGTCATTCACTCTTTATATGTGAAGCTCACAGCAATGTTGGGTGCAAGTTCTCCATTAGACACAGGCATCTCCCACAGCCCCCAAACCTTTCACACAACTCCCCTCATGTACCCCGTCCCTCACAGTGCTATCTGCATCTTTTGCCCACTTCTCACTCTGACACTTACTAAGCCCATGAATTTCTCATGTCACTTTCAGCAGTTTACCATGTTCAGTTCAGCTACTTTCAGCTCAGGCCAGGGCTCTGGTATTTGCACACATAGTTCAGGAGGAATGGTACAGGTTACTGAATTGATTTAAAATGTAATCATAGGCAGACAGATAACCCCAATTCATCAGTATAAAGTGCAATCACATCACATTCCTGAAAACTTTCCCCATATATCCTTCCATAGACCACTGCACCCTGGCAAAGACCTAGCAAGGACTCCTGAAGAAGCTGACATATCCTAAAGGATATTCTCCCTTCTTAAGATGCAGGATGTCTTGAATTCATTGCATTTATGTTACACACTTTCTGGACAGAGCCCTTTTTCATCTTAGGTTTACTGATCAAACAGAAACTTACATTTCTGCCTTTTTAGCTCTGTCCCCAAACATTATTCTTCAGACTCACTCTAGGGCATAAATACTAATGAGTGGCAATGGAAAGCATAGCATAGATATCAAAATCATCTGGACACAGACTAAAAATACAAAGTTAATGCCTGGATGAATTGATTCTGCAAACACTCATCAAATAGAAATACTCACAGGTTGAAAAAAAATGCTTTGAACCAGAGAAGTTCCAGAAAAATTCCTGGTCTGCTTAAGAGAGAGCTCCCAGTAAGGAGAGCCATTCTAGCCCCTTCTCCATAGGCCAGTTGATCCCAGATAAAAGAAAAAACAAAAGAAAAAATATAAAACAGGGAAAGAATTATCAGTATCCACAATACTTTGAATATAAACTTGAGATTCATGATTCAACCAGAAACTAGAGGGATATCTGAAACTGAGTTCAATTTGCTGCCTACAAACTCTATAGACTACTGCTTTGGTGAAGGAATTTCCCATTCAAGTATTACAAATTAAGAGGTTCTGACCATGCCCTGGAGAATATAGATATCAGACATGTTACAACCACCTGAGAGATGAGGAATTGTCACTGCAGAAGTCAGTATGATTGATTGTACATGCTACAGTCAATATACTCTTTTTAAGTGTTGCACTGAAATATATTGACAGGAACACAGTGGGAAAATTTAGAACCCCAAATGCTCACCCATAAAAACTATTTGTGTTCATGCTCAAGCTATTGGCAGGTGTTAAAGTATCGCAGTAAGCGAGCATTTTGTGGCTTACTGAAAGTAATTAACATATGGAATAAAAAAGTTTCCTAATTACTGAAGATATGAATTTCAAAAGCATAGATTTTCTGGAGTAATATTAAATTAATGCTGTAGATGAGAAAAAAGAAGTGCTAGTTATATGCAGAATTGGAACTTTTGGCAAGGATTTTCTGAGATCAAAGGAAGCAAAACAATCAGTCTCTGGAATCCCTTGAGAAGTGTGATCATGTAAGTCCTCATAATGTTCTCTCATACAATTATGGTTGAAAGGAAAGGAGAACTATCAAACTGTGAAACACCTTATGCTGGTCTGGCAAAATTGCTCTAATAAATGTTAATCAGAAAATATAATGGAATTCTGCACAGCACTGCTTGATTTTATTGCAAGGCATTGATGTAGGCATCAGTTCCCCTACTGGCCAGTCAAAGACCATGAAGTGATGACAATCCATGCTAATAATAACACAGAGATCATTAAGAGGCAGCATGGTTTTAATACAAATGAGAGAAGAATATAATACTTGCCTATAGCACGTCTTCCAATTGAAAAAAAAGAGCACAGAGACATCATCATGCAAGGTACCTCTTGCTTTATAGTGTCAGCACTAGCAACCTCATTCTAGAAACACATCCATTTGGAAGATTCATATTTCTTATTTCCTCTGTGATTAAAAGCAGGATTGTCTCATCATGCATTTGTTATCCTCTCCTTCTGGTTAACACAGGTATTTCCCAACACCCAGCCTTAAAGAATGTGCCCACCAGAAGGTCTCTTTAAGCTACACAAAAAGTAAACTTAGCTGGGGCTTAGGTTGTAGGTATGGTCCAAAATGACTTGTGACTTTCTCAGATTAATTTATTCTTTTGGCATCTTTATACTTTTCTCTTTTTTTCCTTCCATTTTCCTCCTATGTAATGGCCTGCTCTTCTGATGTATTTTGGAAGAGACTCTGTACCCAGTTATCTAAACAAACCAATCTCCGATCCTCTGATCAGCTTTCAATCTTGTGGGACATGATGTGTAGTAATATCCCTTTGGTATTTTATCATAAAATTTGAACAATTTTCCCAGTTCCACTGGAAATTCAGAATTTGGAGTGACTGAATCCGTCATACACACACACACACACACACAGAGTGTACTCACATATGTACACACATGGCTGGCCAAACAAATCAGTACAGACAGACACACAGCACACTTGCAAACACAAATGGCACCAACAGCTTCATGCTTCTCCCCTTTCTGGCTGAGCTGGTGTAAGGTCTCTTAGTGGGATATACATGAACACAGACTGTGTATGATTGAAGCTAAACTTTACAATTAGGTTTTAATTTTTACTTTCATTCTTAGTTGTATCATCATAGCAAGATGACTTGATTCTGATGTCTGTTTTATACCAAGACAAGGGCTATGAAGGGGACTTCTGTTTCTTTATGTCATCCTAAACTTGCACATGACATTGCAGAGATCAGATGGAGAAGTCAGAGTATTGTGCAGGTTAGGTTCTCACTAAACAAAGGACAAGCATGAACACCCTTTCCATGTTAAGCCTGCATGAACCATGATATCACTGAGTGCTAACTAACGGCATGAAGAAATTGCTGAACAAACTCTGCAGTGAACTGTAATTCATGAAGCAATTTTTAATATTCTATTCTTCCCATTATGAAATAAACAGAAAGGTCAGGTGAAATTTAGGAAGAATCTGCTTTACAGCTGGTTCACACATCGATTCTTCTATATAGTACTGGTATGAAGTGACTATTTACTAGCTTATTGATTTCTATAGAGCAGGGAGAAAAAAAAATCACAGTGTGCAAAAAGTATTCATATCAAGTTATCTCACATTTTCCCCCTGCAATACTGAATTTTCTCTGAGAAGACTTGAATGTTCAGAATATCAAGTAGGAGAGATTTGTTTAGAACTTAGAAGCTACTAAAATCATAGTAGTTAAATTCCTGCTTCCAATCTGAAAGAGACAGTAGGAAGTGTCTTTTGGGAATGAGAGGCTGCAGTAGGAACTGACAGAGGACAAATACCTCCTTCTAGTTTCTAAAATGGTGAGGGCAGAATATTCTGTTCATGGTGGATAGTTGACTTTATTGCAAAAATATATTGTTTAAACTTTGAGTCTGGCAGAGATATTTTTTAAAATAGAAGGGGCTTCATTAATTCTAAAACCCTATCAAAATCTGAAATTTAGACTACTTTCTGGCAATAGCTGCAGCATCTAAAAGGCATTCTTAGAGCTCAGACAAAATCCTAACTGTAACTTATTAAACGAGGATGACTATTTTAAGAGCAGCAACATCAGAGCACTTGAACAAAGCACATGTGTCAAAAGAAAAGGGCCTGAAGGAAAAATGCAGCTCTCCATCTTGCATACAGTCTGAATAGTATTTTTTCACAAGGAAAGCCAGGCAGGCTCTTTTCAAACAACAAAATTAATTTGAAGTTCTTAATCAGAAAAAATGCATCATCTCTTGTGCTTCTCCCTCTTGTCCTCCACTGTGAACCATTGACACCTCTGCCACATCACCTTCCAGTTTCCATGAGGCCAAGATACCTTTGGGATACACCATAATGCCATAAATCACTGAGGATTCCAGCCTGGAATTTGTTTATTTCTTGGTCATTTTGTGCTCAGGGACCAAATGGAAGCATTTAGCATAGTTCAATTTAATCATCCAGGATTTTTCAGCACTTCAGGACAAACGAGCATTCTGTGACATCAAGTGGAAAGGGTGGATGATAGGAGAATCCTTCCTGGAAAGAAGTAATCTCTTTGACATATGAATTTATATTGGAGATTCAATAATAATAACAGCAATCTTTTGTGCAAAGATTGCACAAAAAATGAGAAAAAGATAGGAAAGAAACATTCAGAGAAATGAGTATTTATTTGACATAGTGATCAGTAAACACCTACATTCATGAAGCTATTTAACTGGTTAGGTTTTCAGACTGTACCAAACTGTACTTTTAAGCAAGCCAAAGTATAACAACAATTTTGAAACTGGAAGGGCAAACCACAAACTATTTCTGTAACTTTTCAGAAAATAAAAAGGTCTGAGAGCCCTTAAGGAAAAGCAGTCAAAGTGTTTGACATCTTGTTTTCACACTAGATGATCTTTAACATTTCCTCTCTTTCTGCCAAGACCTACCAGATATAGTGATATAAAGAATTGACAGAGATACTGTTCTTCCTCATCTTTTATTATTTAAAAAGTAGAACTCTATACATAGCTTTACAGTATCTGGCTGGGTAAAAATTTTCCCCTTAAGATTCCACACTAAAGATGGCACATGTCAATGTTACTGTATATTTTTCCATACCCTTAACCCACAGCTAAAAACTGTTTACAGTACAAAAATGAACTGAAGAGGGCAGTCCAGTCACAATCTTCCTTGGTTCTGATGTCACCAGTTTAGCAGTGCAGAATGCCAGTGGAGGAAGGATTCCTCTCTTTGCCTCTCATCTTTTTACAGCTCAAATAAAATGTAGCATAAAATGAGAAAAAAGCTTGTATATATGATCAGTCCAGTGACCAGTTCAAAGGATATATGGGCAACTGGCTTCTTGCCCTTGCTCCAGTGAACAACAGATTTCATTACAAAATATCTAGGTGGCTATGATGTGCTGCTGCTGAGGACTTACGGAGGTCTGTCCCCCCAAAATCACTTAAACTGGGTCTTCTGCAACCACACTGAGTTCTTCCAACAGTGTAGTGTTGCAGACTGACAGCTACACCCCTCAGATTGATTTTTATGAAGGTGGGAGGCTTAGGCACTGTCCTTGAACCAATTGTCTTGTGTTGAGTCACCTGTATGAATTAACAAGACAAATCCCAAAAGTGTATTGGCATTCCTTCCGTTCTGCACAGCCCACACAGACGTGATGCTGCACGTGCCTGCCAACAAATGTATAGAGAGTGAAGAAGATCTATTTTTTTATTTGAATACCTACTAAGGCAGTCAGATATACAAATCCTCCCAGTGAACCTAGACTTCCTTTCACTTCCAAAAACATACACTTAGAACATATTGTCTAGCACTTGTTTCATGAACTTGAGAGAAAGAGATTTCACTGATGTGATGTTAAGTATCTCTGATGTATTCGCTTCACGATAGCTTTATTCAAGAATAATTCTCTAGAATAGTGCAGTCACTCATATCTTATATCTTCCTGAAGTACTTTATTCAAGCAGAGGCTTGGCTGTATAAGCTATTTTAATTAACACTTTAAGCTAAGCCTTCACCATCTGCTCTCTTTTATAATTACAAATGTAAAGGGAATCTCATTCTCAGTAGTATCATTAAAATTCAAGATAATAAAGAAAATACATAAATGTATCCCATTTTATTCATTCCAAAGGCCCTAATTTGCTGTGTTCCTTTTTACTGGTTTTGTCTCATCTAGGTCTCAAAAGACAGAGCAACACTAAATGGTGCCCAAGTATTTCCTTGACTGAGCCCTTGGGACTGCCTTGGAAATAATGGATGACTCATACAAGCTTCTGAATCACAGAAGAGAAACTGTACCAATATCTTTCTAGACCAATGAAAATTTTCTTTAAAGAAATTTCACAGAATTTTGCTATATTAAATTCCCCAACTTCATCTGTTATGAGTGAAAAGGGTATTCATCAAGAGCATAAAAATAAAAAGAGTCATACTAGCAAAAGATGCAAAAAATTAATGACAGAAGTAAAGAACTTTCCTTGCAGTGTAGTAGTACATAAAGTACTTATAATTTCCATTCTCTCCAGGTACTTGGAAACTTGCTTAGTTATGGCTTTGTGTGTCGTGCACTGACCCAGCAACTTGCAGAGCAATATAACCATCCTTTCCCTCAGCATGGTCAGCAGGGAGAGCGCTCTCAACCAGCTGCCTCAGAAGTGTCCCACTGCCTCCTGCAGCACCAAACAGCCATAAGCACTTGTAATCAGCACGGACAAAGCTGAGGCAACAGCCAACAAACTGCTGGAACTGAGGGGAAAGAGCCCTTTCAGCAGCACTGCTCAAGAAGATAAAGAAACTCTTAGTAGTTAGTTCCCAGTATATTCAGGAAAAGTTTAGCTTTTGAATTGTCTTTATTGAAAAAGAAGAGTGTATGAAAGAAGTGATTCTATGATCAGTTTCTTTTGCTAAGAAGGAAACCCAACACAGAATAGTGTGTACTTATTAGGTTCTTGGCTCCCCACAGTCCATCTGAAAGACCTTTTCCCTGGCTTCTACACCCAAAGAGATCATCTAGATACTTTTTCTACTATTCAAGTGCAGAGACAGATAAGGTTCCTTGGCAGAAAGGGCATAATTGATATTTTGAATGAAAACAGTTATACGTGCTATTAAATTACTAGTACTATTTTTAGATGTAAACAAAGAAGATATCATTCTATAAATTATTCAACAGCTGTTAAGTAGAAACATTAGAACTCACAGAGGTTTTAACTTGACCAGAACTAAAACTTGGCTTGTTCCCAAATGCAGATTTTGTTCCAAAAGAAGAAACAATATTTTTTAAATTAATTCAGACATAAAATTATTCAAATATTATATTAATCTTAGGTTTATAGCTCGTAATCCCAGCAGTTTCTTCATTATTTCAGCATTTCATGTTTAACCCTACTTTCATCTGTAGTTTTTGTTAATATCAATGTCTGTAATACTTAGATTCAGGGAAATAGTTCAGCTTTGTTGGCCCATATTTCCATTAGAATTGATCATTCCTGATACAGGCATATTCCATTAACCAAACTAAAAATGAGACCTATCAAATGCCTGTAATAACTTAGATATGATCTATTATCTCATTAGTCGCAGCAAATGATTTCTAGTCTGTTACTCAATATTTATTTGTATTTTTTCACAGAATCACAAAACATGCTGAGTTGAAAGACACACACAAGGATCATCAAGTCCAACCTTTAACCCTGCACGGGACCATCCCCAAGAGTCACACCACATGCCCAAGAGTATCATCCAAATGTTTCTTGAACTCCATCAGGCTTCATGCTGTGACAGTGTTAGTGTACTAGGGTAAGTAGCAAAATAAGTGAAGTCATTCTAAATTTCATTGCGACATTGAAAGATAGGACATGAATACCACTTCCGATTTTCTGCCTTTTACCTTGAGGGTTTTCTTCAAGTCAAACATGTTGAACTTATATGAAACTTTACTTTGAAATTCTTCTGCTCACAGCAGGGCTTGAGGCAAGATGAATTTCAGACATGCCCTACAAATGTCTGGCTTCACCACTTACATGAGTGGAATCATTCTGATGTGATGCTCAAAGCTTTGCAGATATAATGCATCAACACTAGCAGGAGCAGACAGGCCTCAGATCTTTAGCCTGCCCACCCAGATGCCTTGATAGAAACTAGTTGCCATCCAGGAGTGTTATCTTAAAATAGCTTAAAATGATCTAGAAAGATCTCAGGACCATCACTTTGTGGTACAAAGCCTCTTGCCTATTGCTCTCCTTTTCCACCAGGTTGTTACACTGGTTGAGAAGTTCATAAAACAATTATTGTTGGAAGGGATGTCTGGAGGTCATCTATTCCTCCACTTCCAGCCTCTCCAATTTGGGTCAGCTTAGATCAACTCGCTCAGGATCTTCTCCAGTTATGTTTCAAATATTTTTTAAAATGGAAAATCCACATCCCCTTTGAGCAACCTGTTCCAATTGTGTATCTGTTTTTGACAGATGCAGCTCATGTAACCCAGTTGGTACTTTGCACAGGAGTAGGTCCTTTGATACAGTTCTAATTTCTTGTGAAACACTTGTACAGTACTACAGATGAGTGCCAATTTCATAAGTCTGAGGTTCAGTCTTTCAGACTTCATCATGCATATCATGCTTATTCCTTCAAGCCAAGAGCAACAGAACGTATGTATTTACTCAACATCTCAGCACAGTCATTTCCTTATCTCCTGTCCGTGAACCTAAATTATGCTGATATATCAGAGACTACTCTCAATCAAGGCTCCAGGGCTGCATGGAGAATGTAAAGTACAGATTTTCATTTTTTTTTAGTCAGTGCAACCATGTTATTGCAAAGATTGTACTTGAACATGATGAAAGAAAAACAGGATCTGAGGAATTTCTAAAAACCTTCCCAATTGTGAGTTACCATGGAAAATTTACTGGCATTTTTTTGTTCTCCATTTTTTTACCAGCTCTTACAAGATGCTATTTTAGAAGCAGTTGGACATTTTACAGTCTGATTTTTTTTCCTTCTTGTTTGCATGAGACTACACAAACATTTTGAAGATAATGCAGGGATGCTGTATACTCAGATCTTTAATGCTGCTAAACAATGCATTCCATACTCTGAAGATTACAAAAAGAAACCAAAATGAGACTATGGCTCTGGGAATTTGGATTTAGATGCAATAAACCTCCCGAAGAATATAATATATCAGACTTACATATTTATGATTCTTATGCATTGTATGAAGACAATTAGAAATTTTACAAAATAGCCCCAATTGAAGCATGTTGACTAGGAAACTAAATTTAATGAGAGAATGAACAGTGTGTCTTCCTCCATGAACAACAGAAGGCACCTGAGTGGTTGCAGAAGAGCAATGCATTTTTTCCCCTCATTTTTTTTATCCAGAGTGTTTACTGAACGTGCATTGCTCCTGAACCCCTCTGCCACAGCTGCAGTTAGGGCATTGATTCAGTGGTTCTGAAACAAAGAAGGCTGAAGGCCAGCAACTTCCCACCCTAAGTCATTTGCCCAGTAGTGGGTCTACTGGATTCTGATCTCTGTTAAAACAGAAATAAAATTATCTTAGAGATCCACAGACTCAGGTCTATTCTTCATTTGTCATGTTGTCTCCACAAATTTGGCATTATTGTCTGGTAGAATCATAAACTCATAGAATATGCTGAATTGGAAGGGACCCACTAGGATCATCAAGTCCAACTCCTGGCCCTGCACAGAACACCCCAAAAATCACACCATGCACTGGAGGTTGTTGTCCAAATGCCTCTTGAACTCTGTCAGATTTGATGCTGTGACTGTGACCACTACCCTGGGGAGCCTGTTCCAGTGCTCAACCACCCTGTGGGTGAAAAACTTTTTCCTGTTATTTAACCTAAACCTCTCCTGACTCAGGTTCATGCCATTTCTTCAAGTCCTGTCACTGATAATGAGAGTGAAGAGATTGGTACCTGCCACTCTGCTCCTCCTCACGAGGAAGTTGTAACTGCAATGAGATCACCCCTCAGTCTCCTCTTTTCCAGACTGAGCAGACCAAGTGCCCTCAACTTCTCCTCGCACAGCATCCCCTCAAGGCCCTTCACCATTTTAACTGATCTCCTTTGGACACTCTCTAACAGCTTAATATCTTTCTTATATTGCAGTGCCCAAAACTGCACACAATATTCAAAGTGAGGCTGCACCAGTGCAGAGCAGAGCAGGACAATCCCCTCCTTGGACTGGTTGGCAATGCTGTGCCTGATGTACTCCAGGACACAGCTGGCCCTCCTAGCTGCTTTAAAGATGACATACAGTAATCCATATGTAACTGTGGCATACACCTTCTCGCTGCAGCTGTAAGACTTAGCCACTTTTATGGACAAAGTTAACCTTCAACAGATCTAAGGAGCCTGCAAGTCACAGGATGGACACTGGCGTCACTGTCCAAGGGAGAATTGGGCATAGCTTGGGACTTTGCTGTTCTGTCCAGTTTCACCATCCCAACTTAGCAAGGATATATTTCAGCAGATGCAGAACTTCAGTTGTAGCATATATAGACTCTACAACCTTCTCTGGAAGATGACTAGTGAGTTTCAAATATTTTCAAGTTCAGTTAGTAACTGAGCAGATGTTTTGTCATCTGTAATTTTGAACCTTGACACCTGAGATTTATCTATATATTGTATCTGGCACTGAGGGCCTTTTCTATATGTTCTCATTATTGCAATTACCAATGAAGCTGATGATAGGTGCCCTTTTTTTATTGCCAAATTCAATTCCTGTTAGCAGCCCTTTAATTAGTTCTGATGTTCGGTAGACCTGTCGTAATAGAAAGGAGAAAGGAGCTCATAAAATTTCATGTTGCCCATGCTTACTCCTACTGGAAATTATGACTCAGTGAGAGAAGAGGAGGCCAATATGTAGCACTGAATGATTCATTAAATATTTCAGAACTCTGACAGCAGTTATCATTAAAGCTTTTATAAATGTGTTTCCTGGTGAGAATCCCGTGATCCAGATCTTCTAGTGTGGGCAGGCCCAGTTTCACCCCCCAAAAAGTGGACAACAGCAGCTTCAAGCAAGACTTATAGTCTTCCAAATTCCTACCTTTCCTTGAGACCATTTTGAGAAATTTTGGATTTATGTCCATTTTCCCCAGACTTTTAGAACTGGCAAGTAAAAACGGTATGTAAATGCAACCCAAACAGAATTCTTGGGGAATTTGTTAGTTGGGTGTTGGTCAAAACCCCCAAAAGTTCTTGAGAACTAAGACAAGGCAGTTTATTGACTAACTTACATAGACAGAAGAAATAGGGAAATGTTAATATAAAAAAATCTTATGTATTGAGCAGAAGGCACAGGTTTTAAAGCTGAACAGAGAGGTGAGTCCTTACTCTTGTGCAAACCAAAAAGAAATACCTCTTTATACTTGATCACTTTGCTATGACTGTTGAAGCTTTTCTGCATGAATCTTTTAACTAAAGAACAGTAGACCTCTTCCAGATGATCTCATGTTTTATCTGTTAAAATCTGCAGCAGCTAAAACAAAAGAGTGATTGAGCACTTTCATTTAAAGAAAAAAATAAAGAAGAAAATGATTAATCTTGAGTTACAAAAAGTGTAGTTGAGGTACAATCTGAACACTGACAAGCACCATACTGTTCCAGGTACCACCTGCAATTTCTTTACAGATAACAAGCTGCTTACAAGCAGCTGCTAACAGTGAGCTCCCCTAGCAAAAGCTGCCTCTGCTCTGTGTCAGCTTAATTTTAATATCCATACTACTCAGCAAAGTTGTCTTGAAAAAAGAGGTCACTGTGAAGGGGTCCCAACTATTCAATCCTCCCACTCTGGGCCAACATAGGTGAGCATTGCCTAATCCCTAATACTGTTCAGTATGAGCTTCCTGCTGCCCAGGTGTGTCTTTGGAATAGAAAACTGTGAAGAAATGTATTTACAGCATGATGTAGCTGTAGCTTAGAAACAACCTGATGGCTGAGTGGTAGGAGAAAGAGCTGCATGTCTGGAGTTTTAAATGAGATCTGGGGTTGTAAATCAGCCCATTTCTCTGGAACAACCTGTAGCTGCTTTACCATAGGCCAGCAACACCTGAGCGTGCTGTATTGTATTGCTATGACTTTTATCGCAGGTCTGCAGCCTTTTGACATTCAGAGCTGTGCAACCCTTCACTCAGCTGCCCAGACAGCACTGCCCCTTGCATTCCTCATGCTGGCACTGTCGTGCTGTGGCTCTCAGGCAGTGGCTCTCATGCTGTTGTTCTCATGCTGCTGTGGCCATGGCCTTGTCTCAGTGGATCTTAATACCCTTGCTATGGTGGGTTCTCATGGAAAATGGTTGCCACCAGTGTAAGCATCATCCCTTCTTTCCTGCTTTTCCTACACTTTGACTATAGCTTAAGTTTAGAATATAGGGAAAATGCTACCTGGAGTGATGAATGAAACAGGTCACATTTTTTCTATGCTTTCCATGTTTTCCATTTCTTTTGCATTTCTTGCATAGCTTGTTGTTCTTCATCTTGTTCTGACCAGGCTGTTGTCTGTGTTATCCTTGATTTCTCTTTTAAGGGGCTGGGGGAGCCTTCCCTCTGTGAAGGCAATGTGCTTATAGTCTATTAAAGACCTTTCTTTGAATAAAAACCAGACACAAACCTCCTGCCCTGACAGCATTTCTGACTTCTTCAGGATGATCTGAAAAATGAGTCTGACCACAATTTTTGCAATGTGAGAGGTATTTATGAAGTGATTTTTAATGATTTACAAACCTCTTTTCAAAAGTGACATAGACTTACTTTAGTGACCAGCACCCCCTGTTCCTGATCCCTAGTAGTATGATTGGCATAACTAACACCCTTTTATAGAACAAAGAGCCATCTTCTGTGACCAAGATGGTCAAGTATCAGTCACATTTTCCCTTCTTATCAGCCCTGCAGGTCCTGTGCACGAGCCAGATTTGTTCTTCCCATCGCTATTGTTGCCAGGGTTCCTGGAGCAGCAACACCTTATGGTGGGACCACACTTGGCATTACAAGGTTCACGTGGGGACGGCTATATCTGAGATGGACATGGCTGTACCTGAGCAAGAAAGGAGAGCTGATGTGGGGTGCAGTGCTGCTGTGTCTTCCTTTGGAGTCTTCTGCCCCATAATGTGCCCTGGTTACAAAATCTGTGACAGAAAAAGCTGTGGTAGAGGTTGTTCCCCCAGACAACTCACCTATACCTGTGCACTTTGCCAAGTTAAACTTCAACAATTATTTTGCATGCTTGATGGACTAACACTTATTCTGTGACTATGAGACTCCCTTTAAGAGCAGAACTGAACTCACACAATCACACAGCCCTAGGCACCTCCCCATCAGTGGCCATGAAGGCAGTCATTTCCTCAAATCTACAGGGGGCTCCTTTTGAGCTGTCCACCATTTCTTGCATGAGAAGATACTGGAAAGAATTACATTGCTGCTTCACTTGCCCAAAGTATGTAATTTTTTCACCATAATGCAGGGACTGACATTGGCATGACCCTCAGGAATGGTACGAGGGCATGACAGGGCTCTTGGCTGGACTCTGAAGCACTGCATCAGAGGCAGCATGCTGAAATGCTGTGGCCTTCCTTTTGTGAGGAATGGGAAATTACCAGCAAAAATTTCCAAGAGGTAGGAAGGGAAATACTGTAACATTAATAAAGAGCTGATGTCAGTTACAATTAGCAGAGAATGTGCACTAAAGTCGAATTATAAAATCACAGAGCCATAGAATGGCTTGAGTTGAAGGGACCTTAAAGATCATTCAGTTCCAACCCCACTGCCAGGGGCAGGGTACCTTCCACTAGACCACATTGCTCAAAGGCCCATCCAACCTGGCCTTGAACACTTCCAGTAATGATAGTTAATATTCCAAGGTCACTCATTCAAATGGTTTAGATTATTCACATCAGAACAGCCATAAGAGCTGCTGCAGAGGTATGAAACCAGAGCTCCCTCCCAGTCATGTCCAGTATGGCTGTGCTGTTCACTCTGGCAATGAACAATATGAAGAAAAGCTGGCTCAGGAGCAATCCCTTCTTGGCACAAACCCCAATGATACTATAGAATTAACTCTAAGGAAAAAAATAAAAATGCTTGTTGCAAATAATGTGGTAAGTTATATAATTTCTCTCAGGAAAATTATGCTGCACAGAAAACTGACATGCTTTCATTCACCTAACTGTAAGAAATTACTTTTTTAAAAAAGAGAAATACTAATTATTAATGGCTTAGGCTATCACAGGAAAAAGAGATACACTTATCGGAAATGAAGAGTTTGACTTTGCTTTTCTGTAGTGTTTCTACTGAGATGAAGTATGCTGGTTAGCATATGACTAACTCATTCTTTTGGTAGGAAAAAAAAAGTGGAGAAATTATATACCTTATTACCATACAGTATGTCTGTGATCATGACTTTTAAAGCCGGGATAAAATAGAAAAGAGACCTTTCTTAATCATCGCTTGGTGTTAATACAAAGGCACCATAAGGAGAAGATGAAACAAACCATTTAAGTTAATATACACTTGTCAAGCAAGAAGCAGTATGATGGCATCACTCCAGTCTCTCAGAGGAAGGAATTTTTTTGTTCAGTGAAAGCTGATATCTCAGTGAGCCACCCAGCACAAAAATAGGAAATGAAGTTAAGAAATGCAAAGCTCTTCCATTCCTCTCATCTTTTCTCATTGCACCATTATTATCTTTCATTTTATAGGAGTATAGAGAGGAGAAAACAAGCCATAACTTGTCATCAGAGCTTGACAAAACTAGAAATAAGTTTTCTTTTGCTATCAATGTACAATGACAATTTTCACAGTACTATTTCAGGTATCAGCTCCCTGTAAATACTTCTGTCCTATTATAGCTATGCAATACTTAGGGGACAGAAAGCAGTTGAATGAAAACCTATCCCTTGGTAAAGGAACAAACAGTCAGTGGAGTGCCAGCAATGTCACGTAGCAGATTCTGGATGACACACATGCCACAGTTCATTTGGATCTCTCAAATTTAAAGGACAATGCACTGTGTGTACCAGTCTATATTTCATTACCTCATTAGGTAAAAAGTCAAACACAGGCTCAATTGTCTCTCAGCAGACTAGTCTAGTTTATAACTCCCTAATTCATACCTTCATTAATTCACAAATTCATTAGCTGACAAAGGCAGTAACTCACAAATTCACTCTCAGCCAGTGTTCATGTTGCTCTCACTTCAGCTTAATAGTACTGCTACCACCATACATCAGGCTTTAGCACAAGCTGTGTGCTAGGCTAAAGCTTGGGCAGGAGTCAAGTGATCACCCACACTCCACCACTTGGTATAGCCTACAGGTCTAATAAGTCCTACACCACAGTGCAGAGAGGTGCTCTTACTCCTCCTGACTCACTGTGAGTGAGGGTAGGGGAAAGTTTTGAGCACCTTGTGTGAAAGTCTACCATCACAGTTTATTATTAGATAAAAATGCTTTCAGCATGATGATGTTAACACTAGATCTAGATGCATAAATATATTAATAAAAACAAATAAAATATAGAAAAACAATACAATGATCCTGAGTTGCAACCTAAGATACAATATGCCAGTTGCAGATGGTGCATAATCCATAAAAATGTCTAGCAGTTTGTTCAATTCATGTTGCAATCTTGACAGTCTGGTCAGTATCATGCCTGATAAAAACAGTCATATGCTTTGGATAAGCAATTGCTTTCTTATACTTGTTGATTAAAATTTCTGCTTCTTGAGAATGTATTGTGTCCTGTAACAGTCCTAAGGGTTCTGACCAAGTTGCAAGCCAATATTCCAGAATAAAAAATATGAATTAGATTTTTAGTTTCTATAAAATTATCCTGTCATTACAGAGAAATCACAGAGCAAACCAAATACACATACAAGCCAATTTTCACTTAAGTACAAACATGCAGTTATCACACACTTGGCCTAAATGGTAGGTACCTGAGGTCATATTACTCATGCAAGGGCCTTGAATTACTAAATGTTCAGGGTAGTACTCTTTGTGGTTTCCCTGTTCTACATCCATGAGTGTTGATTAGGTCACCTTTGTTATCCATGCATTTGGTCCCTTGAACTAGCAGCAATATTAGCTACAATAATGGGGGAGTGGGGGTGTATTGGTAAATGGGTTCCTTTTCACTTTCCATATTATGGTGCAGTGATAAACAGATCCACACAAAAGACTTCTTTTCCTTGCTATCCTTAACTTCTGATAGATGGAATTTATGATACTTGCACCAATCCAAATAGCAGTGTCCCGAACATTGCAGGATCCCCACTATGGATCCAACAGGCTTGCAGTTCATATTTATTTATAATAAAAGTTTGCATGGCAATACAAGCAATGACATTGCTGGTATTGAAAACAAATTTGTGAGCACTATCCTACATTTCCTTGAAAATCTTCTGGAGCTTTGTCCAAGGGTTTAGGCTAATTAACAAGGTGTCAGTAGTTGCATCCTTTCCATTTATTATATCCACACTCTGACCAATTATAGCTTGTCTCCTTAATGGTCCTACACTGGACACTTAATTACTAGTGATTTCTGATTTGATAGAGTCCAATGCTCCTGTGCCCAGTCCAACTGTTCCTGATCCCTCAGAAAGGTCCCTCACTATGCAGACACTGTTCATTTATATGGACTATCCACTGTGAGCATTTTGATTACACTTGAGCTAATGTTGCCTCATCAAATCCAAATGGAATATTCAAATACTTCACAGGTAAAAACTGCAAATCTTTCAGGAAGTTCTTGAGTAACTATTACTGGTACAGTAGTGGCAATTGGAATCAGGGAATTTTCAGATTGCATATGAGCCATGGTCTTGATAGTTGGCTCACAGACTTCTACAATGAAATCTAATGGTTCCATTTCTCATCAGGCATCACTATCCCTTGTTGTGCTATCTGGTATTTTCACATGTGTAAAATTGTGTAAGAGGAAAAACTTACACAGAAGAGCAGGACATTCAGTGGTATTGTGATAATTTTGGTGGGTTATGTCTCCTTTGTTAAAGAATCAGCCCATCCAAGTCCAGGTTCCTAGTTAGAGATCTTTACGCAAATTTAAGGCTGGTATGGGCAGTCAGGTGGATGCCCTGATACTTTCTACCCATTCAGTGGGTTTTGAATATATTTGGCCTCACAGCCCATGCTTGATTTTAGCATAGTTCATCAACATTTATCAGGTAGTATCCCAGTTTCCCAATGCAAGAGTTGGGGTTGTTAAATATGTGAAGGATCCTGACTTTATACATTTCCACATTTTCTTTGGTGATAACACTTTACCACAGGAAATCTGAACGAAGGTCAAGGAAATATTTGGTATACCTGTTAGATAGACACTTTCCACAGCATGCAGGTCAAATGGCATATTTCACTCACTTGTCAAGGATGTCAGTGGTTCCTAGGGAGTAAGTAAGAAAAATTATTATTTGGGCTGTATCCAAGCCTCTATAATGATAAATTTCAATCCCATACTATCTGCTGTTTTTTATGTTCTGTTCTTTCAAAAGCACTGCAAAGTAACCCACAGTTTCCCAGCTGATGGGTGCTGAATTCTCACCTGAACCCTGGATGCCATACTGAGGTGTTCAAAGCATCCCGCTGATGTTGGTTCAGCATAGGAGATTGTTCAAATCTAAACAGTGGGCTACCAGTTGCTGTCTGTCAGGATTTTAAGAATTGCATGGCCTCCCATAAGTTTCTTCCACAACTGGTGCCACCATTGCGCCATTTTATTTTTTGAGGAATCTGCTTAATCTTTCTCCTATACCATAACTCTGGGTCAACAGAATTACTGCCAAGTCCACTTAATGGCATGGACAAGATACCATTCCTGTACTAATTTATTTTAAAAGTGTGACCTGTTACCTGACTGTACCTGTTGTGAGATTGGCTATGCAGCAAACCACTGGTTTGATCATGCTAGTCTGGATGCAGCACATGTAAAGTAAACATTATCCAAACTGCTCACTACTTGGATTCTGATCATAATAACTTTCCAACCCTTACTGGTACATCCCATAAGTATGACACAGTCTGCTTGCCCAATAGACCAAAGGACTTTTCTTTCCCTAAGGTTTGCTTCTTGTTGACTTTGGACTAGAGAAACCTTATTTTCAATCTCAAATTCACTAATTGTCACTATATGAACTGCTTGTTTCTTAATTAATCAGCCAGCTCTGCCTTCTGGCATGCTGGTGCAAGTGCTGTGCCCTAGTGTGTGCAAAGATTCATGCAGCCATTTAGCATCTGAGGCAGAAGAGACACTGAATGTAACTGTAAACAACATCATTTTCTGGTATTCTGCTGTGTGACCTATAGTAATAGGACCACAGTTTGCAATCTCTTATATTTGCTCCCAATAGTTGTTTCCCTTTAATTGAGATATAAGGGTCATTTGCCCGGTTTCCTAGCCATTGTGCAGCACTAACCCATACAGCATAGGAACCAGCAAATATGGCCTGTGCACCATTTCTAAGAGTTAATGTTATGGCACAGACCTCTGATAACTAAAAAAATGCCTTTTATTTACTCTGTTTCTATAGGTTCTTCAGCTCTAAATACAGCAGCAGCCATTCCTTGCCATTTACACTCTATTTTGTGAGTGTTCCTGTCAGTAAACCAGACACTGTCTGGGTGACAGGTATTGAGTTCAGGGACATCCTGGACAGAAGTGCAAGGAGGTTCCATGTACTCCATGGGCATTCCTATATGCACCACAATTTACGTAACTTTAGTCTCCTTAGCTAGGTCATCTATAGTTTCACAATGATAGATATATAGCCCTCACCTCTGTACAAGGGTCTTACATACTACACTTAAAGGTACTGGTTTGCCAGCAAGCATCTGTTTAAAAATAGGTATTGGCAATGAAATTTTATGTTCCTTTCCTGGGTCAAGCATTCAGTTGCTGCCAGACTTTTGTAAACTAAGCTGGTAACAGCTTCTTTTTGAAAGTGGAATGATAGTGCTTATCGCTGACACATGCACACGTATACTGCCCAACAGTGACCTCATGTGGCAATGGGAAAGTTCCTAGTTCTTTGACTACAGAGTAATGGTCAGACTGACTAACATGTGCACTAAGGGAGTAAATGTATATAGTGGAGTCCCTGTCAGGTGGAAGCAAATAGCTCCCTATCTGATTCTGTTACATATCATGGAATTATGCAACCAGAGAATACCAGGTAGGAAGGGACCTCAAGGATCATCTGGTCCAACCATTCTTGGCAAAAGCATGGCCTAGACAAGATGACCCAGGCACCCTGTCCAAATGGATCTTAAAAGTGTCCAATGCTAGGGAATCCACCACTTCCCTGGGGAGATTATTTCAGTGGCTGATTTCTCATTGGGAAAAATGTTCCTCTTGTGGTGAACCAGAATCTCCCCAGGAGTAACTTGTACCCATTACCCCTCATCTTTTCCATGTGATTCCTTGTAAAAACAGAATCTCAATCTTCTTTGTCGCCATCCTTTAAACACTAGAACATGATTGTGCTGGTTTAGAGGTAAACCGGCAGGAGAAAGGAACTCCACACAAAAGAGATTATAAGTCAGAGTTACAATTT
>JAOXXN010000395.1:80216646-80228096 GCA_026770055.1 Myrmophylax atrothorax
GCACCCAGGTCTCGGGAATTAACCCATTACCCTGTCTCATTTAGTGACAAGAAAGATAACATTTGAAACAATTACACAAGACTTGCTTGCAGCCTTCAGTTCTTTGCTTTTCCTTTCCCCCTTTTTTTTATTGATGTTAGTTTTGGCAGTTTGACCCTTTGTCTGTCTCCAGTCAAAGTCTCACTAGGTTTCCCCTCTTCCCTTGCCCTTTAATTAACTCTTTAATTACTAGACTTCCTTTCCTAGTGCTTCTCTTCACTGCCAAGAGGAGGGTCTCATCTCTTCCCATCTGCTATTTTTCTATCCTGACTACCAAATCGAGTTGTGTTTTTGTGATGCCCTGTGTGCCATCCTGCCTTCAGTATGTGACAAATATCACCTGAGGTGGGTTTTGGTTGTTTTGTTGAAACTAGTTTATTGCGTTCTGGTTCTGAAACTTCCATTACATGTCTGGTCTGAAATGGTCCAGTCTAATGACAGACAGAAGACAGTACTATCATTTTTGCACAGTAGAATAGCAGTTTTGAAATGTAAAGGCAGCTTCAGCAGAGAACAGTGTTAGCGGACTTGAAAAGCAATTGTAAGAAGCTAATGTGTTTTTTAACCCTAGGTTGGACAACACTCCCCTGCGTTTTCTTCTCACATAGCTGCCTCTGATATCATTGCATGCTCTTTCTAGTATCATCTCTTCTTCTTTGACAAATGTTCCAGTTTTTCACTTCTTTAAGCTTCAACATAACATCAGTTGGGCTGAAATCTAATAGCCCATCCACTTACTCTTTATCCGATTCCAAAATCTTTTGTCTGGTGAAACTCTAACTCCACTGAATTCTGTAGGGGTATCAGTACTGACTATATACATGTGTTTGCATTGATGTCCTTGTTCAAAATCAGTAGAACTGTCTGCCATAGGCTTTCTTCCAGATACTAAGGAAACTTACACTCTCTGAACATTCAGATCTGCTTGGTTTTTTTTTTGGAGGCTTCTTAATTAGTTAATTGATTAGATGTATTCAAATGACATTGTACTTTTCTTTGTTCTTTCCATTGTCAGTGTGCACAGGCTCCTTGAGAAGTCCATGGTGTGTTTACATTTTGGTATCTTCTCCTTATAGATGTTTTCATGGATGTTTTTCAGTGTCTGCAATCCAAGTGCAACTGCTGCTGATGCATCTAGTTTTTGCACTTCATAACTTTTTGCTCTGGTAACTGTTCTGCAGTAGGTATGTCCATGTAAGTGAAAAGTATTTTTATCCTTAGTGTACTTTTAAATTTAGAGAGCAATGCATCTCACTTTTAGTTACCCTGTCCTTACTTTTTTTTCTAAATAACCTGCAAGTAGTATCTCTTATCCCATGGGATGCTCTCCTATGTTGCATGGTCAACTAATATGTAGGTTCTTAATAAAAGAATATATTAGTATAACACAGAAACTTTGTTAAGAAGCTTTGAAAACTTTGTGCTATCTTCAGGACTTCTCCCTCCCTTCCTTTTCTTCGTGCCGTGAAGGAAGCTGTAAGTGAGGATATCTAGGAGTTGTTGAGGATATTTAGTTTCATGCTTTTATTTGAGAGGGAAGTAAGTTGACCCTATAGAAGCTGTTGATTTTGATCTAAGTTAAACAGCTTTGATGTGTGTTGCTGATGTTTCTCCACTTCTTTTCAATCTTCCCACTTTCAGTTCTAGACTGTGTGATGTCATTTCACTGGATATTTAGGTGTCATATTTCTTTCTTTCAGTCAACACTGAGTTTCTTTGCCTGTCATAGGCAAGTGAAAGATGATAAAAGTAAAATATACTTCTCTGTTGCAAACTTTCCCCAATATTTGTGCATTTGTTTGAATTTCAAACCTCTAATTAATGTACCACACAGTTTTCTTATTATATGAGATATTTTATGCTTTTTATTTTAAAAAAAAAGGGTAGTAATTAGCCTGAAAGTTAATTTCTGGTCCCCCGACTTTAGTAAGACTGAGCTGTTTCCATATGCTGCATACAGAGAAATGGGCCAAGATGAGAGGTTGCAATGGGTAAGTTTGAATTTGAAGCTTAATTGTGTGTAGAAGTGTACTGTGAGGGAAAGGCTTGCGTAGAGCACATTATGGAGAGAACAGACAGCTAATCTCATGTAGAATAACTAAGGGACTGCTTTATCTTTTGCTATTCCTCTACAGTCTATTACTAACAAAAATAATATAGATAAGATACTGAAATTTGAAGACATTTAAGGCCTTTAATATCACCCTCACTTTCAAAGGCTATACCATCATATAATCTTCTTGATTATTTTCTTCATAACTCCTTTTGTTAAGATTTCTCTAACAGAGGTGAAGCTCCCAGCCATAAAACCTAAATATCCAAATGAAATGCCGAATATTTCTACAAACAAGGAGTTTTGTGGGGAAAATAAGCTTTCCTTCCCACCTATGTAAGTAGTGCACTTCTGAAAATTTGTTAAACACCTAAGCCTGCAACTACTCATGTGTGCAAGTCATATATTATTCCTTGTGAAATAGCAAAGATTAGTGAATATGTGTATAAACATTGTGGATCCTTACTGCTACTAAACTTTTTATCATATGTGATGCTAACATAGTTTTAAAAGCAACTAAAATAACAGTACTTTAACTCATATAGGGAAGTAATATAACTTTGTGTTAGGAAAACTAAGCATGCAATTTCATGTCTCCATGTAGCACATTTTTATGGTATTCTAAATTGTCTGGGGTTTTTTCTCAATACCAGTGAACAGATGAAAACTATAATGCACATTGTTAGTTCTGTAAGTGTAGGTTACAGAGACAAGTAGGACTGATGTATTAAAGAAAGACATAAACTGTAGTCTGTGTAAGGTCAGACACTGCAAAATTACTATGATGAACACCTGGAAGATGCTTTAAGCAAATTACTCCATGATGTATGATGGGATGTAATCAAATCATCAGCTGTGTGCAGAGCTGAATTGTTTCTGCATCCTTTGTCTTAGAAATGTATTACTCAGTCATCCGTAATCCCAGTATGTTTTAGAACTATGGTAATGATGCAAAATAAGTGATTAAACTGTCAAATGAATTTAAGAGCAAATCTATGGTAAAATTCTACCTTCGTGCAGCACAGAATGAGTATTGTTGGCCTTTTTTACCTACACATTCTTAGTAGGATTTGCCTTTTGCAATTTTTGTCTCTAAGACCAGTATTATATATGTAAAATTCCAATAAAATGGATGGCTCTTCTCATGTAAATTTATGCAACCCTAAATCAGGCATTGTTGTATGCTTTTTTTTGTTTAGTTGATTGGTTTGGGGGTTTTTTTCCTAGATGATTACATGTAGAATGTATGTTTTGTTATTTAGAAATAAATTATAAGACTGTAAACAGTTATATTTTTAAAATAATGTTATAATTAGAAATAAATGATGTTTTAAGGCCTTTTGTGTGCAAAATAAATTTTTTCCACCTAATCATCTCTTTTGTTTACTTATGCTTTTGTTTTCTTTAAATATATTTTGTATTTACAGTGCTCAGAGAAAAAGTGAAGCTATAAACTTTAGCAAATTACTTAGCAATGGTTACGGGACTGACTGCTTTCAGCAGTGTATTGCATGGGAAAAAAGATTCAAGAAACAGCAGAAAACAGTGAGCAGACAGAAGGTAACATTATTGAAAGCTGTTTCTTTTAAAATGAGTTGTACTGTCAAGCTAACAGCAGAGGGCAGCCTGGATAATTTGCGTGGCTCTGAATGTAGTGAGAAGTACTGAATTACTGTGCTTAGTTTACAATACCCTATGAACAGCTAAAGAAGAGAGCGTTTGTTTTTTAGTGAGCAAAGACTGGTGCTTTCAGGGACTTTTTTCATCTCTACAATTGCAGTGTGCTCTGTTCCGATCCAGGGGCTTCTGTGCTCTGATACAGGGGATTCTATGTGATGTGTTTCTGTAACAAACTGCAGAGACAGTCATTTTGCCTAAATTGAAGCAGACTATAAAATATTTGTTGCCTATTTTTTATGAATATTCTTTTGCTCCTAATATTTTTCTGAAAATTTCTGTCACAAGTGTCATTAATAATCGTTTTTAAGAAATAGATCACTGTTCATAAAAGTCTGTCTAAATAAATATAGGCACATTGTTGAAGACGGTGCAATTGCAACAGTTTAAGAGAAAAAAGTTATGCAATGCTTACCTGTGATTTCAAACCTTACTTTGTCATGCACAGTGCTAACAACTATGACAGACATCACTTAAAGACACTTACAAAGAAAGATTAAAGGCAGGAAAATTCCCCTTACTTCTGTCAAAGAGCCTTTGCTTATGCTTTTTACACTGATTTGGTAACCATGGTGTCTATATCAGTTTTCTATAGCAATCTTTTGAAATGCTGTTGAACATTCACATTGCATGCACCAGAATTGTTTCATTAGTATCAGGGAATCCTTTTATAAACACTAGTAACTGTCATGATTCCCTTGACCTTGATATATTAATGTGTGAAAGTCTTGTGGGCCAAGTATTTTTATTTCTCTGACACAATCTGTTTCTGAATTTATCTTTATGTCTTTTATTAATGTATCTACAGTATTTGTTTGTTTTTGTGTACAGAATCTTTTCCTCCAGGTGAGTATTGGAAGGAAACAGGCAAACAGAGAACTAGAAGTTGTGTGATTTTGTTCAGAACAAAACCTGCTATAAAACTAAGGGATTAAGCCAGATCTTGGTCTGGATCTGAAGGAGGGTGCATAAACCGAAAAGCCACTCTTTAAAGTCAACTTTTATATCCAAACTCTGATCATGCAGAGGATGCTGCTTTGGGAGGCACAGTGACCCAACAATTCAACCATGCAATCTAAAAGTGGTCTTCCTCAGCTTGAAAGAAAACCTTGAATATTATTCTTTTTTTTCAGAGTCTGTTTAGCTTTCTTGTGCACTGACATTTTTCTTTCCCATTACTGTGAGTAAAATGAAAGAATGTGGACCTTAAAATCTCAAACACACTGACTTGGTGATAGTTGATTTCTTTGATGTGTATATGCCTCTAATGAGACATTTGAGATACAAAAAAAGCTGAAGATTTTTCAGAGTAATCATGACATTGGTTTGGTTATACCACTTATGCATAGATGAAGAAAATTATGGGTACACTGTAAAGTCAGTGTACTGCAGAGATTGATCTATAGATACATCTTATTTTTAGTTGCCTTTTTTTCCCACATTTTTAGATAACATTACACCTGCTCTCCTTTTAAATCATACCTATTCCAACTGAGATTGTTTCAGTATCTCAGTGTAAAAGGAGATTTTGTTTTAAATGTTCTTAACAATATGGTTTCATCCAGATTCAGTTTTGACCTTGTCCTTTTCATTCTTTTGGGTGATTGCTGAAGGTAGTGCATATATTTTTTCCCACTTGTGTACTTTTGTTTGATCATCCAAAGCAATTGGCAGCATGTGCACTTTGCAGCTCCCTTTGGAGACAGAGCTTTTTCTGTTCTCACTTGTGCAGACTATGTGCTAGACACATCAGGAAGGAGACACAACCCATTCCATATGTAAATCTATAACCCCTTCATGTTGGGTTATAGATTTGCATCATACTGCAAATTTCATAGGCAGTTTGTCTATCTTGTTAATTCAGAATTAAAAGTACTGGAATTTCCATGCATTTTCATGTGAGAGAGAAAACAAAAATTTTAGTTGACCTTTCTATTCTTATGGTTGAAATTTTTCTGTGAACATTAAGCTTTTTCTCTATTGCAGATTCTGAGTCATCACGGTCGGAATCACCACCTGCAAGGAATGAGTTAAAGCCACCATTTCAGGGATGTAATAAATAACCTAAAAGACTGTTGGGAAAAGTAAACCCTTGTATGGCTTATGTAGTACATTAATTACATTTTTGTTAGATTACTTTTGTAGTTGCCTGATTGAGAAGCTCATTTGATTTATGAGGTGGATGAACTTTTGATTTATGAGGTGGATGAACTTCCTTGTGCTTGATTACAGCAAATTTTAAAGAAGAGATGAGAGCTGTCAATGCTTATTCCTAGACTTTTTCTTAATGTAATAAACAAAGCAAAACTGAATTTTTCTCCCACACAAGACTTGTGCTGCTTTGCTATTGTCCAGTAACGGCACCATTTTGCTGCTGACTTGACTAGACACAGGGGCGCTATCAATTTGTCCAAATCAACAAGTTGCTTTAGTATACTCATGACTTATGCCACAAAAAAAGGTGAAGGGGGACTGTGTGGTATGGGATGAAATGTAAATAGAAAGAATTGAATTGGGTACTTGCAGTAAAAAAAAAAAAATAAAAAAAATCAAACTTTCAATGGAAAGGCTGCTTCTTAGTCCCAAAAGTGCATTTATTTAGTCCAGATATTCAGCTTTCCAGGACAACTGAATTGCTGTGCCCGCTGCAGAAGAACTAGTTGATCAGTCATAGTGTTCAAACATACAATTAAAGAAAGACCTGGTGGCATTTCCTTGTATAGTCTTGTTATATAGAAACTGAGTCATTGGTTAACAGTGTCATGGATTCAGCTATATATGATCTGCACTTTTAGCTGTTAAATTAAAAAGAAATTATCCTGAAGACTTGACTGCATAAAAAATATTATATACTAGATCTTCATATTTATTCACACCAGGAAAAGTTCATACTTCAAAGTAGCATTGTGTAGAAGATGTACTTTAATATTTTGAAAAAGTTAAGATACACTGATATTTTAACAATTGCTCTTTTACTACTTGGATTAGGATATATCCCTGAAATCTTGTTAATAATTAAATACTTATAATAATAGTCCATTAGAAAGGATGCAATCAATTAACATTTTTTACTAATCCTATGAAAAGTGAAGTTGTTAATAAGTAAAATGATAATTTTTAGAATTTCCTCTTCAGAGTACATTCAGTACATTTTACACCTTTGAATCCAACAGCTGAAGCTTCTAAAGTCTAGTACTAAATATAAATTTCTTTAAGCAGAATGTTTGGAACATTTGGCTTAACATTGGCTTCCTTTAGAACTTAGATGTGAAAATTGATTGGAAATAGGTAAACCTGTTGCTTATCTGAAGCCTCAAAATTTTCAGCAAACATTGGTGGAAGTTTTGTGTTGATGTTGTTAGATCCAGCACTAGAGTTGATCTTTGCTGTTCATTCGTCAAACTATTCAACTGTCTAAGTTGCATTTACAAAAATAAAGGGCTAAAACATATGAAAATACCTAAATGTATGGTTATTGGCTACTCAGCAATTTAAAAAAAAAAATAAAAATAAAAACTTTGCATCAAGCTGTTAACTGTGGCAGTATGTGGGATTACTTACCTTGTATCTGTTTTCACTTACAATTTGTATTGTGGGTTATCTCCAGATACATTGAAACCATAAATTTTGCGGAGAAGGTAGAGCTTTTGGGGAAATTGACTTTTGCAGGCTGTAATATCAGGGGATGTCAGAACTGGAGCTCACAGCATTAAAACCAGACTAGTTGTGGTGAGCTGACCATGGCTGGATGCCATGTGCCCACCACTCTCTCTGTCACTCCCCTTTCTCAGCTGCACAGAAGAGAGAAAATAAAATGGAAAACAACCTGTAGGTTGAGACAGGGCATTTTACAAAAGTAAAGGTAAAAGTTTGTGCACACAAGCAAAAGGGAAAAAAAGGTAATTTTATTCTCTGCTTCCCATCAGCAAGCAATATCTGGCCTCTTCCCAGAAAGCAGAGCTTCAGCATGCATAGTGATTGCTCTCAAATATTGTAAATAAAAAATGCCCCCCTTCCTCCTCCTTTTCTTAGCTTTTATATCTAAGCTGATATCAGCTGGTCAGTTTGGGTCAGCTGACCTGGTTGGGTCTCCTCCTGAGATCTCACCTTTGGGATTCTTGTATGTTTGCTAATGTACCATTAATATATACTCAGCTTTCCTTAGTCAAGCCAAGGTGATTTCAATCTGCCCTGTTGGTCAGCTGAGTCTGGATGGATCACAGTTTTAATACCATGAGTTAGAATATTAACAGCCTGAGATTTCTCTTCATATGAGCAGGGGGGCAATCCTGAAATACATGTCTGTGCATTTAGAATAACGGAGAGCTGCAGCAGAAGCATAACTTTCCTGTTCCCCAAGGGACATGACATCAAAGCAGTATAGCAAATTAAAAAGCTCCAGCTGAATGCAAGGATGGAAGTGAGTTCACCTTATCACGGTAATCACATTGTTCTATTTACTTCTGAGTCAATGCAATCATGCAGCTGGCAGTTTTCAAAGTCATCAGCGGTTCCATGTAGAAACAGTGGAAGGTTCTGGTTTTCCATGTTTGTTTTTCAGAGAAATGCCAAAGTCAAAAGCTGGGTGCTTATTACGAAGTCTAGCCTTTTTGTTTTAAATGCTGAAATGTTTGTTTCATTGTGTTGTGCTCCATCTCTGCCCTGAATGCCTTTAAGTAGTAAATGAGATAAATTTTTTTGAATACTGATTGCATTGCAAGTCCAAAGATAAAAAAAAAGTGCAGTTATTATACTTGGATGCAATTTATAAAATATGAGTATGTGAATGTTTTTAAAAGAGAATTCCAGATAAAGACTGAACAATAACTTGGCAGTTTAGTGACTGAAGAGTAATTTTCCTTTTGTATACAGCCATTTCACTGGAGGGAAGTCTAATGGTTGTTTTCCTTTTAATGTGTCCTAATATATACATACTATATAAATCTTACTGCTACTGTGTTTTTAAATGAGAATAAAATATAAACATATTTTCAGAGATCAGGGGTATGTACACATTAACTTTGTGTAGCAATACAAACAAAAACTCAATTGACTTGTGCTTCTCAAGCATCTAAAATTCCATTGACTTCAGCATATCTATTCTTAAATACTTGTATCTGCACTGAATATGCAGACTTAATTGTAAAAGATGTAGGATGAAGCCCAATTTCTTGCTGTAAACAAATAGCTTAATGTTCTGCTTTTGCTGTTCTTTGCAGATAATTCTTCATAATGTTGTTACTTATTTTACTGTAGTCTGGGGAAAACAAGGCTAGAAACAGAAATATATAAGTTCAGTCTTAGCACATTTTTTCCGCCTATTCATAGTTTTAATGGTACAAAACATCCAGACTGACTGAAGAATCAAAATGCAGTTGATAAAACAGCTGTACTGAATTATTTGACCAATTGCCTATAAAAATGGTATATGGTAGGTAGAAAGGAGAATATGTTTGATAATGAAAGAAGAGACAGCCTTACTTTCCAAAGATGAAAATTTTCATCATGCAATATAAAAATCTTGAAAAATTAGGCCAATTGCATATTGTTGTTATAACCCCAGCATGTAGTTGTGTATTTTTAATCCTTCTAAAACAACATTAGCATATTCTGTTTTTACTTAAGAAATATCTTTCCCACTAAAATACAAATAGAATGAAAACCCAAACAGCGCAAAATCCAGGAGACTACAGGGACATTTAAAGTTTTCTAGAGATGACTGGGAGTGAAGGTTACTACCAATTATTCGACTTATAGGAAGACATAATTTATTGAACATTTTAGACAAGATAACTATAGTAACCTGATTATTTACAAAAGAAGCCTTTTACATTGGTTATTTTATTAATATACAGCTGAATGGAAAATGTCTTGAAAGCTAAAGCAGATTTTTCAGTGGACCCTGAGATCAAGGGGTAGGTAATATTCCTGTTTAAAGGAAAGGTTTCTCCCACAGAATTAAAACACTCTTCTAAGGTGCTTGGCCATTACCATAGCTTGGATCTTCTGACAAATATTCAAGGAACAAGAAAATGGAAGATGGATTAGAAGGCTGTACTTCTGTTTTACCTAATGGAAATTTAAACAGGTTGAACAGATGGTGTTTTTCAGACTTTGTTGAGCAATTCCTCCTGTATGTTGTTCACGCCTAGAAATCCATCTGTATGCAGGGGATTTCTCTCTCTTATATTCCCATACAAAGTCCTTTGTTGTGAGACAGGATACTAAGAGATTTTACTCTAAATGCCCAGTATGGGATTTTGTCATAAATACATCTCAGCAATGCCTTGTCCCCAGTGTATTTACCATCCTAAGGCAAAGAAGATTCAGTACCAAGGTTTTAGTTGCTGTCTCCCAAGAATTCCCTTCTGTGACAAACTATAGAGTAGTTCTGATAGGAGAAATTATTTTTAAAGTTGTAGTGCAGGATCGTGAGTTTTGTATCTTCAGTTACTCTATGAACAATATTAAATTTACGCTTACCTTGTGCTTTATGATTTTTTTAAATGGTTTTGTTTTTATGCTTTGTTGACATTTGGTCAGCTGTGAAGTGGTCAGGCAACTGGACTAAATGGTCATTGTATTGCATAAAATCGGCTCAAAGAAACCTCTGAGACTCAATTTGTGAGTTTTAGCAGGCAGGCAGGTATTATTTCTTATGATGCACTGCATGGTCACAGAGTGCCAGGTGCCCTGGGAATCAGCTCGCCAAAGTGCACACAGAGGCATCTTCACTACAGCTCATATGTCACTATTGCATGATTATTAATTTTTCATTCCCCATATTCCTGTTACATATTCATGACATTTCCCAACATTATTAGCATATACACGTTCTTACTATGTCTCTGAGGGGCTTTATCGAGGGTCTCTGGTGTCCCCAAGGGTCACCCCAAGGGTCTGGAGCCCCCAAGGGTCTAAGTGACTGCCTTATGAACTTCTTTAAGACAATACACTTGGTTATAGAGTAAATTGGTGTTGCTTGGCTGGCTGCCTCAGTTCCCTTCTTCACTGTTTCTTTCCTTTGCTTGGTTAGTCCTTTTAAATCATTTGCCTCTGCTATATGTAGTTTCTATGGCACATTTCACTGCAAACCCCATTAATTCTTCTGACATTTCAAAACTCAGATATCAGTTGGAGGTCCCTTCCAAGTAAATAGTCAGTTCCAGTAGCCTCAGCCACCTCATGTCTTTTCCTTCCACCGACTTTGCCGTGCCCACACGCCCATGAGAGCGGGCAGCGCGGTTACAGCCTGCGTACCGATACACACAAAGGCAGACACGGGCTCCCACGCCCGCACAGCCCGATCCGGCTCCACCATCCTCGGCGTGCCGACACACCTGCCTGCGTATCTGTATCTCTAGGATAAGGTCCGCCCAAATGCCGGTGCCCTGGTGACAGCTCTCCCGCGGAGCCCCGCTCTATCCGCACACGGGCTACGCTGCTCCCGCTCCCCACCGGCACCGGCTCCACAGCCTCTCCCTGTGCCCGTCCGGAGCACAGCGGTTCCTGCACAGCCGGGCCACCCTCCCGCAGCCTCCCCGGCACGCAGGGGTTAACCGGACCCGGGGCGGGGCGATGCCGCCGCCAGCGGCCGGTGGCTCTGGAGGGTGCTCCGCAGCCTGCCCGCGAGTGGCGAGCGCTTCTCCTCGTTTCCCAACGGCGGGTTCCGCCGCCCCCG
>JAOXXN010000395.1:80231087-80260160 GCA_026770055.1 Myrmophylax atrothorax
GATGTTTTTATGTATTAATATTTTTTAATCTGGTAAGCTACTAAAATGTCAACTTTGGTTGCTGCATATGGCCAGACTTACCTACTTCAAGAGTTCAAGCAAATACTTCAATGTGTTTCTGTAGTCCTTACTTTACTAAACCCATAAATACATGTTTAGTCTTCAGATACTTGTATTTTACTTAAACTGTCAGAAGTTGCAGGTGCTTTACAAGAGCTTGAGGGAAATAAATTTTCTGCTTCTGAGATTTTAATGCCAAAGATTTTTATCAGGCAAACTTTGCCTCTACTGTAAATCCATGGCATTGGTCCTATGTACACATAACAATATGCTTGTTTTTGTCGCCCGTTTTACCCCAGGGTCCAAGTCTACAATTAGATGTGCAGATAAGCTGTGCCAAGTTGGTCACAGCCCAGTGCTCTGGTGCAGTCGGTCGGAGAGCGTTGTTGGAGGGGACTGAGGTGACAAGGGTGGAATATAGCCACTGCTGAGGAAGGAGGCTGTGTTTTTGCCAGGCATGAGGGGAGGTGGTGTTGGCACATACCACGTGAATTTTCCTGTACTTTTAATAGAGGCCTCGCCTTTTCCCAGTTTATTTCCTGGTGAGAAGCTTTTATTGCTGGTGTTGATATAAAGAAGGAAATAGTTTTTTTGGTCACCTGAGAACAAGTTGTAAAGTGATTTCAAATCATGTCCTATTTGTATGTAAAAGCCATTCCAATGAACATCAGCACAGCCAGGTATCGGATCTGCATTAGTAAATGGCCCAGTAAATAAGGGTAGGGAGTCCCACAAAACTGAATGGGAACAATTCAGAGAAGGCAGCTTGGGAATTCTGCTCACATGAGCTGGAAAACTCCTAGGGTGTCTGTGCCTTCCTGATGAGCCATAAACCTGCTCTTTAGTTCTTCCAGACTCAAACAGGCCTCTTGGAAGGAAGAACAAAGGTAGCCAAAGCTGAGG
Source organism: Myrmophylax atrothorax (assembly GCA_026770055.1). NCBI lineage: Eukaryota > Metazoa > Chordata > Aves > Passeriformes > Thamnophilidae > Myrmophylax > Myrmophylax atrothorax. The sequence continues at coordinate 80,232,051 of JAOXXN010000395.1, forward strand.
TCCCACCTCAATCAGGATTTGTATAAAGAGAGGCAAATGGGGCCCATGATAGATCGAAGAGAATTCCTACTGAGGGGATCAGTGGACCAGCTGCCTGGGTGGGCAGCATCTTCAGTTGCTGAAGGTGATCGACTGTGGGCAGGGACAGATAGGGTGCATTGGGATGACACCTCTTTTCTTGGTTGTGCACTTGTTACTACATAGTTAGTGGCGCTGGAGAGAGAATGCCAAGAACAGAAGCAATTGCTTTACTCAGAATGTTTGGGTTGTAACTTTTTGCTTTCTGAGGAACAGTCCTGTGACCTCAGCATGGCCACTGGCCACTTGGCCACTGTTGACTCCCTAAGGTAATCCACACATCCTGTGGAGGACTGGCAGATAAGACATAGGACCTACAGGGAAGCACTGCCTTTCTAGAGAGGCATTAGAAGGCAGACAACATAACCTGAGCCACCTAAAATGGTGCTAAATGGCTCTGTTTAGGCTTCAGAGTTGTTCCTACAAAGTCTTAATGATTTTTTTGTGTAAATGCCAGGTGAACTCTTTTGTTGGTCTCCTCTGACAAAGCAGTTTGAATTTGCTGAGCTGTGCCATGCCTGCAGTCATTGTCCATTAAGCTATTAAGTCATCTTCTTGTGTCTAGAAGCTATTTACTGCTTGATTCTGTCTCTCAGAAATTACTTTGAAGTATTGGCCAGTGTTCTGCTTAAGCTTGTGATTATTGACTAGTCTTTCCTACCTGTTTCAACTGAACTTAAAACATCAAGCACAGAAGGCAGACAGTTTATGAATCATTCAGCTTGTTTAGTTAGTCTACTATCAAATTTTCCATGAAGGTGATTCCACATGCTCAGTAGTTCAGGTTTCCCTCCTTGCCCTGTCATTTCCTAGCTCTTCAAACATATTAATGTTTATTTTTCTTTTAAGCTGTATCACTTCCTTACAAGAAGCAACTTCAGAAGAAATTATTTTTACCTCTTCCTCTCTTTTATCTTTTTGTTGATTTTTTTCTCTTCTATGATTTTCTCTTTGTTTCTGGTTTCTCTTTTCCTCTTTCCTCTCATATTTCAGATTCTCTGTACCCTTGTTGTCAGATTCGTGCTGTAAGATTTTTTTCTCCTGTGTGTATGATACAGTGAGACAAATTATCCACTTTGTGCCTGTCTGTAAAACCCAAATCTTCCCATCCTTGTTAAGTAGCTTGTGGTGGTTGGGGGAGTTTCAGTCAAAACAGAGGTCGTTTGTGTTTCAGCTTTGCTTAGATAGCTTTTGTAGTAAGATGGTCCATTGGATAGTCCCTGGTTCTGCTACCATTGTTCTATTCACCATAAAGACCCACCTTGGTTCACAGCTTTAATATTGTTTAAGGTAAAGGTTGCACAGCTGCAAGTGCATCCTAACATCTAGGCTTTTCTTCAGCAATTTCATCCTGTGCAGTGAATGGAATGTTGAATGTCCTACTCAATGCATAAGGAAACAAAATAAGGTAGTGCAGCCATACCTATGTGTGACATTTCTCAACTTTGACTGCTTGACTTTGAAGGATTGGCATTTGTTCAGTGTGGGGACTTGTATGAACAATGCTGCTGTCTTGGCAGAGAGAATTTTATCCATCTCTGCAACCCTCACCTGGAGAAAATGAAAGAAGACATCCTGTACCATTTTGCTCTTGGGACTGGTACCCATGATTTTCCAGCACTGTTTGGAGATGTAAAGGTAAGATGCTTTGCTTTGTTCAGTAAGCCTGAGTTTTTCTGCAGAAGGTGAAAGCATAGCTGTCTTCGAAATAAGGCTGTATGTGTCAGCATACCGCTGACTGAGGAGTGAGTGCAAAGGGGAAAAGATTGGGTCTTCGTGCCAATATCTCTGTCTTTCACTAGTTTAAACAGGATGAAGGCATTTGAGTGCTATATAGACAGTTGGATTCTTTTTCCATAAATTTTCTTCATGGTGTTTTAGAATGATTGCAAGAAGAACTGTATCTGGGAATAACTTTGTGTTTACTAAAGTTGTTTGCATGCACTCATGTTGTTCCTCACATGTTCTTTGACATACTGAACCATGCAACTGGTTTTGTTTTGTTAAATACTGTCCCTCCCAGTTTGTGTGTGTTGGAGGAAGCCCTTCACGAATGAAAGCTTTTATCGCCTACATAGCGGAGGAGCTGGGGCTCGGGAGCCCTGACTGTGACTACCCCAACATCTGCGCGGGCACCGACCGCTATGCCATGTACAAAGTGGGACCTGTTCTGTCTGTCAGTGTAAGTACCTCACGTCATCTGATACGGGACACAGTTCAGCGATGCTGTTCAAAGTAGAAAATATGAATACATGTTTCTTTTAAATGCTTAATAGACTGATTCAGGCTGTTAAATTTGTACCAGCCATGCTCAAAATAGTGCAGCCAGCTAATTGAGAACTCTGTTTTAGCCCGAACTTTGTTCCTTCTTGCATCTTTTTCCCCTCAGTGTACCACTGAGGTGTTGTAGGAATGGTTTTACTGTTTTTTTGAGCAGACTTACTCTTGCCTCATCCCTGTTCTGTAGCCTAAATAGTGGTGGAAAAATGTCTCTTGATGTATGTGGGGTATTGGAAAAAATGGCTATATTGCATCCAGAGCTACGTCTCCACAATGGCATGGTCAAATATGCTACTGCAGTGTAAGAGTAGCATTCCATGGGACTGGTGTTGCCAACTCATGTATGCATTTTAAAACTTCCTACCTTTAATTTGTAAATAAAATTACATACTTCCATTGCAATTGCAGAACCGTAGTATTATTCTGCATCCTTTCTTTTGAGCTGTAATTATCATAGTGTTGTGCAAGTTAAGGTGGACTTATATTTGCTGAACATTGAGACTAAACCACAATGTCTGTGTTTTGAAAAATATTTAGTTTAACCCTTCACTAGCGTTTCTGGTTGGTGAAAGATCAGAGGGGTTTTTTATTATATTTAGGAAATGTTCCATGATGAAGTGCATTAATCAGCTATTGGGAAAGAACACTGTTTATACTTTTGATAATGTAAATGTTTTATAATTCATGATTCTTAGAAATACTGTATTTCATTTACAGTCTACCAAAGCCAGTAGGAGTGTATCTGTTTACCTGTAGCAGCATTTCAGTAGGTCCAGAGATAGGGGATTTTGTGGGAACAAGTTAGATGGCATTTGGGAAGAAATACCAAAAAGGAGAAAATGTTCAGCTCCTTTTTCCACATATATTTTGCATTGTCTATGTGAATGCGGAGTATGAATTTCTGCTTTCTTTTCAGCATGGTATGGGCATTCCTTCTATTTCAATCATGTTGCACGAGCTGATCAAACTTTTGTATCATGCCAAGTGTTCCAACATAACCATCATTCGCATTGGTACCTCTGGTGGAATAGGTATTTCCCCTCTTGATTTCTGTTTTCTTTCTGCAAACAAAAGTATCTTTGTAGGAAAGCTGGGCATCTTTCTGATTGTAGGTGATTGATGGTCAGAAAAGTTTTCCACAAGAGATGAATAATTTTTCTTCTGTAATTTTGAAAGTAAAGGCAAACTCTGCCTTTGGATAGAGAAAATGCACTTAAGAGATCTGACAATGTGAGGAGAAGGACCTTCCTGTCCTCTGTGTAAAGTATAAGAAAGAAGATGTAGTGAAAAAGGAAAAATTTTGTTCTTTCAGAAATTATATTACAAATAAATAATAAACTGAACTAGCTGGGCATGGACAAAAAGATCTCCTGGTGAATTCAGAGGCAAAATTACCTCCTTTAAAAGAAGCAGGGTTGGGTCAAGATGTGTGTTTTGTGTGTGTGGAAGCAAAGCATTGATTGTATTTTAAAGTTATGTCTATTTCTTTTTACTGCAGGTCTGGAGCCAGGCTCAGTGGTTATAACTAGGCAATCTGTAGATGCCACCTTTAAACCTCAGTTGGAACAGGTTGTTCTGGGAAAGACAGTAATTCGCAGTACCAACCTTGATGAAGAGCTGGCTAAGGAACTGATGCAGTGCAGTAAAGAAATCGGTCAGTTCAACACAGTCATCGGAAACACCATGTGCACTTTGGATTTCTATGAAGGTAAGGCTGGCAACAGACTAACAGAAGAGTAGTGGTAAGCAGCAATAGATAAATATTGGATAATATATTAACATTAAGCTTCCAGGTCACTGAACAGATTGCATTCCCTACTCTGGGTTGTCTTGCAAATTGCAATTAGCTTGTTTTTCATCTACATAAAAACAAGCATTGTACTTAGCAGTTTGCTGTATTAAACTTCTAATTTTGTGGAGATTCCCTTCCAGCTTTAATAGATCCTCTGAAGTACATATAGTCTACTATACACTTCTCATGTATATGTCAGGTATATTTGTCACAAAATTTCTGTGATGTACTGAGGCATCCTAGAAGATTAGAGGAATGAGAATTATTTGGGATTGGTTTGGGGTTGTTTTTCTTTGCACTGGTTAAGTACCTAAAGTAAATATTTTCTAAAAGAGTTGTTGGAACTTGTTTAATTTGAGAAAAGCTGCGATCAGAAAACTGAAGGCAATATTTTGCTGCGTTGTGTCAGTGCTTGCGGAATAGAGTGTAAATAGCACTTGATCCCACTTTCTCTGGCTGTTGCTGAGTAGGTGACAAAGGGTACAGTGAAGGGGTGAACACACGGTCTTCGTTATAGTGCTCCAGCTTGGGCAGAAGCACACACTGTCCTTTTGTGTATTTCCTCAGGCACCAGCCACAGGTGCAAGAAATTAAAAGAAGCCTCAGGGATGTTTTCAACTCATACAGCAAAAGCTGAGAACAGGCTCAAGGGCATTAATTCATGAATACATTTCCCCAAACCAAGAAGACACTGAGTAAAATACAATGTAATTTTACTTTACTATGCACAACCTGCTGCTGTTTTATCTGTAGGTGCTATTCTTGAATAATTCAAATAAAAATTTTCTCAAAAAATTATAATAGTATTAGCTAGTTAGTTTAAGAGACTTTTCATCTCTTACATTAGAGTCTGTAAGTAATAAAATGTTCATCCTTTCAAGGTAGAAACAGGAAAACGTTTTCAAGCCTGGCAGTTTTTCTAGACAGTGATTAAACATATTAAAAATACAGCACTTCCATGCAACTTAAAAGTTTGTTGCTGAATTTTGATGCTTCCTGCACATGTATTTACTATGTACATTTTCCTGTTTATGAATTTGAGAATTTAAGCTGAAGAAGACAAGTTAAATTGCCATGATTCACGTTATAAAAATTACAACTGTTAGGTAGAAGCTCTAGCAATAGCTAAGAATCACTTTTTTGTATTTTTCTTGTGCACAAAAAATAAAGAGTAGTAGAAAAAGCTGAACCCTCTATAGGGGAAACTGTAATAACTGGGTGTTTTCAAAACTGAATTTGCTCTGTGACTTCATCACTCTGAAATTTTCCATAAAATTACTTTCTAGGACAGGGCAGGTTGGATGGTGCAATCTGCTTATATGATGAAGAAGAAAAACTGCAATATTTGAAGAAAGCTTATGATTCTGGTGTCAGAAACATTGAGATGGAATCTTCTGTATTTGCTGCAATGTGTAACCTCAGTGGTGTCAAAGGTAAGCTAACTTAGTCACTTTAGGAAAGCTATAGGAAGTTTTCTGCATTACAAGGGGTTTGTGGTTAAAAGCTACAAATGAAGAGTTAACATACCTTCTGCATTTAACCCCCTCCCATTCTGCTTATAATTTTGTTACTAAAATTTCATGATTTGTGTGAGATATGTCACAATTTATCCAACTTCCTTACATAGTTTTTACACAGTTTACTTCTGTCATTTGCTATTCCAGCCCCTGGCAGCCATGTAAATAATTAAAGTACCTAATTACCCATATCATTCATTTATTTTCTTCACTTAGCTTTTGAAGTTTACAGAGAGCAACTGGTTAGTTTAAGCAATCAGGTGATTCTCATACATATAGAAATATACTCACTTTCTCTACTTACATATCAGATTGAAAATACAAGTATCTTGTGTAGACTTAAAGTTGAATAAACCATTCCAAATCATACAATGAATTTTCAAGTTTTTTGCACGTTAACTAATTTTCAGTTACAAATATTGTAATACAGTATCTTTCTTCTTACCATGTAAGCTGTCTTCTCTCACTTTGCCTAGCAAGAAATTTGCCAATTTAAAACACTGATGTTTCTCAAACTTCTTAAACTCAAGGAGGATGAAGAAATATAAGCAAAAAGACCAACAGTTGTATCAGACATCCTTAGTTCTTACTGCTTTGAGTGATTAAAAACTCCACCAGTGCTATCTCTGAGCCATTAGGGAGCCTGGTCCCTTTTGCGTTCTCTGCCTTGTAGGTCTGTAATGTGTATTTAGTGCTTGTGCTCTGCAAATTGCCATTCGCAGAAACCCCAGACAGAGCATGGTGACAGGGTTGAGTGACAGAGTTCAGCAGGAGTGAAAGGAGGGGTTTTGCCTTAGGGACTCTGATTACCAAAAGGCAGCAGATGAACCTGAGATGATCCATGGGGTCCTCATGTGCTTGCAGTGCTCCCTGTCCCTGAATGTGAAGGTGGCTTATCTGCTGCTTCATGGGGGATGACACCTACAGCACAGGCACTTGGGCTGGGGTTAAGGTAGATAGTGCATGGCTGTAACTACATCTGATAGAACAGTGTGTCTAGTCACTTCCTACCAGTCAAGTCCTGGATACTTGGGAAATACACTTCCTATGCAGGGAAACATAAGAATCATGATATAACAATAAGTATCTGCAGCTGCCTGAGAGCTCTGCCTTCATTAATGTAGCAATCTCTTAAACTATTCCTGATTTACATCATCCACAGTGTGCTGCTACCCTAAGCATCTAATGGTATGCACCTCCCTTCTTGGGGTTTGTTTTCTCTTATATTTCTGATCTTCTAGCTGTTCATTCAAATGCTTATGTTTTTGGCCTTTACAAGTGCATTCCTAACCAATCCTGTCTTTTAATTTCTAGCTGCTGTAGTGTGTGTCACCCTTCTGAATCGGCTCGAAGGGGATCAAATCAGCAGCTCACATGAAGTCCTTGTGGAGTATCAGCAGAGGCCACAGAAATTAGTGGGATATTTCATTAAGAAGTGTCTTGGGAAAGCATGAAATATCCATCTTTGTTTTGAGAAGACTTTTATACAAATGAAGTCACAGTAACAACTTTGTGCATTATAGGTCTTTTGCCTCAGGATAACTTACAACATTCCGTGTGCCTGTGGAAGTTAATAATTTATGTCACTGTTCTTTGGGAACTGAATGTGTTGAACAGACAACAGTTAAGTTTTGTTTAGTTATACATTGCTGGATGTAAAACTCACTTTTCCATGAATTGGAAAGTGGATCTGTTGTGAAGGACAAGCCTGCTATAATGTATGAAAAAGCTTTATTTATCCCTGCTGTAAAAGAAAAAAAGTATGAAAGAAATCAAACTTTATTGCCAAGTAGTTGCAAACCACCAAATTAACTTAAAAATGCCAATCCCTTCCTCACTGTTATAAAAATTATGTAAGTTATAATTGTCTTTGTTGCTTCATTTGTAAAGAAAAGTTAAAATGAATGCAGTTTATTTTTTTGCAAACTTTGACAAATAAACAATACTATTTTCCTATATTAAAATTAAATGAAATTGCAAAGTGTGGGACTGAATTTTCTAAGCTTGAAGGACTTAACACTGAGCTGTTGAATATCTGTACTTCTTAGATATCGATCCAACAATATTTTAACTGTCCAATTGAATTAATATCCAGGAACCATTTATTCCTTGAAGAACTTGCAATCTTTTGCTGAAGCAAGGCTTCTGCTTATGAAGAGGAAATGAAGGCATTTAGGAGAGGCACAGCATGTTCACAGTCTGTATTATTGGAGCTCTTTTTCTTTTCATTCTTTTAAAAATTAATTTTCATCTCCCTGTTTTCAGCACAAAACAGTCACTGTTGCAATGGTTTTCAATTCTTCTGAAGAACTGGAGAGTATCTATTGACTGTACATGCCATCAAATCCCATTCTGCAGTTCAGATTTTTCCGGTACCATTGGCCTAAATGTTTGGGGGTTTTTTTAGAAATCATACTCATTGCTGCTTTGCTGCTGTGATTAGAATATAAATACATGGTCAGCTAAAGAAGATGTGTTAATTTTTTTTCCCTGTCTTTCTGCTTCAGTGGGGTGTGCAGTCCTAGCGGGGGTCAGAGGTCAAAAGGGTCTGAATAAGATCTCAGAACAGCTGCCACTAATCCAGTGAAATGAGATTTTCTGTTTGAGGGCTGTAGTCTCCAATGGTGTTAACAAGCAAAAGAGTCAGAACTATGAGGGAGAGATGTTAGTGGTAGGCATGTTCACCAAGTGACAGAGACTGGAAGCGACGTGATGAAAACATTGAAAAAGGAAGGGTAACTCTTGTGAGCTGAAAACTGACAGAGAGCATCAGTCTGCTTAAATTTGATGAATTTTCAGCTGGAGAACAGGTTGGTAACTTTTAAGAAGTTACTAATTTAGTCTTCTTTTAATTTTAAAACCACATTCTTGCTTATGATCAGGTTATATGGTGCATGTAAGTTTTCAGAGATTTTTTCCCTAATCTTAAAGGAAAGAGGTAGGTGAGAATGGCTCCGTATTTTGTTTGAACTGTTTATCCTTTATTTTTAAAAAAATATAATAATTTTAAAAAAAATCTCTGTTTAGCCATGCCTAGTGCTTGCCTAGTCATTGACAAAGCTGGTGAGGTCCTCTGGGAAACACAAAACAAAACACATCTTTTCTCTGCAACCTCCTGTTCTCGAAACAGTACTGAGATAAAAGGGAGATCATGTCAGAAGCAGCATGCTGTACTCTAGGGTGAGAAAAAATTATACCAAATAGACCAGTATTGGTTTGGAGGAAACAGTTTACTGTTGTACAAGAAATACTTACTAAGAAATACCTAAAGAGAAGAAAAAATGCTTTACCTAGAACCCTGATAAGAACAATGTTTATTTCCCCTTGTGCCTGCAGCTGGACAGGGAGATAAAGAAATGAGTCAGCTGTGTGCATCCGGCTGTGAAGGTTTTATGGAGACAGGTTTTATATGCAAGTCATTTATTTAATATTAGCCATTCACATTCTTTCTCTAGAACATGAATCAGGATTTGAAGTGGTGATATTTTTAAAAGCATATGTGATATTACGTATATGTTTGGTATTACAAAGTGCAGTGTCTCCTGGTAGGTTTACAAATCCTTCAAACCCCAGAAGCCTCTGTTTCAAATCAAGGGCCTGCTGTAGTTCTCTGTGCCACCACGTACCTAGCAATACACTACAGAATCAATTTAATCCTGGGATCAGAAGGGTTAAATGCAAAAACCCCAAGATACAAGATATGAACAAAACGGAAGAGTGAAGGGTGAGGACATTTATTTCTACAAGTGGTTGGTTCTGTGATTCATGATGTTCTGGCCTATTCCTACCATGTTGTTAAAGAAATCCCTGAGACCTAATGAAGACCTGCTATATTGCAGGAGACTAAGAAGGGGTTGTGACTTACATGAAGGGATTTTTACTTTTGGTATCTTGATATATTTCAGAGAAGAATTTTCTTTAGTGGAAGGCATGAAAAATCCCAAAAAGGAACATTTTGGAATGGTCTATGTCTGAAAGTGGTTAGACTGTAAATGTTTTTATCTGTCCTTAAAAAGCCCAAGCTAAATAATTCAGTAATTTCAGTATTTCTTGAAAACACATACATGTAATACACAATATCTTTTTTAAACATTCTTCCTTGAAAAGGAATTTCAGTGCATTGTGTAACAGAACTGGTTTTTCGTCTCAAGTCTGGATCTCAATATATATTCGTAAATAAAATGCTTATATGGTTGATTCAGGGGTGTTTTTCATTTCCATTGGCAGGTGACAGGTGAGTGCTTTCAGATCTGCCCATCAGCAGTCAGTTATGTTCTGAATGCAGCAGTGCAAGCAGCAAAATGGACTTTGGGGACTGGATCTGCATGCAACAACTGAGCACGAATAAGCACAGTAGTGTGATTTGGTGACATTGTAACAGTTTGCTACAAGATGTTGAGGTTTGATTTTCCTGTTTCTCAGTCTTTGAGTGACTAAAATGCATGTTTTATCTTTCTAAAAAAACTACTATTTAACATTATACTCCCGAATATGGATTAAATTGCTGTTCAAAAAATCTTCTGCATGAAGAGAAAAGAGGTCACTGAACAGGGCAGCATTAAATCTGAAACTCTATGGTACAATAATAGAAGAAAGAGTAATGCTGACAGGGATGGGCTTTTGCTCAGGCTACAAACAAAACAGAGCAGCAGCAAAAGACAGACAGAGCCAGTTTTACATGACACAGAAACCTGATTCCAGATGCTTCTTTTTGGTGCTGAGCTTGTAACTGTGAGAAAATTTTCAACTTAATGACATACTATGAGTTTGTCATTTTACAAGAGCAAAATTCCTAGAGCTTCCCAGAAGTTCAAACAAACCACTATCCTCCCTGGGAGACTGGGTCTGTTTTGTTGGTTTAATGTCTAGCTCCATTTTAATCAGTCCTAATATTTGACCTTGCCCACAACTAACATTTTTCATCATGCCCTAACTTTGCACACAGGAAGCGTCTCCCAGGAAAGATGCTAATTGATGTCATCCTGCAGGCACTTTGCCTGCAATGCAGGTCTGGGCCATGTAAATATTTACAGGTAGCACTCCTATTAATGTTAAAAGGAAAGCCTTGTGATCACTCAATCAACCTTGTGAAAGAAATGGTGGGTGGTGATAGGAAAACAGGCTAGTTTGCCAGATTTCCATCCATATTCTTGTATGATTTGACTGCATTCCTGTCTACCAAACAGTATTTTTGGCTCCTGGGCTTTAATCTATTTAACATATGAAATAATGTTTCTTTGAATGTGCTTGCCAGCCTAGTCTAATTACATTGTATTAAAACTGGAGGCTAGATGTGGCATGTTGATGGTCTGATATAAAGCAGGCTAGTTTTAAAACCATATTTGTATGCTTGTGGGTTTTCTGACTTTTCTGCCCTAGTGGTTTTGAATAACTTGCATATATGAGTAAAGTTTTAAGTTAAAACTGATACAAAACCTGCCAAAGCTAAACAGAAGCAGAAAATGGCAAATCACTCCATCTTGTCCTTACTCAAAGACCTAATTTTGAGATGAATTTTTTTTTCCATTCCAGAAATGGAAAATTTCCTCATGTGGAGCACATGATGAAATCCATGACTTTCTAATTTTTCCTGCGATATTGAAGATGCTGCTGTTGACTACAGACACTGTGTCAAGGAGCTCTTAAAGCATAGCTATTAGCTGTTGCTTATACTGAAATAATTATATAGTTAATATAGCTATCTAAGGCTGGTACTTGCACAGGGTACTGCTTGATGCAGTCCTGATAAAACCTAGGGCATTCAAAAGAGCTTCCAGGATGGCAGAAATATAGCTGACATGTCTTTCCAAAAATATTTAGAACTGATTTACTTTTCCTGCCTGTGTGCTTAATTTTTAATACTATCATCTGTTTAGTGCAAAGGGTTTGGTTTGGGAGGGTGATGGTTTGATTGAATAATTCTCATGTTTCTATGACATTGAAAACAATACAGTCAAGCTAATACAACTTTTAGAATTAATTTCCCAGAATGTCACTGCAGGGATTGTTCTTGGTGGAATGTTCATGGGATATCTTACTTTCTTAAATTTCGTTCTAGAAAAAGCTGCTACTGGAGGACACCATACTAGGCAACAATGAGTTTCTATAAGAAAGGACAATGACGTGGGAGGACAAACGAAGTCAACAGAACTGAATGGTGAAAGGCGTTTGTCTCTTGAGTGTCTTATAAAGTAAAATGAGGAGTCAGTAGTTCATTAGTACTGGACACTAATTTCATACAAAATAATTGTATCCTGTATTCATGAAAAGCTGTTTAGCATTAAAAAATAGAATGCCACATTTATGAGTATGTAATTTTATAGAGCATAATAAATTATACAGATCATACAGTCAGATGAGCAGAGATTTTGAAGAATCAAAATCATTCGGCAAACAGTTCATGAGAGCTCAGTCAGGAACTGTCTTCTGTATCAGTTGCTTTGAGAAGTAACTTCTTGTAATTCATTATGCTGTTTATAATTTCCTACAAATCACATGCTATAGAGTCTTCTCTGCTTTCCAGAATGGCTATGCAAACCCACACAAATTAAAACACACCTTTCAATTTCAGTTATTTAAAAGTATTTGTTTAAAAATGCATAATTCAACTATGCACAAAATTTTCATCTCAGATATCTAAGAATTTCACCTTTGAGCCTAGTGAGCAAAATTACTGTCCATCCTCTGAAATAGCAGGCATTTTAGCTTTACTTGACTGAGAGAAGAAGAGTCATCCAAGTGTGAAGTGGAGCTCCTTGGTGGGGTCTTAATTCATCCTGCCTCAAAGGTGCAGATGTGGTTAATGTCATTCAGGTAAACACTAAACTATTTAGTTTTTTAGTAAGTCCTGGAGACTTTCACATTTGTATTTAAAGCTAAATGATTACTTCAGTATTTTTTCAGTCTCAGCACAGAGAAAATAAATGGAAATCCCACCATATTTGAGGAATAACTAGTTATATTCTACCACAAGTGCATTTATGATTTCTGTTTTGCTGGGAAGTGATTTTGACCAATATATAAAAAATTATGAATTCATGACACCTACTTAGTCTGTTTTTCCTTTATTCCTTGAACCCATGGAAAAGCTAAAAATGAAAACAGAAATTTGCACCATTTCAGATACAAAGATTTCAACAATTTGCACCATTGCAGATACAAAGATTTTAACAAACTAATCAAGCAGTTTACCATGAGGTGAAGTAACTAGCGTGCTCTGGAGGGCCAAAAACTGCTGCTGGGTGACCCAAATCCTCAAGGACATGCAGATGTCCAGCTGTTCATTGCAGAATTATCAGATTCATTAACCTTTTAAATTGCTGCCTTGGCTTAAATCTAGTGGATGTCAAATTCCTCTGTAGTGACTCCTGTATCCAAATAGTTTTTACATTTTGGGGGATTTTACTCCTAATGTGGAAAAAAAGCTGTGAATGTTAAGATGTGCCTTTCATTCAATAGTTACACATTTTGCAAAAGGTGCAATGATGCAATTAACTTGGCAATAATGACAAAGAAAGAGCATCATGCTGTCCTATGTGTGTGTGTGTGTGTGTGATTCATGATTCAGATTCCTTTGAAGGTTTGAATTGCCTTCTACGATGGCTGTGTTATGTGTCTCTATTGACCATAGAGAGAACTTTTGGGGATCAGGTTCTATCTTAGGCAATTCATTTAGGTAGGGCAAAACACACAGGAAGTTTACTCCTCAGCTTATGGTGGCATTCCTGATGTGTAGGATAGTCATCCTCTGCACCACCAGACTCCTGCTATGTCTCCCAGTGGCCCTGCTACCTTAGGTCTGCCCAGGCTCCCCTCCTGCAGATCCCTCAAACAGCTCCAGAAATTGCCATCCATCCTCTTTGCTGAAGGAGCTGCTGCTGTTAGACTGATTTTCATCCTGGGTGGCACGTGGCAGTTAATTAACAGTTTTATGACTTGTCAGAATATTCTGCCTCTGTGTAGGTTATGTGTACTGGAACAAGATAATGAAATGTCAAACATAAATGCTTCCTGAGAGAAAACTCAGGAGTTGCAATCGGACCACTACAGCGCTAGATGTGTACTTGTAAGGGTGTTCTAGAAGAATACTGACATTTTTAGGGCTACTTATTTTCCTACTATGCTTTTGTTTTTCAAAAATCTAAGCATATGGAAACAAAGTGACATGCACACTGAAGTGACAGAATATCACTAAACTTGAAAAAAAGCAAATGTGTGGTACACTATTTTCTCCCACTGTTTGCATTGATTTTTATTCCAGAAAAGTAGAAACAAGTGCAGAATGTATGCTGTGGAGTAAAGCACCCTGAGGGCATTTATACAAACCCATCCCCTTACTGTTCATTGCACTGAGAAGCAAACGGAAAGATGAGATTCCTCAACGAATGCAAAACAAGAGGCAGAAAGATAATCTCATCTTTTCTCAGGAAGCAGGCAAATCTCTTCCACTCTTCTCTAGTGCTGGAATTCATCAGCTTCTCACTAATACGTTTGGACTGCTTTGTGAGATGATTCTGAGTTAGAAAGTCCCTACGAAGCCACTCTGCAAGTGGATGAAGGAAAGAAAAGAGGATATGGGTCACGCTGTACACCAATTCAAGGTTCTGTTTTGGAAAAATTGGCTCTGCCGTGTGAGGCAACCGGTGAGTGCTTGGAAATGATTAAAACCCAAATATTTTAAATCTTTTAATATCTGTTGGAAAGAGTGTATCTATCGATTTTCCCTTTTTACTGCATCTTGTTAAGGACAGGCTGGCTGTGAGTGGTTTTTTTTTTGCCTTTGGTCATCTAATTGTTGAAAATACAAGTAGAGAATAACAATGAGTCGTTTTAAGTCTAAAATGGCTGAATACAGCGATGTTCCCTAATTTGCAAATGAGACAGGAAATCTCACGAAAGTTTTGAAGAGCCACAGCTTATCTTTGAATTAACATTAGCAGCACTGGTAGCAGTGGTAAGGGTGAAAATCAATTTTCTTCGCATTACAGGTATTCATTGGTAATGTAAGAAAGCTTGCAGGACTGTGACCAAAATCTACATACAAGGAATGTAGGAATAGTATATTAGAATTTTATATACTCCTAAATTTATTTTATTATCCATTCTACAAAGCTTAATTTAACCTTTCAAATTCCAATATGCTGAAGAATGTGACAACTTCTTTGACAGCAATCTAGATTAAAAGGATACCTAAATATGAGATGTCATTTATATTTACTGTGATTAAAATGATTTTTAATTTAAGATAGAAGGAAGTGAAGTTCCTCAGTGAAAGAACATTTTTTGGGGAAAAAAAAGAGAGCTATTTCAATTAGTAGTTTCTCATTGATTTCACTTCTCTGTGGTGATCTGGTAAATCGCAATGATGCACCTTGTCTGCTTTGGAGAGATTTAAACATCCCCTGAAAGTTGCTTACTGATGAGTGCCCTCTGTTTTGTAAATGTATGTTTTTGCATCCCTGCAAAAATACCCCAAACTTGATAAAATGCCCTGCCCCAATGAACAGTTACAAACTCAGCTGCTTTTATCACCTGGGTCCTAAAGTTCCATTACCAAAATTCATTATTCCTCCCAGGTGCAGCTCCCCAGAAGATCATGAGCTCTCAGGCCCCAGTTCCCCCCAGTGCCTGGGCAGAGCAGCTGCTCAAGGACTGCAATCCTGCAATCTTGCAAATGCCCTTTCCTTGGACCTTCTGTGGGTGCTTTTCTTATTAGAACACAAGCATGCCTTAAACAGGGGCATTACTTTCCCACGTTTGCCACAAATAACTTACTCATTAATTAAGATCAATTTTGCATGCTTAGTATCTGCAGCATACCGAGGGTTCCTCCAACCTGTTGTTGCCTCTGCAGCTGCCTTTTTGGTTCTTATCCCAAATTTCTGTCAGCAGGAGTAGCAGTCTCTATGCAAGCTGTCTGCTCGTTGCATAGACTCTGCCAGAGATGGCTGGGCTGTGTTTGAATCTGACTGCTCTCACTGCAGGCTGGCTTCCTGTCTCAGACTTAGACCTGGCTCACCTGCAGGTACAGGCTCCCAGCAGAGCCTCTTGCCTTGCCTGGGCACTGCAGGGCAGCCCTTCCTGACTAGGGCACTGCTGCCCTTCAGGGAGCAGCTGGCTGGTGGTGCTGTGCCCTGGCTGTCATCTGGGATTGCCCTGAGGTAAACACCAGGGAGCCCAGCCTGTGGCTGTCCAGGGCCTCCCCCTGTAAGCCCCACCGTGCTCTGGTCTCCCACTGCTGTGATCCCCCCTCCTGATCTTCTCATGGGACCTTCCTCCAGCACTGTCTGTGGGGGTGATAGTGGTGGTTGGTGTGTGCCCTCCAGCAACTCCTGGGCAGCCTGGTGACATTCCCTCCAAGACTTGGAGTGTCTGCCCTGCTTTCCTTGGGCGTTGCTGGGATGGGTCCCTGACCAGCTGGGTGGTGTGGTTATGCACATATCCCTGCCCCTTGGGGAGCAACCGGCCCTTGCTGATCCCTAAAACTTTGAAAGCATCAGCTTTGCTTTTCTTGTGTTGGCTTCTGTATTGTATTGAGTGTGATGAGTTTAGATAAATGGTGATTTCCTTAAATTTGAGGAAACTTTTAGTTCCTTGGCTCATATTTGGCAAAGAAGTCCTTCTCCACAGGGAAGACTCTGCCATTAGGTTTTGTTCTTAAGCATAATGTTACTGTTCTCAGGCATTTTCCCTGACGTGCCCATTTAGGAATTGCTTCCATGATTGGATTTGATTCAACTCTGACAGTTTAGAAATAAAATCCCCAGTATGCTGCGGAGAAGTGAGAAGTTAATAGCCTCTTATGGGAGCTCTTCAGCGTGGCTGTCATTTCTACTGTGTTTCTGTTACCAAGTTCACTATTCACACTTTGCTAGCATTGTTATCAGTGAATCTAGAAGTCTTTTGAAACTTGGCTGAATGGCAGTAACTTCTTTTCTGGTGGTGAAAATTGAGACAGTTCGTCTTTGTGTTTTTTTATTTCTGTGCAATCTGTTTGGGGGTTTGTGTCCTACCTGCAGAGGGGTGAACACTCACTGTGTATACGCAATCTACTCAGAGGAGACGCGCTCAAAATGTGCGAGTCCTGCAGTGCCCCGGCTTGTGTGCCTTGTCCTTGTGGCCCTGGAAGTGGGAACACTGGGATATGAGATGCATGGCAGTGTGCAGCCTCAGGCCTGTTAGCCTGGTCTCACTTAGTCTCACCTCCTATTGCTGGAGATGACGAAGATGGCTTTTGAGAGCAGTGACTGCAGGGGACAGGAAAGGTGTAATGGCAGCAGGCAGGGAGCCAGAGCAGGATAAGGAGGTGTTACACCAGACAGAGTTCAGCGAAGCACGAGGAGTTGCACCAAGGTGCAGAATGCTACTGACTTCTTGGGAGGCCTAGGTAAGGGAAAGGCAGATGTCACTGTCATTACATTGTCACTGTGTTGACCAGAGGGAAGTATCTACAAACACTATAAATAGAAGTGAAAACTACTTTTCTCTTCTGAAGCAGTGCATTTGAAATAAGGACTTGAAATGGAAGCCCTGTTACTAATTTACTTCAATGATCTTATTTTCCCTTAAGTAGTTGTAAAGAGATTTTATTTTAATTAAAAGATATATAGATTTTAATGATTTGTTCCCAAATCCTGTTTTCTATAGACTGATGATGTTTTAATTTCCATTTTCAGGTCCTATCTCTTGCTGAAATACTGTGGCCATGTGTGCTTTTTTTGATTCTAGCTGCAATCCGCTTCCAGGAGCCCCCAAAATACAAGGAAAACTGTATGTTTTGTTTCACCTGTTTTCTATTTTTGTTGCCTCTGCTTGTAAAAGTATTTAGGAAATACCAACAATATCCTAGAATGGGGAACCTAAATGTAGTAGAATCAATGCAGAGCCGTAAAGTGGGATTCCATTGTGGAATTCCAGCTGTGGGCCTGAGCAAGCTGTACTGGGTGGGAAAGAGTTAAAGCTTAAGGTCTGATTTGTCAGACCAGTTTTAGACATTGATTTTGGATGTAGGGTGGATTATTTAGGGTTTATTGTATTTTTTTCTTTCTACTGAGTAATGGATTTTAGGTGACTGGTTCAGAGGTAGGTAATTCTCCAGTAGATATCAACAGTTAGACAAAATGAACTTTACCTCTAGGTACTTCCTGGGATTTAGAATTATTATTTTGTAGACAATAAATTATTTCATTTACTTTAACACTTCAACACTTGTTATGACTAACTCCATCTTATAAAGTTCTTTTTAATTTTATTTTATAAAACATTAACTTCATTTAGAAAATAATTACTTATGATATTTTAATCTATTCAATTTATCATTCTGTTATTCACCAATGTCAGTAAAATGGAGATAAACCATCTTCACCTAGATTAAAAACCAATTTTGTAAAACAATTCTAGATGTGTAGAGTAAAATAGCTGGAGAGAATCTAGCCTGCACTATATACATTTACTTTATGGGTAGATATGCATAACTTCAGAGATATGGAAAAGTTACTGTTTAAACAGTCTTGATGGATGTATGTTCAGACATTGCTGAATGCCAGTTCCTTCAGTTTATAAAAGCCTGTGAGAAAAGAGGAAATATTATTTTGTGAAGATATTCTAATCCAGATCACATGTGATTTTGGGCAGACTGGCTAGCAAGCATATGATACTGCAATAGTGTTGCTACCAGGAAATTCAGCTTTACAAAGACTGCTCTCAAAGATCATATACACCCTGTTGTCACAGTCTGACACAGAGGCTACTCAGTGGTTTCTGTGGTGACCGAGTTTTTCTTAAATGGGACACCTGCTATTGATAAAACTGCTTGCAGATAACAAAGATTCTGTTTAGGAGAAGGATACACAGTGTGATGGTACAGTTTGCAACTGCCATGTCATTGGTCTTGATTCTGCTGCTGTTTGGTTTCAGGTTACTTAGAAGCTCGTGATTTACCAAGTCGAGGGCTTTATCCTTTCATGCGGACACTTTTCTGTAACGTTGGTTCAAGATGCAGGAACAGCAGTTCCACAGCACAGAAAAACAACCGCTTGCGGTAAGTTATATAAATTCAATGAAGCCGTCAGTATCACAGTGCATCTCTCTCTACAGCAAAGCTTCTCACTGCCTTGTAGACAGGGAAAAGAGGAGCTTTGTTAATGCTGTGCTAAAATTTTCCTTCAGTGTCTTTATGAATGCAAAAGATGTAAGGCCTTAGTCATGCCTCTTCCAAATTTTGTTTGCCTTTCTTGGCATTTGGTGCTCTAATCGAATATTGAACACTCTTTTGGGGTAAAATTGTAGTAGTACCTTGTCATATTATTTCCCTTCACTGCTGCCTTATGACAGCATACTTTATCCTTCACTAGAAAGTCCTTTATTACATGAGTGTGAAACAGAGCAGCAAAAATATATCATGTGGACTTAAACTTCGAATAGTTTGGGAGCATACATGATGGAAGAAGTGAACACAGAAAAGCAAAACAAGGATAACTTTTAAGTATACCCACAAAGAACCAAAAAGGAATAGCAGAAGCTTTGTAATAAAAAAAAGAACTAGAAAAAAGTTATGTGTAAGAGGGCCTTGAACCAGGATCCCAGAATGCAGAGAGAAAAAAATTAATTTGAACATGCAATTCTTAGTGATTTTATTTATGCAGAAATGTTGAAAAACATTGAGATACAAAGACATTTAAGCAAATTTTGTGCAGGGTATAGTCACAAACAACTCTTCAAAATATATAACAATGAAGTTAAATTAGGGTGAGCTAATCAGAATATGTGTGAATTTATACGTATGTTATTCTTAGAAAACTGAGAATATGTACCAAAAGATCTTAGAGGTCTGAGCCAGGTAGGCATGTCAGAGCATCAAATACTTATGGTTTATTATTGTAGAGGTTTATAGGTAGCAATAAATTTAGCATGCAGCAAGTTGGAAAGCTTCAGTATCACAGTAATAGGCCATAATGCTTGTCGGTTGATCTTGATGGTGTGCAGAGAACTGTTAATTTAGTGTAAAATAAGCAAAATAGATCTTGCTTATGGGAAAACACCTTTTACATAAAGCAATAATTTATTAGTAGAATTGAAATCTTAACAGTTTAAGCCACAAATCACTATTAGTCATGATGTGTTATTACAGAAAATGCAGACAGAAATACCAGTATTATGGTAATATCCCTTACCAAAAATTCTTGTAATAATAATACTACAGTTAAAATTGTTAGAAGACCACTTAGTTTCTCATCCTTTCCCTGGGGTTATTCTCACCTTTCCACTGCAGCTCTGAGTCATAATGTCAGCAGCTGCAGCTGGGTAGTGATGAGGTTGTTAAGGCAAGTAGTCCTTTGCCTGGAGGAATGTGGTGTTGATGGCTTCTTTTTCACTCCAGGGTGTACTTGGGGTCACTTATGTTTGCTAATACCTTGCTTGTTCTCCATTTGTTTTTGTCTCTATGATACATCTAAATTTATGTGGTACACCTGAATCTATATGGTATCTTTTAAATTTGTTAGCTACCTGCTATTTTCTCTTGATACTTATAAATTTATTATTTATAGTTTTGCATTTTAAATAAGCACTGGTGAATTATTTATAACCAAGGGGTCCTATCTTCTCTTATCATCTCAGACTCGTATTCCAGTACAATGCATCGCATGTTCCCACTTCTTAAGGCCTTTACTATTGTACTGAATTTGTGTTCATCTGCACTGCCTTGTTAATCATAAATATCTCATTTTGCACTGAATGGTGCAAAGTTTAGACAAAGCAAGGGTGGCAAGCCTCTGTGTCATGGTCTTGCAAACTCAGTAATAATCCTGAAGCCTGTTGCTTGCAGTGTCAATACTGTATTACTGGATTACAGTAATCTGCTGGCCTTTTAAAAAATTCTTCCTTGAAAGGATACTTTTTAATTATATCACTAGTCCAGATGCTATCTAAGTGTGTTAAACCTCTAGAAACTATGAACTGTATTGGCTGCTCTGCATGATTATTTACACTGCTTTGACTGAACTGCCCAAATAATATTTCAGCTCAAAAGAAAATCAGGAAAGAATTTCCTGCGGGCAGTCTTAGACCTACTTAAGAATTGGGGAAATTATTCAGTGGCTTTCAGTTTGTCAACTAAAAATACAATGCATGCATATATCCATATTTATACATTCAGTAGCTTACATGGAGTAGCATATAGCCTAGGTAAGGAAAAGGGCTTAAAAGGTAGGATGAAGTTCATTCTGAGGTTAGTCTGCTCCACCAGGTCCATCAGTATAAATTAAATCAATCTCAGGGATGCTCTGACTTATGCTGGCTGCCAATAGCCTTAGGAATACAAACTGTCAGCTTGATCAGCCAAACATTACTAAATGCTACAATGTCCATGTTGACTGGAGAGATGGCGTGGCACAGAAATAGTAACACCAATTATCTTCCCTTTGAGGATTTGTATCAAACAATAAATTTGGTATAGGGACCTTTTTTGTGTCAATGATGTTGTGTTTATTAAATCAAGCACTGTGCATAGTTTCCATGGACACTTAACCCATTTGTTTTCACAGTGTTGGTGCTATCAGTTTGATAGATAGTAGTTGTCTTTGGAAGAAAGTAGGAACCCCCATGGAAGCCATAAACCACCCAAATAACTATTTGTCAGTGAGAAGCTTGAGCAGGACTGCTCCTGGAGGTGGGCTGAGCCAGGGCTGAAGTCATCCTGGTACAGGCCATGCCCTCAATGTCCCTTCAGGCAACAGCCTCTAATGTGGTAAGATGAGCCAGATAAAGGCTACCACTACCTCATTAACTGTGATTTGCAGCAAGTTCTGCCACCTCCTCAGAAAACATCCATTTTTCAACATCTTCATGGCTTTGCTCTTTGTTCCTCTTTAAGACACTGCAAAGGCTGCTGGCTGGCAGCTCACTGATGTGATTCCCTAGCCTGATACATCCAGTAGTATCTCAGAGCAGAGGAGTAAGGAAGTATTAGCAGCTATCATGGCAAAGGACATTTTCCCCTGCTCTTTCCAAAATGTTCCACTTCCCACCTCATCTTATTGGAGCACAACGTAAAACACAGAAAATACAAGTAAGATAAAAACCAGACAGCACAGTCCCATGGCCTTACACACACATGTTTCTGTGTGTATGCATGGAAGCATAATGTCTTCCAAGTACTCTGAATTCCACTGCAAGTCTTGCTGAATGTGGTGGAATTTGTTCCTGCATCTCAAACTTCTAGATCTATGGTTGTTAGACTTCTCAATACTCAAAAGAAAATGAAACCTATGCTTTCTCAGACTTAGCACTACAAAGATCATGAAAACAAGACTCTAAAATGTTATTTCTAACTACATTAGTTTATTTCTCTTTATTTAGCTGCAAGTAGAAGCAGCCTGAGCAGCCTCATCCAGCAGGTGTGGTGGAGCCTGGAACTTCTGCTGGATGGCCCACTTACACCCATGTGGTAGCTCTATATCTTTTTTGCACCAGGCTGGGCTCCTGGGCTCATCCTGCTGTGTTGGGGCTGTCTCTGGAGTCTGTAACACACCTCCAGGTCTGCCTGCTGGCTGGGATCCTGGGGGATGGTGCCATGACGGCTCCAAGCATGGACTGCTCCAAGGCCGGAGCAGCTCTGCTTGTGCCAGTCCCTTTCTTCTTACTGGTCTAAAACTTTTGTTTTATCAGTACCCACTCCTTTGTGGTTCTCCAGTGAATTAGCTTCAGAAGAGCTCAGGTACAAGAGCAGATGTGGAAAAACAAAATCAAGGAAGGTCTAAGCATCAGTGATAGTATTTGCGTAAGAATTGCTTAAAGGATCAGATTTTTCCTTAATGATCTGATCTTCAAATGAGAAAATGATTCTGTGACACAGCTGTATGTCTGCAGCAACTTATCAGAATAGCAACTCTGTGAGGTCTGGGCTGGCTTTTGTAGTCTTGGGCTGTGTAGCTGGAAAACAGAAACAGAAGCAATTTTCATGATCTTTCTTACAGATTGTCAGAGAGCTGAGGAGGAAAGCAAACTTAAACACGAATTTTGTCCATTTTATGCCCAATTAAGAGGAACACCTTCTTTTTTCCTTTGTATATTTTGGTCCATTGCATTTTACGAAGGTTGTAATTTTACACAACATAGAGAGGAAAGATCTTTCTGTGAAAGACATTCAATATGTTGTTGTCCAGCATGAGTATTGATGTTGATGGAGATGTCATGTCTTCAGGCTGTTCTGAGATGGTGCAGAATGGAAGCCAGCACAGCTGGGGCTTTGCAATTTTAGAAAGAAATTTTTAATGTGGTGACAGAGGTGAGGTTGAGACAAGAGTTTACTGAGAAGCTTATGAAAATCACCAGTCTAAATGCCATTTCATATAACAGCTGAGATTTCAGATGAGCTCTGAAACATTCTTCTTGTCATCCTGAGCAATTTAGCAATTTGGACAGAATTAGTGTTTCTGAGTCATGGCTTTAGGAAATGACAATTGTTCTTACATGTTCAAAGAGATGCAGAGTCTATTTGCTCTTTTGCAGAATTTTGTCATGGTGAAAACTTGTATCAATGTATTTCTTTAATTTGATTTCTGTCCTCATGAAATTTGTGGAAATGCACAATTTAAGGGAAGAATTACCATGGAAGATAGTGAAATTATATGTATACACACACACACACACTCTCCTTCTCTTAACACCTCACTTCTAATTATGTATGTCCTCTTCTATGAATGACTGGCTTCCTCCTTTTGTTCTTTTTTGCCATCTCTTGCTTCTCCTCTTTATTGTTCCTAGCAACTGCTGCTAGGAACTTCCTTGGAACTGCTGCTTGACTTCCTTTACACATACACACAAGGGAGTTAATGTCGCCTTCTGCTCCAGAGAGCACACACTGAAGGCTCTTTGGGAGAGTAGCAGTACAACAGTTAAGTATTTTTGTTGGCACAGTTTCTGAAAATTGTTTGCCTTGACCGTCCCTGCATCTGGTTTTGAAATCTCATTTCTTATCTTTCTAGCAAGATGATGACATCTTTCTGCAATTTTGTGCAACTTGTGCTGAATTAAAAAACTAGTAGTATCTTGTATCATTCCTATTATGAGGTTATGGTGTTCCTCTATTTCCATGTTGAAAATACATCAAATCTTTTAAATCTTAGTACAGCTATTCAGCAAATCAATCCTCTGTAATATTTTAATCTGTTTCATAAACCTAAGCCTGATAACCAGTATCACACCTGTTGCCAGATCCTTTCCCAAAGGAGGTTGTGCTCAGCTTCAAGAATAACCAGAGGAAGGGCTGTGGCAATGATGGCAAAAGAGGGGCACAGATGGCAGCTGGCTGACATCGCTGCTGTGCTGCAAATGCCCATAAAGCAAATAGCTCACAAACAGCATGTCCAAACAGCTGCTCTCATCCTTCTGAGAGGCTTGTGCATGGGAGTGGGTGTTTCTATGTTTTTTTTTAGATTGCACATCCTGCCTTCTCTTCTGTAATAGCTGGTCCCTATGCCTGGGGTTTGGTCCTTCTGCCATACCCTAGATATCTACACCCCCCTACTGTTTCCCAGCTCCCTCTGCAGTTTCACCATCAACTTGTTTTTCCCTGCACTTCACCCTTTATCTCATCAGAGCCACCAAGTGCTGCCACCTGTTTTCTTTAATGCTTCTAGTCTGTGTTTCTTCCCGAGTCACGTTTCCCCTGCCTCATGTACTCCTCTCTCAGAGCAGAAGCTTGTCTTTCTAGTCCTCAACCCTGGGAACACTGAAAGGATAGCCCAAGTGAGTGTTAATTCAGACTGTGTTACCTGTTGTGCTTCTGCTATGTATCAAACAGGTGGCTAAAGCACATAAAATTAGATGCCAAGAAGGTGTGGGTTTTTTTCTTTTTTGTTTTGCTGATGTTTATCAATGCAAGCTTTGCAGTTCTGAGGTACAGCAGAGTCAGTGATGGGGTGGGGGAGGGAGTTCCTGACTCCCTCACTGCTATCTGTGCCCCCTGCTGCTGGCAAGGGAGCCCGGGCAGCACCAGCAGCCCAGACAGTGCTGAGTCCAGCTCTGTGCTCCTGTGTGAGTAAGGTGGCCTTTTTTACCCAGACCATTGTTTGCAATGCTTCTAAAACAGGGAGATCTCTAGATGTGGATACAAAGCTTGTGCCTAGTTTGGAGGGAAAACAACGTGGGTTGAAATACTGCCCTTATGATCCACTTCTCTGAATACTTGTTATTATTTTGAGTGATATTGTTAGGAGAGTTTAATTTTTAATTGTAAATTCAGCAAGTATTAAGAAAAATCCCAACAAAGCCAAAGAGCCACCCCCCACCCCAAGCCCCACAGAAAAACCTCAGCCAAAACCGGTGGAAAATCCTGCAGAAATTGAGCTAGAATTTTGGGGTTTTAATGTTCTGACTGGATTTTTGTTTTACCCAAATGTGGTTGTTGTCATTCTGGTCAAGTGCTGGGCTCTTATTCACCCTACTTCAAAAAGTAGAGTGCTAAGAAGTTTTCCAGTATCTAGTTAGTGTTCCAGTTCTTTGCCAAACATCAGTGTTAACTATTTGAAATTTCAGGCACTGGGATTGTTAGTAATACTGGAATTCATGTGGTAGTTTTTGAAAGAAATAGCTAAACTGCAGCTTTTAATCACCATAAAAGCAGCCTTCTGAACAATAGAAATCTGCTTTTAAAAACTCCTTTTAAAAGGGAAAAAAATGTGGTGAAGAACTGTTCTGCTTATAATCCACTGATATTTGAGGATGGTGACTATTATCCAAAGTCCTACTGGCTGTCAGCCAAGTTAGGATAAAAATAAGCTGTACTGAAACAATCAAGAACTTGATTGTTTCAAGATTAAATTTTCTTTGTATTCCTTAGTCTAAAGTTCGGACAGCTCTGTGGGTGACTGATGAAATGAGGATCAAGGACAGAGAGAAAGAGATGTGAGAGAATGAGAAGGTTGTTGCTGATAGTTTGCTTTGGATTTTGAGTTGATCTCACTAGGCGTTCCTTTCAATAACTAAAAGTTGAGCTGAAAGCACATACAAGCTTTGCAAGAAAGGAATGTAACTCATAATTATATTTCTGTAAGTGGGGTAGGACAAGAGCCAATGGGCAGAAAACTGATACACAGAAGTTCCACCTGAATATGAGGAGGAACTCCTTTACTGTGTGAGTGACTGAGCACTGGAACAGATTGCCCAGAGAGACTGTAGAGTGTCCCTCACTGGAGATATTCAGGAACCATCTGGACGCAATTCTGTGCCATGTGCTCAAGCAGGAATGACCCACTGTGGTCCATTCCAACCTTATCCATTCTATGATTCTGTGATTCTGTGGCAGTTAATTGTGCTTCTAAAGAAAAAATAGCAATATATTTGCTGGATAGGATTTAACTCTTAAGATCATTTGAATTTCCTATGAGATAATACAGAATTCAACTCCCTAGTAACTTGCTAAATATAACTATTCCATTGTTTATGGTTTCTTAGGAGAGTCTAAGTAATTTTGTCCTGTAAAGAGTTGTTTAAATGACTGACTTCTGATTTCATTTGAAAGTATTGCTAGAAAACTGTTGTTCTATTAAGTAGCCTCCAGATAGTAGTGTGACACAGATGACAAAGATAAGATAACATTTACCAGGGGTATGACTGTAACCTATTATCAGGGAAAAGCCAGTAGTGAGAATAAGATACTGTTTATATAGGTTGCTGCATGTGTTTGAAGAAACAAACTGTTGCCTTAGATGCAATAGGACAGCTTGAACTTTCTCATCTGAGAACCATCACCCGGATGCATGATAAACTGGGGAAGAAAAGTTGAGTGTGTTCAGAAACATTAAAGACTTCTCTGGATGTGTCTGTCCTTGGCTGCTGCCAGAACTGATTTACTGGCATAGGTGAACTCAGTGGTTTTTCATTGCCCTTTTTCCTGAGGTTTTGAGACTCAGTACTGCAACTTGTATGCTGATGAATTGAATTAAATAGAAGTTATATAAATGCATAAGAGTTAAAAAAATCAGAATACTGCTGTGATTGTATAGACATTTTTCAGCTACTTGCCTTCAGTTTTTAATTACCTCACCTATGCCTTTTCTTTCTGTCAAAAAGTAGTGCAAGTACCCAAACTGGTCCAGAGAGAGTCGCTGAACCTGATCTAGACTTCATGAAAGAGATAGAAGAACTTGCAAAGGAATTTATTGATACTACAGAGAAAGCCATGGCTTTAGAAAAACTATGGGAGGAAACCTCAAGGTTTTCAGGTAAGCTATGATCTTTCTGAAAATTAATTGCTTTTCCTGTCAGGTAGTGATAACCATCAAACAAAAGAATATTGTTATATTAAAAATAGAAATTTAGCTGATCTGAACCCCCCCCCTCTTTTATGATTCATATCACTGTGGCCATCAAAATTATCAGAAAACAAAAAGAAGCTAAGTTTCTAAAACTGTGCCCTTGTACTACTTGAAATTTAAGAAAACACTGTGAGGGGAAAGGTTTAAAGATAAGGATTAGTAATGAGTACAAGATTACTTGGTCTAACATGCATTGAAAAGTAGTTTTTGAGGCTATGTTTCTATTATACTGAAGAGTGCAGGGATGGAAAACCTCATGAGACTGGAAATACCAGGGTCTGCTGCTCCTGTCCTATTCCCACCCATCCTGTGCAGTCTTGCTGCTGCACCAGGTCGATGTTTAAGACCTAACACTATCCTGCCTTTCTGGCTGGTTTTCAAGCAGAAAGATTTAGGTGAAACGGGAAGTTTCATGCCTGGCTGTCTGGCAGCCAGTCTGCTTATCTAGGGCTGATGTGATGATTTTGCATCACTGAGAAGTGAGTGGTAAACAATGTCTTTTAAATTGGTTTTTTTTGGGATAATAGTAGAAGTGTTGGGAAGCACAGAAAATCCATTGGATCACTATCTTTATGGGATGCTTGCTTCATATGCCTTTATTTCTGTAGAAATACCCTTTGTGCACTGCTTGCTGTTGCTTACAATATTGATTCTTCTGAAGTTAATAATGCTTCTCCATTAAGGAAAATATTTGATTTTACAGGGCTCCATAACATCACCACTCTCCTTTCTGTAAGTATTTTTACAGTTTATTTCTCAATTACAGTTCTGGGGTTTGAGGCATCTTTATTATTGTGGTTAGAAATTTGTATCCTGTCAAGTTTAAGTAAACTATCCTTAAAAAAAATGGTATATAGTTGAAGGAAAAAATAATGTCTTATAAATTTGATAGAGGTTGGGTGGTTTGTAGATTATTGATCTAAACCAGTCTAGGCTGTTAGTAGCTAAAATCCACAGCTATTTGAAGGCTATCATTCCTTAGGAGCAATTTAAAAGTGCATCTGCCATGTGCTGCTGTATAAAACAATTTTACAAAATGTCTTGCAAGGAATTCTTACCCTAATAAATAATAAACGTATTATTATTTAAGAAACAAACAAGCTAAAACAACTAACAATATCCTGTT
>JAOXXN010000395.1:80267505-80278647 GCA_026770055.1 Myrmophylax atrothorax
GCAAACAAAGAGAATAATGGAGGGCTGCACTTCTGCATGGCATGAGGTCAGACTGTATCTTGTTCATGCTGTCAGCAAGCTCAGACTCTATACACAGGTACAATTTAATATGATAATAGATCAAATTCCTAATGTTTGCATGTAGTCTGTCAGTACTACCTCAGTTAAAAGGTCTGAGTTATCTATGCAATGTTATTTTCATGAACCTTTTTCATCTTTCTAATAAGATTAAGTAATTCTTAAAAAGAATCATTACAGTGGAAGTATAATCTGTCCCCATGTGTTCACTTAATCAGATTTTCTCATTAATTGAAATTCAGATTTGAAATCTTAGAGGGAATATAGTGAAATATATTGCACTGCAAAGGCCTGTCACAGGGAAGATCCATTTACTGTCTCACCTGAGACTGAATGTTGGACAAAACTGAAAGCTGACTAGAGGCCTCTGCTGATATTGTAAATAATTAGTTTATTTTTAATTCTCCTTCACTATCTCTGGCAATAGTGGCCAGAGAAGATTGAAGGGGTGTAACACTTCGGCCCTGGAGCTGCTTGCTCATGGGCTCAGCCAGGAGTTTTACTTTAAAATATATATATATATATAGGGTTCTTTAATTCCTTGAGATAACATCAAGAGAAAAGCCACAGTCTTGTTCCCAAGAGGTACTGTTATTGATAATTTAGGGGAGAAAATAAGGGAACTTGGCAAAAGTTCAAAAGGGCACCACACAAACTAGACAATACTGACCCGGCACATACTAGTCTACAACACTTAAGTCAAAATCCAATCCCTCCAGCTCCAAGCCACCCAAAGTATCAAAAAAGGAGTGAAGAAAGAGAAGCAGAGGGAGCAAAAAGAGAGAAGGAGAAAGAGGCAGAGACAGATCAAATAGCTACCACTGGAACCTTTTGGCAGACCAGCTCTCACATGTCTGAATGGCAGTGCTGTGACATGTGGCACACCTATGCCTCTGGTTTTATCTGCTCTGGTCCCCATGGCCAAACCCCCCAGGCAGCACTTGTGACCCATTCCAGTCCAGGGTGAGGGGCAGTGTCGTCACTGTCCCTGCCAATCTGAGCTGGGCCAGAGGCTGCAGGAGTTTTGGGATGTTACATTTTTTCCCAGGCTGTTTGTGACTGGCAGCTGCTCTGGGGTGCCATGAGGGGTACGATGCCACCCCACCTCCATGTGGTTTAACCCCTCCCTTCCCCCTAAACACACAGACATACACGTGCACCCCTCACAAGGTGGTTCTGCCCCCATAATCACTGATCTGGTGTCTAACAAGAGGACAAAACTAGACTTCCAGTATAGCTTTCTAATCTGGCAGGAAAGCTTGTCATACAGTCTCTATAATTACATATGTGTAGTTGCATGGAGGAAAGGGTAAAACATTCAGATTTTTCCTGAGGGAAACACCTAGCTGCCTTAACACTGGTGTTCGTTTTTATACTGAAATATGAAGTTTTTTCCATTAAAAAATAAGCCCTGTGTATCAAGCTACTCTGGAGATGTTTGCAATATCTTCTAAAGAAAGCATGTAGAGTGTCCTGTGTATTTCCTCAAAAATGTAGTCTTTGATGACTTAAAGCAGTAATTCAATGTGATTGCCAAAACTAATGCACTAATTCCTATATAGAAAAGTCCATTAATAATTTCAGCTATGATTTCAAAACTCAGCAAGAGTTGGCATCCTTATGATGGCAACTTGTAGTACTGTAAGCTGCTGGCCACTGTGAATTTTCTGGGTGAACAGGACTTCTCTTTGAGTAAATGTGTAATATCCACTTGGCATTAAAAAAAAAGCCAGTAATGATGGAGGCTAGGAGAGCAGTCAGTAGGTTTGGCCAGGCCTTGATGTGCCTTATTCTGGGCTACACAATGGGAGCATGCAGGCTTCTTTGCCATCTCTTTGTGAGATGGAACCCCAAAAATGTTAACCCCTCTGCCTTCCATTGTGTTGGCAGTGTAGACAGAATTCTGGTAAAGGAAACCTGAGTCTCTGGAGGTCTCAGGCCATCTTTTTGCCATTCTTGGGTCTTTGAACCACAGAGGATGTCAGTTCTCTGTATAATGTAGCATGTTACATTACCAATTTGCAGGTCAGTCAAAACTGTATTGAAAATGAACCTTTGCAAGCTCAGTCATTTCAGAGTCTAGACAGGTTGTTAGGGAGAAGTTTTACTGTCATTGTTAATTGTGTGAATTTTTTTAAATTCTTTGTACTATCTGCATGGGAAATCTTGTATTCTCTAACTAGATGCTCTATTTTGCATTACATCTGCTAGATACTTGAGCAGTGGCTCAGCAGCAGCAGTCTCTCTCAGAATCTCCTTTTGGAACTCAGAAGAATCATAGCTGATTTAGTATCTCAGTTCATAGATGAAAGGGAAGCCAGGAAACTTTTTTCAGGCGTAAATACCCTGATCCAGCAATGGAATGAGAAATCAAATGCCTCCTTTTCAGAAGGATATACTGGATCTCATGATTGGTAAGTTATCTTTCTTCAACTTGTCTTATGAAATTCAGGTCAACCTGAATATTCATTTTCACATTGCAATTACTTGATTTCTGATTTTTGTCTGTTTCGTGGTGTTATATTTTATTCTGTAATTCAAAACCTCATGTACTGTCAAATAATTGTGCTGGTGCTTACACTTTCTGAAAAAGAAATTAAGTCTGTGCTTCAGAGTATAGCTACTTACAGATTCAGCAGAGGACGTGACTACTACATGATCAGGACTCACAGGAATCAGTAGCTATGTATAATTTGGTGTTTTGAACTAGGACCTGAATTTTTTATCTTGTTCTGCAAACAAAGTTTAATTCCTGCAAATAGTTGCTGTGGCTCAGTAATGCTTGTCATGGACAGCAATTCCAGTGCATCTGAAATATTTTGGACTTTCAGTGTCCAGCTCATGGTAATTGTGCAGGAGATCTTGTTACAGCAGCCTACTGTGGAGAGCAGAATTCTAAACACATAGAATTAATTGTATGTATGTAGTTTCCAATCTCATCTAGGGCACCCTGAGGCTATGGTTTCTTTTGATGTGTTTGTTTGTTTGTTTGTTTGTTTTTAACTTTTCTTACTGTTTCATGTTCTTCATTTAGTTTATCACTTAACTCAAATATAAGCAGTTTATGTGAAGTTATGGCTCACAATGATATGTGTTGTAAAGCTGTTCAAATTGTCCCAATATGGAAGGTTCTACAGAGGACTTAAGTTGTAGATAAGGGGAGTTAATGTTTGTCAGAGTTGGCAGAGCCTCAAGAAATGTCTATGGCAGAGCACAGGAACTGACACTTCCATCTTTCTAACTGCACACTGGATGACTTACTTTGCTTCTGGGAGTTATAATGTTGGCCTCAATTTGCCACTGCTTGTAATAACTCTACTTGTTCATATAACACACCGCCACTGCAGGACATATGATTCA
Organism: Myrmophylax atrothorax; assembly: GCA_026770055.1. Classification (NCBI taxonomy): domain Eukaryota; kingdom Metazoa; phylum Chordata; class Aves; order Passeriformes; family Thamnophilidae; genus Myrmophylax; species Myrmophylax atrothorax. The sequence continues at coordinate 80,270,944 of JAOXXN010000395.1, forward strand.
TGCTATACAAATAACATCTGAGGATAAATCTGAAAGATGCAATGCATTATATACTGATAAGAGAGAGATTGCAGTCAGGTTGTTCAATAATTTAGTAGTGCATTTTGGAATTTGGTTCTTATTTATAAAAGGAAACTGCTACACTGCTGTTGTTGTAAAGAAGCTACAAAGTAGATGGTATAGTGACTGCACAACAGAAAAAAACTCATGTTTTTTTCAGCAGTTTTACATTTTTGCTTTCAGGGAACAATGTTTTTGTGCTCTACCTTATTGATCTCAGAGTCCTGAATCTGGAGAGAAAGAAAATATATTTAAGATATTTTCAACTTCGATACCCTTGCATTGGAAGGCTCTTTTTTCCCATGCACCTCCTCTTGACCAATTTTACAGAGATAGTAAACATTTTTTTCTTTTGATAAATATACTAACAAAATGGAAACATATTTTTGAGCATTCTGATTTTTACTATGATTTCATGTTTTGGGGGCTTTTTTAGTAGGTATTAAAATAGCAGTGTTTAGCTATCAATAGGAACATTTTAGCATTCATAATTATGAGGAAACAAAAAATTTAGAATTCATAGAAAATCAGAGGTTTAGATCAATTTCATTGATATAGTTCTTTCTATAAAAGAGTCTGTGGAACATGAAAGCTTTGCTCTTTTCAGCTGCTGCAAATGTGACATACTCAAAGGTGTTAGAGTTTTTGTGGCTTATAGGCTTGATTATAATTACTAATAAATGCACAATTCTTTAACCTAACTGTGTACATTCAGGTTTTGATTTGAATGTGGTTGTGACTTTTCAGCGAGGTTTTTTTCACATTTTTGAAAACCAAAGCAGTTGCCAATTTGTGCTACTTCAAATTTTGTGGTGATTAATTTGTGACTGGTATTTAAATTATAATTGGAATTTCTTGAAGTAAACAGATTCTAAAATCATAAAATATACATTCAGCCAATTCTTGTCTGCTTGCTAGGTAATTAACAAGAAAAAACTTGCAATTAATTTTTCAGGACTTTGACATCTTTCAAAGAGTTTTTGAAGAAAGAAGAAAATTTAAGGATTTCTGGTGAAAAGGAAATGGATCATCTTTTTCATCTTGTAGAAGTCATAGAGGAAATTATAATGTTGGATTTCTCATCTTCTTCAAATCAGTCTCTAATTGAAAATGCCTTGAATAATGCAATAATATGGATGAAAAATTTTGCTCAGGGAAAGGAATCTTCCACCAATTTCTCACTTGAAGTTTCTGAACTCCATAATGAGCTACAAAAGAAATCCCAGCTTCTTCAGAGGTTCTGGCCAAAAAAGAAGACGGATGTTTTCTGGCATATAGTTGAAATTTTATTCTATGAACTTGGGTCTAGGCTTTCTCATTTGAGTCAAGTGGATGAAGAGGAGGTAACTGAGTACTTATCTAGAATTGTATCTTCCATTATAGAAAGTAAAATCCATAACAGAAGTATGGTGTTGATACAAAATATCCTGACTGACTGGCCAGAGTTAAATATTACTGCTTTGAACCATTTAAAATATTTAAGTGAAAACTTCCTAAGAAATCTCTATGAATTTGAATCATTGTCTGGTGATCATGTCAATGTGTCTTTCACCACAATTCCTGGAGTGAGTAATGCCTCCTCTTTATTTCTCTTAAATGCAACTTTTTTGTCTAAGGCACAAGAATTAGGAGAAATTGTGCATGATTTCCTCAAAAATATCCAAAAGTTAAACACAACAAGTGTGGCCTCACTTGTTCCAATACTTTTCTCTCTGTATCAGAATGATGATTTGTTTTCACATATTAAGAGCAATAGCACTGTGCTAACATTTCTTTATGAGACTTCAAAAGATATGTCATCTTTTCAAGTATGGCATGATTTCCAAAATAGGGATCTAGTTTTTGATTTTCTGTCTGAAACTTTTGACCTTCTCTGGAACCTCACCAGTAAGACTCAGTGTGAAAAGTTACTATTAATTTACAACTACACAGAGTTTCAGGCCCAGTTTGTTGCACAGAAAGGAAAAAAAGAGATGCAAGTTGTCTATGACACTCTGAGCAGCCTTAAGACTTTATTTATAGATGAAGAACTCCAAACAGCTGCCTTTTGTTATTTGGATGAGTTTCTTGATATCTCTCAAGAATGCCTGGTAAATAATGAGTGCACTGATTTTTACCTAGCAAACATTACTTCTGCAGAACATTCAGCAGAGGTTTATAACTCACTTCTTCTTCCATTGGACAGTGTCCTGTCTAATGTAACAAACTTGGGAGGTAAGGTAAGTGTGCCTTCTGCTTTGCACTGCACTTTTACATGGCTTCAAACCTGGACTGAGATTTTTGAAGAAGCATCCAAAATCTTAAATTTGAATTCAACCTTTTTTGTCTGTCTAAGAAATGATTTGGCAAATCTCTCTGAAAGTCTTTTAAATGCAACTCATGACGAACTGTGCAATAATACAGCTATGGCTATTGTTGAATCCATGAGAGAAGCAATGAAGCTATTAAAAGTTGTATTTCAAGATGGTGTCAATTTAAATGACTGGAAAGACTTTGAGGTTTTCCTTGCTAGTCTTCAAAGTGTATTCAGCAATGCATTTGATATCACAAGCTTGCTTAAAGGTAGCAGTTTAGAAAGTGTTTTAGAAATGATGGGAGTCATGATAACTGAACTGCAGAAATCTATACTACAGGTGATTAATGAAGAGTTTTTGAATTCTTGGCTTGATACTTTCATCTCAGGAAAATCTGAGGGTGAAGACAGGGATGCTGGTATATTTTCCACTGGAAACTCCCTTTCTACTATTCTCAAGCTCTCCAAAAAGGAACTTGAAATTATTCTCACTGAGATAAATGACGCATCTGCTTTTTTAAAAAGTGTACCTCGAGACAAACACATGCTTTGTATCAGCATTTTCCAGAATATTACCGAACTGATTTTGGACAGTACTCTGAAAAACATAAGCTACTTACAAACAAATTTTTCATCTCATCTTAATTCCTTTCTAAACTTTTATAGTACGGTGGATGAAGCAGAGGATTGCAACATATGGATACATGAATTAACTCATTTCAGTGAAAAATATAAGTTGTCTTCCCACCTTGAAAGTGCAAGACATGTTTTATTTCTTCTGCAGTCTCTGGGAAACACTGAGACAGATGCTAAGCTGATGAATGTGATAGACTTTGTGAATTTAATTTTTAATTTGATACTCCCTGAATGTTCCCTATCTGGTTCTGATGTGCATTGTGTAAATGTTTACTTCAGTGTCATAGCACAACCTTTAAAGTTTGTTCTCCCTGATTTTTATATAAAAGATGAAATTAATGTGCTTGAATTTATTTTTAGACTTTTAAATAATTCTGGGGAGCAAATACAAATTATTATCCGTGATTTACTGGGGCACTCATATATGTCAAATAAGACCCATTTTAGTCAGTCAATCCATGGATTTAACAGGTCTTCAAGAATGCTCCTTAGTCCTTTTCACCACATTCAGCTGTTATCAATGGAACTTTTGTCGGAAATTCAAACTCTTCTGAAAAATAGAACTTTTGAAGTCCAAGAAAACAGCTCCTCTCATCTGGACATTAAGATGGAATCTTTCTTCAGTGAGAAAAATATCAGTTTGCTGATGGAGTTCTTTCAATATGTGATTAGAAAACTTGACTCAAACTTGCAGAGTGAACACAAAACATTTCATCAGAAACTGATAGAAACAGCAGCTCTGAATATTGAGCTGGTAAGGAAGGCACTTAAAATTTTCAAGTCTCCCACTTTTACTGGCTTTCCATTAAGAGATGAAAAGGAGTTTCTAAAGCATACAGTAGCCTTGGTGCAAAACATGAGAAACATGGATGCTGAGTTCTTGATAAGTAGATTCAAACAAGTCCAGAAGAACCTAGATAATCTCTTTAAAAATATCCAACTTTTTTATTTTGAGAACTCTGAGTTAAAAGGTTTAACAGACTGGTGGGATGCTTTTGAGAACATTTCATGTTATTTGAACCTGACTGGCTTATGGCAAATAACACAACTTTTTGAACAAGATGAGCTCTATGATGTAGAAGATGTGTTTGACCTCTTCATTGATATCATCAGCCTTATGGAAAGATTAGCCCATGGAAACATTACAGAAGCAGTAACTGAAATATATGCTTTCATGTTGATTCAGGAAGAAAAAATGCCAATGTTTACGGATGAGGAGTTCTCTAATCAAGTAGAAGGTCTTCTAACGTTGCTGGAGACATTGAAACACATAGCTCATAAACCTGTGGAGGCCTCTGATTGTTATTTTGCAGCATTGTGCTGGACTCTGACAACAGCAGCACCTCAGAGTGATCCCACTGCTCAAACTTGTGAGTTGGTGCATAGCAATTCTACTCTTAGTTACAGTGCAGTCATTGAAGTCTTTAAGGAGCTTAAGCTCATCACTTTGGAGGATAGCTTCTCATGCTCTCTGGAAGACTTACAGGTGAATATTACTCACAATCTGACTTGTTTTTTTCATCAGATCAAAGAATGGAACTCTATTCTTTTGAAGTTTTCTGAGCTCCATCATGTAAATGGTTCAGTTCTCAAAGAGCTGCTAGATTTTTGGAATGAGCTATCCCTTTATGTTGTACCACTGCAGGTGAATAATTCATATACAGTCAATTGTTCCTCCACTCCCAAGAGCCAAGTGGCTTTAAAAATCATAGAAATACTGGGCAGTGTTTCAGTGGCAGAAATGGAGATGGCCAAAGGTCTTCTGAAACATGTTTATTGGGGCCTAAGGTGGAACAGACATTCAAGAACATCACTTAAGGGTGCTCTTACTAATGTTAAGAACATGACCAGTGAAGTTTCCAGACTCCTGAATACAGAAGCTGTCCTTTCTTTTCTTTCTGTGATTCAGCCTCTAATGACACTGTCATCTGTTGGAAACCAGACATACTCAATGCTTATGATAATATCAGCTTTAAATGGAAACAGCAGTATATCTGATAACTTTGAGAACTTCTGGTTCCCTATAGTTACAAGCATAGAAAATTTGTTGGTGAATTTTACTGTTGAACACTTACTTGTGTTGATAGACCAAGAGTTTCAATTACTAAAGTTAGCCACTGGACAGTCCTCCTCAGTGGCTCCTGATGTTTTAATACAGCAGTTTAATACATCATCTGTAAACACTACATTAAGAAATGTTGAAGACATACCAGAAGTTGCGAAGAGTGTTATATGCGAGTGTAACAATAAAAATTATTCTAAAATGATGCATACTCTAATTCTCCTTATGACTAATGAAAGTTCATCAAATTACCTACTACTGGCTGTCAAGGACATTATTCATTTTCTGGAACTATTCCAAAATAGGTCTAAGGAAGACTACATTGGTATGTTGTTTGGTGACAGTCATCTTAGCACAGAAAAATGGAAGAATACTCATGCTCTTAATTCAGTTTTGCTAAACAATCTCTTCCATATAATTGCTGATCTTGCTGTTATAGAAGAAGCCTTGCATGCAAACGATACTGAACTTCAGATAGTTGACTTCATTGATTCATTTTTTTATAATGCACAATATAAAGAAGCTTCTACTCAGTCCCAAACCAGAACTCTGGATATTATGCAAGAGATTTTGCAAGTGATATTTCAGTCTACTGCAGAGCATGACAGGAACAAAATAAGTCTATTACTAAAGGATTTGCATAAGGATGTAATGGCAGAAATAAGGTGAGCATTTTCTATGTACTCATTTTCACAAGTGTGCTGACAATGACAGAGGGGCTCTCTGTTTATGAACAGATCAGTCAAAACTTTTGTTAATTACTGTTTCATTTCAGATTTTTGCCAACTTAAATTGTTCAGACCAGCTGTATTGGGTAACAGATTATATTGTGTGGACCAGTTTATTGATGTGATTAGTCATCTATATTGATACTTAAATTGGTTTGTTTAGAACTATTATAAAAAAATATTTGAAGATATTTGTATTTTAAAATCCTTACAGATCCGAACATTTAATCCACAGTTATTGGTGGGCAGCAGCCATTTTTGGCTATGGAGCTACATATTAAGGAATGCTTGGAACTAATGCTTTGTGGTTTGTGTTTTTTGGTTTTGGTTTGTTTGTGGTTGGGGGTTTTTGTTTTGGTTTTGTTTGTTTGTTTGTTTGGGTTTTGTTTGTTTGTTGTTGTTTTAGTTTTTTATTTTCTATATCTAAATGTAGCTATCCAAAATTTCTTTAGCTTAAATTTGTTGATGTCTTGTGCTATGATTACAGTGTTAGGTTTTTCATTTTAACAAATGCAGTTTCTGAAGGAATCTTCAGCCAAGATCCTTTTTTTCTGATTACTCAGATCAAATATAATCCAGCAACAGAGGAAACTCGTCTTCAGGAAAATGTTTACTGATACTTTACTTATATAAAAATGCTTTTAAACTGGAATTGGTGAGTTTAAACAATACTGACTGAGCCCACAAGATGACTGCTCCAAACAGCTCTAGAGTGTCTTGCTGGTGGAGCTACTGGTCCTACCGCCATAGACCAGCTGAGAAATGGCACACTGAAGTTGGTGCATGGCTCTAATGTGGTATTTAGACCTTTATGATTAATTTTATGCAAATATGTGACACCAGTGGTCAGCAGGGCCAGGTATTAACCAAATCTATTGAAAAATCAAAAGCAAAGACCAGAAAAGTGGTTTATTTTTCCCACATGCTGATTATCAGCCATTTTGAATATTCTGCTCTTTGCCATCAAGTCAAGATATTCTGTAAATTCTCAGTATTTCTGAAGCTATTAAAATTTTTCTTATTTTGTGAAGGTACCTTCTAGCACTCCTAAGGTTTTTTTTTTAACATGCAAGTATTACATTCTGATTTCAGAATAGTTCAGACAAATGTAATGACTTAATATTGAAATCCTTACGTGGCTCACTGAAGACTGCAACTGTGCATAGTCACTTGTTGAAAATGTCCTGTGGCACCCTTGTTATGAAAATAAAGTTTTCTTATTAATGTTTTTGCAGAGCATCTAAAATCTGCAAGATTCTTCAGGAACATTTATACCCGGATAGTGTCCTATTGTTGCAGAAATTGCAGTTTATCATTTTGAGTGTTCTCAAAATCTTTTCAGGTTGGTTACCACAGCAGTGACTATACAGGTCACCATATGTGTCATATGTGTTAGTATTGTGAAGTTGAAGCTTTACTAAGAAAATTTTGTACAAATACATTAATTTGGGTGATGCCAAGAAAAGAAAACATACTGATGCCTGGAAACTAAACCAACAGAGGAACAGGAAAAAAATTATGCAGATCAAGCAAAGGGATGATCTCTTTCTGGAGTGTTCATGTTGATTCAAAATCTCAGTGGAAGCAGAAGGTCTTGCTGCTCCTCTTCAGCTAGTGAGCTGAGTCATGTCACAGGGCTTTTTTTAATGAGGCAGAGCTGCCACGAGGCACCGTGTAGCTGACAGTAAGGAAAGATGGGGCAAGTACTGACAGGAAGCAGCGTCTCCCTCTTCTGGCCATGTCGAGCCAGCAAATTGGCTACCTACAGCTGAATAAATTCACCTTCAACAACTTTTTAAACTTTAACGTGTTTTATTACTTATGTATATGTCCCCAAGAGGTACACTTTAAGAAAGGCTCTATATTGACCTGAGTATAATTTCATATCATGTTTTCTTTGGAAAACAAAACCCTGCACTTTTAAA
>JAOXXN010000395.1:80278965-80292481 GCA_026770055.1 Myrmophylax atrothorax
ATAAGGTGATTATTTGATTAACGCCCCATCCTGACTATCTTCCTCACTCTCCTGTGACCCATGTAGTTTCAAAGAGTACAACAGTAGCGATGTTGTGTGTTGTAAATAAGTGATACTGAAAATGTGTGCAGGTAGCTGGGTTCTGTCTTTGACCTCTGAAGAACAGTCTTTGTATTGAGAGAACTGAGATTAAGCAACTGAATTCTCGTCATTCTTATTTCAATACTCTGGTCATAAGAATGTTTCATAATGTTTCATTTGTTACAGAAAACATTATGAAACCTAATGAGAAAAGATGAAAACTGCTTGACTTGGTTTGATTTGCTCAATTGTATTGTATTACTTCTATCAGCAAGACCAAGGTTTGCTTTTTTTAGAAGCAGTGGTGAATGTTTGTTTTTCTTCCTACTTGACTTGCGAACCAAACATTTAGGGAAAAACACCCAACCCAAGTGGGTGGAAAAGTTAACTTTATCCTGCCATAATTGAGAACTCAGTAGTCAAGCCAAATTCCTTTACTGCTATCCCATCTACAAACCCACTAAAGGCAGGGGAATGGAGCTTTTTTCCAAGGACATGGGGACTGCAAGGTGGGATAGAAACTGCCTCCATGGATGAGCAGGTGATAAATTTCCCGTATATGGGTTCATTATCCCTAGATAAGGAAAATATCCATGTAATCCTGTTCGTCTCCCCTTGTGGTTAGGGTTTGAAAGTTACTGTGCACTGAGGGGTTAGTAACATCCTGGTGTATTTACTGGGAAATAGGATCAGGGAAGCCTGCCTGAGGTCAAGTTAGATGTTGTTAATATAGTCAGTCAGCTACTCACAGTTGTGCTTCTTGCTCACAAAGACCAAATCTGAAATTTTTCTTCTCTAGTTCTATAGCAGATATTGAGGTTCTTATCATTGATCAGGACAGTGTAATGGAGAAGAGTAACTGAAGTTGAATACAACCAACCCTTCAGCTAGAAATATTTCTTTGTGCCTTTAACACATCAGATTTTCTTTGTTTTTAAAAATTTCAATGTCCTTTATTGGTTGGCTAACTTTTAATTTGATTCCAGCATTTTTTCTGGGTTTTTTACTGATTAAACCTGGACATTTTCTCTTACAGAAGAACCAGTTGTCTTTGGCAACATTTTCTGTGTCATTACAAAGTGTAAAGATGGATTAACAAGTCACTTGCTCCCTGCTATCATTGAAGGGATTGCTGTGGTCCAAGATCATTATCAGGTCTGAGTAGTTCCCACACTTACAAGTGTACTGTAGAACATGCATTAAACTCTGGAAACTGATGGAAGTTTCCTTTTTCCCCCCCACTCTCTGAATGACAAGTCCCCACGGTGGCTATACAAAGCTGAGGTTTGTATGGGTATAGCTCTGATGGTTTTGATAGTGATAACCAGGAGAAATTCCTTAAGTAAACAGTGGTGAGCTTTGCAAGCTGTAAGTATGACTAGAATTATTAGAATTCCTATAACTAGAATAACTGGATTGTCAATCAATATCAAACAGCAGCCCATTTTTAATTTCTTTAAATTTTTGTCATACTTCTAATTTAATGAATTAGGGTACATTCATACTTTTAAATTTTCACAGGAACAGTTGTGAAATCAAACCAGATACAAATAAACTTCTTGGCCAGATACATTCCAGCTAAAATAACAGTTGCAATTACCATTGGGAGTCAGTCTGTTTTTCCTTAAGTGCATGAAATTACCAGCCAGTGAGAGTAATATTTGGCATATAGAGACTAGAGACTCATCCGGAGTTGGAAGCAGGCCTTTGAATAGCACACACATACCAAATACTAAGGTCATGCTTTTTCGTCGAGACTTTGCCTCCTCTTTATGGAATAGCTGTCCTACTTTATTTACCTGAACCTTTTGCTGACATGAACAGCAATGCTTTAAAATGAACAGATGACAAGAGGCATCACTCATGTCTCAAAGTAGAATTATGAGGACCAAATGCATTTCTCTGGTTACTACCATTCTATGACCTATCTCTGCAAATGTTAAAAAAGCCTTGCAAAATCAAAAAAATGTGAATATTCAGGAGAAAAATATGAAAGTGCATACTAGACAGAGCATAACACAGGAAAAATTTCCATGTATTTTGTTTTGTTGACTGGAAACTGGTGTTCAAAATATTTTTTGGCACAAAAATAGAAATGGTCAACATAAAAAAAAGAATTCTTTCCTTTTGAAACAAATTTAAATTAAATGTTGACATTTCTGTTAGTGGATGAATCTTCTTGTCAGGCTAGTTCCAATTCCCAATTTTGTTGTTTCCAAAACTCAAATATTTGAAAATTCCTTTGTTCTTGAAAACTTCTCACTCAGTGTCAATTACTCATACAATGAGTTAGAAAGTATGACCTTACCCATATTCTCATTTGAAAATATGCATCATATAGTTGCCAAGAGCTGCTACTTCAAGCTATAACACAACCTCCTGAATTTACTGACCATATCACTGTGTTTTGCAGGATGTTGAAAGATTGTGGTCTACTTTCAACAAGGACGATTGTGAGAGTATGGCATATGTAAACCAAAAACTTTCCAATACTTTGGAGAGCTTCCTGGGAGCCTTGCAGAACACCAGCAATGACAGCTGTGAATGTCAGCTCATGTTGGGGAACATACAGAAACAACTGCAAATGTAAAGACTTTTAAATTTTGGTACTCCAAGTAATTTTTATTGTTAGTGATGTTATTCTCTGCATATGTTTGTTTTCTAAATTATGTAATTGCAGGAGAAATACTGTCTCTTTAAGCTTTGTTCATTTAGCTGAAAGTTCAGTGGATAAAATGTACAAATTATTTCAGTAAATGAGAAAAATTCTGGATATTTCTAAAAGCCCTTAAATTTTTGCTGATCACTTGCAGAATATTTTGCTGCTCCATCAGCTGAATGCTTTCGATCAAAACTAAAAAAGTTTGCAGTTTCCTATGACTTCAGTTAGGTAAAAATTTTGACATCTAAATTATTTATTTATAGCTGCTTTAATATGGGTTGTCCTTTCAGTAGCTGGATATCTTTTTGCAAAAGATTAAACGTTCAGATCAGTTCAGCAGTTCAAACAGTAAACTGATGGGTTTGAACTCCAAATACTTTCTGATCTTTTCTATTCACTTGAGGGAAAATAGAAGATTTTAAGTCAATGAATAAAACTGCTGCTACAGGGTACTTCAAATTTCTATCTAGAAGTCAGCCAGAAGTGGTCATTGTTATACTTTTTGCTGTACTAGTTTGACTGTTGGATTGTTTTCATAATGAGCTTGAATTGTGTTTGTGAATTACAGTAATAACACAGAAGAACTTGAGTTTAAATGCTGCTCCTAAGGACCATGGACTGATGTGCAGTTTTTGAGGAATAAATAATATCTGATGGGTGCATACTCCTTACTTAAATTATAATTAGATAGACTTTATTAATCTTGAACTACAGTTATTTGTATATCTAGGTTTTAAAAACGTGTGTTCAGTAAGTAACATGGAAGTGAGACATTGTTAGACCTGTCCTTCTTCATAAGCCACCATTTGCCAGAGCTCTTAGCCGTTAGGGGGAGATCCATACATTTGCAGTCTTATCTAGGCACGGAAATACGTAATCCCTTCACCATATAAATACAGAATGAGAAGGTCTGTAGAGGTGCTTGTATGTGCATACAGAGATTAATGTTACCCTTTTGCCTCATTTAGTGGCTGTTTCACTCTTCATATTAGTCTCCTTGCATAGCAATGCCAATGACTTGGTTCTGATAACTTGTGAAATTAAGGCTATCATTTCAGGTTGACTGAAAATTTGGAGCTACAGTTGTCAGAAAATCCAGCAGCAGCTTTTCTCAGCAATTTGAATCTCTTAAATGGTGAGTTCCAGTTTTCTTCAATTTTTAATAAGCCATTGCTGTGCAATTTTGCAGAACAATAACTGTTTCTCTGTTCTTCAAACTTCAAAGGTACACTGCTTTTGTAGACTACCAATGCAATATATTTTCATTGTACACGTGTGCATGTACATGTGCTTGAGTTGGCACTGAACAGCGCAGTATATTCAACCAGAGCCTTTCCAGTAAGAGGTAGGGATTAATTAGAAAGAAGAGTGGACTTAAATTAGTGAAAGGAGAAAAATCTTAGAAGGCTAAAGGCTGTTATACTAATTTCAGATGTTTTTGTAATACAGGGATGTGGAATAACCTGTGTTTTTATAGAATAACACAGACAGATGCATGAGCCCTTAAGTTTGTCAGGAGGGTGACCTTTAAAGTTGAAGTAGGAGTTAATTACATGATATGAAGTCTTGTCCTTTATCATCGCTCACAGTAAATTGAATGAAAAGGATACAATCTGTGGGAAATCTAATTAGGCAGATTCGTACTCTTGGCACTATTTTCCTTTTCTTCCAGATGTGACAGTCAAAGACTGTGTGCAGAATCTTACTCAGTTGAGGCTCGACATTGGTTCCTCTGTCAATATTTCTGAAGAAAGTGTCAATACCATCTTGGAAGCCAGTGTCTCTCATTCAAAGGTAAAAGATCAAAAAGAGGTGTCAAATTATTGGGTCAACCTATAGCCTGATGTGCCAGCTGAGGCAAAACAAGCCACACTGTTTGTGTGGAATCTTATATTTTCACTTATCATTTCCGTGTGGCATATTTTGTGAGTTTTAGGACTTCAGAATAATAATGTGATACTTTAAAGGATCAATTTATAGCAGCACTTCTGGTATAAATGGCACTGCTTCATTACTTTCAGCAGTGTTTTACCCTCTTCTGCTGACACAGAACTTGAGTTTTGCTGCCTTGCTATTGTACAAAAGATGAGGGTTTCTGGGGATATAATTTTGTATCTTACACCTCTGCTCCTTGCAGAGTTGTCTTCTGATTTTTTTTTATTCCTTTGTGTGTTTCTCGCTGTTCTTACATTATCTTACCAATATCTTCCTTTACTTTCACTCTTTCTGTTGTCTCTTGAATATTCTCAGTTTTCTGAGTCAAAGACTGTGTTATCATTGCAGTTTTCTGTAATCCCCGTGATCAGTAGAAGCGGCCACTGGGTGTCAGTGATGTTCCACTTGCAGAAGCTGTAGCAAGTCTGTGAACAGTGCAGCTATTAAGATGGCAGTTCAGACTATCAAAACTACTTAGAGATGATTTGTTCTTCTGCTTCTTTGGCATTGTGACTGCCTTTATTGTTAGCTTGTTATTGTCATACCAGTAAATGGTAATGAGAGAAGTCATCTGAAAGCGATTCAGTTAAATAGGATTCAGTGCACCTTTGATCCTTAGGAATAATAAAGCTAATTGATTCCTTGTCAAATTACTTTCCATCCTTACTTTTTGCCAGTCACATAGAGAGCTTAGATAAAAGCACACATCTCACATTTTATGTATTTATACAGATTTTTTTTTTTTTTTTTGCTTAAGTGCTTAAATCCTCCCCAGTCCAACTGCAGCATTAACATGCTGGTTCTCTTACTGATTATGCAAGCTGCACAACTACTTTTTAAACGTATAATTTAGGTATGCCCATTATGTTTATTGGCTATATTGCCACTGTCTGATAACCCTAATTATAGCTGCAGGACCATTGTAGTCCTGTATTTCTGTGATTGTATACTGTACTGTGCTTACCTCTAGAATGGTAAGAATAAGCCTGAGGATTATTTGTGCTTATTGTGCTTAGCCAATAATTGCTGTCACAATATTATGTGCTGGTCATTCTCATTGCCATGTGATTAAGTGCTCCAAAATAGCTCAAAACCTATAACCTGAAGACTATAAGCATTCATTCACTCAAGATAAGATTTTGGATTAGCTCTGATACTCACAAAGCTGGAAGGAAAGTTCAGAGAAACTTAACCCAGTGGTTAAAATACAGAACGAGTTACAGCAGCACTGAAATGGTGATATTCATCTGGGGCATGAGGAAATAAATTTCTGATTGTATCATGCTCAAATTTCCTCCATAGAAAGAAGCCCAGATCAGTACATTCATATTCCATTTCTTATATACACACAAAAAAGTGAATATTTAAATATATAGGAAATTCTTTGGAATCACAAAGACAAAATTCTGTTCCAGAGTAAAAATCAAAAAGTCAAATTAGTAAGTTGGAAAACAAAATATGCATAGGAATTAAGGAGTTAAATCACATATCCTGACCAGCTTTGGCTCCTAATGGGATTTCTTGCAGATCCTCTCTGTTACTGGGTAATGTTACTAGCAAGAGATGCATCCAGTGGAGGCAGTAGAGGTGGGTTCTGTCCTAAGCAGGAGAATGGAGCACTGTACTTTGTTCTTTACAGGCTCCTAAAAAAAATGTAATTTTTCTGGATTTGTTGAGAATGGGTAGCTAAGAGCTCCTGAGATATCTGGACTACAAGCACTTGTCTTTTGATGTGACATTTTTGTAGGAAGAAATAAACCATCATTACCCAAGGTGGTTTTATTGTAGTCTCACCCAAGGTCTGCTTAGACATTTGTCCCTTCATCCACTATTAAATAACTCTTCAAAAGAATGTTTAACTGAGCAATGTGAGCAGGCTCAGAGTGAACACTGTGCCATATAGGCATCCCCAAATGTTAATTTTGTGTGTCCTTTGAAAGAAGGAAGGACCATATCGTTTGATTTTAGTGATTCATACACCTAGATTTTGATCTTTAGGTGGCTCTGTAACAAAGGATTATATCTGCTAGAAGGAGTATGTTCAGCATTGTAAATATGCCTGCTTATGGAAAGAATGCTCATAGAATGAATGAACAGTCTGTGAACAAATGAAAGTAAATATTTTTTAAAAATATACTTCATCTCTTGTACATAGAGTATAAAGAAAGAACATACCAATCTGATATAAAGCTGTATAGGTTATTATTTCAGGTCTGTTGGTGACTTCAAATTGTCATGTTACTGCAACAAAAAATTTCAACTTATTGACTATAAAAAAAGGTGATGCATTCCAGGGAGAAAATTTTTAATACACTTATATTGTCATAGGTTTTTTACAGTGCCTTTGTGGTAGCTTTAACTGGAAGATGTGATGAGGAAGTACTTAGCCTGCTGCTAAAGCTGCCTGAAAACAGTAAAACTTCCCTGGTAGTGGAAGAATTATGTTCCTTGCCAGCACTGGACTTGTACACCATGTTTGTACTGATTATACAGAATTTGAACTTACGTCACATCATTTACAAGGTAAGATGGAAAAAATCCCATTTGGTTCCTAAGTTTTTCTTCTGAAGATGGTGCAAAGCACACAGGTAGATAGATCGATAATTCTATTATTTCTTCAGATGTTCTTTCTCCATGGAATCAAGTATTGCACTTTTTGTCTTCATTTATCTTCACAAAACAAACACAACCATTGAAGAATGGGGTTTATAGATGTTACTGCATTTCATTTCCTGTCTCCTCAGAAAAATTATCACTGAGGAGTTAATTATGAAAGCTTTACAGAAAACACAGGAGGGCAAAGATGTATTTTTATCTTTAGCAGAGTTTACAGTTCATACAATTAGTCACTTCTTTATTTCTAAGTGTGGAAGACTGATCTGGCATCACTGGAACTAAAACAAACACAGAAGCTCACATCACAAGAATGACAAAATTGTTTTCTAGGAAGAATTCAGAGCACTGTGGATGCAAAAATCTGTATCATCCCTGTATTATCTACACAACTGTAGGTAATCTGATGTCTAGTGTAGGTTTTTAGTGAGATACCATTTTTACTTACAAAAGAAAAATTATTGTGTGGGATTTCTGACAATTAAAATATTAATTTCAGTTCTTTTGGGGTAATTGATTGACAGAACACAAAGTGTTGTAGGTATGAATAGCTGAAATAAAATTATAGCATTGGGAGAAAGAATGTTTTGTTCTAAAGCCAGATTATATTCTGGATGCTGCATACTCAGTAAAATGGGTTATCCACAGACTTTAAAAAACAAGACCATTTCCCAGGTAAAGATACCAGAGAGAAAAGAAAATTTTTGTACTTCCTGAATTATCTGCAAACCTGGAGGGGAAAAAAAAAAGAAGAAAATAAAACAGTGCTTTTTCAGGTGGGCATTTCTACTGAATCCTTTTGAAACATAAGGAATTTCTAGCAAAGAATAAAAAATGTTGTCAGCTCATCCTAAATTATAATGTAATAAGATTTTTTTGGGTTTTTTTTCTTCTAACTGTGCAAAAGCAGGTGAAGGTTGAGAAGAAAATTAAGCACAGACATTATAGTAGGGAGCCCAATAAAGGTTGATAAAATAAAGCTAATCAGAAGAAGGAACTAAAAGTCTATAGTGAGATTTTAGTAGTTTTATTATTTTGCATAGGCAGGAAATGAATTATTTTGCAGTTTTGGATCATCTAAATAACTCACAAAAGCAAAGAGAATAGAGAGAAAATTCATAGTGGCAAAGTTTGCATGGTAGAAATAGCAAACAGCCAACTGAACTTAGGTAAAGCAGGGAATGAAGTGCATGCAATCATTTTGGGTATGAAAAATGCAAAGGCAGGAACACTGTGACAGGAAAGCTAGTTGCTTTAAGAGTCATATTAAACAATAAAAGTGGTTGCTAGATTTAATTTAACTTCCAAATTATTTTTAAAATATTGAAGTGTTGCAATGAGCATCTTTAACCTGGTGAAAGAAAAGTGCTCATTTACACTGAATTCCAAGGGGACAGAATGTTGCAGATCCCATTAGCATCTTGCGCTGGAGAGCTCTCCTCAGCTTGGCAGGTGTAAACATGGTCTCTGAATTTTAATTCATGATTTGTCATAGGCCAGTTTGAGCATTACCAGAAAATCTTTCTTTAGCTTAATTTGAGACTAACTGGGGAGCTAACATAAAAGAAGCTTTGTTAAGCATGGTTTGTAGGAACATTGTATAATTGTTTTAGAAAAAGGCTGAATAATTTTGAGTGTTTCATTGGAAGCTTATAATTTGTTTCTAACTGGAATTTATTGTGATTTCTGTCCTTCTTTTCCAAGATCCAAATACCAGCTGAGATAGGCTATGTACTAAATGTGCTACTGGATGTGGTTTCTAGTATCAGCTCACTTCTCAACAAAGTCCACCATGTCATGGAAAAGCTGCCAGTGTTCCTCCAAGGAATTCAAAATAATGGTGTGCTTGACATCTCTGCATTGCAGCAGGTCTGTGTATGACTTCAATTTGCAATTTAAGTGCCATTATGAAGTGCTTAGCTATGGATGCGTGCTTAGTAAGGAGGCACGCTAATAGAAATGGTGTCCTAGAAGGTTGGGAACTTAGAGAAGAGTATCCATAGACCCTAGGAAGATTGATTTCGTCTCTTTCAAGCACTCTGGTAATTCTAAGACAATTGATATATTGTTTCTGTCATCTCTTTTTCCATTGATTTATGAGATCATAGCCTAAATTACTACAGTGTTAGTCTACTGGTTAACAATAGTGTGTATTATCTGTGATTTGAAGATAGCCATGCCTTTTCTGCTGATGTTGTATTTTTTTATGAGCAATGTTTGCAAGAAATAACTTCACTTTTTTAAAGGATAAGATTTCAAGGTAGCCTGTGTGTGCAGTTCTTGTGTTTCTCTTCATGTCACCTAAGGGATTTGTATGATAGTTCTTCTTGAACTCAAAAAAAAAAAAAAAAGAAAAAAAAGAAGAGAGGCTTGAGGTATGAGAATATTTCTTTTGTTCCTGCCTGTGTGTGCATCTGCACAGCTAGCACAGTGGTGAGTGCAGTATTAAATCAATGAGAAAAAAACGTTTATGTTTCTAAGCAGATTCCAATTCCATGGGAAGACCTGAAGACCTTTTGGGTTTGCTATCCTGTGTGGAAACTTGGGGATTGAATCTTGTTCTAAAGTTGCAAGCCCCTAAAAGATCCCTCAGTGGTAAATGGTGCAATCTTGTTTATTACTAGAGTACAGAGTAAACACTACCTTAAGGATTAGTTTTCCTTAGTGACATGAATCTTTTCCAAAATCTAGTCTGTGTGATAGAGACATGTTGAAAAGTCTTGTTCTGGTACATATTAGTTTTAGTTTTAAGCCTCTCTTTTTGGGGTAACTCTTTGGCTGCTACACTGAATGGTGGCTTTCATCAGATCCTTGCATCCTTTCTGCTTTACTTAAACTGGCTCTGTTTGTGTCAGACTTACTTTCCAACAAATGAAGTATTGTTTTTGGACTGAAATCCTAAGGTTACTTATTTGGTAGAAGAATGTTCTCCAAAGGTGTTCAAAAAAAAAAAGTTTGCAAAGAAACAAATGAACAGCAGAGGGCCATCTACTCACAGTTTTAAACTTTCCCTCATGGCCACCCTTACTATCCTGTAATATACCACAGATTTGACTTTGAAATTTTTGGCCTTTTTTAGATCTTACCTTTTTTGACAATTCTTTATTTTCCAACGTTTTTTTAAATCTCTTCTACTTGAGAAATTGCAGTTTTCTTTGGTCACCTAATAATTTGTTGAGGATTAAAATAATCAGTGTCTGTTTCTTTTATTAATAAAGTAGGTGTTTGATTTAAAGGGTCTTCTGTCTCTGTAATTTTTTTTTTCATTTTTTAGACTGGTAAAAGTGGTTTAAATATCCTTTCTTTTTCAGATTTCACTGGATTTTTTTCTACTTTCCAATAATACTTTTAATTGATTTTTTAGCTTCTTTCTATGGTGGCCAAACTTGTGCTACTGGATAAGTGTTCTACTAAAGTGAAGCTATTGTTCATGCACCTCCCTCCTTAATTGTTTTCTTCTATTTCCAGAAGGGTCCATCCTTCTGAATTTTTTTTGTTTTCATGACAACCAAGTGCAAAGTAGTTCAATGACCTAGAAAGATGACCAAATAAAGAATGTAAGTGTTTTTAAAGTAAAAATATGTTGACCTTCAACACAGAGTAAGACAGATTGAAAATTTTGAAGCTAATTATGAAAAATTAATTACTTCTGTAATGGAAGAGGTAATAAAATCATTGTCAGTTAAGCACCTGGATTTCTGTCTGAAAGAAAAAAGGAAAATGAAGAAATGACTTTAATATATCTATAAAATATGATGTTGAATTAATATGCTACACATTGTGTAATAAAAGATGATGTAAAAATAGTATATCTGCCAGTCAGTAGTAATTGAAATATGGAGCCACATTCTACCATTAACAACACTGAGTGAATGGATAACTCCCTGAGGAAAACCACTGCTGATTTCAATCATGATTTTTGCTTGTTTATTGGCTGTTTAAAATTATTCACTTATATTTCCGTAGCTAATTTTTGTAATGCTTGTCACTCATGAATAGATAAGCTGGAGGGGACTTCTTGAGTTGCTGAATGCTGTCAGTTGAGAGGATGGCCTCACTCTGTAATCCTTCCACTGACATGAACAAATTTTCTGTTCAACCTACCATTGCTGAAAAGCCTGTTGGGCTTATAAATGTATAAAATTCTGACATAGGTTTATTCAAGGCTAGCATGTTCATTCTTGTATCAAAAATGTCCTGTAGTATTTTTAACTTCTGTGACTTGTATATGGAAGGCTGGTCACATTACTTCTCTGTTTTGATAGGTTTAATAGACTTATTTTAGAATTTGTTTTGTTTGCTTTAGTTTTTTCTTTTCTAACAGACTCTTAGTTGTCTCAGACAGCCTAGTGTCATTTCTTCATGCTGAGTTAAGGCTAATCTTGAATGTTTGAAAGAAGAAATGTATACAGCCTTTGAGGGGAATTATGACTGATGACTTGTAGCTCTGCTTTTTCATGTCTATACCTACTAAAATGACTTTCCTAACCTTGCATTCAACTTTTTCATAAGCTGCATAAATTTTTGTCTCTCAAATGATCAAGTATGAGTGATGTACTCAGGTAAGCTTCATTTTATAACAGCATCTCATGATTTTAGTTTATATCCACATCTCATGATTTCAGTTTTGCACTGGTAAAGTTTGTTTTCACTTTACTTTAAAATAGGTAATTGGCTTCTTGCTCTATTGCATTCTGATATTTTTTTCTCCTCCAATACCTTCTGGATTTTTATTAAATGGTAGACAATTTTCAGTAATTTGCTTCTTTCAGGGCTAAATAACATCACAGTGGACCCAAAATCAGTCTCACAGGAATAAAAAATAACTTATCTGTGATCCAGTGTTTTATTTCCTGTTATCAGGCTTCCTGCAATATCTTCTTAACACGGCTTTTTACTCACCACATAGCTGTTGCACTGATGCTGATGAATATTTCCTAGAACAAAAACATTAATTGATTGTTGGAGTTCACCTAGATTAGAGATAGCATATGGGGGTTTTTTAGGAGAAAGGACTTGCCCCCCCATATAAATAGGTTGTGTTGATCAGGAGTGATAATTTGAGAAAGCATTAAATTCTACTCCTCAAATACCTTTTGTCTTTAATGCCCTCCACTTTAAAATGTACTACATATCTTGCCCTGTTAAACATCAGAACCATTATTTCCTAGAGCATTATGTCACTCATTCTTGAGTATAGATGATTTTTCTACTTTTCCAATAGTGCCATCTAACTATTTAATCCAATCAGCAATTTTGCTATCTGCCCCTTGATTCTGCTAATTTCAGGACAACGAAGACTTTGTTCTGTTTATGGTTTTTTTCCAGAACTAGGAATATCTATTTCTCTGCATTTGTTTCCTTTAGTCCTTCTATTATTTTGAATTATCTTTAACCTCCTTGTAGTTTTCCAAGAAAATGGCATTATTCTTATCTCTCTTTAATGTAATCATCCTGAATGTATTTTTAGTTTCACATGCAAACTGTAGTCCAGTTTGCCTTTTAGGTTTCTTTTGTTGAATAGCTGATATTTGTATTCCACATGAATTTGTTTTTATTCATAATCATATTTTAGGTATACAACCGTCCAATGATGTCAGAAGTCCCTGTGCTATGAGGTTTTTTTGCCTCTATTTGATAATCCAGTTCCAGATAGACTTTAAATCTTCAAAAACAGCCTTCCTCTTCCACGAATTTGTTAGAAGGACTTGCTTGACTGATTACTTTGTTTGTAGGAGGATGGTTGTTTGGATTCGTCAGTCTTGATTACAGTCCTACTTTATATAGTTTGAACTAGAACAACTGGATCAAACCCCTATTTTTTTTGGTGAACTTTTTCAAAGCCAAATTTTAGGAAACATATCTTTTTGAGTTAGTGGATAGTTAGTTGAAAGACAGTAAGTAGATTCAGCCTGTTAGTAGCAGCTTACCACATAAATATTCATAATTTAAGTTTCAAGTTATTTTGATTGGAGCTGGAATTAATTAGCGAGTTTGTGCTCTTTGACTGAAATAAGCCTCATTTATCCCTCTAGCTCAAATAATCACTAATAAAGATTCAAACCCACTTTTGTACAACATTGTGCATAAAGTTTATTTCTCCAGTGAAATCCATGCCAGCAGATATATTCAAGAGCTGTGGATAATGGCTTTATGAAATTTGAGTACCATTTATTTACTGTACTTCGAGCTGAAACTGTCTGTTAGAAGTAAGATTTTGGGAGC
>JAOXXN010000395.1:80293414-80305724 GCA_026770055.1 Myrmophylax atrothorax
AAAAAATAGTCTTTTAGGGCATGTGCATTTGAATATGTTTTTTCTCTTCTTATCAACTGTCTTCACTGCAAACACATATTGCAAAATAGGTTTGGTTGTTTCTGCTGCCTTTGTGACACAAGAATAATGTGCCAGAAGAGCACACTGACAATGGAATCAGGGTGTCTGTAGTCCAGTTGTCTTGACATTTTCATTCCTTTTTTGCCTAACTGACACATAGTATTTTTCAAAGTTTAATGTAGTACATTATACTACTGTCTTTCACTGAGTATCCTGATAATTAAAACTACATTGCCTTTCCCCATGATAAAAATGTGATCAGAAGAACAGAAAAGAGCACAGCAGGCCCTCCTTCTTAAAGGGAGTTTCAACAGCCTAATTTTGTCAATCTCCTTGGATGCCAATATTGACAGAATACCAGAGCTACCCCCTGAAGCTAGTAAAAGCAAGTTTGATTCATCTTTATTTCTGTTAATTTGTTCTAGTTTTTGCAAGGTGGGCAGTTCAGAAGTTCAGCTGTTGGATCCCTGGAGTCCGTAATCAAGACAGTGTGTAAAGAAGAATCTTCATTTTTCAGCAATGCAAACCTGTTTGTTGACATGCCCAGAATCATGGGACTCTTGGAGGACAATATGGAAAAATATGGCATTCCTGAAGACTCATGTAAGAAAAAGTATCAATTACAAGTTGCAGTATGCATTCACATTTTAGAGAAACTTTTCCCTCTTAAATGGAAATATTTATATACCAGCTGACATCTCAGTTGGCACTGTCCTCTTGAGCACAAGGCACTTATCAGTAAAAGTTTTATGTCTACAAGATAATTGTGGATGAGGGAAAAGTGATTCTGGTTGTTTTCTATCTTTGCAAATTATAAATACGAATATTCCTGTCTATGAGACATATTTATTAGAATTTTTAAAGTAATTGTTATTAAAACCAGACCTTTGAGATACAAGATTGAGAATGTATTGCTCCTTGCCTTTCTTCCGTGAACAGAAAGCTGTAACATTATTGTGCAGTAAAATATGCAATACTTTTGTATAAAATGAGCTTTTTAATAGCTGATATGCCTATTCTCTTTGTCAAGAGCTCAGAAACATCTCTTTGCTCCCTTTCCTCAATACACATTTGCTTACCCTGATTAATTTTAATGTTGTTAATAACCTTGTTAGTGCCTCAGTGGCTCTGTGTGAGAGATGAATACAGTGATAGAGTGTCACTGGGGAACGTTCTGTTGTTTTATTGGTTTCTACAGCCAGAAACTGCCTCTGGCTGGGCTGGGACCCTTGGGAGAGAGCCAGAGCTCTGTCCTGGCCTTCACACTTAGGGGTGAGGGATACAGCAAACAGCTCTGTTTTTCTTTCCTGTCTGAAGAATGAAGTTAGCACTATGGCTGATTAGACAGATTGTTTGGCAATCAGTCTCTTTCAAAGCTCCTTAGGCCAGAAGCACTGTTTTGTGATGTTTGGGTTTTTGTTTTTGTTTTCTTTTTTGCAAGTTGTCACAGCTCTGAAGTGTTGTAAGACATTTTACTGTAGGACCTAAAGTATCTGTAAAACATCAGTTAGTACCAGCATTCCTATAAGTGAAGTAATACTGTTGCCCATATTTTAAAAATTTGTAAATGAGGCAATAAAAACTGTAAATAATAATAAAAAAAACAAATGAAGCCACAGAAACTTGATTCACATCCCTTCACAGTGATTAACTTGTATGTATTTTGTGTATACCAAACACTTCCTGATGACTTTTTTGAAAGTCACTGGAAACTCATATTAGCAAATCTTCTGTGCCTTTAGAATCTTGAGGTTTCTGACAGGCCAACTCTTTGCTGTTATTTAGCAATGATTGTGTTTAGTAATGGTTGTTTCATTTAAGAAAGTAAAAGTTTGGGCAAAGAATTGATGGTTCCCAGTGAAACATATCTGACACTTTCTTTTGTCAGGAGTTTAATTTTTTTGGCCTAGTTTTCCATTATGTTAAAAGATTTGTCTTCCTTGAAGACTTAATGAAAATATTTTTCTTCATAGCACTAGAAATGACTTTTTTTTTGATTCATTCATAATAGATAATCAAAGTCCCTGAACACATGAGCTGGGCATAAAAGTCTCAATGTTTCTCATAGGAAACTCCTTGCCTTTACATGAGTACAAATGCAATGAGATATCTTGGAAACTATTCCTTAGATCCTAGTTCTGAAGGGCATACACCCTAATGCATCAATAGCCCTATGTGATGTAAGAATATGCTATTTTAAAGGAAGGAACACAAAAATCAATTGCTAGATTTTGCAACTGAAGAAGTTAAGTGTCATGACAATTTTTTCCTGTCTTTTTGGTAGGTTCTTATGATATTATACAAATAGAAAAGTCTGTATTTGTGAAGGAATTTGTGTATTCCTACTTCTTTCTTATATAGGATTACAAAGATGCAGAACAACAGAAGGTGTGGAGGGAGGGATTTTTTTTCTCTTTTAAGGTGACTTTTCCCTCTGTATTCATTTTGTGGGCAGAGGTTTAACATATGTCCTTCTGCTCTAAAATGCGCTGATGTAACTTTTAGGATAGACAGGGTTCACAGGCTGCTTTTCACAAATGTGAGAAGCTCTTTGGGCTCTGATTAATTTTCTCATATTTGGTAATCAGAGTTCTGCATCCTCAACATTATCATAGACTGTGGTTAAACAATTTCTATTCAGGGACCTGTAGTGATTGCTTAGTTGTAGGTACAGAAAAATCAAAGGTGAGCAATTCAGATATATATAAGACTCTGTGAGACTGAAAGCAGCTAAGAATAATCAAGGTTGCAGCTGCTGCAGACTGTTGGAGGAGAAATCACTCCCCGGGAGTTCTTAGCCACTCCCCAGTGGTTTCTCATGAGAACTCCCCAGGTTTCTCACAGCACACCTGAGATGTAACTGAAAACAGTTAGGATGAGTTCATCAAAACACTGGACTTGTGAGATATGGGTTATAACCAATTGAGACATGCAGTTAGATGGTGTGAGGTTCAATTTAGCCAACTGAACATAGCCTTAACCCTATATAAGCCATGTGCAGTGTGTAATAAAGTTGGCATTCACTTGATCATACTGGTCTGTGTGTAGCGTCCATACTTCTTCATGTTATTTATTGTTTACTTTACTTAGTGGCAGTTGGATGGTGTTTGGCATGGTGCTGTGGCAGACTGTAAGACAAGACTCTAGCTTTCCTTTCAATAAAAAGAAAAAAAGAAATCCAACCTCATCTGTATAGTCTGTCTTGAAATGCAACTCTGTCTTTCTTTTCACAGCTCCTTTTTGCTTGAAGCTTTATCAGGAGATTTTGCAGTCTACTAATGGGGCTTTGCTATGGACGTTCCTGAAACCTTTATTACATGGGAAGATACTGTACAATTCAAACATCAACATGGTTGACCTGGTGATGGAGAAGGTGAGTATGAAAGAAACCTACTATTTCTGTTTATTGATTTTGTCTTTGTACTTCATTTTAAACATCCAGTTCTTTCAGAGTGGGTAGAAGCAACTGGACAATTGCCTTTCAGAAAAGTAGACCCACTCTGCCCCCTGAGGTCTCACCTGTTTCCCACTTTAAGCTTAATACTTCCTTTAACTTTTATTCTACGTGTTACAATGGTTTCACCTCACTGTGAACAGCAGAATTTTGCTCAAAATCCTTTAAACCTTGTATAGGAAGATTAAAAAGAACATATTAGAAGTATCATGGGAATTATGCTGAATCAAGGTGTAGGGTGCAAGTATTCTAGGATGGATTTTGCCTTCAACATTTTCTTATGATGGGAACTCGAATGGGGCAGCATAGAGATCTGTGGGAAGGGATGCCCCAGGAACAAGAGCCTATTATGAGGGAGTCACTGAACTGCATTTCAAAACAAAACCCCAAAAAGCCTACAGTGCATCCTTCCTGACAATGCTTCTAACACCAGTGGTATGATTTGCCAGCCACAGCTGAGGTGCTGTAGGTGTGGGTACTGAGGAGTTGTTACTATTCAGCAATTTTACTGTCTCTGCAGTTCTGGTATGGTCCATGCTCTGTCTCAAGCGTGATTATTGACAATAACATGTTTCTTCATGACTAACTTAGAGGAACTTCTGTAAAAGAAGGGTTGAGGATTTGTTTTACGTATACATTACATTTCTGTGCAACTTTTGCATTGATTTTCCAAATATAGCAAAAATGACTGTTTGTGTTAATTTAAAATCTGGAAAAAAATAATTGCTGCTTGTAAGTGGTGACTTTAAATGTGATGGTAACTATGTTCTCTTCAAATAAAAAACTTTGTGGGCTAAAAATATAGCAGAAAAACTAAGCATAAACTCCATTCTAGATAGCAGACAGTTGATAACTTTATAGTTTCTGTTCTGAAGTGGAAAAAAGAATTCAGCAATTTAATATTTTGCAGTTAAATAACTTAATTTGGGGAAGAAGATGTAGCACTTGAGTTCAGTATAATTAATTTAAAATTTTTGGTCAGTTAAAAATGAAGCTGCTCTTCTTGGTGCCTATAGATGGAAATTCTATAAAGAAAAAGTTGTAAAAAATTATAAAAATTCCACATTTTTTTTAATACTTAATCATATTCTATGTTACAAGGACATTTTGAATAATGCACTTAAGACATTTCCACATTATTTGGACAATTAGTATGTCAAATCTCTATTCTAAAAATTATCTCCATGAAAGACAAATATCTTGACATACAGCGTGTTCCCCTAAAGATCTTTGAGTGAAATCTGGACTGAGTAATATGGTTCAGAAAGAGTTTGCTTGTGGGTTCATTTTTTGGGTTTGTTGGTTGGTTGGGTGTTTTTGGGAGGCAGAGAGCATGTGTTAATGCTCTGGAACAATACAAAGACTCTAGTAGACATCTCTCACACAAGGTCTCATTTTATATTCTCAGGCTCCCAAAAGTTCCATCAGCTTATTCAAAACTCTGTGTAAATACTCGCCTGCCCCTTTCCCCAATCGTGTAAATCTAACAAGCAGTTATGCATGCGTATCCATTTATGTGTAAATATGGAAGTAGTGGGAAAGTTTCTTCAACAACCTTTTCTTTGGTTTTATTATAGAAGTCTATTTGCTATTGTTTGAACAGAAACAAAATTCAAATGCAAAATATTGTCCCAGGTTTCTTAAATACAGCTAATAAAACCCAAGCCTGTAGCCCTTACATAGCCTAATCTCCTACTGAAATAGGAACAGAAGTTTGAATTTCCTTTAGAGCGTGTGACCACATGACAGCTATTTACTAGAAGAAAAAAGTAGATGATTAAAGCTTCAAAGAATATTAATGTTTGTATACTAGGATATGTTCTGTAATTTTTGCACATAAGTGATTAATTTCAAGACTGTATAATTGAAAAGTCTTCGAGAAATTGTGAGGTTACTGCTTTTTACCTTCAGAGAAATGAACAGTTCTACTGTGTAGAGTAATAGTGACTGTCACAGGTACAGAATGTGGTGCTGACTGAGGGCAAAACTGTTCTGTGCCAGCTGGCACCCAGGTGGCATAGGCCAAAGGCCACATATGATGTCTTTGATCTTTGCTTTCGCAACAATACTTTTTGCCCCTGATGAACTGATCTTATGGAAGTATTTCTTATTTCAGAATATTCTCGGAGTTGATCTTATATTCAGGCAATCTCATTAGAAGAACTTTCTGCTATTTACAGAAACTTTGGGGTTAGGCATGCCAGGACTTTACTGCTATAATTTGTCCACTTATTTTTGGGGGTATTCACTGTGCCTCTACTGAGTTCTGCATCAACAACCTCATCCTCACTTGTTTGTTCTTCCACTTCAAACTCAGGCAACTTTTGTTTCAAAATTCTGTGTTATAATCTCCCAGCTGTATTTGTCTATACTCTATATTTACAACTACTCTTTATTGTAATTTATTATAAGTATTTAAAAATTTAGAATTATTATGACTAATTTGGAATATAAAAGGATTTATGTAGAAGAAGAGAAAGGATTATGCTGTAAATTTATGTTGCTTGAATATTTTATAAGAATTTGATGATTAAAATCTGTTTATTTAGATCATTAATCTGCACTCCTCTGATTCTCTCAGCATCTCTTTGGATAACTTTGCATTTGTTATTTTCCATTTCCCTTATAACAAGGGAATTTTAATCAGAAGGTTACACTACAGTCAATACTTCAACTATTTAATCCTTGAGTGCTTTTGAAATTCTTGACTGGACATTGTCTTGTCCTGGAAACTACTCATTGTTCATATTGTTGAATTGTATGACTCTTTTACACTACTGCTTTGATTTGAAATAGATTCCCCAAAATGTTCTGCATGTAGAAGGCTTTTGACAAAGTCACTTCCCAAAGGCTTACTGTAGAGAATGAAAAGAACAAAAAGATTTTTAAACTAACCGCTCCTTTTTTTTTCCTAGTTTTTGTTTGTATGTTTGGTTTTCTGAATGTAACCGTCTTTTTGAGGGAAGTTTTCTGATAGCTTCCTGCTTCCTCGTGTGTGTGTATGCAGATGGTCTTCCTCAAAATTTTTTTTATATGCAATATGTTTTTGTACACTTTCCTGTGTGCTGCCTTAGTCTTTATAGCTCCTGCATACAACTTAATGCTTTGCTCTTTTAATTTCTTTCAAATAAGCCACTGCATTATGTAAAGGTCATCTTTTCCAAAAATCTATGCTGCTCCAGCAATCTGAGACTTTGTATCGTTTATATAAGGAGATTGAATACAAGCACATTATAGTTACAGTAGCCCTTTTAAAGCAATTTCAGCACAAAAATTAATTCTTTTGTGCTGTTCAGAATCAAGTCAAGGACTAAACTCTGCTGAGGCCAAATCTTACAAGCTGCTTGATATGACAATTTCTAGTGACATCTAAAAATTTGATCTCCTTGTGTTCTGATGTGACCTGTGCTTGCTCGGGAGATAGAAATCTGTCACTCTCACAGCCTTCCTGGTCCTCATCTTGTCACCATCATGCCTGGTCTGGGGTTTCAATCCATGAGGTTTTTGCGTTGCTTCTTATTAGAAGAACTTGTTTAGTCAATTTGACACTACATTTAGTTTAACATTTAGAATCACTTTCTCTTAAATCCTAATGCATGATGACTCTCTGAAGTAGAATAGGGATTTTCTCATAGAAGTTAAATGCATAACGTTTTTCAGGAAAACAAAATTGCATATAAGGGTCTCTGAGGCCTTCTGTGTTACAAAGGAGAAAAAAGAGACACCACAAATTGTTTTCTCATGTTGTGCTAAGAGTGCGATTTCGCAATAGGCACTTAAAATACTATGGCAGAAATTGCATACTTTCAATAGGAATTATTGCAAAAAGTGTGCTCCCAAATTGGAGTTTACAACTCACTGCAGACACTCTTTGCTGGGAAATGTCACAATTTCTACAAGAAAAATAATGCTGGATTGTTCTTAAATGCACTTCTGTGACTGATAACACCAATTTAAACAAAAAGATACTGCAATATTTTCTGATCTTGAGTACACTTGTGATCTTTATAAGACAGGCTGGAAAAAAACGCTGGTTGTTTAAGAGAGAAATTGTAGCCTATGTTGGGCTGGGACAGAAAATATTTTGCCTCACTCGAGTCTTTCCCTGTGAGAGTATTTTAAAATATATTAAATGATCAGTTGAATTTCTTGTCCAGACCCTGCTTCCAACTTTCATTTTTATTATATATTCAGTTGAAGTAGTTTGAATAGAAGACCCAAAACTGCAAAGGCTTTCTTTCAGATATGTCCTAACTCTATTTCTTTTTCTGTCATTTTGAAGCACCTCCATGAAACTCTGTATGAAAGAGACACTATAGAATAAAGAGGTCTTTATGGTACTTCAAGTGGTAAAAACACACAGCATAGGAAAACTTTTCTTTGATTTTCTTAGTATTACAAAAAACGCTTTCAATTTTGTTAAGTAGCAAAAAAGAAAACGTGGATGTTCTTACTGCTGACTATCGAAGTGAAATGGAAAGGACTGGCAGAAGTATTGAAATATGGCAGTTTTCCTTGTTTCTTAAGATTTACTGTGCACAGTTTTGGCTTCATTTGTTTCCACGTCTTCTTTTCGCAGGCTAATTTCACTTTTGGTTTTGTGGACAACTTGAAGACTTATTCTGAGACATGGCTTAGGATGTCTGAGGTTTTTAAAACCAGTGGAAATGACCTCACAGTCTCACGACTGCAGGTTGGTGAACTGTGGAAGACCTTTTTATTTTCTGTCTCTTTGCTGTATGATCTCAACAGTATTTCTCAACATGTAAAACTGCCCATATTTCTGACTTCAGGTTTAAAAAGGGCTGAAAAAGAGACAGGTTAGCTTTAAGTTATGAGTCTACAGTATGATGCTGAGAAACTTCTGAGGTGAAAATACTTAAAAGCAATGCTACCTCTCTATCTCTGGTATCACTGTGGTATCACTGAATAGTAGGGTAAATAAAATTGCCTGGATTTCCCAGAAAAATGTACAACTGATGAAAAACTGATGGGGGAAATACTGACTAAAAAAACCCCCAACACATTCTTGTCACTGGGATTTTTTCATTCTACATATTTGCGTCTTGCCATCATCTCCCTTCCCCCTTCTCTCCCCTTCCCTGCTCCCCCAATTATTTGAAATGTGTGGAGTTAAGCTGTTGAGAGAGGAAGCCTGAAGACTTGGAGAGGCTAAAGGACTTCTCCATTGTTATACAGGAAATCTCGGTAGTGGAATTGAGCACAAATGCATATGTATATTTTGTATTTCTTTAAAGCAGATAAACCTGATGTAACATCTATCACTTCTTATTTTAGGAAGCACTGCAAAGCAATTTCATAAAGCACTTCATAGAAAGTAATTTGGATATTGACATGGAAAAACTCCTTCAAAAAATGCAAGCGTATGGTACGTACATAAAAGTACATGTACTGATTAGCTTTATTAGACTTGAATTTCAACTTAGAAATACATTTAGTTAAACTCGAATATACTACCTTCTTCAATGATACTAAAATAAAATAATAAGAGTATTTACTTCTTGAGTTTGTCTCACATTATTCTAATTGCCTTTTTTCTTTTGAGTGGATAATTTGAATTTCAAAATACTGAAACAAAATTGGTAACAAATCAGAAGTGTCAAAGTGTCATGGGAGAGTTACAAATACAAGAGCTATACTTAAAGGGAGTGAAAAGACATGTAAACCCAGTAGCCCCATCTCCATTAGGTAGATTTTTGCAGTAAATTTTGAAGGAAATGAATAGAAAATGAGATTGGATAAAGTGTGTTTGGTCAAAAACTGCCTGTATTTTTTTTTTGTTTACTGAGAATCAGTTGCGTGTAGTCTCCTTGAGCCTCGGAAAAGCCTGAGATAGGGTAATAATCAGGGAGCTGCAATGTCAGTAGAGAGAAACCAAGGTGAGCCCCCAGCCCTGGGATGGCCCAGTGGGGCCATGGGGATGATGCTGAGACCAGGACATCACTCCATGGCAAGCGGTCTGGGCCCAGGTCCACGCTCAGGTCCACAGCCAGGGGTGCTGTGATGGGAGCTGCAGACTGGGGCAGGCCCTGGCATAGCTCTGTGCAGTTCTGATGGGAAAGGGGTGGCCTTGATTCAGCTGTCTGTGTGGGGCTGCCCAGCAGCCTCCCCCTGGGGCACAGTCATCCCTGTCTGCCCCCTTTCTTCACTGGTACTGAGCCCTGGCATCCAGAGAGAGAGCCTCCAGGGCTAAGTAGGTAGCCCAAGAAGAATGGTTCTTAATGGAGGAGAATGGGAATGATTATGACTAATTTGGAATATAGAAGGATTTAGGTAGAAGAAGAGAAAGGATTATGCTGTAAATTATGTTGCTTAAATATAAGAATTTGATGATTGAAAAAGATTCAATTATTTCCAGCTGCCAGTAGGGTAGGTGCATGAGCATAACATGCTTGCCAGCATGTGCAGAAGGAACAGTCCATACCAAAGCAGAGTCCAGTGTCATTTAAGAAAAGTTCATGATTTTGGGGATTAAAAAGAAAAAAAAATGGGATAAAATGCAATAGTAAATAGTGTGACACCATCTACAGAAGGAGCTGGGTACTTCCTAGAGGAGGATTGTATTAGAGAAGAGACATGGGTGTAGTTTCTGATCAGTGTTGGGATAATTATGAGCCCGAAAAAAAATCTGTCTCAATCCTTTTCTGGAGGGGGACAGTGACAAACTCTCAGGTGCCCCCATGAAGGGACTGTGTGGCCCTCCTTGCTTTAGAAAAATGGACTTTACAGCAATACAAGTTAGTAAGTCTGCTTCACAGTCAAAGAATTAAGACTAGAGCTAAAATAAATAAATGTACCTAAAGTGCAACTTTTATTGGATTTCAGTACCTGCCCTCAGGCAGGAGATGGACAAAATCCACAGAGGCTCCTGAGAGCTTGTAAATAAAGTGTGTTCTCGGTCTTAAATTGTACTACTGCCCTGGGCTGGTGCATTCATAGGTTCTGTGAGCTGCTATGGCTTTTCTTTTGCACAGAGGATGTGAGATTTAATTGAAATTGGCCTTTTTTTGAAGTCTGTGTTTGAAGAGTAGGACTGACTATGTGCACTTCCACTAAGAAAAATGGCAAATAGAGTCCAGAATTCAATCCAGAAAGAATCTGTGTCCTCCTTAAGCAAGGGACTTGAACTTGCATCTGCTCTGTCTCAGGATGGTTTTCTTCACCAGTGAACTGCTGCCTAGTCTGGGCACAGCTCACCACTCGTGATGAAGATGGATCATAATACAAGCCCACAGAATCACAGTATTGGAAAGATAGGAGGGAGGAAAGAAAAAGCCTCTTAAGCTGCGGGGCCTGCTGGAAACACAGCTGTTTCAATATGTATCTTGAGTAACAGAAAGATTTTGTTTGTTTGGATCTAACACCAGGAACTGCATGATAGATTAGGGACAAACAGTATTTCATTAAATAGTTGTCATGATCTCTGTAATTATCAGATCCATCTTCATGCCCACAGACAACATGGAAATTTGTGCTGTGTTTCTCAAGCTATATCTTTTTAACAGAACTAAGGACATTTGCTAATAAGTAATAAATGGTTAATAGTCTTGGATTGTCAATACAGAATATGACTTAAGTAGAGTGTTTTATGAAACTAGAACTTCCTTATTTTAAGGGAATAAGTTGATAAAGTTGACATCATATTAAAATTCAAAATCAATATGGGCTATAGCTCACAAGAGCATTTATGCCTTTGTGAAACTGATCTCTCCAAAGTGCCAGAGCATTCTTCTGCATTTACACTTTGATTACACTTCTTTTTACTCTTTCACTTTGTCATTTTACTTCTTGAAAAATGACTATGCACTATTATTTTTATGTTAGTTTGTGTACTTTTTGTTTATTTTATTAGTCCATAGCTGTTACTGTAAATCTTTGTTCTTATGTTTGTTTGTTTCATTTTTTTTTTCAAATGTCATTAATCTTATATACCATCAGCTTTTTAGACCTGTAATTACCTTGCTTGGATCCAATTAAAGCCTTAAATATATGCATATATGTTATGAGTTTTACCACTCACAATCTGGTTTTTTCCTTGTCCAAAGCTAAAATCAGCTGATCTGTGTGATTATGTATTTTGTCTTTTAACTTAAGAAAATATTCTCTTGTTTTATATCACATCTACACTCACATTCCAATGACTTCTAATTATACTTAAATCCAAGGTGTTTTTGTTTGTATCTTTTTCTACTTCTCTACAATGCTATAAAAATTGTTAACAGGCTTAGTGCCATGTTATTCACCTTGCTATTCCTGCTGGAAAGCGTTGTGGATAGAGTGGATAGATGTAGAACTCTTCCAACCTCTCTATAAAATCACGATGCTGTAAGACCCTGTAAAGTTATCAATTTCTAGAACTGTTTTATGGGGTTACTGTGTCAGATTTACTCACCTAGAGCCAAGTAAATATTTAGCTGAGGGCTGAAAAGATTGTGCTTTCTTTTCAAACCCTTCTTTACTTTCTAAGCTAGGTGTGTGCAGGCAAGGTGCCTGTTTTCCTCTATGCTTGCTTTCCAGCCCAGCAATTTGCAATACTTCCCTAATGATTATATATAAACCCTGTCCCATAAAACTTATGAGCTCCTTGCTGGGCACAGTCCTTACAAAGCACTCAGGAGGCACAAGGCACTTGTGCTGCAGGCTCCTCTTGTAAATTCTTGCTTGTTGAGTCTCTCTCTTGTTCTTCTATGATTTCTACCTGTGCTGGTTTAGAGGTAAACCAGCAGGAGAAAGGAACTCCACACAAGAGATTATGAGTCAGAATTACAATTTTAA
>JAOXXN010000395.1:80305824-80332490 GCA_026770055.1 Myrmophylax atrothorax
CAGCTACTGCAAATGGTCCACTGTTCTCAGGAATGAATAGAGGGGGTAGAATACATGGCTTTGATCACCCATACACAAGATAACTGGTCCCATCTGCTGAACTAGGACACTACCAGATGTGTTTTCTCACTGTCGAGTAATCTTATAGAGGGATACACGTGACCCAGAATGTAACAGCCAGGGACATAAAAGGAAACCAAAACAGGTAGCTTTCCTTCATGCTACCCCTCTACTGCCCTCATTGTAATGAAATAGTTTTATGTCTATTTAGAAAACTGGAAACAAATAGCTTCAATGTCATCAATGGAAACTGTGCCACTACCCAAATCTTTTAATAACTAGAAATTTCTTCCAATTTCTGACCTAAATTTATTTATACCTGGTTTATTCCAATCTATTCTTCTAGCAACTTTGTATTTTAATTTAAATAGCACTTCTATCTAGTGAATTTACAAAAAACAGTTATATTTCCTCCCTGTTAATAATAGGTCATACAAGCTGAGTGGAAGATGAGGGCTGACTTGGTTCATATAACAAAGTATGAAGCTATTAGTAAACACAGATTTGCCAAGTTTTTTCTTCATAATTACTACATTTATAAATGGAAAAAACACAAGATAGGCAATGGTGTAGGTCTTAATTCTGAAACTTTCCTGAGTATTGTACCTGTTCATAAATATGTCTTATTTCTGTGATGGAGTACAGATGCTCATGTAACTGTGAAAAGACAGTATTTTCTTCCAGAAATGTTTAAGTATGCTACACTCCAAGCAAACAGATTATATTTCCTGTGCTAAAATATTCAATAGCTTGATTCACAAGAGAAGCATTTTTTAGTTAATTATTGATTTCAAATTAAGATCTTGTGTGTGTATATATCACAGAATGATAGAATGGTTTGGGTAGTCTAGTCCCAGCCTTTCTGCCATGGGGCCACCTTCCACTAGACCAGGTGGCTCAGAGCCCCATCCAGTCTGGTCTTGAACACTCTTAGGGATGAAGCATTCACAACTTCTCTGGGCAACCTGTTTCAGCGTCTCACCACCTTCACAGTAAAGAATTTCCTCCTAATATCCAATCTAGACCTATCATCTTTCACTTTAAAACCATTCCTTCTTGTCCTATGCCCTTGTAAAGTCTCTCCAGTTTTTCTGCAAGCCCCCTTCATGTACTGGAAGGCCACAAAAGGGTCTGGAAGGCTTCTATAATGTCTCCCATAAGCCTCCTCTTCTCCGGGCTGAACAACCCCAATCCTCTCAGCCTGTCTTTATAGGGGAGAACATATATTTGGCTATATATAATTACATACACATATATTAAGATATTTATGAAAGCTTAACCCTACCACTTGGGCTTAATGTTAGGGATAGTCTGTTCTTTCTAATGTCATAAAAGAGTAGCAGCCTGGGTGTTTCCTCTACTGTCCTCCTCAAGGATAGTCATAAATAAGACGTATAGTATCTATGTTTGGTGCTGGTTTCTCTTAAACCATGAATTCCCCCTGTCGTTGTTTGCCTGTCTTTTGAATTCTACACTGTCAATTCCTCTACTTTTTCTCCTTGTGCTGCTTATCCTTTCTCACTGTTAATCATGTCTCTTCTTCAAACTGCTTCATACATTTTCCCACTTATCTGCCTTCCTATTGTAATATTTCCTATGCTGATGCTAAATAATGTTTATAATCCAGAATTTGTCTGTCACCACTGTTATCAAATGAGGTCATCACCTATCCTTTTTAAAGCCTGTATCTTCAGCGAGTCTTGAAAAATTTAAGATGGAAAATTGTGTTGGATGTTTTATAGCATTGTTTATTCCCTGAGAAATTCAGACGTTTCCATTAAATCCAGGTGAGTTAAGGTTGTTTCTAGATCATGATATCCTTTTAGTTATTTTCGCAAACATAAGGATGTAGCACTATTCCTACATTCTCTACCAGTGGATGAAGATCTGAATTCCTCCAAAGGTTCAGCATTTTGGAAACCATGCTTTGCTTGAGGTATGCATTCACCCTGGACCCATAGGTGAAATCCAAGTAAAAAGGTACGGGTTGTAGGGTTTTTTTCACATGTTTTTAAATGTGGGACTGCAGTCAAAATGCTTATGCTCTATATAGCAAGGTACTTGAAGTATTCACAGTGTCAAGGAGAAAAGAACTGGCCAATACATTATTAAATGAGAGATTAATGTCTATTGTGATGTTTGAAGTACAGTAATTCCCTTGTATTTGTGGGAGTAGTTATGGAAACAAGGAAATGTTAGAAGTCCTACAGCTTCAAGGACATGGTTTCTTCCTAAAGCTTTGCTCTAATTTGCTACATTTTTGTTCCTCTGAAATTGAAGGAAAATGCAGCTGAGGCGTGTAAAAGCCACCAGAACATGAACTGCACTTCACCAGCTCACACTAAAATTTCTATATTTTTAAAATGTCTTCCTTTTTTACCTACAAAAGAGTATTTACTCATAGGATGTGCAAGTGACAACACACTTTTCTATTCCAACCATTTAAACTAAGGAAGTCCAATTTGTTTTCTCATTTTAGAAACTATGATGAACAAGATGCTTAACAGCTCAGCAAGTAAACAGATTGACCTGTTGTCACAGCTTGTAGTAAATATCTCTTCCTGTGTGTTACTGGACCGTTTCCAGCCTTTTGACTCTGTTGAGAAATTGGAGGAGAAGGCTCATGAACTCATGCAGCAAAATAACCTTTTGGCTAGTAAGTACCTTTTGTAAAATGTATATTGACAGAATATTTCAGAGTTTGTAGTTGTTGGCTGTGTTTGTTGATAAGATAGATTAAGCTTATACAGTTTCAAAATGTGTATTAAACCACATATAATACAGACAAAATAAAGCATATTTGAATGCTGTAATATATGCTGCCAAGTCAAATTATGCTGTTTTAACTGTGGAATGGCCAAATGAATCTTTTGAGTTTGTTATTTCTAACAAAATATTTAAGAGAATGGTCATAAATATTTAAAGAAGAAAGAGTTAAAAAATTTTGGATACTGAGGATATTACTTGTTATGACAAGATCATCTAGTTAACCTAGGTTCCATCTTTTCAAAATTTAATTTTTATATTCTTGACTTCGCCAAAAGGAGGAAAGAAAGGGGTTTTTGTAAGGTTCATTCCTAAACAAACACCTCAGAGAAATTAGTTTGTTTATTCAGAGTAAATAAATTCTTAAAATTGCATATATTTCTTTTTTGCCCTCTGGCATTACACTCTTTATCCTTTTCCTGCATTATATGCTCATTGCTGAGAATCAATTAATTATAGGAAAGAGTTTAAAAGGCAAGAATGCTTTTCTTAAGACACACACTTTCTCATCTTGCAGAAAATACTGTAAGCTGCATGAAGCCTTTCCAAAAAAGTGGCCCATTTAAGTCTACATAAATTATGCCCCACAACATTTTCCCACTGTTGTTTTGGTTTTTATTGTCTCCCCAGACTCCTCTAAGTATACTACAGAAGCCATGAGGAAGAAGTTGTAGGGAATGAAACTCCTCAATCTGGAATCCCATGCTTGTTCTGTAACCTGCACAGGACCCCCATTTGCAGAAAGTCGCAGTGTCCACCCACCATCAATATCAAACCAACAGGCCATACCCTGAGATAAGGAAAATTGGTCAGGAGTACTTTGTAGGAGGAAAATTGTTTGCCCCTTAAAGGGAAGAAATGGACAGATAAATCTTTGCCCTCAGAAAATTGAATTGTCAAATTCTAGATCCATTTTGCTTCCTCTTACCTGGGGAAAGACCATATACTAACATAAGCCAAGACATTTCTTCTGAGATGTTTTTCAGTACACTGGCCTTTAATCTCTTCAAATTATTAGAGAGAAAAGATGTGCTTTTAAGGGACCTAATATGTCCAATGTGTCACTGTTACGTGCTTGACATAGGCATACATTCCATTCCACAGTAAGATACTAACCTAGAGTGGAATTTTCCTTGCTTTGTTTGTAGTCTTCAGAGCCTTCATAGCCTCATGGAATGTGTTAGGAAATCACCTGTCTGCATAAATGGGAAAATTACATTGACCAGTTGAAAGAGTAAGCTTTGCAGCAGACTATTCTGTATCTTAGTATCTTTCAGAGAACCAGATTGTAGGTAAGACACCTCTCCCCTTTCCTAAAGGAAAAAAGGGCAACATTTTTCATTCATCAGGAAGTTCTAAAAAGTCTGGGTAATTTAGAAAGAAAATAAACCCAGTTTCATGTGTTTGGATTCATCTTTACATTTCATTTTCTTTACACAGAGCTAGAGAAAATAAACATGCAAATTCAGCTGCATTAAACCAGAAGTTCTGTAATTGAGTTGAAAATTAACATCAGAGTAAATTTTAGTGGGTTGGTACTGTTTACGTTGTCACTCACTTCCAGAGGTTGCTATCCCTTGATGGAAAAATTTTATAGCTACTAATTTCACTGTGGAATTGATATCAGTCCCCAAAATGAGTTAAATCTGAATGCAAAGAGAAACTGCAGTTCAAAAAAGACAAATCACAGAATAATTTTTCTCAGATAAAAATGTTTGTTTCAAACCCATGCATCATGTGAATAATTTTTACATTTCATATTTTTTAACACAAAAAATGTGTCTCTGAAACATACCATTACTGTGTTGGGTGTGAAGAAAGTTTAGAGGCCTGTCCTGACAGGTGATTGTATTCCATATTGTATGGCAATTAGCCATGAGTTAGCTATAAATAATATAAGCTTGGTTATGAAGCTTCCTTTGTCCATGTGCCAGGTATCATCTTTGATACACCAAAGGACAAGAGGCAAGATTCTATCAAAGACCTTCCAAGACACATTTCATATACAATTAGGACCAGTGTTCTCTATAGCATGAGAACCGACTTGATTCAAAACCCGACATGGAAATCCCATCCCCAGAAGTTGCCAGCTGATGGGTTTAAATACAACCACGTCTTTATTCCTCTTCAAGACATGATCGAAAGGGCAATTATTTCAGCACAGACTGGGACAGACACCTTAGAGACAGCCATTCAGGTTCAAGCCATGCCTTACCCTTGTCATACCAGTGATCTGTAAGTAAACATTCAGCTTTTTAATTCAATGTATTATCCTTATTAGATTAGTGCTAGAGAACTTAGGAACCTATTAGGTTCCCACTATTTGGTGTGTGAATGCATATCTCAGCACAGGACTGAATCAGTATATCCAATACCCGAATTTTAGAGCACAGCAAATGTTGTTTAATAGCTGTGTTTAACGAACATGTTATATAACTTCTGTCTGGCAAATGACCCCTTGCAAGCTGATTGCAGCCATACTGTGGAGGAGTCTGCTGGACAGAGGCTGTGTCAATATACTGTGCAACTAACTTAGGTTATTCTAAGAGATCCCTTTTCCATCCTTAGTTGTCCTGACCACAAACTGTAAATTGATCCCTGGTGTGTGTTGAAATACAGTGTGAAATTGAGGAAGCAAAAGAAAAACTGTAGGGTCGTTCTTTGTAAAACCACCAAAACAACATGATACCAGATTTTAAAATTAGTCAGTGGTATTAAATCTATTAACGTGGAGTAAAAGTTGATGGCTCATGTTATTCCTTTCTGTCCAACTATATTACTTTGCTTAGACAGAAGCCTGAACTCTGTTTGACTTTGAATGGGACCCTGAAAAGCAATTATATCAGTTGTATTGTTGAAAATTCTGATATAAAATATTGTACCAGTACGTATGTTTAGCTCGTTACATAAAAAAAATAAGTAATACTAACCAGAACAGGAATAAGTCTTATTGTTCATGTCAGATCTCATTTTGTGCATATGTTGAGAATAAACCCAATATTAACCTTTTAAAATTCTGCGAGAAAATATTTTACCTTTGGGGGTTGACAACACTGCATATATGTTCTTTCATAGATTCTTGAACAATATAGGATTTTTTTTCCCACTTATGATGATGTTAACATGGATGATTTCAGTTGCTGGGATGGTTCGCAAGCTGGTTTATGAGAGAGAAATTCATCTTGAAGAGGTAAGAGACAGATTAACCTCTGGAAGGAATATTTATTGATTATGGTGCACCAAAACGCAAAACTTGTGAGGCACTTTTATTTACTCATAATCCAGATGGTTTATTTCCACTTCTTTCCTCTGGGCAGTAGGTTCTAGTTCTAGTTCCAGCTCAGTTTCACAACATTGTTTGAGCATCAGTTTGCAAATATTGCCCTGAGACAAAAAACAAGCAGCAAATGAACCATAAAAGTTGAAGGTGGAAACTGTTGCTTTGAAAAGGTTCTTGTGATTAGAATGTTTTTTATTTTGTATTCTTTTTCATGTTTCCTCTGTGTAGTATGTAATGATAAAACTACTAAATCTGAATTAAGCATTTGTCATGTACTGTGCAAATATCAGAAATATATGGAAGGATGACACATTAAAAAATGAGACAACTACTTTCTTATATCACCAGCTAGTCTTCACAGGCACTAAGCATATGGAAGGACAGAGGATTTTATGGTACATTTTCTATGTAAAATATCCTTTAAAATAGAACTTAAGAATTACACTCATCTCAGTTCATCAACAGAATTACTGCTTGAGTAAACTTTTTAATTTGGGGATTTACCAGGGAATTATCTAATTTCTCTAATTTTGTATTGTAAAATAGACTTTTTTAATGCTTCAAAACATTAAATCAATTTCATAAAGTTAATTTTGATCATCTTATGAAAAATACTTCAGAGATTTATTAGATTGTATACAAAAGCATTTTTGTTAAACAAAGAGGGGTGATACGTCATCCCTGACTAAATTATTTGCACAGTTATTCATAAAGGTTTATAAACATAACCTTTTGTACTTTTAGTAAAGAAAGAGGCTGGAAAAAAAACCCCAATTGTTTATACAGTGCTGTGGATATCCTCAGAATTGTTAGAGCACAAAAAGGCAAACTCCTCAGTGCAGAAGCCAGTAATCTGATATGTGGTCCTGTGACCCTCTGCAAAAGAGTGTTGTGCTGAGCAATGTGATTCCTTATGTTTGTATGTGATAATCTCAGAGACTGCCCTGCTCAATACTGTGTCTGATCCAGGACACAGCACAGGAAAAAGGAAAAGAAACAAGTAATTTAAGAGAAAGATGACATCCTTTGTGGAGCTGGTAGTGTTTTGGCGACATGTTTTTTTAAAAAAAGAAAAGAAAAGAAAACTTGTTTCCTAACTTTAAGTCTCTTTGCTATGTTGTCTTGCAGTATATGAAGACAATGGGTGTACATCCAGCCATTCATTTCTTTGCCTGGTTTCTGGAGAATGTCATTGTACTCACAATAAGCAGCTGTGCCCTGGCCATCATTTTAAAAATGAGTGGTATCTTTGCTTATAGCAATGGCTTCCTTATCTTCCTTTTTCTCCTGGAATTTGGAGTCACAGTTATTATGTTAAGCTATTTTTTGGGAGTGTTTTTCAGCAGTGCCGATACAGCTGCTTTGTGTGCCAGCCTTGTCTATATGATCAGTTTTTTACCCTACATAGTTTTATTGGTCTTGCAGAACCAGCTGAGTTTCACCAGCAAGATTATAATGGTAAATATTTGTTTTCATTTTTCAATTTTTCTCATTCAACCATACTGTGGATTTCTATAGTTTAGAAACTTAGGACGATAATTCACTTCTTTTTTTTCCAGGTGTCTGTTTGATTTTCTGTTCACTGGAAATAAATCATATTAATAAATATCCAGTTGAGAAAATATTTAGAATGTAGAAAGAACAAAAAATAAATTTTTAGGAAAGTTTGGTAAACCTACAGAAAGTATCAGGAAGTTGCATTCCTCATGCTCATGAGTTCTCTTAATGTTTTGGCCTCAAAATATTTGTAATGTAGTGTATTTTTCTTGAAAATACACTGATGCCATGCCACTTCTGAAAGTAATTACTTGTTTCAAGGAAAACTGGTGATTGATTCTCGGTTAAGTATAATTGGAGATTAGATCAGAAATTTGTCTAGTTATATAGTCTGAGGTATATGTTTCTTTGGCATATGTTCTTCCAGGCCCTTTCCTGTTTTATGTCTTTGTACTGTTTTAACATACTATATCCCTGAATGAGATATCAAATATCACCATCATACAATGCAAACTGTATTTCACAAATTATGCCTTCATTATTTCAAAATAGCTCATGCACCAAATTAAGCCAGTGTAATAATTCATACACTGTTAAAAAAAGCTCACTTTTTCAGTGTCAGTCAGTCCAATAAAATATAAAGGTTCTTTGCATACCGGTAAACATGGAGGTAAGACTGCAGAATTCAGGCATAAACAGGGAAAGTGGGTTTTTTTGGTTGCTTTTTTTCTCCCTTCCTTTGGGTCACAGAGATGGAAAAGTATGCATCAGAGAACTTGCACACCTTAAAATTAGTTATTTCAAAATAATATCTCAGATATCCTGCCTTTGCTGAAAATCAGAGACCGCAACATAAGAAAAAGGCAATAATTTTGAAGAGAGGGGAGGGCCCATCAAATGAGATGGTGAAACCCTGGCAAAGTAAGAAACAGGGTCTCAACTGATGGGAATTAGTGTGAACTTCTCTGTAGAAAAATGTAATCCATGCCAGTGATGATTTTGATTTTTTGTCTGAGAAGCAGCCTATGTCATACTTCCCCTTCTTCAGAGAGCTGTCAGGATGTGTTCCGTTTGTGTCAAATGTTACATAAACCTTATTTAAATGTATTTTTTAAAAAAGAAGGGACAAAATAAACTTCAATTTCCGTTCACTTTCAAACTAAAAAAAATCACTGAGGAATGTTTGTTGATTTCAGTGATGTTTTGGATCTCCCTTTCAGCCTTCATGAATTCACCAGTGTTTTTCCACTGATCATCAGTCACATTTTCTCGATGTACTACATCACTAACTCACTCATTTTCCATTTAGTGCTTTGGGATACAGCATGGCTATGTTTGCTCTTGGAATTCAAATGTTATTTCCTTGCACAAAAGTGCTGTCTCACCATATAGTAACCAGGGTGCATGTTCCTTCTGCTTCTATCTTTTCTTGAGTTCTGATCTTACAAAATTGAGTAGGACCACTGCTCTATTACAGAAAGTAAATTGCTTTGCATACTTGAATAGTTATATGTTTTCAGTATATGATATATTTAAGACCGTCTATAAGTCTTCTAAGATTAAATAGCACTTTCCAATACTAATAACTAGGTCAGTGCAGCCCTTTAAGTTGGAGCAAATACTACTCAAGTATGTTGGCAAATATTGCTAAAACATAAAAGGAAATAGTGATCATTAGCCTAAGTGAAAAAAGAAAGGTCTGTTTATTTTGTGCTAGCTTTATTATCACAAGTTATTTTATTTCATGGAACTTGTTAAAATGTTTTTATTTGGTGTTCACATCCTCTTTCTCCTCTGTTATCATAGTGTCTCCTTTCTACAACTGCCTTTGGGCAAGGAATATTTTTCATTACACACTTTGAAGGCCAAGAAATAGGTAAGTTCTCCAGAAGAAGCTTTAATTAATTAATGATTATTATTTCAAATTATTGTAATTATTTCAAAAACTACAGTTGGAAATGTTTTTCACTTTGTTTTGAAAAGAAAATCTCTAATGAGTTAATAGGAGAGTTCAAATCTGGGTATGTAAAGGGATGTAACCCTTTTTTTTAACTAACATGAAGATCAATGTTGATGACAGTGGACATTTCAAATTATTAGGTATTGAAAAAGTATCGTAATGGTACAAAAGTTGGTAAGATGAGAAGAGACAGTTGCAGAAAATGTTACTTAAATTTTCAACCACACACTTAATCAAAATGACTCATCTTTACTGAAGGAAAGGCAAAATGTGCTTTGGAAAAAACTACACTTCTTGACAATCATAGGAAAAGAATTGTAGAAAATATCATGACCCACTTGTACTGCAAAACAAGTAGCATTTTCAATTAAAAAAATTCTTGTAATAAATCTACAATTTGGTTACTTTTGTTTTTCATTAGAAATATGGTATCTTTATGAAGTACTAGTGTATTTCACCTTCTTTCTTCCTCCAATGTCTTCTTCAATGTAATAATTTTATGAAACAATTATTCAGTGAGTTCATTCTTGTTTACTTCTGCATGCAGTCTATGCACACAAATGCTTCCGAGTTAGATTTCACAGATTTAATTTTTCAGATTTAGTATTATAGAAATTAAACTTTGACATTATAGACAATAAGCTTTGTGCAATTCTTTTCTTTACAATAGCAGAATGGCTTAAAGCCTG
This sequence comes from Myrmophylax atrothorax, assembly GCA_026770055.1. Taxonomy (NCBI): domain Eukaryota; kingdom Metazoa; phylum Chordata; class Aves; order Passeriformes; family Thamnophilidae; genus Myrmophylax; species Myrmophylax atrothorax. The sequence continues at coordinate 80,316,077 of JAOXXN010000395.1, forward strand.
ATTCACTGGTCAGTGCCCTGTTTTCTCAGTGTTGCAGTTCTTTTGCTTTTACCAAATAAAGGGCCAGCTCAAGCTTCCTTAACAGACCTTCTACAACAGCTTCCCTGCATTACCCAGTAGGAGTGTAACCTGCTGTTCTAAACAGAGGCTTGTAGAGGCATAGCAATTCATTTCTATTCATTAGGATTACTGTTATTAACTATGATTTGTTTTGCGTTAGTGCTTAAAGACCCGGAAGTGTGTGGTGTTGGTGTGTTTGTGATCTTTAATGCTGTACTGATTTAGCTTTGACCTTTAAAAAATCGTTATTATTACTATCAGGAATTCAGTGGAATAATGTGCACCAGTCAATGGCACAAGGAGGATACATGACCTTTGGATGGATGTGCTGGATGATGTTCTTTGACTCCATTTTGTATTCTATAGGTGGTTGGTATTTCAGCAATGTTATTCCTGGTAAGATCTTGGAGTTGTTCTCATTTCATGTTTTTGAAGAAATTATTGAATAAAATAGATAAAATTGGCTTTCCTCATTTTATGCAACTAAAACAAAAACGTATCTTTTTCTGAGTTGAGGTTTTGATGTGCAGAACTGTCTGATTGCCTTTAGAGACTGGGAAATAAAGTCTTCCTACTTACATAAATATTGAGTAGCGCTGACACATAGACTAGAATTTGTAGCTAGGTGTGAAATAACTCTTGTTTGCTTATGGGGATGACTAACAGTTGATGGAATTAGGAATCTGTTGGAACTTCACAGGAAGAGAGCTCAGTCTAATAGCAAAAGTTCCTATTAAAATGGTGAATCTTCTGAGTCAATACTTGGGCTTAACCCCATGAACAACAGCATGTTCTCAGATCATAAAGGGTTCAGATGGCCTGGTAAATGTATCTTGCTCCCAATCAGTCAACAGTCCAAAGCATAAAGAAAAATAACTAACTTTCAAGTATATTTTAGAAGGTAATGTGGGGGTTTTTGTTTTGTTTTTGTGTTTTTGTTTTTTTTTTTAATTAACCAAGTTTTATGAGTATTGTATTGTATTGTATGGCCAGACTTCATGAACAAAGATTTGGGCAGGGCTCTCCCCAGGTGGCTGTGCCCTTCCAGCCTGTGCAGTGGATTTTTTAGGTGAGGCACAGTGTGTGCAGAACTGACCCCACTGTTCTAAGTCCTAAGGTCCACTTGCCACACCCTAGTGAGCTTGGACAGTGAAGTCCTCAGGGCTGATCCTGCTTAGCATCCAAGATCTGATGGGATTGGATATCAGGGAGGCATTAACTGCCTGGGGATGGTCCCCCCTGAGACTCGAACTCAGGACCTTGGGATTCAGAGTATTATTGGATTGGTTGATGTATTTTCAATCATAGGCTCATGCCTCACTAGCTGTTTAAATTTACCTTTCCTCTGATTTGCATATGTCACCTTTTCTTTCAGCCACTTTGTTTAAAGTAAAAATTGCCTTGAAAGAAAGGGGTGGCTGGAATATGCAAACGAATTTTAAAAACTTTATCTTAAATTGATGCCCGCCCTTCACTGTTGATTAAAAGCAACTCCAAACACACTGAGTGTGTATTGTATGATGAGTAAGTGATGCCTGAAAAGATCAGGCAATGCCAAAGTTTAGGTTGTGGATAGGTATGCAGCGTTGGGTGTAGGAGAGATGGTCCCCACAGGTCCTCTGAGCTGGGGGTGTGAGAGACAGAGGCGTGTTCACTCAGAATGACACGTGGCAAGAACAACTTATTGCGCAATCACAAGGCTTTTATCGGGTCCTGAGGGGAAGGTTCTGGAACTTGGACTGGATTGGGTAAGGACTTGAGTGGAAGGGAGGGTTTAGGTGCAGACTAGCCAGTAGGAAAATGGAAGGATAAAAACCCAATGGAAACCCAGGGTCTGGAGATAGATGGGTGCGATAACCAATGGGGTTAGGACAGGGGCAGAAGCTGGGAGGGGCAGCGGCCGTGCTGCTGCAGAGTGCGACAGCTACGTGAGGTGGAGTGGTCCCAAAGACAGTGCTGCCCGTCTTGGACCGGCCAGGGCAAGCTCCAGCAAGTTCCGTCTGCTGCCGCATTTGCAATGCCGGGGAGCCCCTCCCACCCACTCCAGGCAGGACCTTCCCGGCACAGCAGACAATACCCCGCGCCTGAGTGGCAGTGATGACTCATCGGATAACAATGCCTGTGGGGAAGACATGGGAAGAAGGGGGACAGGGTGACAACAATGCAAGAAGGGGGGTGATACAGAAAACTTTCTGAACTAAACACCATACAAGTAAACCACATCACTTTTAAACTCCCACCACCAATGTGTTATACATGCAGCTGGTCAGGGCTGCTGCTTGACGGTGCCATCCTCCTCAGGGGTGCATTTTAGTGTTTTCCCACAGATAGGAGCATGTTTTTGCCCTTTCTGTTTGTGTGCCACAATAAATGTTTCTTATGGTAGCTGATTTACATTGTGTGGATAGTAATTTCAGAATAATATTTATTGACTGGTGCAATGGATTATTTTTATAATAAAAAATAAGGCTCTTTGCCTTGGCAGACTATTGGGTGAATTTTCTTTCCTGTAGGTTACAAGATTATGTTAGGCAGTGCCTACATACTGTTAAGTCTATGAGTCTGATACACTTTGAAGCTGATTTGGAGATGTGTGGTGTCTCTGAGTTTTGATTGTTTTATGACAGGAACTGGTATTATGAACAAATTCCTTTTTTACACTTTATTATAAAGTTCATTAAGTGCAACCAAAGATTTCAGCTAATTAAATGGTCCAACCAGATCTTTTTAAGTAGTGTTAGGACACTGGGAGTCTACAAACAGATACAAAAATGACTATAAATTTTTCAATGGTTTATATCATAATTCTAATCTAGGAAAATTTGGATTAAAGAACCGATGGTACTTTCCCTTTACTGTTTCCTACTGGAAGAACCTGTGTAGTGCAGAGAGGACAAAGAAACATTACCTGAATTCTAATATGTTTTTCTTCAATGAAAACTTCCAAGAAAAAGGTTTGTAATAATAGAAATTTTTTTCTGAACAATGTGCTTTTCCTGATCAATTTTTATCATTGTTTGAACCTATATTATTTGTTTATATCTTGGCCCTTTCTCTCTTTCATTATGTAGTAAATACTATGAACCTTATCTACTAATATTGTGCTGTCATCTGTAATGCTTGATCCATTCAGTGAAAATTATTGTATACAAATATTTAAGAAAACTCTTCAAAAGATGTAAAGTAAGTATCTCTTTGGTTCATCCTCTCCCAGTGTATAGCCTCTCTGCTTTGTTAGGATCTTTTGGAGTTCATTGAACCCTATCATACTCTTACTGAATCTGAAATGTGTTGGGCTTTATTCAATTTTTTTAATCTGCTGCTTCTTTCAGTGAAAAAATTAATTTGTTAATTTCTTTCCCTTCTGTTTCTTATTTCTGTCTTCTGTAATCACTGTACTTTCTGTCTGTACTTAGCCTTTTGTTTGTAAAGCAACTGTCCATCATAACTAATTTTTATCTGCCTTTGGATTCCTTCACTACTCTTCTATGTTTTTACTTACTTACAATTAATTTAGTTTTTTCAGTTTTTTTTTTTTCTCCACTCAGTTCTTTTAAGGACTTACTCACATTAATTTAGATTTTGGGAATGAAGGAGTAAGTCACCCTTGGTTGTGGTTTTAGTCTGCAGACCAAAAGACATAGAAGGTAACTGGAAGAGAGTTTCATGGGTAGGAGGACCTCAGAAATGTCACAACTGCTGGTAGTGCCTTGCTATAAGGTGACCTCAAGTTTACTGAGAACTTTTGCCAGAAGCTTAAAATTGATTGTGAAAAGAGTAAGACAGCTTCGTCATTCACAGTATAAAGAAACAAATCTTTGAAATAAGATATATTTTTTATTTATATAATTTGGTTTTTATATAAAGCATAATTCTCTGTTCTTGTAATGTTTACATTTTATTTATTTAAAAGTATTACATACAATATAAACACAAAATAAATATTTAATGTAAATGTATATTTCATATATATTCAAAAGGATAATTCTCTCTTCTCATAATTCTCATCCGTAACAGTTTGTTTCTTTGGACATTTCAATTTGGTTGGCTTTGTTTAAAAATAAAAAATATCCCACTGCCAGATTTCTCAGTTGTAGTGAGTTGATAAACTATTACAGGATAATAATATATTTCTGGAGCTGCTGATTGACTATGCTTCTATTTGGAAAATAGTTCTAACCTTTCCTCCTGACACAGAAAACAAGGCAACTTGATTGATGTCATATGGTCATCTCAGTTTCCTGAGCTGGTTAATCATAGTTAGAAAAATGCTGGATATCTGCTGCCTTGAGCACCTTGAATTATGTTAAGACCAGGCTGCTGCTCCAACTCATTTCACAGAGATCTGCTTTACTTTGTCAACTAAGGGGAATTGAGAAGATTAACTGGCTATGCCTCTGAATGTTATGTCAATGTTGTGTGCCTGAAACTGGATGGCATATATGAAGTAGCTCACATAGTTAGAATTTTCTCATACTTATGGGCACAAAACAGTGATTCAAATAATGTTATTATAAGTGTTTTTGTCTACTAGAAATAAAATATAGTGACTATTTTATGGCTTTATTGAGACCTATGAGGATATGCCTACAACCTGGCATAAGTGCTTTAGGTAATTTTATTTTTTTAAATTGCAAATAGGCCAAATTCTTAGCAAATATTGACTGGAATGGAGTCTTTGATTTCAATGGAGCTTGTGTCAGTTCAGACCACCTGAACATCTGTTTCAGGCTTTGGTAAATGGCAACAGGGATTAAATTTATTTGTTATTCCCTTTGTACACGCACATACATTGAGATTCAGCAACTTGTTTTGCTGCTTTTTGCTGCTCTTCTTCACACAGACTCAGCACCTCAGAAATGGAAAGGCCCTTGCCCTGAAGGAGCCACCACTGGTGTCGTGCTGCTGTCTCTCACCAAAGAGCACATGGATGGCCAAAAGGTTGCTGTTAAAGATCTCAGCCTCACTTTCCACAGAGGGCAGATAACAGCTCTCTTGGGACCTAATGGAGCTGGCAAGACAACAGTTATGTAAGTGTGACAGTTAATATTACTTTCCCTTCTGATCTCTGCTAAGGTTTTCTACTTCAAAATCTTGTAAACTCTTTGCTATACCTTTCTTTTTTTTTCTTTCTTTTTCTTTCTTTTTTTCCCCAAATAAATATTTGATAAACTTCACAAAGCACATGGAAAGTGAAGGCTGTACATCTATGACACAAGCAATGTAGTGAATGTTAAACCATGATATAATAATTCAGAAGCAGCTTAAGTAGGAGCTGGGAATGTCTAGTTGTGGAGTTGAACACATTTTGGGGGAGTATTCTTTTCTGGCATCCTAAATGTACTCATCACTTGGAGATTGTGGAGTTTTATGGGGTTTTGTGCTTTGTCCCTAGAGGTTGCAAGGGACTTCTTTCTTGGCAGTTGATCAGAAATGAAAATGAACTTTAAAAGTGTCTCAAGTAAGAAGTCTATATTTCTACCTTTATGTTAGCTATGATCAGCTTTCATCAAACCAGTGATGCAAGGTGGTACCTAACTTGGAAATACTCCTCATGGAATACCCATGTGAAAAAGGAGACAATCACCTATTATTTCTGTTTGAGGAAAAAANNNNGAAAAAAAATGGATTTTGTTCTGGAAGAAGGCAAATGGAGGATTGTTGAGATCATGTTTAAAAAACAAAACAAAAAACCGACCAACCAACGAAAAAATCCCAAACCAAACTTCCTCCCCTCTCCTCTCCCTCTGCCCCCCACCCTGCCTCAACCTCAAAATAACAAAACCCAAACCCAAAACATTAGTGATGTGTCCATAAGTATACTCGACTGAATTGGTGTTGCACTAAGGATGCTAGGACATGCCTCAGGAAGTCCAAGTAATGAGCTACGTAATACAGTCATTGCACATATATATATTCAGTCTTGCTGAATATATTTTTTTTCTTAGATCACTGTTGACTGGTCTGTACCCACCAAGCTCTGGTACCATTATTGTTGATGGAAAGGACATCCGTACTGATCTGGCTGCCATCAGGGCAGAGCTGGGGGTGTGCCCACAGTACGATGTCCTGTTCAACTCACTTACGGTGCGAGAACATCTACTGCTTTATGGAGCAGTGAAGGCACCTGGATGGACAAAGGAACAGTTGAACGAGCAAGTCACTGAGTAAGTGTTCCTTTCATTTGTGGAAGTCTGCCTAATAAATTGGTAATGACTATTGCAAACCACTCTAATAAGAAAGTGCAAATGCAAGAAATTGCGAGCAAGAGGCAATGGGATCTGCAAGGTTTTATGATTTTATGTCACATGGCATGTTCTTAATTGTGCCTTAAAAATAGATTTCCTAGTCTCTAACACTTACTTGAATATATTTCTAATGGAACTGTCAATGTTTAAAAACCTGGTATATTGGACTATCAAATAACGTTTTGGCTGGAGTGGAGATGGTTGGCATTCTAGCCGCTGCAGGGGTTCCTGCCTCATACTGCCTGCCTTACCTCTCTCCTTGCTGGAGAGGAAGATAGAAAGTAAACTACTGTGTTTTCTAAACTTTCTGCAGTAGAAGGAAGGTTTAGAAAACAAGAAAACACAGGTAAAACCAGGCTTTGTTACAATCTTTTAAATGAACCATCATGTTTTCCTTTGCCAAATCCAGCCTTGAAATATTTTTAATAAATAAGGAGGTTAAAACCAAACAATCCAATAGGAAAAACAAATCAGAGCTCTGACATTACCTCAGAGGATTTGTCACTTGTCAGGTTGAAAACGTTTGTTAGTGTTTTTGTGCTGATACTTTGATAAAGGACTAGATCTTATTTTTGCATTTTACTAGTAAACTGTAAAAGCTGAAATCTTGTTCACATAGCAAAGAGCATTTTCTCTACTTCAGGAATAAAATGTAGTTTTTCTAACAGTGTGTCAGTTTAAATACTTTCTGTTTACCTTCTGATTCATGCTAGACTCTGTGAAGAGCTGGGCATTTACATGCTTCAATGGAAATAACTGCCAAGTTGATGGGACTTCTCCTTAAGTGTACAATTAGGCATATGCAGAGGCATTTGTGGCAAAGTGGCTTTCCTTTTTGGTAGCTATCATAAAAACCTGTTACTTTTAAATTTTGACCAGGACAGACTCTGGTGCGGAACACTAGATTCTCTCTAGAAACAATAGAAACAATTCTCTAGAATAACAGAGGAAAACCAAATGTAGTACTTGGTTTAAAATTTATGCTAAGTAATATTCTGTATTTTATGGTACCTAGACTGCTGAATTGTAATTTCAGCAGCAGTCTGTCATAGTAATGGTACATGAGAACACGCAGGACTCTGCAGGCCTTTCTACTAAGAAAAATTAAATTATTTTTAAAGGCAACAAATGCTTTAAAAGACTTCAGAGAAATTAGAAAAGCAACAAAAGAATGAAACAAGATTATTCTTTTATTAGCAAAAGGAGCAGGCTTCTAAAGAGATTAAGAATAATTATCCTCAATATATATCTATAGAACAATTATAGAAACCTGGTGTCTCAAAAGTGAGGAATTCTATCGGTGTAAATGGCATGGCTTACAGACTGCATATTTGCTCAAATGATTCAGGAGCTTAGTTTAGGACTGTTGAGCCTTTTATGTCTTGCTTGCCAGGCTGATAACAGTTGAAAGCTCTTAGGTCAGTGACTGGATGTTCAGAGTGACGAACAATAAATTGATGGCCTTACAGTGCTGCCTTTATTGAGACTATTTCCTCATACTGTTCAGATGCAAGATCATCATCAGAGGGCAAGGGCTGAATTGGCAACATCTGTAAGGTAGCTCCCGGTCCTGAACACAGCAATTGGATTAGGTTAGATTAGGTGGTATTATTCTACCCAGGCATCACTTATCTTTTTATTTCACAAAAATATGTCTTCTAAAAGAAGAAGGAAAAAGAGCAGCAATATTACCTTATTTACTCAAAATGACTACACGTTTCCTAAAAACTAAGGTATCCTCTAAGGTTCTTTATGTAGTTGCAAAACCTGAAGCATTGCTTGAGTTCTGAAACTAGCAGTCTTTACTGTTGTTTAAAGGGGCTATAATCTGGAGTTTGCTGAATTTGTTGGACAAACTGTTATTTTTTATCTTAATTTAAAAATTTTCTTTACTTATCCTACACAATATTTATTCAGAATTTTTGCATCAGATGATGATGAGCATTTATGCTTTGTAGGTAAAAGGATATTTGTTTTCATATTTGATTTTGACATCAAACTGTATAATCAGTCAGAGGTAGTGATTTTATCACTTTCCATTTACAGTGAGTTTTCTGTAACTCTCCTCTGAGTGGACATGATGTGACCCAAAAAACTTTTTCAAAATTGGTCCCATTTATGTACTCCTGTTTCAGGGCTCTGGAAGATGTGGATTTATCCCAACATCAGTACAAACCTGTTGGAGCTCTTTCTGGGGGAATGAAAAGGAGGCTGTCAATTGCCATCTCCTTTATTGGAAACTCAAAGACAGTTGTTCTAGATGAGCCCACCAGTGGAGTAGATCCATTTTCCCGCCGTGGTATCTGGGATGTTCTTCTGAAGTATAAAGCTGGTACAAATACATTATACACATGATTTACTTCTTATTTTCCTTTCTGGAATTTTGTTTCAATCAATTTAAACTTGGTAGCCAAAGTATAGGCAAAATATTATCAGAAATTAAATACATTAATTTCTGAGGAAACGTTTAATTGAACTTGGAAACTTTAAGGCAGACAAATGAGATTCCAAGCATTATCTGCTATCACACAGAAGGATGCACAATCTAAAAGAAGACTGAGCTTAGTTCTGAGACCTGTTCTGAAGTTTTTCCTTCTCTCCAGCTTCTCAAAATTACTTTCTGGTTTCCATTTCCCATTTTGCATAGATCTGTATGTAGATGTGTATATACTTCTAATGAAAATAGGAGTATCAGTCAATCTTCTACATTATGTTTTTAAGTGCCATAAGGTCAAAAATTGATTGTGGGAAGCAAATTCTTCATGTAGTGAGCACTCAATTAGATGTAATCATTTGCAGTGAGTGATCCATTGAAAAGACACCGCTGTAACATTGTTTTAAGGAATTCTTGAAACTCTTAAAACAGCTAGAGCTTCTAATGGCTTAATACTGCTTGCTATGTACAATACAGGGCAAAGCAAGTTTAGACCTGAATCTAACTCTAATTGTAAATCTGACTGCAGATTTTGTTTGTGTCCTGCAGTTATGTTTTTAAGAGTCCTGAAACATTCTCCCTCAAGGTTAAAGGACTCTCATGAGAGCAAGTGGTGTTTGCCAAGAAACAAGGTTTTGTGGACTGTACCCATCTTTCTGATGCAGGTTGTACCCTGATCTTTACCACTCACCATCTCGATGAGGCAGAGGTGCTCAGTGACCGCATTGCCATCCTGCAGCGTGGCCAGCTGAGGTGCTGTGGTTCTCCCTCTTATCTGAGAGAAACATATGGCCAGGGACACAGTCTAACGCTCACAAAAAAGGTATCTTAAAAATGTACTGTACAGAACTTAACAGTGCCTGCCAAGTAATAGCTGTGTGTATTTTAAAGGAACTGTATGTTCCTGCCAGGAAGTAATATGTGAGATACATGTTTTTATTGGCTTTCTTAGTTGTTTTGGGTGGCTATTATTATTTTGATTAATATAATCTCATCTCTGAAAATGAAGAATGTTAGTATTTAGCTAAAAAGGCCTTTGTCTCACTGTTCATTTCTGGGAAGTAGTCTCTCCATCCCGGGTGTGATGCAGTTTCATCAGTGGAAATTTTCCTCCATGAACATTAGTATCAAATCTAGCATTTCTGGTAATATTTAATTTTTGTGCATGATTATCTTTCTTTCCTCACAGCCATCTATGTTTGAAATCCAGGATCCTAAGCACATTGTTCCTGTCACATCTCTGGTACAGACCCACATTCCAGAAGCTTTCTTGAAAGAGAACAGTGGAACTGAGCTGACCTATGTGATTCCAGAAAGTGCAGATAAGACCTCTTTTAAAGGTCTTTTTCAGGCTTTAGATCAAAGCCTTCAGCATCTACATGTGACTGGCTATGGCATTTCTGACACAACTTTGGAAGAGGTACTTGTAGTTTTTCTGTGTAATGGCATTTTCTTAATTAGAGGATACTGTAATATTTCCCAGCTACTCTTGATTTTATTTTTAATATTCCACAATAATTTCTTGTGAGAAGCATGTGGGGGTTTTTTTGTTTTGTTTTTCTTTTTTTTTAAGTAAGCAAACAAACAACTCCCCCCCAAAAAACCCCAAACAAACAAATCAGGCAAAATCTATACTTCATAGTTTTGCTTTGCTGTTAATTTCAGCACCCACTCTACTAGGATATATTTCTTATTTCAGGAATCTGATGTAAAGACTGATGACATGTGTAAGTCTTAAATGTTTGTTTCTGCATTAACTAAAGGAAAATCTAATGTGTCATTGATTTAATGAGAAGAACTCTTGTCCTAAGCCTGTATCATTGGAACAAGCTTGAACTTGCAAGGCTGGAGCTTCAGTTCAGGTGGCTCTTTGGAATGAAAAAAGATTGTTGAGAATACTTTCTGATTTAAAAGTTCTAAAGCTTAGGACTTGGCCAAACTGTGTGGTTTGACGCAGTTTGAATAAAGAATATTTTCTGTGTATACTGAGAGAGACTTTTATATATGTATACATGAATATATATACACACTTAGGTGTATGTATGTGTGTGCATATGTACCAAATGGACAAAGGAAAAAACTCTGTTATGGATTTTTCACTTCTGAATTTACCCCTCTGTAAATTGCCACAAATTATCAGTGAGAAGTTACTTCCTTTGGACTGAATTTATCCCATCTATAACATCTAAATATCAAGATTCTCTAAACCACCACTGTTAAAGTACTGTATTATAGATCCTTTAGAAAAAGAAAAAGATCACTTCTTTGAGTGAAGATAGGAGACTCATGTCAGCTTTCATAACTTACAAGTTTAATAAGCGTTTTACATAATGCTATGAAGTAAAATGCATTCCTGCTACTATTATTTTCATATATACGGTGTTTAACATGTGATAAGAAAGAATACTGTTCACACCAAACTTTACAGAGTTGAAGACATTGTAGATATTGAGAATACTTTTGGATTACATCCCCATGGGATAACATAAGATTTTCCAGAATTGACATGTATAAAGTAAATGTGAAGCTGTCATTGATTTGAGAAAGCTTCCAATCGTGCTCAGTCTATTGCTCAGTTGAGAGCTTGCTTTTAGCTGTTTTGTGAAGGGGAAGTTTAAAAACAGCTTTAAATGTGGTATTAGATATTAATGCATCATTCTGCAACTTGAAGACTTAATGTATTCATTTGGGTTGATTTCTGTCATCTTTGCATCTCATCATTAGTCGTTGTTACAACTCCAATTCTCCATTCTCTTATCAAAAGCCTCTTTGCTTTGGGAACTAAATGGATAGCACATAATAGCACTATTTAATCTATTCAGTCAGGAAACAAAGAACACTGACTTGAAAGGAAGAAATGTGTTATAAATTTTATTTTAACCTTTCTTTTTGTTCTCTTATGCACTCACCATCAGCCTAAGGGAAACTCGCACTCTAAAAATCGTATTCTTCAAGGGAATCTGGACTTCCATTCATATTTCAAAGCAATCTTGAAGTTGAGACAAATCAGTTTCTGACACTTTCAAATCTCACTAATATTACATTTGCTTCATTTTAGGCATTAGATATCTTTTCTAACCATTTGTATCTGTGAATTTTATAATGCTTGTAAATCCAAAATGTTGACAGAACCAAAAAGAGGATAGAAGGTGGTTAATTAAATTAAACATATACTAAGAGCTCTCTGGAGGATGCTGTTTCACTTTCTGCCAGCTCTGGAGATTTTGAAGGTTATTGCTTTCTTGCTTTGCTTTGAGGAGAGAGCAAAATAATTGAATATCTTTGCAAAATAAGATGTGTTGAAATTTGTTAATTATTACTTTAAATTCTCTTCCTTGAAATGACCTGAGAGTTTGCCTCAAAACTTTCCAGGGAAAGCCATATACCTCCTTGAAATATTTCTGCCCTGCTGAGAAGGACTTGGGGGTGCTGGTGGTTGAGACGCTGGACGTGACCCAGCAATGTGCACTCACAAAAGCCAGTTGTGTCCTGGGCTGCACCAAAAGCAGCATGGCCAGCAGGGCAAGGGAGGGGATTCTGCTCCTCTACACTGGTGAGATCCCACCTGGACCACTGCATCCAGCTCAAGGGTCCTCAGCAGAAGAAGGACATCAGCCTGTTGGAGCCAGTCCAAAGGAAGGCCACCAAGATGATTAGTGGGATGGAGCTTCTCTCATGTGAGGAAAGGTTGAAAGAGTTGGACTTTTTCAGTCTCCAGAGAAGAAGGCTTCAGGGTGACCTAATTGCTGCCTTCTAGTACCTGAAAGGAGGCGTAGAGACTTTTTACAAGAGTTTTTACAAGACTTTTTACAAGACTTTTTACAAGAGGGAAAGATACTCAATTGAGAGGACAAGGGGGAGTGGCTTCAAGCTGAAGTAGAGTAGGTTTAGATTAAATATTAGGAAGAAATTCTATTCTGTGAGGGTGATGAGACACTGGAATGGGTTACCTAGAAAAGTTGTGGATGCCCCATCCTTGGAAATGTTAGAGACTAGGCTGGACAGAGCTCTGAGAAACCTGGTCTAGTGAAAGGTATGTTTGTCCATGGCAATGGGGTTGAAACTAGATGGTCTTTAAGGTCCCTTCCAACCCAGAATATTCAGTGATTCATGTTTTGTGATTCAGTTGGTTCATTTTAGTTTGGTTTGCTTGAAAGAATTGGTGTGCAGAGCCATCAGCAAGTAAGTCCAAGGCAACAAATTAGAATGTGGCTTTAGGCTGTCAGGATATGCCTTCAGGGTCCAATACAGAAATGTCAGGCCAGATATTTCTGGCCTTGTAGTTGTAAATGGCTGAAAGTGTTCCCTGAAATTTGGCAGGCAACAAACGCAATCAATAACCACTGTTAAATGACAATTATATTGACTAAGCAAAATACGGTTTATGTAACTGTCAGACCTTAGCAAGTCAAGAAATATCTTTCAAAAGCTATAAAGTACTTCACCTTGATGGGTTTTTATTGTCTATTGTATGAGCTCCTTGGAAACAAGGAATATTTTGTTATAGTTGATATCAGGTTCTTTTGTGAGAAGAAATAAATGGTTTCTTAATGATTTCTGAAAGTTGCACTGTGGGTATAATTTAAGTCTTGCAGCTCAACCCAAACAGAGAGAAAAAGCAAGACTTTCATGAAGACAAAGCAAAACTTGGTTTTACTTTTGCTGTTCAGTTAGAGATGCTCGCGGTACCTGTAGTTTCTGTAAATTTTTCTTTTCTTTCTTTGTATCTGAAGCTCTTAGATCACTGTTTACATTTCAGTTCAGGTTAAGACGAGAAAATTTTAATTTTGTTTTTCATTTGAGCTTGCAAGAAGTATGGTGTGTGTGAATAAGGCTAACTGTGAAAACTGTTCTAAGCTTCTTCAAGGCTGAGTGACCAGAAATGAAATAACTGTCTAGAAGTACAAAGGCCTTTCAGTGGACAGAACTGTGAAAAAGGATTAGGCAAGAAATAGTAGCTAGAACACAAATCTGTTTGACAAAAGTGTATATACCACTTAAATAGATCTCATGATTATGAAATTGGTGAATCCTGCTGGGCTTTTATAGTGTCAACTGTGGCTCCCTTCTGATGTGTGTTCCCCTGCTTAGGAAGATTCAACCGTTGAATTTTAATCTAGTGCAAAAATTTGGATTGTTGCTTTTACGAAAAAATAATTTCAGCTTTTCCCATGGCAATTTTGGGTAACAGGATCTTACCAACTTCTCCCAGTTTGGGGTGTGCGTGCTTAATTTTTTGCTACTTAGCACAGATTGTTGCTTGATCCTCTCCAAAGTATTAGTTTTACAGGACTCTGTTCATCTTGACTGTGCTCAATGATTGTATTGTTGTTTGAATATCTTTCAATAACATTATTGCCCACATGCTTGCCAAAATCTAGGGGCACTTCCTGAGTGAATTCCCTAGAATCTGTAGGTTCTCAGTTCTGTAGGGTTTTGTACATTAATTTTGGTTGTATAATTACAGTTCTTTGCTAGAAGTTATAGTTGTGTTCACAGATTTGTATCTGGAGCATCAGAAGAGAGCTGTCAACATGTCCTTGGTATAAACTGCAGTAACTGAGTTCCACCACATACCAAACCTTAGGAGCTTAAAAAGTCAATCAAGGGCAGATAGTCTATTGAAAAATATTTGCAGATAATAGTATGTAAGGCTCAGCAATTCTTTGCATCAGTGTTTTTGTATCTATTGGCATTTATTTCATTCCCCTTATACCGAGGATCTCCAGCTTGACTAATTTTACAGTCATATTTTATCAGGGTGGCTACAGCAGTCGCTATTAATTTTGAACAGTCTGGATGGTTTGGAATATACATGTAGAGAAAAGAGTTTTTAGAAAATGGATTCTAACTTACTTTTTTCTTATTTCATGAAAGGTGTTTCTGAAGCTGCTGCAGGACTCAGAGAAGATGCCTTGTGTTCCACAGGCAGAACACTTGGACCATACAAATGGTACTGAATCAGTCTGTAAGTAAAAAAATATGTACCTTCTGAAGTAACTGGATTTATAAAGATCACAAATGCAAATATAAACATGCAAGAAGTTGAGTAATGCACAAGCAAATGGAGAATCCTGCCTGCTACCATCTGGTAGTTCCTTCTTTGTGTGTGTGACATGACCTGCCTTGATTAGTAGCTTTTTATATGTCATCTGTGATTTACCTCTGTCATTTCACAGTCATCTTCCCACCCTTCTGTATACACATGCACACTGGTATTCACTCACTGCATCAGCATTAACTTATTGCTACAACCCATCCCTGGCAATTAATTACCCTGTTTGCTTCATAATAATAGTGGATAAATATTGCTGAGATATGCCAGAGATATAAAGTTTATAAGCTACTAGAAAGTGCATTCTTGTTCAATGATGTGCAAATGAAAGGAAAAAAAAAAGCTGTTTTCCCTTATAGTAGAAGATCATGTCTCCTCTCAAGTGGTGGGCTATTTTAGGGTCATGTTTGTTTTGAAACAAATTCCTTCATTCTAGTTTCCTGCCACAAGCCTGGTAGGAGGTCCTTGTTAATGTTTCTGAAAACTCAGGAAGCTTGTTCTTCTTTAAAGAGTCTTCTTATAAGGTACTGATGTCCTGTCATTGCTAAACACAAAGCTCATGTTCTCTAGTGTCAGTGCCCATCAAGCTGATGAATATTTTCTCATTGTTCCTGGAATTTTTGTGCTTCTATACTCAACATATTTCTTTCCATTGAAGATGGATATCTAGATTATAGTTGTCTTTGGTTAGATGTCAAACGTTCAGTTTTATATGCGGTTCCTTTTGGTTTGTTTCTACAGAACACAAGCACAGAGAAAGGGTCTTTTTGCTGTACTCTTTCAGTCCCTGTTGAATCAGTGGAGATGAAATTGCCTAAAAATAAACCAACACCTCACTAAGCAAATAAAATTGCCACTCCTGTCAGTGGTGAGAATGAGACTCACATTCAAAATAGTTTTGAATATTCCTTTATTTTATAACAGTCGGTTGTTTATTTCTTCAAGACTCAGCTAGAACATCTGAACTAATTTCAAAGTAAAAGAGTCTGTCTTCTCCTGATTGAATTTTCATTAAAGAGTAAGATTTACAGTTCCTAAAGTAATGATGATAGCGTACAGTCTACCTAAGAACTTGATATACTTTCCCATTGGTAGTTCAAAACACATAAATGGTATTTGCTTAAGTTATTACATCAATAAAGAATCTAGCAATCAAAGACTGTGTTTTTTCAGTCTGATAAATTATACCAAGAAAATGTGATGATAATGCCATTTCTTTCAGGATGCGAGTACTGGAAAATTGTCATTCATTGCAGATCACTGTCATTCGTCATTAAGGACAGTTGTGAAGTGTAGGCATAAGGGATCTGGGAAATGGTCATGAAAGGTATCTGTCATTGTCAAAGCTAACCAGAATACTCCATGGGCTAACTTGACCTGTATAACTTTGTCTTTGAAAGCAGATTCAAAGGCAGTCAAACTTTCTGTTGTCAGAGCAGTCATATGAATTTTCAAAACCCCCTAGAGCAAACAGCTGGGATTATTGAGATCACAGGATGTTGCTATTTGATTTGTAGAGGAATTTGGACTAGAGAGATCCTTTGACAAAGCACAGATCTGAGGACAAGTGGGGGTGTTGGCTATCCTTTACTGCTGCTGAGCTCTTGAGTTGTCAGT
>JAOXXN010000395.1:80340709-80365694 GCA_026770055.1 Myrmophylax atrothorax
CATTCCATGCCTGTTTTTCAGCTCTTCCTTCACTTGCCCCCTCCTCAATGTGGAAATTCATTGCAGATGCATCACTGCAGGGGAGATAGTACTACAATAAAAGGATATCTATTTGGAAAATTATCTCCTGGAAAATTAAATTAGCACAGTTGTTAATGTTGCAAGTTAATAATGCAGAAACTCAGAATCAGAGACTTAGGGTTCCCAAAAGTGCAGTAATTTTCCTTTCCAAGGCATGATAGGAATTTGTCCACCTGGCTAAATATTTGTCTTTTTGTTGTTGTTGTTGTTTGTTTCTAAAGAATATGCCCATTTCATAATGATGAAGGTGCCCTGGCCATAGTCGAGTTCACCACACAAATGTTCAGTTTTAGTTCCAGCTTCTTTTTCAATATAGTTTAAGCTGGCAAAAATCCCAACTAAAATGTAGAGATGTGATATAAATCAAGGCAAAGCGGGAGAAAACATGGAAATGTAACAGAGACTGTTTTAGGCATCACAACTACAGAAATAATTGAAACCCTCTATTCATGAATTATGAGAACAGTGCATTCAGCAATGTGTCCTCCTCTTCCATCAGGCCCAGACTAGCTTAGGTGGCCATTCATCAGATCAGCTTGGCTGTCACTGTAACAACCGTTTGGTTCTCTGTGGTGTCTGTAGGATGATGGATAGGAAGGCAACACCCTTCTGTATTTGTGTGCTTATGGCTAGAGAAGGCAAGAAAACAGACTATTTTGTACTAGAAAATTACCTTCATTGAAAGTTATTACAGTAGTTTTATAACCAAGAAGTGTAACATTCCAAAATAAATACATGTTCAGTCAAGTTTTTGTTATGGCTACGTGCCTACCCATTTCCATACTAGTAAAAAAAGCAAGGGGTGTTTTGACATCAGCTAACACTTCAACAGCAGCGAGGCTGTTGTTTTTTTCTAGCTGCTGTAGTAGCTATTATTGTTTATTATACTAGCTGTGGTACCTTGGAAACCCATTCTGAAGTCGAGTCCTGTTGTTCCAGACACCCTACAGACTAATAGTGAGGATAAAACCCCAGATCCTCACTGCCTTTGGCAGCTGCATTCTAGTTTTAAGGCTGAATGCAATGAGTAGATAAAAGAGACAAATAGGTTTGGGAAAGTAAGATGGTAAAACAGGTCCATAAATTAAAAGAAGAGGTCTCAGTTTGCTGTCTCTCTAACCATTTTATTTACTTGCTAAATGCCATTTGGACTTTCTTGCTCCCCCAAATTTACACTTAAAATAGAGAGTGGCTGTGGTGCACATCTTTTCTAAAATTCTTACCTACTACACACATTGCATAGTGTGACATTTTTATTTTTATAAAATTTTCTGTTATTTTGACATGAGTGAGGACAAGGCTTAATAGGTTTTTGTAGTGATATGAGACTGAATATTCTTGCATTAAATAGAAGGTTAAAACAGACAGGAAATTCTCTATGCACTTCAGTATTATTTACGTGTGAATTCAAGAGGTTGGCTTACCTTCTCTGTGTCTTGTATGGGCATCTCAGATACCTAAATTCACACTTCATATAATAGAATTATAAAGTTTTCTATAGTTATGACTATGTAAAGGAAGGGAAAATTAGACTCTAATTCTTTTAGTCTAGTTTGTGTAATTGTTAAGAATTATTTGGCTTGCATTCAGTGTTGCTTATCTATTTGTCTATTGTTCACAGCTATAATTTATTCCAATTTTGAGAAAATGCAAGTTCTTGAAATTAAAGGATGATATTCATAATGTGAATGGGGCTGTGTTATATCTGAAAATAACATAAATACCTTGATTTGGGTTCTTTCTTACACTAAAAATCTGTTCTGACTATTTTGTAGATCTTTGCAGCATCATACTCTCATGCTGGATGGCTACAGAAGGCGTAGATTCAGATATGGACTCTGATCAAGTTCACCTAGTAAATGATAAAGAATTTGGAGAGGTTGGTGGTTAGGAATAGTCATTTGCTACATTTAATGAGCTCTTGAGAAGTTAGGGAATGTATTCTATTCAGGTTGTTATTTTGGGAACTGTAATGTATTATCTTCAGTTGGGTTATACAGGACTCAAAAGTTACTCCTGATTTTAATTATTTCCCAGTCTGCTAGTTATCTGCTATTTATCTGTCCCAAAGCTGTCCCATGGAAGGTAGGGTTAAGGTGCAAGAAGAGCAGACTATTTTAGATTGGTGTTTATATCAGTCATATTTCCTTTGAAACTATGAGACGAAAATTCCTCATTTTGACAGTTCCTCCTCTCTCAATAAAATAACAATAATTTAAAAAAGACTGCAGCTCAATTGTCTGTTAACAAATTTACAGAATCAGAATGGCAGAATCAATTAGGCTGTAAAAGACCTCTGAGATCGAGTCCAAACTATGACCTAAAACTACCTTATCAACTAGACCATGGCACTGAGTGCCATGTCCAGTCTTTCCTTAGACACCTCCAGGGACAGTGACTCCACCACCTCCCTGGGCAGCCCATTCCAATATCGAGTCACCCGTTCAGTGAATATATTCTTCCTAATATCCATGGTAAACCTCCCCTGGTACAGCTTGAGAGCATGTCCTCTCATCATGTCACTAGGCATCTGGGAGAAGAGACCAACCCCCACCTGGTTGCAGCCTCCTGTCAGGTAGTTTTAGAGAGTGATAAGGGCACCCCTTGAGTCTCCTTTTCTCCAGGCTAAACAACTCCAGCTCCCTCAGCCAGTTCTCAAAAAATTTGTCTTCCAGTCCCTTCACTAGCTTTGTTGCCCTTCTCTGGACATGTATGTTGATTTGCCATTTATGTGATCCTTTATAATGTATTTACGACCTGTAACAAACCTGAATGAACATCCTGGATGCAAACAGTGATGTCCAGGATCAAACACTCTTGCTTGTGTACACTTCTATCACCTCTTTGATAACAATGCAGCAAGAAACAGTAAGGAAAATTATTTTATGAATGAAAAATTTTTGTCCTCTAACTCCTGGATGTTTTGTACTTTCCCTGCTGCACACAAACCCACTTTATATGTCTGTGTCTTTGTTTGGGCAGTGAAAGTCAGATACATCTCCTTTTCAACCAGTTGATTGTGAGGGTACTGCAAACTGCTTCTCCCTCTAAGATTTAAGTATAATGATGTTGTTCCAGTTCTTCAGCTTCTTACTCTTTACTGTGGGTAGATCATACCCACTCTGTTTAGGCCTGACTGTAGAACATATTTCTAAATACAATGAGTAGTTTGAAAGAAATTTGCCCCATTCTTTTCCTTAGTGTCTTGCCTACAAATGACTTTTTCTCATACCCCTATTTCTAGGAAATAAATACATAAGGAGCTTCAAGAGGCTACTCTACAAGTTTGCTGGTAGATTTTCTAGGGACAGTTTTTTAGGTTGTAAGATTTGGATGCTGGGGTTTCTTTGGAGAGAATATGCAGCACACTTTTCTGGTTATGCTGATACTTTCTTGATTTTTCAATAACAATCCATTGCATGATTCATGCTGTCCTTTCTGTGGTCCTCAGTGTATGATAAAATATTAAGTGTGTCAGATCTTGAACAAGAAGAATACCTTAGATAAAAGAATGAAATCCTTTTATTGTTCAGCTGTCTGGCTTGAGGAAAATGACTTGTGAGATCTGAGTTATGAAGGGGATTCTTCACAAGGTTGCAGAGTGACAGACACCAGTGCTTTGGCTTTAAAATGTAGTAATTTTCCTGATGAACTTTATGATTACCTAGATCTCTATTACTCTGTCTTAAAGATCTTGAGGCCCCACAGAATCCCGTTTTGGAATCTGGGCCCCAGAATGTAAAGCTGAATTTTTAATTAAACCCCCACATTTTCCCTTCAAAAAATGTTACTTAATTGAATTAATCAGTATGTATTGAAGAGAGAGTAACTCTAAGTTTTGCTTTTCTGGACAGGAAGTTCTTAAGATGGAAACACTTGGAATCAATTTTTTAGAAGAAATATTCACAATGCTTAAGATTAAAAATCCTCTGGGGAGAAAAGGGAGGAGTTATATGTAAAAATGCCAGAAGGGAATTTCTATTGTGAAATCCCCCCCTAATACATATTTTTCTGACCAGCTCTGTAGAGGGAGAGCTCATGCCCTATTACATGTAAGCAAGAATCAGTTCATAGTATGAAACACTGACCAGACAAATTGCTTTTCTACTTTACACCATGAAAGCACCTTTTATTCAAATTCTATACATGCAGATCTGTTCTCAAAATCCTTCTACAGACAGAATCAATATTATGGTAATTTTTAAAATGAGAAGACAAATGTGTAAGAAGGGGAAGGATATTTTTATATCTTCTAATGGAATGCTGAGCACAGATTGGTGGGCTAGCACTTACTCTATGCCAGTATGGCATACGCTGAAATGCAGACTGATGTCAGATCACTAGCTCGACTTAGAACTACTTGTTGGCACAAAACTTCTGATAAGCTAATCAATATGTACTGCTTCCAAATGAAACCCGTCTAATGTGAGCTAGCTTGGCTGTTTTGCCAGGGTGTTTCTGTTCCAGGATTATCTTCCCAAAATCTGGACCTTCTCTGACTGACTTGTCTAAATGCCAAAATGACAGAAGTAGAATTGAAAATGTTTACTGCAGGCTGTTAACATAGTCATTGCATGGTCCATTTTTCCATATGCACCATGAAAAAAAGATTATAATTACACTGTTTTCTAGAAGTGCAAAAAACAGGAGAAACAGGACTATTTAGTACCTGGTTAGAGACTCTTACAATAATTGGTTATGCACCTAGTTCTAGAGAAGTCTACAGGTAAGCATTTTTAAAATCTTGGTTTCTAGATTTTAGGACTTGTTCTATTTCCCTGTATCTGATATTAACCTATCTGAATCAGAAAACAGCAAAAATCTTTTCCATAATACAAAGGAGAGTCTGGATGAATTCGGAAGTACAAGTTAATTGTGAACATAATTGCACCTCTAGTGGATAATTGCAATCGTATGTCAAGCAAGACAGCTTGTAACAGCTGGGTCAGATTTTTAATTCTATGATCTAAATTATTAATGAAGGTATTTTCATAAGCTTTCTGCATAAAAAAATGACTTCATAACAGAAAGGTCAGCTGGTCTTGTCTTCTCACCTTTATGATCATCACTGATAAACAGAAACTCCTTTCCCACAAATGTATGCTGTTTTTATGCATCCTGACAGACATACCAAATGTAGGTGGTGAATTACTTACAAGCATTATGAAGCAAAAATTAATTCTGTAGATTCTAGTTGAAAGAGTGATTTAATACTTCAGGAATGTTGAAAGCCATATTGAGTCAATTGTGGAAGGCCCAGTGCAAGCTACGTTTCACAGTGTGGCTGCAGTCAGGCAAAAATGGTGTAATGCATAAAGAAAACAAGTGGATCAGTACAAGAATGCATAAGGCTATTACATAAATCAGTAGTGTTTCATAGACATCAGTGTTGAAGACAATGTATCTTGAGATTGATACAGTGGTAATATAAGAGGACTTGAGACAAGTGGTGAGTGAGGTTGATTAGGACTTTTTATAAGAGGAGACCGAAAGGTTGAGATTATTTATGCAGAAGATGGATTGGAAACTGCTACAACCTGTCTCCTAAAGCAAGATTTAAGAGCCCATACACTGTCATAAAATAGAATAAATTCAAAACAGATAAACAAGACTTTTGTTTTTTTACCTGAAACACAAAGACATGACAGAATTCAAGGTCACAAAGATGGAAATTTAAGATAATTCAGAAAGACATTTGAGAGCTTTATCTGTGAGAATTCTGAATAGCAAACATATGAGGTTCAACAAAAGACAAATCACTTTTTTAAAAAAAGTGCCTCAGACAAATATGTACTTCCACTATAATGGTTTATTGCATCTTCATGGGATGTGTCTTGGCTTGTTGGCATTATGAAAATTGAGTAAGAGTCAGGATATTGGACAAAATGCCCAGTTATTTATATGCATGATGACAGTTTCCCTTCAGATTGCAATCTGAATTAATTTGTTATAATTTCTCTCTCCTCTGTTTGCCAAGAAAAAAGAATGAATGGCACTTCTGATTTCCCTTTCTGCCCCAATCAAGTAGCTGTCATAGTTGTCTTTCAGAGAGTCAAAGAGTCAAATATTTGGAAGCATCTTTCATTCACATTTCATGCTTATGATCTATGAACAGGTCTAGGACTACATCAGAAAAATTCTTCTTTTAATAAGAGTATCTCCTTCTACTAGTCCACTTTACAGAACAAGCAAGTTCCAAGCCAAAATGTAACCCTTCTTGACTGGAGGACTTGAATGCTGAACCAGAATCTGAATTCTGTAGCTGCTTTTTCTCTGCACAGAGATTTAAAATCTTAAATCCCATTTGTGTTAGCTGCCAAATTAGCAAGATATGGCTGTGATTAGAACTACTTAAAGAGAAAATTTCTGTTCTATGGGATTTTATGGGGACAAAAACGAAGCATAATTTGGTTACAAAATTAAAAGAATAAATACTGCTTTGACTTCATTCACCAAACCAGTCCAGTGTTCATGCTGAGCTCTCAGGTGACACAGTTCAAACTTGCCATGTTTATTCCCAGACATTTTTTGCTTTTCATATCTTGGGTGTAGTTTTTTTCTGGAGAATTTGACCTGTGACCTTCCCAGGGACTGAGAATGATTAACCTGTATTTAACTGGAGAAATGAGTATAGAATTTGAACAATTTTGCTCAATGGTCACAGTCAGAAATTCAGTTCTTTCTGTTTAATGTTTCATCCTATTTACCCCACTTCTTGGCTAAAACTGCTCTGTTAGAACAATATAAAGAGTCTGGGATTAAAATTCAGGTAAATGAGGAAACAACTATGCTAAGGGAAGGACCATTAATTTGAGGTTACTTGAGAGCTTACATAGAAGTAGTTGTTACAACACAGAATATGGAAATACTGGTTAGAATGGTCTCAATAGATATAGAAGGGAAGGTAGTGAGGCAAATCACAAAGGCTCATAAAATATTGCATGACTTTGAGCACTATGATAAAGAGGCTATTCAGTCTTGCTACAGTGAAAATACTTCTGGTAGTAAATCTACCAGACACTGCTATGCTGAGAGGAGGAAAAGAGGCTGAAGGACATTTGGTCAGGCAAGGCTACAAGCAAGAAAATTTGGTAATAGCCTGCATAGACCTAGAAGGCTTTAGGGATTAAAGTGATTGGTGTGATTCATAATTGTCTAACAAAGAATGACAAAATGAAATTAAGGGAGTGTATATCAGGAAAATGATTGATTGGTGAGATGTTAATAAACTGTGGATACACTACCATGAGAATGTGAAGGACAGCCCATGAGATGGAATTGTGCAAACTGCATTGACTAACAAGAAAATTTTATCAGTCCCATATGACCAGAGAAATTAAAGGAATGCTTTTATGAGAATCTGTGATCATCTGTGATACTCTGTTACATACTCTGAAGATGACCCATTGCAATTTCAGTGGAAAAGTTGCCACTGATTTCAGTCAAGGTGGATGAAGATGTTAATGCTAATACAGGCCGTGTTGGTCAGAGTTATTTGTCTAGGAGCAAAGGTGGCAATGCACAAGGAATTGTTGTACCACTGCAAAGATGAGAACCATAAGTCATAGGGAAAATGTATTCAGTATGCCCTTACCTGTGTATGAGGATCTGTAGAGAGGCGTTAACTGAATATCTGTTTTTCCTTATAGGAAGAATTAATTATTTAATTACTTATACTTGGGGGTGGTGGGAGATGGGGCTATAGTATTCTATCTGGGATAATGTTGTCGGTTTATGTAGCATTTTTATTCTATCAGAAAAACCTGTACTGTTCTATATTTGAAAATGTAGCACAGCAAAGCTTGATTTGATTTTTCTTGTTTGTCAAAAGGTTGGGTTTGTTTGTTTGTTTTGTCTCACTTAGATATCTCACTTACAAGGGCCTCAAGTGTATGTGGAGCGCGTCTTGTTCTCCCACAGAGTGTTGCCCTTCTGATGAAGAGGTTTCACCACATTAGGCGTGACTGGAGAGGAAGCCTCTCAAATGTGCTGCTGCCTGTCCTCTTTGTTGCACTGGCAATGGCCCTGTTTAGTGTGAAGCCTCTGGCTATTGATTATCCTTCTCTCAAGCTGACACCAAGACTTTATGACAATGCAGAATCCTTCTTTAGGTAAAGGGCTCATCCATCACTATCAGTATCCAGGGTTCTGGCACCTTTACCCTTGAATTCTCATATTGTAAAGACTTTTTGTATTCTAGAAAGAATGATAGGTTACTTTTTTACCATAGTTGTGTGGAGTTTTTTTCAGATGTTTGCTATACTTTTATAGATTATTATAATGGAAAGATAAAATTAGAAAAGCTTTGTGCAAAGGATTTTCTGCAGGAAAGGGCAAAGACTTTGGAGAAGTTTGAACTCGGGTCAATACCCTCCATGACTGTTTATATGTAAAGGCACAAGTCTATTTAAGCAAGCCTTTGCATGCTTCATTTTAACTAATTGTTTAGGTCTGAAGTTATTTTCTCAAAATAATTCTCAGGTTTGAAAATGTCACACAGTATTAACAAAGCCTGATGCCCTTCTTACTGAACCTACTTTCTATATGTTCAGCTTTGAAACCAACTAGATTATTTACTTACTGATTTATTTTTAATGTGTAGTATGTATAGCTCAGCTCTGAACTAATCTGTGTCAAGTGCATATCCCAAGTAAGGCACTTTTTCTACTGGGAAAATATACAGATAAACATAAAACGAGGTTGTTACATAAATGAATGAAACACAAAACCCCTTAAACCGTGCTAACTGTTAGGAATGTGTTTATAAAGAGAAAGATGGCCATGGGGAGACTTGAGATTTGTTTAGCTATAGTGGTATTGAATTTTCTTTTACATGGTCACATATAGTGTTTTGAAATGAAATAATTTTGATATGCTTCCTATGCATGGGTTTTCTATTCCTTTAATTTATTGGTAAACACATAGGACCTTGAGCCTGAAGGTTAATAGAACTATACATATTAACGTCTTTTTTTTTTATTTTCCCCTTCTCCTTATCCCTATGGCCCACTCTGAACAGCACTGAAGATGATAACTTGGGAAACCTTTCACAGATTCTACTGGGATATTTCTCTGATTGGAACCACACATGCATGTATTCCCAACAACGGTAATTGTGAATAACATAGCTATTTCCTTAGTTGTAAATATTGTAAATTCAATATTTTTTTCTGTGCAATGTGGAGTATTTTAAGGTTTTCTTGGTGGTGTGGTGTTAATGACAAATCTGTTCTGATAAAGTAACCTACCTCCAGGTATAGAATAAAAGTAGGCTTTATTGTTAAATGTCTGATCCAAATAGCTTAAAACTCAGTGACAACTTTCTGATTTATTTCAGGAGGATTTGATTCATGTCTGGTGTCCATAAGAAGGAAAGTTAGACAATAAGGACAATATTTCTCAGGAAGTATTCTAGATTTCCAAATTTAGGAATGCAGTGATGGCCATGCTTTTGTTGTTGCTACAAATACAGAGCATGCAGCTCATTTGATGCTTATATAAATATTTTTAGTGAAGCCACTTTGATACAAATGAGTACAATTTATATCACTTTAGACACAGCTGCCACTACAGTAAAATACTAAGAAGGTGTTCAGGATACCAGATCTGCTCATTACAGATCTCTGCTGTTAAGAAATATATTCCTTTCATGTGATGGTTGTTCTTTTATGTTTATTCCCATTAGAAAAAATAATTCATGTTGGCAGATGGAAAATACGTCACCCCTGGATTCATGTGGATGTGTGGCTGGACAGGAGGTATGTCATTGTGTATTTACTTATGTATGGAAAAAAATATGTGTGTGTGTATTACTTCTAATTCCCTGGCTGCTGAGAAGGGCTAGAGAAAGGAACAAGGCAACAAACCCACAGGGCCTTGGCTTTGGTATGACTGGAGATTTGGGTTAGGGTTTGAATTGATCTGAAATAATAGGATCAGAGATGGCTGAACTATTTTCAGCAGATGTAACTTCACTTTAAATATAAGGCATTTCTTAAAAAAAACCCCAACTCATGTAAAACAAGGTGAAAGCAACAGTTCCCTAATATCTGGAAGATAAGCATTAAAATCATTCCGCTTTCAAAGTGAAGTGAGGGTGATCCTAGCTGATTGAAGCCACGAGGGAATCTACACATGAATTAAATTTAATATTTAGAGTTTGGTTTTGTATTGGATTTTTTTATTCAAAGAGAACAGCTTTCAAGAAAAGAAAGGATTTTGAAAAAATATAATTATTTTCTGCCCTTCTTGATGGTGAGTTTTCCTTCTGCCTTGTTCTGAGTTGACTAACAAACAAAATGTGAAACTGTGACTGAGGTGACAAATGTATTTCCCTGAATGGGACCATCCCATCAAATGAGTTCTTTTCTTCATAAAATATAACTATTTTGAGTAAGAGTTGCATATGAAACATAGTAATACAGTTTTGGGAAAAGTGGAAGGAGGAAACTAATTTTTTACTTTTCTGGACAAGGAGTAACTTTGCCTCTAATACTAATGAGATGTATACTTAAAATATAAGAAGATTGAATAAAATAGGAATGGGAACTCAGGCAGGGAGAGGTCTATTAACCATGAGAGTTCAAAGGAGAGACGTCACTTGACAGTGGAGACAGAACCTGTATCTGGGAGCTATAGAAGAGCAATCTCTCAGAGTGAATTTTTAACTTCTGTAGGGTTTAGATGTCAAATAAGCATTAAAATTTTTCTGTTGATATTCCTAACGTACTTTATAAGGCTTTCGAGGTAACTGATCGTAATATCTGTCTTCTTTTCTTTGGTTTTGAGAATATCCCACTGAATCATAAGAAGACATCTTCCTTTATTCTTCTCTGCAGTCCGTCAATGAAATTTTTAGGAGCATATAACACTAATTAGAATTTTAATTTCATCTCATATTTGTCTGGTGCCTATTTTGTGATTCTCCTCAGGCACAACAAATAAATAGCAGTCTTGCCTTTTTCATTGCTGTAAACCTTTCTAAACTTATATACAAGTTTTAATGTTTTCCAAACTGACTAGTAGGGTTGCAAGAGAAATCAAAGGTAGATTTAACATACAGATGACAAAGTCACTTGAGATGCCTTTTAAACATAAAAGTATACATGATTTATTGAAAAGTTCTCAACCCCGAGAAAGGCAAATTCAATTGAAAAGAAATGCTGTAAAATCCCCACAAAAATCCAAAAATATGACTAAATGTAATGGCACTGATTTTTAAGAGTGCTTTACTTATTTTCTGTATACTGTTTTTCAGATGTGCCCAAGTTTCAATACCTCTGCTCCATATGTAAAGAATAAGAAAGGACATATTTTATATAATCTTTCAGGGTTCTTTGTGGAGGAGTATTTAGTGAGGCCTTCCAACAAAACAAGGTAACCTTGCTTATCCTTTGCTTATCCTATGGGTATAAAACCTACAGTCCTTCCTGATACAGAGTACAGACCTATGTCACTGTGAATATAAGGCGTAATTGCCTTTATCTGTTGGTTGTTACCAAGGCTACATTTCAAAGTAACATGAAACACCCTTCATGGTCACTTCTCAGAACTTCCTCCAGCAGTTGCATGCCAATGGCCTCTAGGCATACCCTGGCTTTTCTTGGCACATAATGAGCTATTGCAGCATCTCAGAGATGCATATCTAAATCAGGTGAACAATATAATTTCCATTCCTTAAAGACTAAATCAAATAGAGGTGGCTATGCTCCAATTAATATTTTCTTTGAAGTTAGAAGGACTGGTATGCCCCTGGCAATATTTCATCTTCTGTGGTTCCAGCCACAAAGGTTATCTGTTGTATTTTGAAGTTTACTTACATGCCTTTACAACTCCACCACTGCCTGTGACGTAAGGGCAAATACTAGACCATATATGATTTTATCAAGGAGAAGAAAGCATTAGTCTGTTATGCATTAAAAAAAGGTGCATATGATTTGATATAAATAGAAGCAAACCTCTTAGGAGGAAAGATTTGAGCTAGAATATGAATGAAACAGGAAGAAATCAAGCTGTTTAAGATGCTCCTGGAAGTCAGTAATACCTCACTTGCTCACAACCCCTTCTGTTGCTCAGGGATTTCAGCTTTCAGAAAGCAAAAATTCTTATCTATGGAAATCCCTTGGCTGGAAGAGAGCCAATAATGGTCGCTTGATTCAAGAGTATATTGATCCCCTCCTTTTTAAAAGACCTGTGAGGGGTGAGGTTTTACTTTCAGTTGAAAAATAAAGCAGTAGTGTAGCTGTCACTGCTTTACCCTTGCAAGAAAAGACTGCAAAGCTTATTGCAGGTAACTTTTTGTTACTTTATTTTCTACTACCAGGTATGGTGGCTGGTCTTTTGGAGGGAGGAAAGTGTTTGAACTTCAAGATAACAAATTGAATAAAACCAAATCTCAGCCTCTGGCTAAGGTAAGGGTTGCGTGTATGTGTGCACATCTGTATGTGTGTATTGCTTACTTATTCAAGGCTCCAGACTTCACGGCACTTAACAAATAATAAATCATTATATAAAATTCTTGCACTTAGAATCTGAAAGTAACTCAGTCTATTACAGCCTACTCATCTGTTCATAATTTTTGAAGTGTTCTGAGAAATAATTTTAATGAGTCAAGTGATACAGCTTTTGTTGTTTGTTTGGGGTTTTTTTGTTTTGCCTTTTTTTTTTCCAGTGAACTCATTTCAGAGTCTAACCGAGCTCACCTTTCAAACCTTTTTTTAGGTAGTGAGCCCAGACTTTTTTTGTTTGTTTTCTACAAAATGCTAATGTCAGAATTGAAAAAAACACATTGAACGTCATGAAAACGAGTTGATTTTGATGCTTTATCTGTGCCCACTAGGACTACTTTGCTTTGCTACATTTCTCTCTCCCCTGTTGCCCTAAGAGTCACCTAAGACATCTTCAAGGACTAGCTATTTCTGCATAACAAATATACTACCCTTTTCTCAAACATTCCAAGGAAAATAAAATCTCCTGCACTGATGTTAGCCTCCAGGTGTCATCCCAAGTTTTCATAGTATGGATATACTTTACGTATACATTGCATGCCATAAGACCTCAAGGAAACCCCCTTTATTTCAATTGTGCTTAGAATAATCCTTCTTTCCTGACTTTTGAGATCCATTCAAATGCAGATGCATTATTAGCAGTATTAGATGAATATTGATGCATATTGGTGAGTGGTCTCTATTTTTGTATTCAAAGCAAAGAAGATTTGTTAAGGGAAAGCTGTGTACTTTCCAGATTCCAGATTTGAGTGTGAAAGACAGACTCTTCTGCCATTAAATTGTTTTATGGGAATATAGATTTTATTTGCTCTTATAAAAATAAAGGAATATTAGAAACAGTGTAAATAAGCTCTATCCCAAAATCTGTTTTGGGCCAAAGTGTTAAAACAACATACAGGTATTCTCCAATCTAATATAATTTTGGATTTAGTTTTGCAAAATGACTGCCTGTTTCCAATGCTTTTTCCATGTAATTTTGTTAAAAATCTCCCTATTTTAAATACATACCCTAACTTATATATATATATTCATTTTGATAATTTTAAAATCCCTTTTCTAACCCTATATTTCTCATAGCTTTGAACTCCAGTTCTATCAAACCTTCACTACAAATTTGAAGTTCTACAGGTTTTCAGTAAGATGTGTTTTTTTCTGACTGCTGTTTTTTTCCTATGTATCTTTAATCATTTTACACTCTCATTTTTATATGCTTGCACCATGGTTTTTGTCAGGGTCCTCCTCTTTTTTTTTTTAAATTTTTTTTTTTAAATGTATCTGACATAGAGCTCCACCTGCCATCAGGACAGGGATAAATTATAATTATACTTTTAATAAGTAAGCTTCATTTTTCAGACCCAAACAAAACATTGGAATAAATTTATAAAGGGCATTGTGTTATCTAAAATACCTCCTGGAAGTGTCTTTCAACTGATGCAATGTCAAATTATTGCATTAACCTTTCAGTAATTAATGACCAAACTTTTACTTTGACCTTTCAGACTTGTTCATGAGTCACTGAATGTATGATTTACATAGACTGGTATGAAAGAAAATGAGAAATTTACATTTGAAGAGAATGACTGTAAAATTCACTTCATTCTAGAAAATTTCTCTGCTCCTTCTCATCCTTTTTTCTTGATATGCCAAATCTTAGTTGAAATGTCAGTCTAGCTTTATTCTGGAATATTAATGTCAAGTAAAATGTTATATAACAATGTAAACCACATCTTCACAGAACCTATATCTGATGTGGTGAAAGATATTTCAGCTGAAACTAATATATTTCCTTTTTTTTATATATGGTTTACCTTTGCAAACAATTTTGAATAAGACACAAATCTTTAGAAGAAAGAGCTTAAATGTGTCTTCTGATACATAGTGATTTGACCTGTTTTTCAGTATGGATAATGTAGGTTCAAAGGCATTACGATGAACAGCAACAGGATATATAAATAGTCTTGATTTCTAACTGCAGAGGAAAGTTCTAATCTTAGTGTGTTTGGTTTGGGGATATATCAAGCCCTCAGCAATGATTCTAGCACATGGAAGTGTGAATTACAGTACATTGTTCAAGTCAGCATGGTTCTTCCTGATTTGAGGATAAATTATATATTACGAAAGAATTGCTTTCCTGTGTTCCTCAGGGATACTGGCTTGCCTTGTGTGCCTCAAAGTTTGTCTATATCAATGCTTAAAAAACCACTGATACTTGCCTGTTGAAGGTGGAGACAGCTTTGTTCTTTATATAATAGTTTCATACTCACCTTGTAAACAGTGCCTCCTTGATTCTTTCCTTTTCTCACTTTCTAGGATATTCTGTCCTAAATACTTTGTGCTGTGTTGCATGTAGGTATTATTTAGATAATTCAATTTCAAGGATTTTTTCACTTCTAACGCTAGTTTTACTCATCTTTTTGTACTTTTAGTTAAACTGGCGAGTGCTATTTTCACATTGTTCTTCCTCTATTTGTTCAGCCAAATGTGTGTAAAGAAAGGGGGACACAGTGTTCCATTAAATCAGAGAATCTCATTTAGTAATAAACATAGGTGTGCAGCTCCAATAATAGAAAACAAACTGTGGTATGCTGTTGAAAGACCTGTGCAAATTAACTGAGTCTGTTCTGCCTAGTTCACTTTCTTACATAAATAGGTGTCCTAACAAGAGAATTATATATATTTATGAAATTCTTAAAGGTAAGTGAGGTCTCAGATCAGCATTCAGATTCAGCTGATTTTTGATTTACAATTTCCATTCTTGCTTCCAGGTGTGGTACAACCAAAAAGGTTTTCATTCACTGCCATCCTACTTAAATGAACTAAATAACTTCATTCTGTGGCTGAATTTACCTCCTAATGTGGATTGGAGAGAGTATGGTAATAGCTTTTTCTGTATTTTCTTTCATATGTTTTGAATGGTAGTTTTTAACTAAACTAAAATAATTTTAACTATGAAAATTTTTCATAGTATAAAGTAGGATTGAAGAGTCTTATTTCTTGGGAGGATTGGAAAATGGAGATTTTAATTACATAGGAAGTTTGTGTGAAGAATGTAGTACACAGTAAGGTGAAACTTGAATTTAAAGCTCATTATGCCATACGAGTTTCTTACGAAGACATTCCTGTGGAATACGTGTAAATTGGTTTGCTGCTCATGGGATGTTAGTCCCTGTGAATCTGCTGCTAGGACTTGCTTAAATGGGATGATTAAGGCACAATAGAGTATGGATTTAAAACTTCTTTGGCACTTTACTGTATCTCCCTATATATATATATCTATGGTGAATCATGAATATCCTGTAAATTTATACTGCAATGAGATGTTTCATGGAATTCTGTTACTCAAGAAACAGGAGAGGCTGCTATATCTTATTATAATACGTGACAAAAGAGCCATTAATATATTTGACATCTGAATTCTCTGATTCAGAAATCTCTGAATTTTTTAAGGACTAGCTAAAATTAAAATTTTATGAACTGATTTTTTAAAAAATGACTGCAACCAAAGACCCAGCTGTTAACACAAATGAACTTTTAGGATGTGGAAATCTAGTTTGAAATCTGGGCTTGGCAGCTCAGGTTAATGTCTGTTCATTTCATTTACCTTCATTCTTAAGGTTTTGTTAAAGAGGAATTTCATTTACAGAAATTTAAAACAGCCTATGACCAATTTTTAAGAGTTTTTGAAAAAGCAGGATGGTTGTCTGTAATAGCAAAATGATTTTCAGTGCATTTATAATAAAGAAAGAAGGAAGAAGTCAAAAGAAGTGAAAACAGAAAAGGAATCCTGAAATCTAAAATAGAAATTTTTGATGAAAACTTTCTGGAATGTTAATCAAAAAAAGAGTAATTGCTTGCTTTCAAGATGGCTGCAGTTTCATTTTTCTAAATGAATTATGAGAACAGACCAAAGGTAATGTGTTTCTGCAGAAAGTTTGAATGAAGTGAAATCAGGTAATGAGTATTTTTAATAGAAATCAATTCTTAATCAACTTTTGCTTTACTTCATGAATAGTACTGATGCTTAGTTTTTTTAAGGTAGCATTAGATATCCCATGATGTAACTTAAATATTTAAGTACCCTTATTTTTATATCTATCATGGAGAGTCACGGTTTGCCTTCCTGATTACAGTCAGAGAAAATTATAGTTGTCCCAAGGATTGCAGAAGTGCTTTATTTTATGTTGTTATGTGACACAGAAACAACACAATAACCAAAACAGTGCTTAAGAAATAATTGAAGTCTTGGAGTGGCATCTGTACAACTACAGAGTCACTATACAGTGTTGTGGCAGAATGTGTTAGCTGTCTGCAGAAGTGGAGTTTAAGAACTAGAAAGCATTTTATTTATGTGTACATCTTTTGTAGAAGTGCAATAAAGATGGATTGATCATGCTCTTGAGGCATAATGTAGAGGAACCTGTGATGGAAATCCTAGGAAGAGAGGCCAAGTTACCTGTGTGTACATATACTTTTGTGTACACATATTTGTATATGTATGTATTTTTTGTGTAGAGACCAATACATTTCTGTATTTTATTTCTAAAAAAACCTCAGCAGTTTTCCCGTGCCATCTGGGGTACTTAAGCTCAGTTCACTTTGACTTTTGACTATCACTTATTTAAGGATACTGCTCCGATGGAGAAGAACCATTCATATGTTTTTGTTAGTAAAATTGTTACATGTAGTCCTTTCAACACTGAAATATATTGCTTTTAATTTTTTTCTTATTCTAAACTCTGTTTATATGCAAGGTCAGTTCTAGAATATTGTTGGAAATTGCTGTGAGGTGGCTTGTTAGGATGTTGCAGAAACATAGCTTTGTAGTTCTGACTCTCATTAATGCCAAGTTATTTCACAGAATACCTTTTTCCTGTCAACAGAACCAGCACTTCTGTACTACTTTTAAGTAATATGTAAAAATAATTTGACCCTTGAAAAGGGACTGTAAGGACACATTGTCTTCTTCCTTCACAAAAAAGAATAATAAAAAAATCTTGCTTTAATGCAAGAAGCTTGCTACAATAGGTTAGGGCACTGCCACAATAGTAACAATGAAGCTGTGATATTGAAGCATCTTTCAAAGAGGTCAACAACTTGTTTAAATGCTCATACAAATACAAAGGAACCCTTTCCCTTAGTAGTTATATTCTGTGTGTATTTCTTGAACATGAACCCTGCTGGCACTCTCCCAAGATCTCTGGAGAAGGGAAGAGTCATTATAGACCTTGTGCCGAGTCCTGCCTGCTTTGCCAACAGAGATAGATCCAGTAACTTTCATAGGGAATCAGTAGCACTGGTCTAAGTTTGTGATGGCTTTTGATACTAAGGAGCTGAGAAGGCTAAATATTTTTGTCTAATGTCTTTTCTTCAGTGAAGAGAAATTTAGTCTTAAGATTTCATATGAAAGTTTGAAGGAAGAGCTTTTACTCAAGAATACAGAGGACATATTCTGCCTTGCACTGGTTTTATCCTTAGGGATTTGCATCTGATCAACAAACTGTGAAAAAATTGTGATTATTGTGTTTTTCTGTCAGTTCAATTTACTGACTTTCAATCATACTGAGCGTGCAGGAGCAGAAAATTATAGTTATTTGGTGATAGAAAGGACTTCCTGTTTGCTGTTGTGTAATCTGATCATCAAATCCTTTCAATGTAAGGGAAGAGATTTCTCTTTTTTTTCCACCCCATATGGGATTATTGGTAAACTCTGTGAGGATGCTTGGAAAGTTACAATGTTTTTTTCTTGTAATTTTATGTAAAGAGCGGATGGCTGGTTGAAGAAAATGTGTGCACAAGCTGGAGATGCATGTAACTAGATGGAGCAACAGAAGTTAGCCAGATTGCTTTGTGTCAGTTTAGCATAGCTAATGGATCAGATGTCTCTTTTGGAACAGCAGTTCAGGAATACTTCTTGTATGAAAATATCTCATTTCTCTACTGTGTGGATAGCCACCTCTAGCTTTATCATCATGTAAGTCTGTGATTCTACTGTGGGAAAGAAAAATCTGTTCATCTGTTTAGTGGAAAGGAAACCAAATGCATTTTGTTTTGTAGTGGGTTACAAATTCAGTGGCAGATCATGAAAATGAAAATGTTAATGAATTAAAAAACTCATGAGAAAGACTTTTTGGCAGAGAAGGTGAGATGCACTGGTTTTTTGTCAAATCTCTTCAAACTGTGTCTGGCCTTCAAGCTTACACAAGTACCATTTTTTGATCGCTTTCTGAAATGCTGCATTCTTACAATTAGGTAATGGAATAATGAAATAAGAGCAATGAAATACTAAAAGGAAATATTTTTTGCTTAAGCCTAAGGTAGAAATTTTGATCAAGTGAAACGATGTTATTTTTCACACCTAACTATATACAGTTGAGTCCCTGTGTTTATCGTACTGGAGTATTGGGGAAGGACTATTACCTACCTCTTAGGGTAAGGCTATATAAAGAAAAAAGGAGTGGTAGTCATCTATAATGATGTCTGTAAAGTACAGTGGTCAAAAAAAAGTTCTTACATTATTGCTCAAAGAACAGAAATGTCTCAATTTAGTGGCTGCATCTCAGGATTCCTATTGAAGTCATTGATTTTTTTTTAAATCTTTCATGCTAGGACTCGTTGTAAGCATTCATATAACATCCTCATTTATTTCAGATTCAGTCCTTCAAAAGAGCTGAAGGGATCAAGAGACCCATTTTCATCTGAGGATTGTTGGAAAGTGCCTGTATAGTTCCCTGAATGCTTTGCAAATTTAAACTTTATACCTCTTTTCAAAGGAAACTGAAATGGCTTTTGGGTGGAACCCTCTTAACCGTGTCTAGTTAGTGGAGGGTAAATAAAAGAGGAACCATTAGTGATGGTGCTGCCTGTGAAATCCTCCATAAAAAAAAATGTAATTTTCAGTAAATAGTAACATCTCATTTTATACAAATGGAAATATGGTTATAACTATTAAATTCTCACAGAGAGATCTTGTTGTACATCCATTTTTGTTTGACATACTATTTTATTTTGTTCTAATCTGAAATAAATGTCTAGCATGGAGAAACTTAGATTGGTCTTCTATTCAAGTCTATAAAAATCATGATATTTAGAATTAGTAGCATAGATCCAAGTTGATTTATGTACTCAAGACTCAGTATGGCAGAAGAGACAGTTTACAAAGGAGTGCCAAGGGACAGGTTCAGACACACTCAAAATGCAGCGCAGAACACAAAATAAACCTAAAGACAGCTCTGACTGATGACATACAAACTTGAAGACCTTTAAGATCTTCCTCTAGATCTCTCCAACCTATATTGAAAAATTACTGCTGAGTTCATATCACTTTCCTCATTTTTAGGGAAAAGCTTCAGATTTTGTAATATGTATTTATGCAGAAAGTTGCACCTGGGTGGGATGGGCTGGACTACCAGTGCCTCCTGTTCTTTATAATCTACAGGATGGAAACATCCAGGTTTCTAAGGTTATGTCAAATTGTACATGCCTTTGTTTTCTAAGGCATGGTCAAATGGTTTATATGTGAAATAGATGATCTAGAGCACTTTCTCTTGAAGGCACAGTTTGCAGACTGTTAATAAGGTGTTGGTACAGGGAAAGGTGTCTTGGGTTGTGTAACTCCCGAAAGGCAACAGAGCAGTATGATGTTCATGTCAAGCATGTCTAATTAGGATGCATTTTCCTTTTTCCTGTGAACTTTCCTATGCAGAATGGAAAAGGATATTATTTTATTTTAGAGAATGTTCTAAATGCTTCTAAAATTTTATGAAGAACTTACTTCACTAAATTGGGAATGCTTTTTCAACACATTGGAATCTAAATTTGCTTTAATGAAGAACAACGTAAGGAAAGGAATAGTATCATTCACTCTGGAAGGAAGAATACTGAGGGGAAATCATATAGAAGCTGAAGAGGGTACAATTAATTGTTTATTGCTTCCTTTACTATGAGGCATGTAGCAAGGGACCCCTAATGACATTTCCAATGTAAATACACTCCTCTCCCAGGCCCCAACTGGGTTATTCCTGAAATTTATAGTTAAACTGCAAAGGTCTGACTTCTCCTACCACCTTTTTTGATGGGACTTGCAAGACTGGTAAAAATGCCCTTGCTCTGAGTTGTGTAAAGACTTTCATTGAGCAACACAAGACATGAGAATTGAGCTTTTTACTTTAATGAAAGAAAAAAAAGGAGGAAGGAAAAAAAGAAAAAATAATCCACCAAAAAATGTAAGTAACCATAGACAAAACAACCAAGGAAAGAAAAAAAAAAGAAAGATGAGAAGCAGCTAAAAAATACATTGCCAAAATAACTTGCTGCTTGTGCTCTCTGTTGTGATTGACATCAGGATTCATTCCTTTTCAGAACTACACATGCACAGATAGATCAACTAACTTGCATACAGACATGTTTCTTTCTTTGAGATGCCCTTCTCTTTACCCACTCTAATCGGGAAATAGCACCTCTCATTTTGGAAGCTCTTCATTTTTATATTGGAGAAGGTTTTTACAATATTGTCTACACAATCCCCAGTTCACACATCTCTCAGTCCAGCCCCATCCTGCCCCTGGTCACACCTCCTCAAGGTTTGAGTCAGGGGTCTCTCTTCATCATTTTCTCTTCCTCAGCACACATAGGGCTCTTGGAGCTTTTCCACTGTTCTGAGGCTCAAGGTTGTTGGCTCATGTTTATGTTTCATTCTGCAGGATTTTCTGATATTCTTCAGTTTTCTGCCTTGAAGAGAAGTCTAAACAAATAAAAGAATTTGAGCTACTGATATGTGGCAGAGATTGGCATGTATAAACATTGAACTTAAGCTGTTAGAAATATTAACACACTAAATTTGCCTTTTACTACAGTTAAAAGTACTTCTAAAATCTATAAAAATGAAAAAATCAAAAAATCAAAACCCCCTTAGGCATCAGTTAAAAGATCTAAGAATGACTTGCACCATGGTGTTCACATAGTCTCTGAATACAATATTAAAGCCCTGATATAGGATAAGATTCTCCAGGTTCAAAGTTTTTCTAGTTCTTGAATTGTTATGCACGGTTTAGGAAAGGTTGGAATGGGAGTCTATCACAATTTTTCACCTGTGCCCATACAGAAGCCTAAATGATGATTGTAAAAATAATTTGGTCAACTGCAAGCTGAGTATACAGATGAAGGATGTTTTAGGACAATAGAAAAACTTCTGCTTGTGATTAAGTCAGGAGAATATAATGACAATCCATAGCTGTGAAAGAAATAATTTTTATACTGAGAAATTTATGAAAAGAGTTAGTGCTGCATCATGTCATATTTGTTGTTATTCCTTGTCTTGCTTTTCCCTTGTGAATACTGATCCGGTAAAATTTGCCCAAAGAGCTGTTCACACAAAGCTCATCATTTAAAAAAATCTTCCCATAAACACCAGAAGCATATGTTTAATAGGAGCTTTATAATTTAGTACTTCTTGGTTTATATGTCATTTATGGTTTTTAAGTCCTCAAAGATGGTGCTTAGTTTTCAACTTAATGAGCCTCATTACAGCAGCTTTACATAACAAGAAAGCATATAAAGGCAAGAAAATATCAATAGGTGCATTTTACATCATGTTAACAGCTGTATTGGGACAGAGATATATGTAAAGAAAGATGGTCTAGGTAGGTAGAGGAAATTTAGGATGGGTTAGGTTGCAAAAGCATATGAAAGGGTTTGTTTTAATTAAAAAAGCCACACATGCTAGAAAGTACCATATTTATTAATTTTGTTGGTTTATTCTGCTATTGGAAAATAGTTTGTAACTTACTTCTTAAGTTCAAGGGAACTTTTTTCCTCTGTGAACTACAAGTCAGTTAATTTGCTTTATATAATTTAACCACTTATTTTTTGACAATGGGGTGTGAGAAAGAAATCATTATTCTAAAATAGTAGCAAATTCAGATACTCTCATGCTCCAGACTAATTAAAACAATTTCAAATAATGAATGAAAGGAAAGCATTATATTTAATGCATTGATAGAATTTTGAATTCTAAATACAACCAAACTTAGTTTAGCACTGTTATACTTGGGTTACTTGTTATTCAACAACTCTGGGAAATTAAATTCAGTTCTATGTGCAAATTTAAAAAAAAAAAGCAGTATTTTGTTTCTTCTACATGGTTTGAATGGCAATTGACTGTAGAAAATGGTTGCTACTTTTAAGAATTGTGATTAGTTTTTGTGACACTCTCACTGAAGGAAATTAATTCAGTTCAATTTGCTTTTTGATCAGTACTGTGTGATGCAATACTGCAAGGAACATTATGCCATTTAATGTCATGTTTGACAGTCTGTTTGTTCTGTGTTAGAAAGCTATAGCAAAGCATTTCTTTGTATGGAACCCAAGTCAACTGCTGTAGACTTTAGTTTAATAGCAATGCAGTAATCTAAAATTTTTGTTAGTTCCCTCTTGAGATCCTTGCTCTTCAACAGGCCATGGTGATTTCAGGAGAGAAATTACCTTCAAAGACATTAATTATTCCTTGTAAAATATTTGATGTATTTTTTGTCATTATGTTTTGAATGTTTCATTAATTCCCTGAACAGTTTCAGTAGTGCAGATGATCTTCTATAAAATTTATTGACTAGGTTACCTAAATGTACAAGTGGGCAAGCCTAAATTTATAAACATGAATTACAGAAAATGGCACAAGCCTGGATTCATAGCTCTGTGTTTGCTAGTGCATTTTCTTCTCACTGAATACAGCAGAGGGTTGATAGCAGTTGAGCAAAGGGCTACAGTTCAGATCAGCCCTGATTAGTTAATGGAATATAGTGGAGAGTCTTTCTGAATTTGTGTAAAAATCCCACTGGAAACTTTATGAGCAATAATTCCCTACCAGAGTCCATGTGACAGGTTTACCTGTCTGACAACTTTGAGAAAAATGATGTGACTTACAGGTCTTCAAGTCTTGGCAATTCCTGATCATGAGCAACATTTTAAGATTTGCAATCTCTAAAAATACTACCCCTTAAGCTGGAGTGATTTTGCTGTAAGAATTCTGGCATCTGAAGCTTGGAGTAAGAGAGCCTGGTCAGAACATTCAAATTACTGATCATGAAGGCAAGACTTTGACGCTTGTGGGAAGATCCTCTGTAACTAGAACTTGTCTCATGGCCAAGTTTTATGGCTCTAGTTTTTTGGCTTCTTGTGAAAGAGAAGGCCTGGAAGACATATTTTTGCTCTTTGTCAATTTAGCTGATCAGTAGTAAGTACAAGAAGTATATTTCATCCTGTTAGCTTCTTGTTTTAGTGCTTCTGAAATTATCAGGATTCTCATTTTCCAAAAGCTTTCAGGCATTGTGAAGTAAAGTCAACAATGCTAAGTAAGTTTGCCAATGACACTATATTTGGAGGAGCTGTTGACTCCCTCAAGGGCAGAGAGGCCCTACAGAGACCTCAAAAAATCAGAGAGATGGGCAATCCATAACCATATGAAGTTTAACAAGGGCAAGTTCCAGATTCTGCACCTGGTTTGGGTCAATCATGCTTGTGTGTATAGACCAGGGAATGAG
Source organism: Myrmophylax atrothorax (assembly GCA_026770055.1). Lineage (NCBI taxonomy): Eukaryota > Metazoa > Chordata > Aves > Passeriformes > Thamnophilidae > Myrmophylax > Myrmophylax atrothorax. The sequence goes on from JAOXXN010000395.1 coordinate 80,364,831, forward strand.
AGGCTGGAGAGTGGTGCCATGGAAAGGGACCTGGGGGTCCTGGTTGATGTCAAGTTGAACATGAGCCAGCAGCGCCCTGGCAGGAGGGGCCAATCCTTGGGGGCATCAGGCAAAGCATCACCAGTTGAGGCAGGGGATTGTCCCACTCTGCTCTGCACTGGGGCAGCCTCACCTGGAATACTGTGTGCAGTTTTGAGTGCCACAATATAAAAAAGACATTAAGCTATTGGAGTGCATCCAAAGGAGGGCCATGAGGATGGTGAAGGATTTGGAGGGGAAGCTGTATGAGGAGCGGCTGAGGTAACTTGGTCTGCTCAGCCTGGAGAAGAGGAGATTGAAGTCTACAACTTCTTTGTGAGGGAAAGAGGAGGTCTAGGAACCAATCTCTTCACTCTCATGACCAGTGACAGGACCCAAAGGAATGACCTCAAGTTGTGTTGAGGAAGGTTTAGGTAAGGTATTAGGAAAATGTCCTTCACCCAGACGATGGTTGGGCACTGGAACAGGCTCCCCAGGGAAGTGGTCATAGCACCAAGCCTGACAGAATTCAAGAAACATGTGAACAATTCTCTGAGGCAGATGGTGTGACTCTTGGGGTGTTCTCTGCAGGGCCAGGATTTGGACTTTATGATCCTGACATGATTCTATGATTCTATGCTTATTTTTTCTATTATGTACATTTTTATTCAACCATTAGAAAAGCGTAGAAAAACTTTCCTGGAACTAAGCTTTTCTCTGTCATGCTGTTTTGCTTTTACGTAAATGGAATTTTGGCTAATACTTGGTTTCAGTAGGAAAAATAATTTCTTTTGATATGCCAGTTTTGTTTCAGAACAAATAGCAGCAATTGTTTAAAACAATAAT